>OX465589.1:4180000-4780000 GCA_950022655.1 Alentia gelatinosa
CTCTTAGTGTGTACATAGGTGAGATAGATACAGAAAGAAACTCGTTTTGGTCAAAGAAGTCATTCTCCAACTTGTTTCAACATTACACTTTATTCACTCCGCACTAAACTTGTGGAGAACGAGGAATTTGACCAAAACTTGTAGGTTTTGTCTTTAATACCTATTATTATATACTTGTGTTAGTATATCATACACATACGGCCCGCTCCTACCCAAGTCGTATTTATATCCATACGACACCTAGGTGTCGTACGGGGTATGTATGTGGCGTACGGGGCATGTAAGGCGGCGAAATCCAAAAACTCCCCCAGAAGCAAAGTCATAAATTGGATATTTTAAGGTATATAATAATACGAAAACAGGGTTACTGTGTCTGTATGTGATAAATATGCGGTAAAATTGACGATGAAATCAACCTCTGCCTGCATCATCGGTTCGTTTCATCGTTTCATCTCCAACTCATTTGACTGCTGCCTGACATTTACTCGGCTGTCGCCTCGTTCATATCACTCCACATCAAACTTGTGCAGAATGACGACTTTATCCAAAACTTGTTGGTTTCTTCTCCTATTTTCTCACGCAGAAAGAACATTGAAGCATTGAATACATAGACAATAAGCGATGGTTTTGTGAACAAGTGGTCATAAACCATGAGAGGTTGACATGCAGTAATACATACACAATATTAATTGGTTTCAGATACAAGTGGCGATAATCTCCGAAGACAAGACGCGTATTAATCTCCGAAGGATAGTGAGGTGATTACGAAGAGTTTAGTCCGAGGAGATTACGGCCGGTTTTATCTGAAATCAGTTTATATTGTATTTATTAACCACCATTCCTTGCTAATAATTACGATGCTCTTCTGAAACTTGACCGATACGCCCTCTTTCGGTAATAAAAATATCATTCCTAAATTTCCCATGAGATGGCAGTTAGTTTGCATCACTTCGCCATGTTGGTTTCATGATGCTGTCATCGGAGGATGGATTATATGCTAAAATAATATGGGACAAAACAAGGTAAGAACAAGGATAACTGTAATCTGACAGATTATGGACTTTAGGCGGAACTGCCACAGATTAAAGTAACTAAACTTGAACTATTCTGTATTTTACATTGATTGTGACGCGTTGTATGATTGTCTGCTGCTGTCACTGCATACATAATTACATGTATATTAGTTCGTGTTTCGCCCGCTTGGGGCCTGGTGCCGTTTTGGGAACTATTTCCAGTAATCTCCTGCAGGAGGTTACGGGCCTCAGTAATCTCCTGGTAGCAAAATACTCACACCCAATGCTATGCCTATGGAGACTCCGTAATAGGTGGTTAATAAACAAGCGCCAGCTCCGAGTGGTTTACAGACGGGCCTGTCCAAATGGCCACCCTTATCGAGTAACTGCAGCAGCTATGTTTTCGTCCCAGCGCTCTTTATATCACATGGTCAGCCCAGGACGAAAACGCCAGCCCGGCACGAAAACGCCAGCCTGGCACGAAAACGTCATCCCGGCACGTAAACGTCATCCCGGCACGTAAACGTCATCCCGGGACGAAAACGTCAGCCCGGCACGAAAACGTCAGCCCGGCACGAAAACGTCAGCTGGGGACGAAAACGTCAGCCCGGCACGAAAACGTCAGCCCGGCACGAAAACGTCAGCTGGGGACGAAAACGTCAGCCCGGCACGAAAACGTCAGCCCGGCACGAAAACGTCAGCCCGGCACGAAAACGTCAGCCCGGCACGAAAACGTCAGCCCGGCACGAAAACATCAGCCCGGCACGAAAACATCAGCCCGGGACGAAAACATCACCCTCACTACATAACTCATAAATACTGCACCCCCAGCAGCATTATGTAACTATCAGGAATACCGCATTGAGTTGTCGGATGATTATACCTTTGTTATTGAGGCCGCCATCTTAATTAGATAAAATGCATGCTGCGTGATCTCTGATTAATTTCCTGTCAGTGAATTAAAGCCTCCGCTGCCATCATTGACCTCCACGACAAATTAGAATCAAGAGGGAGTATTTATGTAAAAGTGATGACTGGTTTAAATGAGAAAACACTTATCTAGACGAGCAGATACCACGTCTGGGAATGCGTCAGACCTGCGCACTGGTCACTTTGAGGATGTATGTGATTGCGCATGCGTAATTCAAAAATACAAAAGTCTCCTGAGTAAATCCCTAAAATTGCATTTTAAGCCCTGTCTCCACTGTGCGATCCAAGGTACATAGGTACGTCCAGTCTGAGACTGGAGGTACCTTCAGTATCGCAACGCGGCAAAACGCACAGTGGAGACTGCAAGTTTCCCTCCAGTCTGAGACTGGGCGTGCCGGTACACCCAGTCTCAGACTGGAGGTACCGCATGTACCCCGGATCGCAAGCGTTTTTAAATATCAAACATGTTTGATATTTGGTACGCCCAGTCTGAGACTAGACGTACCTCTATAGCTAGGATTGCAAGCGCTCCAGTCGCAAGGAGGGGGGGGGTTGTCTCCACACAGAATCGATGATACCTTGTGATCCGAGGTACATGCGGTACACCAAAGCGGTACCTCCAGTCTGGAGGCACCGGATCGTAAGCTTCCTCAGTCGCACAGTGGAGAAAGGCCTTCAGAAAAAAAATTGTATTCGGTAACATTAATGGTATTGTCATATTAGAAAGATTTTCTAATTTAGGTGGCAGTTTGATATAACTAGATAATTAGACGGGAACTGTTAAATATCACTGCATGAAAGGCACTATTTTACATATATATACGCCATTGCGATAACGCACGTATCGGCTGTATCGTGGCATGTTTATACTTGTATACACCTCTTATACGCGTCTATATTTCGGGCGTCTACAAGACAGTTTCCATATGTAGACGCGCGCGACTTGGCTGTCTTTCACGCCTGGCGTATTTAAGAAAAAATATACTCTGCGCAACATATATATACGCCAGGCGTATATATATGATACCAAAAAAAAAAAAAGCGACCCGCGGCCCACCCGGGCCTGTGGGTGTTGGTAGAGGATACACCAACACTGACCCGCCACCCGCGACCTCCAAACCCCACCCCTTGGATGGTTAATGGCAAATGAAATATGCTACCAGTAGTGTCCCCAAGTGGCAGAGAATAGAACTTTTTGAGATTGGTGTATATAGAACGGAATCAGGCGTATATATGACGTATATAAGACTGCACCATGGACATGTATATACGCCACTAGATAAGGCGTCTACGAGACGGATAACAGGTCTAACTTCTAGACGCAAAATCCTACTGTTAGACGCGTTTCGCATACATATGTAAAATAGTGCTTTTCGTGCAGTGTATGTTGCAGGCTATGCAGCAACACTGAATATCTGGCTCAGTTCCAAGTACTATGCCCGCATCCCGTAAATATATTTCCTGCAGAATCCACGAAAATATTGCTATATCGTGGTTGGTGGACGCACCCCCTTATATAGAACTGCATTGAGAATCGTATAAATAGACAATACTCCACGAGTTTGGATGGGCCGCAATCGTCATCGATGTGGGTATTGTTTTTTTGGTAATATTAGGTACAAAAGTAAGCTGCCACCAAATTGAATACAAAATATGTCCACAAACACTTGCTATAAATAGCGGTATTACATTTTTGTAGCCAACATATCCAAAAAGTACACAGCTGTGGTGTAAAATGGATATGTTTATACTCTGGGGATTCTCATAAAACCAAACAAGTCGACCAAATTGAGATAAATGCCGCGGAGTTGAGCATCAATAAACCACATAACACACGGGTACATCTTTTTACACTGTTTAAAGCCCAGTTCCCACTAAGCGATTTTGGGGGCATTCAAAGGGCACCAGTCGCCGACTATCAGCCAAAATTTCTAGGAATTTGTCAAGTCACCAAGTGGGAACGCAAAATGGCAAAATCGTCAGCGACTATTGCCCTACCCCCAGTTGTTCGGGCTTGAGACGGCGACTGGATTCTCTCTAAAAAGGGCACCAGTTTCTTGCGATTCAATTTCTAACATGTTTGAAATACATCAGGGCATAGTGGGTGACTTTGCCCTACCACCCACTTTTCCAGGCGATTTTCCCCGGCAGTAGTCTCAGGGGCAAGAATCGCGAAGTGGGAATGGGCCTTTAGGCCAATGCCCATCTACCAATTTCGGAACATTTAAGCACCTTTGTCAGTGACAAATGGATGGTAATTTGTCTCAGGCGAGGCATCCTAACAGAGTCAGCCATAGTTGGTAGATGTAGGACAGCTAGGCAAGGGTCAGGCAGCGATAAGTGAACCACCTCCTTAAGATGTTATTTTGTCGCAAACAAGATGTGGTTTCTATGTTCCTAAATCGGTGGCCAAAAGGTTATCAACATATTGATAAATCTAGTCGCCGACAATGGAACGTTAGTAAATGGCGCTTCATTGGGTGGCCGACACGGGCCGAGGTATTACGTTATTTGCCTGCGACAAGTTCACCAACTCCTATACGATTTGGGAACTAATCGTTAAATCCTGAATCAGAAGATGTGTATTGGTCTTTATGAAAAGTTTGTTGGTCGTAATACCTGTGTGCGATGTAATGGGCATAAATAAATCATATTCAACGAGTTAAATTACCCTGTGTCCAAGTTTAACCCGCAAAGAAAAAACGTCGACTAAATTGTAACATATCAGTTGCTGTGACTGTAAGAGGGTGCGTCCACCAACTACGACAGTGCTGCGACACGCGCCGACAAGAAATTTCCAATCGGTGCCTTGTCGCAGCCCTGTCGTGAGGAGAGGAGCTCTACGACAGCGTTGTCGGGGCATGTCGGGAAGAGCAAGCTCCACCTAAATTTTCTATCTAGACCTCTGCGACAACCTCCCGACATGCCAGGACATGCCACGACAAGGCTCTAAAATCGAACATGTTCGATTTTGTCGTAGCCTTGTCGGAAGGCCCCCGACAACCTCCAGACAAGCTTTGTGTCGCAGCCTGTCGGGGCCTTGTCGTAGCCTCTTGTCGGGAACTATGGTCCACCAACCACGACAAGGCTACGACATGCCTTCCAATCGTAGAGCTGTCGTGGACCTTGTCGGAAAGCCGTTGTCGCAGCCCTGTCGTGGTTGGTGGACGCACCCTCTAAGTCCTCTGCAGATGTCAGTGGCATTCAGCTGGCTTGAGGATGTTGACACTTGCCGCTACGCCTCGCTGCACTCAGTAAAACGGATACATCAGTCATCATCATTTTTGCTCAATTTCCTGACAATAACTGAGATTTACGACCCTCCCCTTGACCCTACGACAGTTAAACCACAAAGCTTTACATGCTACGTACGTGGGACACATTGAATCTCACTCTTCCGTGTGAAGTATCGTGAAGTCTCGTGGAGCGCGAGAAAAAAGAGACGCCGAAGCACTCTCCTAGCAGAGATTCTGTGCTCTACTTCCTGTGGCCGCTTGTATCTCTGCCCTAGACTTGCTCAAGTCTTTGATTATGAACATTCATTAAATGATTAATCACAATCAGAATAAAGTTCATTTTAGTATGTATCCTTCTCTGACTGGCCCATGAATCCCAGCGAGGAGGGTAGCCATAGTATGCTGGGACTGGAGCCAGTATATCTCTGCCCCAACCTGCCTGTTTGAGCCCAAATCTGGCCCATAAGCCAGTATTTGAAATATCCTAAATCCTGAGGGCTTTGGGGAGTATTATGTGGTTTATCCTATCCCTAATAAATAACCGTCATAGGCAAATTTTAAATCGCGTGCCATGACATAAAGTAAAATTTATGTACCTTGGGAATTTAAAAAATTGACCAATCAACTTTCGCTTGGTTTCAACTAATTACTTGTAAATATAGATGTATATATTTATATGATAAATAATATACAGTCATTACTGTTATTTGTTATGCTAAATCAGACACAGTCATAGGGATTACTTTCTTCAGTGGATAGCACCTCATGTGTTGCAGCGTTTTGTTTGTCAACATGACACATGTGCTCACTCAAAGGGCCAGTCTAATGGACTGTAAATTCCCATCATGAAGTGGATTAGAGCTGAAAAAGAAACAACCGGATTGTCTGTGAACCAGAATTATAGTTTAATAGAAACCCGCCTTACAGACACCCCACTTAAGCGGTCACCCCGCATTAACGGACACCTCTGTTTGGAACAGTTCCCTCTATTAGCTGTTTATTCTAACCTCGCGTAAGCGGAAGCCCAACGTAAGCAGACACTTTGGCTTGGAACGGAGGGTGTCCACTTACGCGGGGTTCTCATGTACATGAGTTGTTTGAGTTTCATAACTTCTGACTGATGCCTTGTTTTTTATCTGAAATCTTGGCTGATTCCCCCTGTCCTTAGTAGATACATGTGGAACCAGCGTATGACGTCACTTGGTTGAGGCAGAGTTTAGCGCCGTGAAAGATCTGCTGGGAGAGTGACGCCCAAGCAGACGACATTTTGCAGTGATTGATTTACGCTGGGACCTGGCAGGCATTGCTATGGCCATCCTCACGATGGGCGGGTACGCGGGCAACCAGCGGTAATTCATCACGTGGTAAGAACGCTTTTTGTCCACGTGACTCCCAGAATTCCCTCAGCCTCGTTATCAGTTGACGTCCGTGTCGCCCCCTGGAGAGCTTAGCGAGAACTACAGGATACGGCAGCCATTGAAAGAGACGCCGATCTATATTCTCACTTCTCGACGGGTGTTATTCCCTCAAGGAATGTTCAACTAGGCGTCTGATTTGTGTGAGATACACAATTAAACATCACCTACAGGCAAGGACACTCTGGGATTTATCTAACCCCTGGTATTTTCCAGACTATGAACCAATGAAAGTTTAGGGTCTGAGCCCGTATCCCATTGAGTATGAATCGTGTAGTAATTCACAAGGTGAAGCCGCTTGAATTACGTAGTGATTCAAATGAGATGGGATCGAGCTCTGACCCTAAACTTGAATGGGTTTCTGAATTTATCTCACCCATAATATTGAATAATGGACTAACATTTGTGACACAATCCCCCGTTGTGGCCCCTAAGATTTGAGGTCAACTCTTGACTAAAGAGCCGTCCCAAGGCGTGAGAAAATATTATGTAAGGAGGTCAGGGTGAAGGTCGGGGTTTGCTGCGAATGCAGTCATTGGCTACTTGGTCTGCTGTATTCCTTATATGGAATTAAGGTAATGGGACAACTCCATGGTGGCCTGTGTCAGCCAGGTAGAGGGTGTGTGGGGAAGGGGTCAGGGCAGGTGCAGTGCTGGTAGGCAGGCAGTCAGGGCTGGGCCGCACACAGTCTAGCCTGGCAGCCTGGCCTAGTTAGACTAAAGGCCAGGTAACAGGTTCCAGTTTCGTGGTGCATTATTGGTAACGCCTCCATTTTTCTGTTGCATTGTGGGATTGCGCCACCTTGGCAGACCACCAGATATGCTAATGGTTCCCGGGGTATCTGCTAGTGGGCTCGGTGGAGATATATCCGCTTTGAAAGCATGACCGCCCTGGCCCTAGCGACAACGGGACGTACTATGGCCTAGTTGAAGGACGTAGGGACCCGTTACCTGTCCCTTATTCCATCAGGGCAGAGAACCAGTCTACACACAATCTACCAACTTCAGCATTGCACACTGTTATCTACACTATTCAAAAGAGGATTTCAGGCAATAACCAATGGAGACCTTTGGAGTTTTTCACATTTTTCACACTTATAATGATCCATTAACCTATCATTCCCTTCGTCAAATAACTCAATTTCTGACCTAATTCAGCACTAAAGGCACTAGAGTGACCAAGAAACGACCGAGTTGCATGCTGGACAGGTCCCCCCCCCCCCCCCCCCCCCCCTCAGGGATGGCAGTGCTAAACACCGAGGGCAGAGCTGGATTAAGTAGAGAGCAGATTTCAGGGGTCACACCACAAATTCCCCGTGAAATCTCCCCAAACCGCCGCCAGGTGCCGCGAGTCGTCACAGCTGGTCTCGCGAGATAAGGCCCGAGGTCTCGCGAGACGCCGAGACTGACCTGACACCTGGTGGACATGTTTGTCATACCCACCAATTAAATGTCGAGACGTTTTGATTATATTTTTAGTTTTTTGTGTTGCAGGGTGTTGCGTCGGCTATGATTTCAATGTACCGTCATTTTAGAAGCTAGATTTTCATCTTGAAGCCAGTTACAATATGCCACAAATACTGTGCGTGTGTTTTTTATATCTTGGAAATGTGATTAATTCTTAAAGCATTCCTTGCGAAATTTACTGCGGCATCATCTTCGTAGTAGTAAAGTTTAAGAATTACAAAGATATATCAGGGAAGGTCGTTATGTTGACAGGCAGAGACAACGGCCACACAGTGATGAGAATTGCGTAGTGTCAACTACAAGGAGAATACAGGCACACAGATTAAGTTCATATGTGTAATATGTACACGATATCACCGTGATTTAGATCTAAATGGCCGTACTATCATGAAACATCACGAAATTTCATATGCTTGTTTGTATGGCATGAATTGTCTTCGCGGAATGATATCACGAAGCGGAGCTGAGTGATATCTGTAGCAGAGGACAACGAATGGCATGTAAACAATTATATGAAATTGAGTGATGTTTAGATTTTTTCCTACCCTGTCATATGTTTTTATCTTCATATGTCACCAGTGGCATATAACTATTTTATGGCATAACCGTGGCATACAGGCCCACCATGTTAAGTCTATGGAGATTTATATGCGGGGTAGGATAAATGTATATTCTCCAAGTAGTTGACACATGTGTATAGACTGGCTCCAATCCCTGCATCCTATGGCTACCCTCCTCATTGGGATACAGGGATTGGTACAATCCGTAATGGTGTTTGATTTCTGGTGCTGTTTAGCTCCAGCATTCCCAACACTCTCCAAACAGATATCCTGCCAACTGGTCAGGGTAACTGCTGGGAGATTGATACCCTCTCACTTTGATTTCAATCGAGTCACAGTCAGGAGTAGGCGAAATTTATTGCTATGACAACACAGGGGGCCAGGGAACTGGAGGAGGGGAGGGGGGAGGGGTAGGAGGAGGTATAGGGTAACAGGGAGTGGCTTGGGGCCATAAACAGGAGATTTGGTTCATAGTGGATAAGTCTTTGATTCATGGGCCAGTCAGAGAAGGATACTTAGGAGAAACCAAACGAGAGGTAGTTGTGTTGTTATTTATCACACGACGGCAATGTCGTGTTTACTGCGTGAGGCGAAGCCAAGTGCAGTAATACACGACTTTGCCGTAGTGCGATAAACAACATGACTAACTCGAGTTTGGTTTAGAATTTATCCTACCCCGTCTAAATTACTTCAGCAAATTAGAAAATAACAAAAAACTCACTGATAATCATTGATAATCATTGGTCACTTTTCAAATGACGTCATTTGACAACTGTATCCCACTAGAGCGATAAATTTCATTTTCCTGTACCGTAGACCAAATACAGTCCGCTAATGTTAAGCCTATGGAGTTTTTTTATTAGGGGTAGGATACATACTATAATGAACATTATTCTTATTGTGTTTAATCATTTATTGAATGTTCATAATCCAAGACTTGAGCAAGTCTAGCATGTGTAGTAAAACTCCAAGAGATAGTGAAGAGTATTGTTTAGTGTCAACTGGTGGAATCAGCACTCAAACATGTTCTGAGTAACGGTCTGACTGTTCCCTAATAAGCCAACATCTAAAAAAAAAAAACACAACTAAATAAGCAGCAGTCTCTTCATGGAGCACTGATCAATAATTCATCATCATGCAAATGGCGGCATTCTTTGTTTCCATATTTTTATGCCGCGTTTTCCCTCCATCTTCAATCTCATTTACCCATTTGTAATATCCTTCAGCTACTTGATAGCTGTGGGTTCTTTTTTGTGATTTACTTAAGGCCACTAAAAAAACAAACTTGTTTCTCATCACCAAGCCATGTAAAATATGACGAGGGCGCTTTTTTTCAAGCTAGATCAAAGATGGTTTTTGAAGTGTCATAAAATGGGCTTTAGACATACAATAAAACCCAGCATTGGTGGACAGCCTCCGATCCGGGAAAGGTGTGCGCTTACACGGGGTGTGCGCTTAAATGCGGGGTTTCGCAATTTTTACTGGGTAAACATTTAATGCATCCCTGACATCAGGAGCTTTAATTTGATACTAAATACACATACCTTTCATAATTTCTATCAAAGTTCATCTTTAATATTTATAAAAAAAAAAAATCTTCTAAAATCTTTTTTTCTGATGCGCGCGGTGATGAGAAACAAGTTTGTTTTTTTGAGTGGCCTAAGTTTCTGTTTTTCTACTCTCCCATGTCTCTGTGGTCTTCTCTATTGTGATGCACTTTTTTTATTGCAATTTTATTTCGTGCACTCTCCTTACATCTATTGTTTCACCAAGATGCTGTTTGCGACAGTAGTTTTGCGACATGCCAGAAAACGGCTCGTGCCGTGCCAACTGTCCATGTTATCGTGATCTCCACAACAGGAGAGTTCTAAAGGTACATCCGGGAGCCGTCGCCTGTAGTTCCCTGCGCCGGCGCCTCTGCTCTCCAAGCAGAATCACTGTCTAGACACGGCACCTTAGGGCTTGGACAGTTGGCGCGGCTATGTAAATATGTGCTTGGAGACTGCCCAAAAAGCTGCGCAGGCGTAACGGAGTTGGAGTTGCGCATGCGTGAGGTGGTGGTGCATTGTCCCAGGGTGCATTGCGTTATTTATGATGGGTTTCTTTTCTCTTTCTTGTCATCTACTGAATAAACAAACCACATACAGAGCTCTATGGTCGGAAGCTTGTGAACTGATGCAGCAGCATGGAATAAACTTGAGGAGTATTATGTTATTTATTTCGGACACTGAACTATATCTACACTGAGGCAGAAAGTTTTTGTACGTCAAACTGGCCAAAACTTTCATGACATTATGCATCTAAGAAAAATCTCACTCTGTATCTAACAAGTTTATTAATTGTCTTTAAGATATAATTGAGTAAATTGAAAGAAGGCACAACCAGAGACAAAGAAATAAAGTTGGATAACAGGATATTATTTATTGCTTACTTAGATTCACAACGTTTTGGATGCTTGTTGATCCTTCATTAGGTATATGAAGATTAAAATATAATATTTAAGTAGATATGAGCTCAACTATTGCTGTTTAGTGTACATCATCAACGTTTCGACTTTTACATAGATTTTATCAAGGTGTCACCCTTAAATATATCTTTAAGGCAGGTGTCCACCAACCACGACAAGGCTACGACATGTGCCGACAAGAAAGTCCCAATCAGTGTTTGTCGCAGCCTTGTCGTAAGAAGGGGGGGGGCTTTATGACAGTGTTGTTGGGGCGTGTTGGGAAGTGCACGCTCCACCAAAATTGACTATCGTAGACCTCTGCGACATGCTCCCGGCACGCTATGACACACCACGACAAAGGTCCAGTCGTAGGAAAAACATGTTCGATTTTGTCGTAACCTTGTCGGAAGGCTCCCGACAAGCTTCCAGTCCCAGCCTGTTGTGGCCTTGTCGTGGACTCTTATCAGGAACTGGGGTCCACCAACCACGACAAGGCTATGACAAGCCTTCCAGTCGTAGGCCTGTCGTGGACCTTGTCAGAGAGCCAATGTCGTAGCCTTGTCGTGGTTGGTGGATGCCCCCTTTAAAAAACACGACTAACTTAGATCAATTCTGCGATAAAACAATATCATCGTATATTTCTAGTTCATATTGAAAACAAATTAATTTAATTCACTAGCGCACTCAAATGACTCTGAAGCCTCCATTCATTTAGTAATACTTCCTTGTGATTTCATCTTTTTCCAATCTGGCACCTAAACTGACCATATTTAGCAATATTTCCTCGTGGTTTAGACTTTTCGCGTATTTGCCGACATTTATTTGCCGAACTTTGGCCGCCGCTCATCTTTATTCTCGCGGAGTCTCGCGGTGCACGAGACCGGCGGCGAGAGGACAAAGTAAACAAAATGGCGGCAGTATGCGCGTGGCTCGAAGGTCTGAGTGGCCGCCATATTACCATAAAACCATGTTGACTCGCCCCTAGAGGGATGGACATGCGCTTAGAAATACACAATATTACCATGATTTTTATTTCTACTAGCAGCATATTCTCCATATAGTTGACACGTAGTAAAACTCTGAGCCATAGCGAGTACTACTGCATATTGTCAACTATACACAATATCACCATGACTTAGATTTAAGTAACTGTATATTCTCTGTGTAGTTGACACGTAGTAGAACTCCGAGCAATAGTGAGAGAATACATCCTCATAGATTAAGATCATGGTAATATATATATATATACAGTAAAACCCCGCGTAAGCGGACACCCTCCGTTCCGGGCTAAAGTGCCCGCTTACGCGGGGTGTCCGCTTACGCGGGGTTTTCAGGTTTCTCCCGGGCCATAATGCAAGTGTTTTATACCAATATGTAGGGGAGATAGAGGGGATGATAGATCTGAAATTCAATTTTTGATACCTTAATTGGATCCGAAGTTATTAAACTTTGAATTATAAAATTATTTTCTATAAATGTTTTCAAACACACTCATAAAAGACACAGATTGATCTATTTTTGGGAGAGTGTCCGCTGGAGGTGACCGCTTACACGGGGTTTTAGGTCTTTTCGTACCGAAATAACTGTCCGCTTACGCGGGGTGTCCGCTTTCGCGAGGTGACCGCTTACGCGGGGTTAAATTAAACATCTAATAGAGGGGAAAATTTCCGTTCCGAGCAAAAGTGTCCGCTTACACGGGGTGTCCGCTTACGCGGGGTGTCCGTTAGGCGGGGTTCTACTGTATATACAATATCACCATGATTTTGATCTGTGTGGTCGTATTCTTTGCGTTGTTGACACGTAGTAAAACTCCAAGCGATAGCGAGGAGTATTGTGCAGTGTCAACTACAAGGAGAATACGGCCGCACAAATCAAAATCATGGTCATATATACACCATATCACAATGATTTTGATCCGAGTGGCTGAATATTCTTCGCGTAGTTGACACATACACAATATTACTATGATTTTGATCAGAGTGGCCGTATTCTCCGCGTAGTTGACGCGTAGTGAAACTCTAAGCGATAGCGAGGAGTATTACGTAGTGTCAACTACAAGGAGAATACGGCCATATAGATCGAAATCTGGGTAATGTTGTATCTATTACTCACCTTTCGAGTAATTATTAGGGAAAACAATCTTGTAAATGATTAGAAATTCAACTCAAGCGCCATGCATTGTTTATATAAATTAGTTCCCATAATGGCCGTATTTTCCAAGGTTTTCTACTCAGTAGCGATCTGTAGGCTTAGCATGGAGACTCCGTATTAGGTGGGTAAGAAATAGCAAAACTCCTAGCGATCGCAATGAATATTGTGTAGTGTCAATTACGCGGAGAATACTGCAATACAGATCGAAATCATGGTAATACATGTATATATATACAATATCACCATGATTTTGATCTGCGTGGTCATATTCTCTGCGTAGTTGACACATAGTAACACTCGGAGCGATAGCGAACAAGGAGAATATGGCCACACAGATCAAAATCATAGTAATATATGAACAATATTACCATGATTTAGATCTAAGTGGCCAGATATTTTCTCCATAGTTGACACATAGTAAGACTCAGAGCGATAGCGTAGTGTCACCTACAAGAAGAATACAGCTGCGCAGATCAAAATCATGGTAATATATGAACAATATTACCATGATTTAGATCCAAGTGGCCACATATTCTCCGCGTAGTTGACGCGTAGTAAAACTCCTAGCGATAGCAATGAGTATTGTGTAGTGTCAAGGAGAATACAGCCACACAGATCGATCAAAGAAGGCTGGGTTTATTATATGTATTTAATGAAAATATAATAAATAGGGTTTTAGAATTATTGGATAGTGGCGTAAATACAACAGAATCAGGCGTATATATGACGTATATATGACCGCAACATGGACGCTTATATACATCTATAGATGAGGTGTAACACAATGGATCATAGGACTACCTTGTATACACAAAATCATACCTATATATGCCGGTTGTATACATATATAAAATAGTGGTTTTCGTGCAGTGTGAACGATTATTTCCTACATCATATAGGAGTCCGTGAACTTGCCACAGGCAAATTATGTAACCCTTCACCTAGTGTCGACCACCCAATCAGGGGCCATTTACCACTGTTCCGTAGTTGGCGACTGGATTTATCAACATGCTGATAAACTTTTAGTGACCGATTCAGGAACATAAAACGACTACTTGTCGCTGACAAAAAGAACATCTCCAGAAGGGGGTTTCACTAATCGTTGACTGACCCTTGCCTAGCTGTCCTATATCTACTGACTCCATTAGGATTGCTCGCCTAAGACAAATTACCGTTCCTTTGTCAGCAACAAAGATACATCAAAGATACATCAATGTTCCGAAATCGGTAGATGTGTATTGGGCTTCAGGACTCGTTGCAACACTCGTGCTGCACACTTGCCACCAGAATTATGGAGTTTCATATATCAAGAGTGGCCATATTGAATTCATGCTAATTTGACCTACTTCCACAACTTGGATAAATTTCGATTTTCTTTCTGACATTAAGTAGGGTATTCTGATGGGAATGCCACTATAGTTGAATCTATAGCTTTTTGTGGCCCGTCGACTTATTTTGACTGGGCCACACACATCGCACTGAGGTGCTGTGAATTTACGCATCAACACTTGACGCTAATTGGTTGATTTAAGGCATAGGTAATCACTGGAGCTTAGGGCAGATTAATGTTATGTACGAGTCACTGCAGCCCCGACACGTATTCTCTACGTCCTCAGTTAAAACGTTCCACCTAATTACCCTGCAATTAGGACCTGTGAGGATTACCTCAACCACAACAATGGGATTTTCTTGTGAACAGTTCAGAGCTTTGCATTTGTAATTGCAGTGACTTGATTGATATTTACAGTGAGCTGCCATTAATTGGTGAAACCTTATTTCTAGGAAACGTGCTATGTATTGTGGTGGACATCCCGCTTATTGGAGTACAATAATCAAACAAAAAATTGGGAGAATTCCGTTCAAAGTAAACTGGTTTGAGTTATTGCAGTGACTTGGTGGATTTTTTTATTGTAGAATTTTCCTTCCTTTTATTGATTATACGATTGTTCACAATATTCCGTTGTACAAATACGACATTTATGGCCGTTCTTTCTTTGAAGCAATTAAGCATCATACTATGAAAATTATATTACAATTTATCCTTCAGTTCCAATAAAGGAGACATTTACAATCGTTTATCCCTTTAAGAGGAATATTTACAATAAGATGCCGTTAATTGGTGAAACCTTATTTCTAAGCTATGTATTGTGGTGCACATCGCGCTTATCGTAAAATAATCACACAAAAATACGGTAGAAGTTCGTTTAAAGTAAACTGGGGCCCCTTTAAGGACGGCTGCCTATGGCTGAACTAGACACATGGGGACGGCAACTAGTGACTATGTACAGTTCTAGGGGACGGGGGCATTGTCCTCTGACCTCTAAATTCGAATGTTTATCAGGTGATATAATTTATTATCTTTAGTATTTTTGTTTCTCTTGATAAAATTCAAAAATATGATGTTACACCTACATTCTGTGAAAGTCTCAAGTTTGTTAAAATATTTCCTTTTCAAAAACAATTTCATATATATCCAGCAGATGATGCCTGAAGGCATCATCTGCCCCTAGCCGGTTGATGACTTGAGGCATCATTTACCCCCTGCCGGTTGATGCCTTAAGGCATCATCCGCCCTTTAAGGGTTGATAATCTAGGCTCACACATGAAGACCCTTTTCTGTACGCCAAGGAGACCCAGGGACAACTTTATTCAACAATTAACTACACCTTATGGATGCCTAAGAATATCTTAGCGAACATGTTTTTTTAGTCTTTTATTCATACAGTAAAGCTCCCCTTAAGCGGGGTATCCCCTTATGCGGAAACTTTCATTTAGTTTATTTCATTTAGTTTATTTCAACTACCGCTTAAGGGGACACCCCGCTTAAGGGACAACTTTGCTCGGAACGGAGGGTGTCCCGTTAAGCGGGGTTTTACTGTCGCAGGTTTCTACAGAGCAAGTTTTTGTTGACTGTCCATCAATCAGTGACCGTAACTCGTGTAATAAAAAGGTGCATCGGTAGGTAATGGGTGATGACATGTTGTAAAGTTCTGATATATACATCGCTATTGTGACCAATTATATTGGTTTCTATGCGAAGAGATTAGTCATCTAAATTGCCCGTATTTATTAGTACCAAAGATGACTGCATTAAGACAGTCACCATTTTGTAGCAGCTCCTCCCTGTCTTGATGTTGACTGTACGGCAGCCATGTAGTGAATGGCAACTTTACACTCATTATCGCTCACTCTAGGTCTGGCCACATGGGGGCAGTCCACGCTGACATGACTGAGTTGTCGTTGACATGAGCGGCCCTCCTGGCATGTGTGGCAGACTAGAATGAGACTGGTCAATCCTCATTGGTTTACAAGCTCAACCTGTAGTAAAATGCCACCTGCTGTCTGTATGTAAGCCGAAAAATCAGTCCAATACACGATTTCGGAACATTGATGTACCTTTGTCGGCAACAAAGGAATGGTACTTTATCTCTGCCCTAGTCAGTAGATGTAGGATAAGGGTAAGCCAGTGATTAGGAACACCCCCCCCCATGTTCCTTTGTTCTTTTGTTCCTGAATTACTTACCAAAAGATTTTCAACATATTGGTAAATCCAGTTAGCGAAAACAGAACATTGGAAATACTACCCGTCTGGGTTATGTAATTTGCCTGAGACAAGTTCACCGACTCCTATACGATTTTGGAACTAATCGTTCAACCCCCAATCGGTAGATGTGCATTGGACTTTACTCTTAAAGTCTACACCTAACTAATCTAGGCACTTAGTCTTTACAATATAAAGAGAGGATAGCAACAGAGCTTATTCAATGAGGGTAAACCCTTTACAGACTTATTATTTCTTTCATCTCAAAACTAAGATACCATGTCATAACTGCATTATGTGCACATTTTATGTTTTTTTCATCCATTGATGTTAATTTGAAATCAATTTTAATTCTGGGGTTGAAGTTCTTTATTCTTCCTCCGAATATCTATCATACACGCGACACCTCTACTTCCTGTCACGTGACCTGTTTTCCTAGGATTCTTTTTTACCGATTATTTCTGTATGAGACTAATTTTGTAAATTTGGGAGAAACAATGCCTGAAGGCAACAAATCTTTTCCAACTGTGGAGTTTCCAGGAAATTCCAACGGAACGAGAAAATAAAAAACTACACTGCCTGAAGGCATCACCAGGTTTTTCGCCGGTTCATGCTTGAAGGCATCACCCATGTCATCATCCATCATATACAAACATCCCATTGAAAATGTTTGGGGACCCATTTTATAAAAACCTGTGGTATACGGATTCATATCTGTGGTACAAGGCCTCAAAGCCATTGTATATGGGAAAATAGACCCTTTGTAGTACAGAGCAAAGAAATAGTCCCTATCATTATACCCTTTAATATGGCAAATGCTGTGTTAGATTTACTCGAGAAGATGGATAATAGATACAACAAATGATGGTTTTATGAACAGGCAGCTCTGTAAACCGCTCGGGGTTGACGTTGTGGTGATTCATGTACACCATTATGTAACGGCTGCGCGCACTCGTGTCCAGTGGCCCTAACTGGTCGTGGGAGTGGGCGTGGTCAGCGGCAGCAATGGCCGTTGCTCATTAGCCAATGATAGCTCGACATATAATAGGCCAATAGACGCACGGATATAGGTCACGGATAGTTGTTGTGTAAATGGATTGAAGATGAATAAAGCAGAACTTATCTGGAACTTGTCGTGAAGAGTACTGTTTTGCGGCTGTTACAACGTCGTTATAAATTCTCTTGTGCTCATGTGTTACTATGTGTCAACCCCTCGTGGTTTACGGCCGCCTCAAGAGGAAACCTTTGTTTATTGTCTATATGATAAACTCACTAGCACTCATGTATTACTACGCCTCAACGACTCATGGTCTAGGGCCGCTTGTCCACGAAACCATCCTATATTGTCTTTGAAATAAACTCGCTAGCGCTCATGTATTACTACGAGTCAACGTCTCGTGGTTCGCCTATTCACGAAACCATCGGTTATTGTCTATGTAATTAACTCGCTAACGAATATGTATTTCTACGCGTCAACCATTTGTTGTTTATGGCCGCTTGTCCATGAAACCATCCTATGTTATTTTGAAATAAACTCGCTAGCGCTCATATATGACTAGGCATCAACCTCTCGGCATTCACGGCCGCCTGTACACAAAACCATCGTTTATTGTCTATGTAATAAACTCGCTTGCGCTCATGTATTACTACGAGTCAACCTCTCGTGGTTCGCCTATTCACGAAACCATCGTTTATTGTCTATGTAATAAACTCGCTAGCGCTCATGTATTACTACGCGTCAACCAGGGAACGCGTAAAGTGTTCACCAGAGGGGCCGGGAGGTACGCTCCAAGCAGAGTCTTGGTGTGTGGCTCCGTGCTGTGGGGGTGGCGGACAGTCATAAAATCTGGTTGGAGACCAGAACAAACAAGGAGCTTCGCGGAGTATGACGACGCATGCGTAGTAGAGTTGTCTTTTCTTTTTTTTTGTATTTTTTTTTTCACGAAAAAGATGGGCTTCTGCGATCGCCTACTTGGGCGTTATTCATCTCTTATTATCCATCGTATACAAAGCCCCCATTGAAAATGTATGGGGACTGAGTAAACCACTACCCATTGTATACAACCTGTCAGATACCATATCTGTGGTATACGGATTCAAGTCTGTGGTAAACGGCCTCCAAACCATGGTATATGGGAAAAATAGTCCCTTTTGATATAGAGCAAAGAAATAGTCCCCCATTGTTATTCCCTTTAATATGGCAATAACTGATTTTGATTTATTCGAAAAGATGGATAATGAATGCAACAAATGATGGTTATGTGAACAGGCGGCTCCGTAAACCACTCGCGGCTGACGTTGTCGCTAGCACTCGTGTATTACTACACGTCAACCTCTCGTGGTTTACGGCCGCCTGTCATCAAAACCTCTTGGTGAGATTTTCGCAGCTATTCCTTCCTTTGCATATGTGCACAGCATTAAACATTTGGTACAAGTTGCGGACAAAACAGGTATAAAAGATAATTACAAATAAACATAGGCGCACAAAAGTCATGAAGTATTAGAGGGAAACTATGTTCCGGTGAAAGAAAGTCCAAGTTACAAGGTATTATCTCACCCCAGATATTTTTTCTCCATAGACTTAACATTGGAAACTCGTATCTAATACCCATTAGATATTTAGAAAAAATATCCAATGGGGGATAATGTCACAAAAGTTAGCCCATTAGTCAATATTAAGGGTGAGATAAATTCAGAAACCCATTCAAGTTTAGGGTCAGAGCTCGATCCCATCTCATTTGAATCACATAGCAATTCACGCGGCTTCGCCTTGTGAATTACTACGTGATTCAAACTCGATGGGATACGAGCTCAGACCCTAAACTTTCATGGGTTTCCTCTATAGTAGAAAGTCAAAGTTACGAGGTAAGGCTCGGAGAAATTACAACCAAAGTCCTTAGCCGCAGGCAGTAATTTTTCAAAGCCTTACAGAGTAACTTTGACTTTCTCTCTCCGGAAACTTGATTCCCTATTCCTATATACCTTCAAATGTATTTTAGTAGCTTGACACTCTATGTTTTCTTCTCACTATGCTTTTCATATGAATTTTGTAAGAGACGATCTGATTGGTCTAAACTCCAACCTTGGGTAGTAAACGTCAAACTTGGGTAGTAACCGTAAGTTATTCCAAACCCGGTATAATGGTATAACCATAGAGTGTTTTGCCTTGTGAATTACTTCACAAATCAAACTCGATGGGATATGAGAACTTTCATAGGTTTCCTCTATAAAACCTTGAACGTTATGCAGTTCATTGGAATATGATGTCGCTGTTTTGCTCCCAGTACAATATCACTACATAGAAACTATTTTCCCATGACAGCTCTTCACAACTCAGAATAACGAAAGGGTTAAGTAAAAGAAACAAAAGGTGATTTATGTTATTCATGATACTTGAAAACAATGGTATTGTAAGAGGGGACCCCCACCTACCACGATAGGCCACGACATGCTTCCCGATCGCTACGATTTGAAATGGCGAAATCGTGACCTATCGGGAGGTCCCCGAATCGTAGACCTCTGTCGTGATCCAATCGGTGAATCATACGCGCTGACCACGATATCTTCCCGATAGGCTACGATACCCAACGACAGGCTACGAAATTTCCAACATGTTGGAAATTATCAGGACCTCTACGATTGGCGTTTTCATCACAGCCTATCGTGAGCTGTCGTAAACGGAATCGCGGAAACCTGTTCCACCTACCACGATTTTGCCAGACCTCACGCTAGAATCGGAATGGTGTCGGTAAGGCCGTCGTAAGGCCAATCGGGACCAGAATCGTGGTAGGTGGGGGCAGGCTTTTACTCTACATGTCCTTTCACATTCATATCTAGCTATACATAGTTGTATACAGAGGATTCCACTCTCAAATGATAGCAACGGACAATAAAGTTTTAAGTAAAACAAATGATATCTCTGTATGACATACATATGATATACGTGCGATATTAACCAGTCCTCTTCCTGTATTTACATATACTATAGAATCTGCTTACTCACAAAGACACTCAAATAAGAGGAGAATAACACACTGCAGTATTGGTTTTTCTATTTAATTTCGCATTGATTAAACAGAAGCGGACACTCATGCCTGTGATATTACTCGGCAGTTGGGAGGCCAGCAGGGCTTATAAATATGGCGAGCCGTTCTCGAAATTGTTATTTCGTCTATATTCCGTCTATGGAAATAGTCAAAAACTTAAACCATAGTCGGTATGACACATGGATATAATCTACTATCATTCCATCTGTGGTGGTCGCCGCCTGTCTAGCAGGTTGGATGACCCCAATCCGGAACGCTAGTTCCAGGCAGGATCCCACCCTACGCACTTACGTAGGTTGGTTCGGTTTTCGGTTAGTTTGCACAGACCTATTCACACATAACACAACAACGTCACTTAATAAACAAGGATGTTTATTAATCACTTACTTCCCGGAAAGATCTGGAAGATCTTCCCTACAAGTACAGTACCCTAGCACATAGGTGCTAGGTAACGCTGGATAGGCCAATCCGGAAGATCAGCCTAACCACCAGGAAGGTTACAAGAACCCGCCTGCAAAGTGAGGGCCCAAGGATCCGTTCCGTAGAAGGGACGCGCGAGGACAGCCTGTCGACCTACTGTGAACGCTGAGTATATATACTAAGCGTTACGTAATCCCGGTCTCCACCGCGCCACTCTCGTGTGCGGCGTTGTCCGGAATCACTACACAGTAAGGATCGGCATATCGCGCCACCTTCCGTGAAACAAACGAACACTGCTGGATTCCCGTCCCACTACATTACCCCTCCCAGTTTTTACTAAGGGGGGAACCAAGGCAGCCATTTTGCTGCTAAGGGACTACCCAATTAAAAATTACAACACATATCCAGCAGTTCTTGGTCTACTCTCTAGCTTCCTGGTGTTCACAAGAATTCACTGATACCAACGTATAAGTGAAAAAGGTGGAATTGTAAGATGGAGAAATTATTAAAAATATGGAAGATATGACATTTAGGAAAGAGGAGACGACATTTGAAAAATGAAGGACTAGCCTCGCTAGCACCTTGAATAAATGTGATATTCACCCATCTTGAGCCGGGGAGCGGGTTCTTGAGCGTTGGGCAGAGAAGACTCGACAGTCGTGGACCTACAGGTGGTCAGCCCGGCCTGTCGAGCACTCTGCCTCCAGCTGTTCCGGATCTTGTTGAAGTCCTCTGTTAGCTCCCGGCGAGTGAAGTGTCGTTCTCTTTCTCACCTTAAAGTATCGAGCCCAGCTGGCCCATCGGCGTAGCAGACCTACTACATTCAGCCCAATGCCGACGGGTGCTGGGCTTCCCACTGTTCTTCAAGTTGGAAGACATCCATATGTAGAGAAGGGTTAGCCTCGCTAAACACCTTCCGAGTTGAAAGTTTCCGAATACGGAAATAACGGCCAAAAAGGCAAAACAACTCTCCATCCACCTGGTAAGAGTGTGTGGTATCAGTGTTCTTTCATTTTGACTCCAGCTATACTGGCATATTTCTCGGCTCGAATCGAGTACCAATTAAGGCCCCAATTCTAAGCCGGCTTCAGAACTTACGATCACCGACCCAAGGTAGAAATAGCCGGCGTAATCCATCAGATCAGGGGTTACGCCTACTATCTCACTATCGAGTCGATGAACTCAGTTCCGACATAGACCTGGTAAGTCAGATCTGTACCCGAAAGGCACAATCTTCCTTACCTGGTACCACACCACAGGCCGGAGGTTTTCGTGATGGGGGCCTATTACGGGCCTGACCATCGAGAGAACCTTCAGCCGTCTGAAACCAGGGTTGTGCCTTAGGGAAGTCATTTTACTGACTTTCCCCAGCCCCAACCCAGGATCGCTTATTATTGGTTACTCCTAACTTTCCCTCTACCCCTCCCAGCGATCCTTGCGGTTCGCCGAGAAAGTGCAGAATTCTGGCTAGGAGGCCACATTCTGGAAGTAGCTAGGTCGGAAAAAAAAAAATTTCCTCCCCGGGACTTCCCATACCCGTCTGACTTCGGATCCAGGAGAGTTGTTGGCTCTGCCGGTTCCGAGTTTAGACGGCGTCTTCCTGGCTTGTTAGGCACCAGCCGAGTTGGTCATTGTCAACCCCTAAATATCCTCGTCGGAGGATATCCTGAGGTCGAGAAGGTCCGACTGGCTTGGTGCACTAGCCGTCGGTGGAACCGACATTGCCAGGGCGGTCCTCTCTGGTCGCAGTGGACTCAGCGCAGACGTAGGCTGCAACTGAGACATCAACTGCTGTAGAGAGGTTGGTCCGGTATCTAAAAAGATTCCAGACTCCAACGGGATGATGTTGGCATTCACCCCCAGTGCCCCACTTGGTTCCTCGGGCTGATCTACCGGCTTAGCCCTGGAAGGCTTTGCTGATTTTTCAGCCCGTGTCACGGCGGGAGGCCTCCTCGGCTGTAGGACTTCAGTCTGATCCTGGGGGGTCTGACCGGGTCCTGACAGCGGAGTATCTACACTGACATCCATGGGCTGAGCCGCTATGGATGTAGTGTCCTGTTGGGAAGTTTCTTCCACGGGTGACCATCCCAACATGCCAGCGAGTTGCTGACGTGTCGAGTTTGATTCTTCCGTGGTGAACTGAAGAAATCTTCCCCGGCTCCTCTGACGGGCCAACCACGCTTCCTCAAGGGCTTGCGGGTCGTCACCGATGTCATAGAGCGACATACCCAAGTGCCGAAGACAACGTTCATCTTGGCGATGGGTCTGGGCTTCCGCCCGGGCAAACCTCGACTGGACCGTGGTTTTCGCAATACGCGCGTCCTCTAAGTCCAACGCGTATTGTTTAGCCAGGCCTTTCGTGGCTTCTCTTACCTCGAATCGGGCTAGGTTCACTAGCTCCTTAACGAGGCCTTCATGGAGAGCATGCGCACCCGTTCGGACACGGCCCTCCAAGGTGCCACCTATATGCGACTCTAGCTGATCCGCCCGTTGGACGTATTCAACCGACATCGCACAGGGAGAAGAAGTCACCTTCGACGCAACGGGTGGTTGTGTCGTTGGTTTCTTCTTTACCTCAACAACCGGGTTGGCTGGTGGAGGGAGTGCCGGAAAGGCCTCTTCTTCCTCAACTTTCCCGGGTGCTTGGGTAACACCTCTGTTGAGTGGGGAAACTCCCGAGAGACTTGAGCTAGGACGAGTCCTAGCTGGTTTTTCTGCGGGTCCGCGGGCTTTTGAAGCCGTTGGAACGTTTCCTTCACTCAGGTCTGAGAGGACTTTCAATCCCCCAGACAACTTTGGCCCTACCTGGTAAGCAGCTTCCACCACGTCAGCGATGGTGTGCTTACCTGGAGCCAATTTCTTTCTGGGCTTCCGACTGGATCGCTCAGAAGTGTCAGTCTCGCTGGATGAGGACGATGACAGCTTCTTGACCCGTCGTTTAGCCTTTGAGGATTTTTGAGACGGTTCCCGGCTAAGGGACCGTTTCTTCCTCGACTCCTTTGACATCTGTCGATGTTTTGACGCGGATAGCATTAGAGTCCCGAACCAGCCAGGATTCTTCTTCCATCCGATCTTAAACAGTCGACCGTCTGTCACACAAGTCTCGGGTTCCGGTTTGCCTCTCTGAGTCTCGGAACCTAAGTCAACGAATCTCTGCCACAGATTCATGACCCGTTCCCGAGCAGCAGCACCAGCAGTCCGGTGTTCCCGGGCAATGTGTCTAACTAGACACGAACGCCTGGAACTGGCACACCCAGCCTGACAAGAACCACCCTTCTTGCCAAGGCACTGTAGCCATGGTCGTTCGGCTAAGTGTACCTCTACGAGGTGCCTAGCGTAACGACCTTCAGTCGCGTAGGTCGGTGACAATTTCTTGTCCCTCCCATGGCAACTCAAGAAGACACAATGATTGCCGTTCCCAAACTTGTGCCATGCGTACGCGATCCGGTCTTTGACCTGATCCTCGTACTTCAGCCGGCTAACTCGGGAAACTCCTTTCACCCGGTCTATGTACCAGGCGTTGGGAGAACCCTCGTCAACTAGCCACTCCTCATCGTCTGAGGTTCCATCTAAACCGACACCATCGGGGATGTAATGCCGGTTTCCATGACGGAGATCTTCTAGGCAAGTGTAAGTCTTGCCCAGCAAAGAGGCGGGTATCTGTCTAGCTACCGTTCTCTTCCCAGCCCGCTTTACGCCAGGTTGGAAATCACCGTCATCATTGTCGGGGTTGGATGGGACCAGGGGTTTAGCCTTGTCCATCTCCGTTCCCCAACACTTGACCTCTCCGCCACCCGTGGCACCTGTTGAGGTACTCGGTATAGCGTCAGCCACACTAGGTCCAGCCTGTGCCGCGGGTTTGTCCGAGCCTTTCGACTCAGCCCCCTTCGACTCCTCACGCTTCCCGGTTTGAGGTTTCCCTTTCTCCGAGTCACGTGATTTCGGCTGACCTCCGGTCCTTTCTAGCTCCGCCTCAGCCCGTTTCCGGGCTGCACGACGGAGTCGCTTCCGGTTCTGTTTCGAAAGCTGCGGCTCAGTCTTGTCAGCTTCCCGAGGTTTTGACACCTCAGTCTTACTGACAGACTTCCCCGGCGCGGGTTTAGCCGGTGTTGACACCGGTTTCTCACCTTTGCTGGACGACCCTTTTACAGAGTCGTCCCCAACTGACGAATCAGTCTCCATAGCCGTCTCTGTCCCAGCCTCAGACTTTCCGGGTTTTGCTACAGGACCCGGGGCCAAAAAGGTCCCGGCTTCCGCCAGCTCCACTCCGGGTGGAGTCCAATTTTGGTACATTGACTGTACTATGGCACGCGTTTTGGGATCTGGGATCCCAGCTAGCATTTGTTCCAGGCTCTGGGTTGAAACCTCATGCCTGGAACCCATCTCTTCGGAGGACTTCCTCGGAGAGTGACGACGCGGGCGGGCTCGGCCTCGCCTTGGCGTATCACGCTCCGATTCGGAACCTTCGGCCATGAACACATCCGAGTCAGAGGCCTCAGTTTTCACTGAGCTCGTCTTCGGACGGGCACCAGAAGAGCCCTTAGCGGCCGGGGCCGCCTCAGACTTCTTCCCGGTGTGACTTTTTCCCTTTCCGGGTCGTTCATCTCGGGTTTCCCCAAGAAGAACAGAGTCCGCAGACTCGTACCCTTCCAGGTCAAAATCACCATCATCTGACCCGATGAGCAAAGCATCATCGTCCAGATCTGCCCCCCGCTCAGCCGAAGCTGAGGATCCGGGCAGGGGTGAGGGGAGCTCGCGCTCACCCTCCGTAGACGGGGCACGGTCAGCCATGCTGCTACCGCCCGACTCCTGTGGTGCTAGGCACCACTCCGATCACAGAGTAAAGACTACTGAAAAAAACAGGGTCTTATATACTCCTAAGTGACCTAGATTCACTGTCGCGAACCAATCAACCGTGTCGAGACTGGCTCATCTTGAGCGTCTCAACACCGCATGCGTGAAGAAACCAAAGGTCAGCGTTACGCTCGACTTGATTCGTTCACGCCTTCAATCACCCAGCACAGGTTCCGGAACCCGGGGAAACCCCTTTTCGAGCTCCACCCCGAGTTCTCTGTAGTGTGGGAATTCTTATCGCCGTCGTGTATCTCGCTGATAGTATGGGAGACTTGTCTAATTTCCATGTAAATGGATCAGACCTTTCAGAGCGTTCGGCAATTCTGCAGCCTCTAGAGGGTCCTCGACGGGGTCCCTTAGAGCAACGTCTGGGCTGCGGCACATAACGACTGATTTTAAGGTAACTATTTGATCAACATTCATGTATAATCGACATGTCACTGACTACCAACGATCTACATTTCGTACCATTGCTTCTCGTTGTGTTTTCGACAACCCCGGCACCACTACTCTTTGTAGTTAACCACAGCCTTTGATTTTACTCGAGAGCTGCGGCGGGGTTTTGAGTCTATTTTAGACTCCATTCTACATCTCGAACCATGTTTATTATACACGGCTCGATCTGTAGCAAATTTAGACTTTTCCGTGTCAGGTTTTTCTTCTACCCACACTTCCCTTTTTAGGTTGGCGTAAGTAGGAATCACCTTCCGCGGACGTCCCGGTTTTCGCCGTGTAGGCGAGCACCCACTCGGAACCCCGGTAACCTTTGACCGGGACTTCCCTATCGGGGTCTGCCTCCGCCGTGTTGACGGGGGTTTGACGCCCGGCTTCCCGGCTCTTTGAACCCGGGACCTCCCTGGTTTCCCAGTAGGACCCGTGTTCAGTGACACATCTCGCTTTGTAGCAGGGTGTGAAACTTCAAAGTCGGAACATTCACGCTTTCCTTCCCATAGTCGTAAACGAGCTACATGGGATTTATAACGCCTTCTTGACCATTCGTCTTCTATCACTACTGTCATTTCTGACAATAATTGAACAATTCTGAATGGTCCGTCCCAGTTAGGAGCGAGTTTTACATTTACCAACGGAGTGTGGTATCGTACAACCCGGTCTCCTACTCGGAACTTACGTGGTTTAAGATTGACGTCATGTCCAGTCTTTTGCCACTCTGCTGCTTTCGTCAGATTTCGTCTCGCAAGGTAATATCCCTCTACAAAACGTTCTCTGAGTTTTTCGACAAATCCTATGGGACAAGGATCATCCGTAGACATTCCAGGAACCCCATAGACTATGTCCGCGGGCATTACTATTTCCTCGCCAAAGACGAGTAAATTAGGTGAACACCCCGTGCTTGAATGAATGGTCCCATTATATGCGTGAGCTATAAATGGTGCTAATTCATCCCAATTCTTCCGATTTTCATCTACCAGGGTCCTAAGACACTGGATCAATGTCCGGTTGAATCTCTCTACCATACCATCTGATTGGGGACGATATGGATTTGTATGTGTCTTTTTAATCTCGAGTATCCTACACATTTCTTTCCAGATCTGGGATTCAAATTCCCTTCCTTGGTCGGTATGTAGTACGCTCGGAGTTCCAAAAGGCAACATCCAGTTTTTCACTAAAGCTTCCGCACACGTGGCAGCTTTGTGATTTTTCATGGGATAGATCTGCACATATTTTGTGTAATAATCCATCACCACCATCATACAGGTATTTCCTTCCTCTGACTCGTCGATACCAGATATGATATCTAGAGCGATTCTGGCAAACCTGACACCAAACAGTTCCTGTTGTAACGGCATCTTTCCGAGTCCTACCCCGGGTTTGACTTTGCTACATATGGAACATCCAGATATCCATCTTCGAATATCTGCACCCATTCCAGGCCAGTAGTAACGACGCCTTATTCTGGCTACCGTTCTTTTCCGTCCTAGATGAGCTGCACTCCTATGTTCATGACATAGGGTCATTAGTCCGGATCGTAATTCTCGGGGGACCACTAGTTGTAGAGCACGTTTAAGTGGTTGCAATGTGGTTCTCCATCGATATAATACTCCATCACGGACCTCTAGCTCTTTCCATTGACCACATAGATTCCGAAATTCTCGGTTTTCAGGCGAGATCTCGGGTCCTGTCGGCCTATGGAGTCCATTAGCTATCAGTTTAGTTAACCGGAACAAATCTGGGTCAGCCTGTTGACTTCCCTTAATCTGTTCTAGTGTCCACTGATAGTTTAATGGCGGCTTCACTTTCTGGGAACGTAGAGTAGCTATGACTGCTCTATGCTCGCCACAATCCCGGCAATCTGGTCGTCCACATTTCCGCACTGGTCTCCTTGAGAGACAATCCGCATTAATGTGTGACTTTCCAGCCCGGTGTTCAATCTGGCAGTTAGTCAACCCGAATTCGGAGAGAGCTGCCAGCCATCTTCCAATCATTCCCTCGGCGTCTTTAAAGTTAAAGAGCCATTTGAGAGAAGAATGGTCAGTACGTAGGATGAAATCTCCACCTGCTAAGAAGTGTCGATATTTTCTTACATACACCACAACCGCTAAGAGTTCCCTCTTAGTAGTACAGTAGTTCCGCTGACTTTTACTTAAGCTGTTGCTGGCAAAAGCTATTGGAACTTCTATACCATCTTGTATCTGAGACAAAGCCGCTCCAATACTCTCATTACTAGCGTCAGTGTCGAGAATGAACCGACCCTGAGCTAGAGGGTATTTCAATACGGGGGTCTCCGTAAACTTTCGTTTTAGTCCCAGAAAAGCGTGTTCAGCTTCCGGAGTCCATTGGATCTCTTTTTGCTTCCCTGGCTTATCTAGTACTACATACTGTTGCATAGGGTGTGCAATTTCAGAAAAACCCGGGATAAAGTCGCGGTAATACGAACAAAATCCTAGGAAAGACCTTATGTCTTTTATATTCTGGGGGCGTGGCCAATTAGCCACTACCTCCAACTTAGAAGGATCTGCCCGGATTCCATTTCCGGAAACTATCCGTCCTAAGTATTCCACAGATTTGCGAAACAGCTTACATTTTTGAGGTTTGAGTTTCAACCCATAAGATTGAATACGCTCAAATACCTCTCTCAGGTTTTCTAAACATTCAACATAATTCTTTCCGAAGATGATTATGTCGTCTAGATAAACCAAACACTTTTTCCACTGTAGACCCCGCAACATCTGATCCATCATAGATTCGAAAGTTGCAGGAGCGTTACAGAGGCCAAATGGCATTACTGTGAACTCGTAAAGCCCTTGATGAGTGGTGAACGCCGTTTTAGACTGATCGCCACTGTTCATCTTTACCTGCCAATATCCAGACTGGAGATCCAGAGTACAAAACCACTGGTTCCCTCCCAGAGAGTCGAGACTCTCATCGATCCGGGGTATTGGGTAGGCATTCTTCCGGGTGATACCATTCAATTTTCTGTAATCAATACAGAATCGGCAAGTACCATCCTTTTTAGTAACCATTACCACTGGACTAGCCCAAGGACTTGCACTGGGGATGATTACTTTCTG
Organism: Alentia gelatinosa; assembly: GCA_950022655.1. Taxonomy (NCBI): domain Eukaryota; kingdom Metazoa; phylum Annelida; class Polychaeta; order Phyllodocida; family Polynoidae; genus Alentia; species Alentia gelatinosa. The sequence continues at coordinate 4,209,609 of OX465589.1, forward strand.
GTCCATCATTTTCCCTACCTCCTCTTCTAAAGCTTCCCGTTTTACCGGAGGTAGCCGTCGATAAGGAAGGCGGAAAGGTTGATGACCTTCAGTGTCAATCATGTGTTCTACTCGATCCGTTCTCCCCAAGGGATCTCCAGGTCGAGTAAAGATTGACTCCATCTTTTTCAAAAGAATCCTTAGTTCATGTCGTTCCCCACTGTTTAGTGTGTCTGTCGTCTGAACTAAAGTTTCCAGAGTTTCGTGCAATGGACTCGGAACTGGAAGGGATCCCGTTCCTGTATCGATAGCACTAACCCGCACTTCTTCATAATCATTTCCTATTAAGTCCGACCTTTCCAGTTTAGATTGTTCATCTTCCCCGGTTATTTCGGAAACGGGAATAGGTGTGATTCCCTGTGGACTGGAGTCCACTAGGCCATCCACATGAGCTAGAGTTACCCAGCCCAATGTATCACCCTTCCTTAATTTAATCAACCCGGAGGTATGATTACTTATAGGAATTGATCCTTCTCTGGCACTTCCGATCAGGGTATCCCAGGCCTGTATTCCTTTTTTAGAAAACAGTTCTGGATCTGGCTCGAAAAGTGCATCTCCACGTGGTAAGTCACCTTCCCCAGCTATCAGGACATTAACCATCTGCTGGGGGGGGATGCCCACATCTTGTCGGACAGAAATCAATGAAGAGATCCGTCGACAACTACATTCCACCTCCATTAACTCAGGAAATTTGAGTCGGAGAGTGCCATCGGGTAGATCTACAGAGCCTCCATAGAGGGTGAGAAAATCTACGCCTAATATTCCACTTTCTTCGATATCACTGAGTATGGGACCCCATACGAATTCAGTGTTACCTATTGAGACTGGAATAATCACACTACCATAGCACCTCATATGAGTACCATTAGCAGCTTTTGCCGAGGCTCCAGGAACATGACATTCCTGCGCAAATCCAAGAGACTGATAGAGTCCGTTGTTTAACACAGAGCGACTAGCACCAGTATCCAACAATAGATCCACTTTCCTTCCTTGAATTCTAGCCGGCACATACCAACGACGTCCTCCCAAAGGGGACGGTTGTCTTATAAACCGTGAGATTCCATCTAAGGTTCCAAGATCCCATCCGCGTTGACAAAGCCATTGCAGACAAGGATGCCCGGGTGAAAGATACTTACTACAAATCGTTGCGACCGTATTTTGTATCTTCCCCTTTTCTGGTAAGTTGGAAATATTTTCCTCCTTATACATCTCACAGGTTTGTGTTCCCTGGCACTTTCCTTCCCGGACCGCAGTGTTGCCACTCGCTACAGTCCTCCTTTGTTTTCCGGTTCACCCTGAGAGGCAACCATCAACGCAGGCAGACTACGAGATGTTTCCACCGTAGTAACGTTCCGGGTTTCTGGACAATCTGGGGAGATATGTCCCATTTTGTTGCACCGCCAACAATGTCGGACATCCAGCTGGTTTTTCTCCACCTGATTCAGTCTTTCGTTGATTTTGGTCAACAACTTCATAACCTCTGAGGAATTTCCTTCAGGATCAGTGGTTATTGGTTTTGCCTCTGCCACAGAAGGTACATCGCTGTTCCTTCCAAAGCTAGGGGTTCGACCTCTTCCACGTCCCCGTCTATTGAAGCCTCCTCTTCCGAGTACCATCGAGCGGACATTAGAGAGTATATCCTCTATTTCCGCTTCCTGACACTCGTAGGTATCTTCCTCTACTTGTGACCAAGTAGAACCCACTATGTTAACCCGAGAAGTTTTCCCGGGATTAGCATATTTTCCGAATAGTATACACCGTTGTTCATAGGCATCTACTATTCGCAATACCTGCATGAAGTTCATACCGGGCTCCCATTTAGAGATGACTTCCGCTCTCACGTCATCATCTCGAAGTCCTTTTACAAACTGAGTTTGTAGATCTTCATGCAGCGCAGGAGAATCTAATCCCGTCCCTGGGTAAACCTCTAACAACATTTGTTGCAAAGCTAGCCCATAGGCGCGAGTTGTCTCCTCTTTTCCCTGGATCCTCTTTAAAAAAGTGGAACGGGGGTTCAGCGTTACCAACTGACCACAGTAGTATGAGGCTACCTCCACTAACTCATCCCATTCCGTACCACCGGAACGGCGAAAAGTGCGAAGTGCAGCTTCCCCGGGTCCATCTCGCAACGCTCTTTTGAGGTATGGCAATGCATCGACTTTATTCCAGCCATTACATTGTATGTCCTCACAAAATCCCGCGAACCAGTGTTCCCACTCCATTCCTTTCCCGTAAGGTTTTGGAATGACAGCGTTTTTTCTGGCTGCGTTCTCTGGGCGCATCATCGGAACCTTGTCAGCTCTCGCCATTGACAAGTTAAAGATCCGATCCTGTTCCCGGACTTGGTTGAACGAGTTGAACCCTAGTTCAGCTATAGCCTTACTAGTATGTTCGGAACTCGGAGAACCCATTCTTGACTCAGAGGGTAGCCGGAAGCTAACCAAAGGAGTCTTTACACCCTTTGTTCCAGATGTGAATCTGTTAGGGGTCTTCTCTGGATCCTCTACTCTTCCTGGTGGGGAATATAGATGATCTCTCACATTACTCCAGCCAGCTTGGGACATAGGCATCCGTTGGGATGATTCTGTCTCTGCTAGTCGAACTTGGTCCTTCATGTATTGTACATGTTGGTCCAAACGCTCGATTTTTTCTAGAGTCTCAATCTCGCGAACCGAGAGTTCTTCCAAGTTATGGTGCCTTTGGGCTACCTTCTCGGCGATCTCACGGTTTCGAGCTTCTAGTTCCCGACACATGTCTCTGGCTTCCCTTTCCCTATCAAACTCGGCTAAGAGTTCGGGTCCAAGGAAACCTACAGGAACTTCCTCGGAAGATACCCTTAAGGTATTTTCCGACCTATTCCGGGGAGTACTAGACTCTCCAGGACTATCTGTCTGAGACCCAATTTTACTGAGTCCCTCCAGATCCCTTGCGGGGCCATGTCGGCTGTCGGCCGCCGGACTGAAACTCTTCAGGACCGTCGATCTCAGATTCTGAGCGGCGGTTCTCTTCCGAGATTTCTCCTTGCCAGACTTCTGGGTTTCACCCCCTCCCTCTGGTTTTGGAGACTTGTCGTCATTCCGGGCCGGAAGAGTTTGTTGAGAAGTTACCTCCCCATCTTCACTCTCCTGTTCAGCCTTGGATCTGGTTCTTATTCCAGATCCGTGCATTTACCTAGAATCCCGGGTTGTGCAAGCAACCTGGGATCCTGGTCACGGCACCAGTGTGGTGGTCGCCGCCTGTCTAGCAGGTTGGATGACCCCAATCCGGAACGCTAGTTCCAGGCAGGATCCCACCCTACGCACTTACGTAGGTTGGTTCGGTTTTCGGTTAGTTTGCACAGACCTATTCACACATAACACAACAACGTCACTTAATAAACAAGGATGTTTATTAATCACTTACTTCCCGGAAAGATCTGGAAGATCTTCCCTACAAGTACAGTACCCTAGCACATAGGTGCTAGGTAACGCTGGATAGGCCAATCCGGAAGATCAGCCTAACCACCAGGAAGGTTACAAGAACCCGCCTGCAAAGTGAGGGCCCAAGGATCCGTTCCGTAGAAGGGACGCGCGAGGACAGCCTGTCGACCTACTGTGAACGCTGAGTATATATACTAAGCGTTACGTAATCCCGGTCTCCACCGCGCCACTCTCGTGTGCGGCGTTGTCCGGAATCACTACACAGTAAGGATCGGCATATCGCGCCACCTTCCGTGAAACAAACGAACACTGCTGGATTCCCGTCCCACTACACATCCATGGAATCAGTATAAAACTCATTCCCTGTATGGTTTGACACATAGATATAATCTACTATCATTCCATCCATGGAATCAGTCTAAAACTCATTCCCTGTATGGTATGACACATAGATATAATCTACTATCATTCCATCCATGGAATCAGTCTAAAACTCATTCCCTGTATGGTATGACACATAGATATAATCTACTATCATTCCATCCATGGAATCAGTATAAAACTCATTCCCTGTATGGTATGACACATAGATATAATCTACTATCATTCCATCCATGGAATCAGTATAAAACTCATTCCATGTATGGTATGACACATAGATATAATCTACAATCACAAAAATGTCCTTCTTCTCACGAAATGGGTTTTTGTTCACGAAATGTATACTTACGAAATAACTTGTAACGCTGATTCCGTGGATGGAATGATGGATGTACTATTCTGAGTACTTCAGTGACGAAATATGGACGAAATGGTAATGTCCAGATTGCTATATCGTCCATATTTCTTCAAGAAGTACACATAAAGGGGGGTTTCCACTGGACCGACGGTAGCCGATTACGTAGCCAGACAATCGCCGATTATTATCGGATGCCCTAGAATTTCTTAAATCTTTGAAAATGGTCATTTATTAAACTATCATTATCAGAATTAAATAAATACCAATACGTGGGCTTCCTCATAAGGGCCTATGAACAATTGATCGGGTGAGAAATCGGCCTGGTGGATTGTGCCCTTAAGGTAGAACCCCGCCTAATGGGCACTCCGCATTAGCAGACACCCCACGTTAACAGACGCCTTTGCTTGAAAAGGTTCCTTCTTTTAGATGTTTATTTCAGCGGACACCCTGTATAAACAGACGCTTTGGCCCAGAACGGAGGGTGTCCGCTGACACGGGCTTACGTGGGGTTCTACTGTATATATAGTCCAAGGTTACCACTGATTTTGTCCACAGAAGTACATCCATATGTATCTAGTCCATTAGTCCATTCCGTCCACGGAATGGCTTTTTTCACGAAATGGATTTCACAAAATATTTTTTTCCATGAAATGACTCTTCTCACGAAATGGGTTTTTGGTAGGTGGTATTCCATGGGTTTTAGACTGATTCCGTGGATAGAATAATAGTAGATTATATCTACATGTCATTCCGTCCACGGACTAAGTTTTAGACTAATTCCGCAAACAGAATATAGACGAAATGACCATGTCCAGAACGGCGCGCCATATTTACAAGCCCGGCCTGCCTGTCCACAATGGCCTGCCATACATATAGATCTACAACAGGAGGCTGGGTTGGTGGTGATGGATGTGGAGACTGGGTCTAGATTGGTTTTAGTCATGACAGGCCCTGAGGATATATACTCATGTAGACTGGCCTCAGTCCCTGTGTCCTCCCCCTCCCCCTGTAGACTGGCCTCAGTCCCTGTGTCCTCCCCCTCCCCCTGTAGACTGGCCTCAGTCCCTGTGTCCTCCCCCTCCCCCTGTAGACTGGCCTCAGTCCCTGTGTCCTCCCCCTCCCCCTGTAGACTGGCCTCAGTCCCTGTGTCCTCCCCCTCCCCCTGTAGACTGGTCTCAGTCCCTGTGTCCTACCCTTCCCCTGTAGTCTGGTCTCAGTCCCTGTGTCCTACCCCTCCCCCTGTAGACTTACCTCAGTCCCTGTATCCTACCCCTCCCGATGTAGACTGGCCTCAGTCCCTGTGTCCTACCCCTCCACCCCTTCTGAGTGACTGGCCTCAGTCCCTGTGTCCTACCCCTCCACCCCTTCTGAGTGACTGGCCTCAGTCCCTGTATCCTACCCCTCCACCCCTTCTGAGTGACTGACCTCAGTCCCTGTATCCTACCCCTCCACCCCTTCTGAGTGACTGGCCTCAGTCCCTGTCTCCTACCCCTCCACCCCTTCTGTGTGGCCTCAGTCCCTGTCTCCTACCCCTCCACCCCTTCTGAGTGACTGGCCTCAGTCCCTGTATCCTACCCCTCCACCCCTTCTGAGTGACTGGCCTCAGTCCCTGTATCCTACCCCTCCACCCATTCTGAGTGACTGGCCTCAGTCCCTGTATCCTACCCCTCCACCCCTTCTGAGTGGCCTCAGTCCCTGTATCCTACCCCTCCACCCCTTCTGAGTGACTGGCCTCAGTCCCTGTATCCTACCCCTCCACCCCTTCTGAGTGACTGGCCTCAGTCCCTGTATCCTACCCCTCCACCCCTTCTGAGTGACTGGCCTCAGTCCCTGTGTCCTACCCCTCCACCCCTTCTGAGTGACTGGCCTCAGTCCCTGTATCCTACCCCTCCACCCCTTCTGAGTGACTGGCCTCAGTCCCTGTATCCTACCCCTCCACCCCTTCTGAGTGACTGGCCTCAGTCCCTGTGTCCTACCCCTCCACCCCTTCTGAGTGACTGGCCTCAGTCCCTGTATCCTACCCCTCCACCCCTTCTGAGTGACTGGCCTCAGTCCCTGTATCCTACCCCTCAACCCCTTCTGAGTGACTGGCCTAAGTCTCTGTCTCCTACCCCTCCACCCCTTCTGAGTGACACATGGGTTGATTTATGGGCCAGTCAGAGAAGGACACATACTAAAATGAATTGTATTCCGATTTACTTAATGAATGTTCATAATCAAAGACTTGAGCAGGTCTAACACTCATGTGGCCCATGGCTCTCACAGGCTCCGGTCTGTCTCTCAAACCGCCTCACTCGGCCAACTAATGATGGCCGTTGAAAAAGTGTGATGTGAATTGACAATGCTCATGTCCGCTCCATGTACCGTTATAAACAACTATGAGAGACGTACATCTGTTAGAACCTCCCATGTTATCATCCACCTAATAGAAAGTGTCAATAGAAAACACAGGGAGTGTGCATGGAAATACCCGGAGCATACAGATATATGCACCTAATACAGAGTGTCCATAGAAAACACATAGGGAGTGTTTATCACCATACCCAGAGCATACAGAAATGTTGTATTATCTACCTAATACAAAGTGTCCATAGAAAACACATAGGGAGTGTGTATCACCATACCCGGAGCCTGCAGATATATCCACCTAATACAAAGTGTCCATAGAAAACACATGGGGAGTGTGTATCACCATACCCAGAGCATACAGATATATCCACCTAATACAAAGTGTCCGTAGAAAACACATAGGGAGTGTGTATCACCATACCCGGAGCATGCAGATATATCCACCTAATACAAAGTGTCCATAGAAAACACATAGGGAGTGTGTATCACCATACCTAGAGCATACAGATATATCCACCTAATACAAAGTGTCCATAGAAAACACATAGGGAGTGTGTATGGACATACCCGGAGCATACAGATAGACATAGGGAGTGTGTAGGGTACACTTGCGATAATGGGATATCCACATTCTTCATCGATGTAGGTTTTAAGAAATAGAAGGACGGAAATTTTGCAGTGCGCAGTGAATGGAAATTCAAAGATGAAACGACTGGGAAAACGACTTATAAAGAGGGGACTACGCTCGATAAAAAAAACTACATAGAGAACATTTATTATCAAGGAAGTAAGATACCAGACTACATAAGAAATAAGCTACAGACTCCCATGAACCTCAGTCAGTCTAGTTACATCCTCATTCCTCAGAATGGTGAAGAACGCTCTCATAACACGTCACTGAAAAGTCAGGGCATAGCCATCATTGCACGCTAAAAAGTCAGACTTTGACATTTTTCCACAGTGAAAAATCAGGGCATAGCCATCATTGCACGCTAAAAAGTCAGACTTTGACATTTTTCCACAGTGAAAAATCAGGGCATAGCCATCATTGCACGCTAAAAAGTCAGACTTTGACATTTTTCCACAGTGAAAAATCAGGGCATAGCCATCATTGCACGCTAAAAAGTCAGACTTTGACATTTTTCCACAGTGAAAAATCAGGGCATAGCCATCATTGCACGCTAAAAAGTCAGAGTTTGACATTTTTCCACGGTGTATTTTTCTGTGTTGGAAAGCCAAGGCCTAGCCATTGATGCACACTAAAAAGTCAGACTCTTTTTCCACAGTGAAAAGTCAAGGCTTAGTCATCATTACATGCTGAAAAGTTAGATTTAGATAATTTTCGATGTTGAAAAAATCTAGACAGTTTTTACACTTGATTGAGTTAAGATTTGAAGGTGCTGACTTTTATGGGGCTGACAAAAAAGTGGAGGGGGGGCGGCCTCCCCTGCCCCCCCCCCCCCCCCCATTCTGACGCCACTGGAAATAGGCTACAGAACCTCGGTACAGTCACTTTAGTAACATCCTAGGCTGCCTCAGTCCCTGTATCCTACCGCCATCGCACCGCCGCCACCACCCCTTCCCTAGACTTGCTCAAGTCTTTGATTATGAACATTCATTAAATGATTTAAGAAAATCGGAATACAATTCATTATAGCATGTGTCCTTCTCTGACTGGCCCATGAATCAAAGACTTGTCCACTCTGACCAGAATCTCCTGTTTATGACACCAAGCCACTCCCTGTAACCCTATACCTCCCTCTACCCCTCCCCCCTCCCCTCCTCCAGTCCCCTGCCTGCCTGTGTTGTCATAGCAATAAATTTCGTCTGCTCCTGATTGAGATCAAAGAGAGAGACTGGAAACCCATAGGAAAAATAATTCTACTTCTTAGACCCTACAACCACATTCTATGTTGGTATTACAATTATATGGGTCAGGTCATCATGGGTATCAATCTCCCAGCAGATATCCCGACCAGAAGCTTGGGACTTCTGCTTGGAGAGTGCTGGCGCTACATCGCACCAGCCTACATGGCCGTTTATGGATTCTACCAGTCCCTGTATCAAGCGGGGTGTAGGGGTAGAGGTGGTAGGATACAGGGACTGAGGCCAGTCTACCCCTTCCCCTATACCCCGTTTGATTCATGGGCCAGTCAGAGAAGGATATATACTATAATGAACTTCATTCTGATTGTCTTTAATCATTTAATACGCCCCCCAGAGGTTACTAGTTTCCCTATCATCGCCCAGGGTAAATACAAGTTCCGCTCGCGACTAGGTTGGCACACCACGACCACATGAACCACAGTTCTCCCATTAATATTTGAAGAACCTGAATATAACTTCGGATCCATGAGTAGAAATAGCTGAAATTTCCATTTCTGACATCGGATTTCCCATTTGAAAATTTATAAAAGCTGATAAACTGCATTAATTTCGGGTTACGGTTCAAGGTTCATCACCATACAACGTCGGTAACAAGCGCACACCGGGACCTGCAAACAGACTGAATTCTGGGATACCTCAATAGGGTCTATGAATGCTCATAATCAAAGACTTGAGCAAGTCTAGCTACATCCTCATTCCTCAAAATGGTGACGACACAGACCACAACGCTCTCATAACACAGTCACGTCACTGAGTGTTGTTTACATTATCCTCCTGTGGTTTAGTATCGCTCTACATTAACGATACTTCGCCCACTCCAGTGTCCCTCCGTTATCCTTCCAGTTGTTGTTGTTCTTGTGGTTTGTTCATCCTTGTTAATGTACGTGATGTGACTTCTGTGTGTATACTGTCAATATAGGCCTTCTACCATAGGCCGGTGTCGCACCTTATCTGCTTAGTTATGCCATACCTGTAGCCAAACAAACACCTGGGAACATATAGTTTAGCGTTGATTCACAGAGTGTATTAGTGTAATACGCTCATAATACCCGTGCACATTATTTCCAGAGAAAAAACAGTGATTGCATCGTATTCTATGATATTTCAGCTCCAATTTGGTATGTCATACATGCATATCACCTCAATGATACTCCAGATATACCTTAGATAACAAAGGGACACCGAAACTGCATACACACTATTGCATTGGCAGACCTAGCTGTTATATGCTTATCATTTTTCCTATCTAAAACCAAGATAATTTTCAACTATAGAGTTTAGACAACCATGACCCGGTGATACAATACCTTAGTTTGTTCCAACAATTTAATCTGTCAAAAAACAACACTCCTGCAATCACACCCACCGTTCACACTCTAGGTGTGATTGCTGTATGTCTCTATGTGAATACCGCCAGACTCGCGGTGTTTGTCCGAGTGGCCGCGTAACTAGACAGTGGGCCGTTAGGCGGCGCTGAACGGAAACACCTGTATAGAGGCCTTCTACCATAGGCCGGTGTCGCACCTTATCTACGTGGTTACGCAATGCTTGCAGTCAAACATACCCCTGGCAACGTATACTTTAACATTGAATCACTGAATGTATGAAAGTAATACATTTATAATACCAATGTACATCATTTCCATAGAGATAAAAGTGATTGCACTGTATCCTACGGTATTCCATGTCCAATTTGATGTGTCATACATGTATATCAACTCAATGATATATAGCTTAGATAAAACAGGTATACCCAAACTGTATACACAATAATACACTGGCAGGCCTAGCTAAAATATGCTTATCTTTCTCCAAGTTAAAACCAAGATAATTTCCAACTATAAAGTTTAGACAGCTCAGACTCATTGATACAATACCCTAGTTTGTTCCAGCAATTTAATCTGTCAAAAAACAACACTCCTGCAATCACACCCACCGTTCACACTTTAGGTGTTATTGCTGTATGTCTCTATATGAATACCGCCGGACTCGCGGTGTTTGTCCGAGCGGCCGCGTAACTAGACAGTGGGCCGTTAGGCGGCGCTGAACGGAAACACCTGTATTAGAGGCAAACTATGTTCTGGTGAGCAAAAGTACAAAGTTACTCAGTGAGGACCGCAAAAATTACTGCCGAGGGCGTTGGCCGAGGGCAGTAATTTCTCCGGTCCTCACTGAGTAACTTCGACTTTTGCTTACCGGTACATGGTTTCCCTATTCCTATATACCTTCAAATATCGATAAAAATGGTTATTTCTTTACCTATGATAGCCCCAAGAAAAATGGCCACCCTTATCGAGTAACTGCAACGGCTATGTTTTCGTCTCTTTGTATCACGTGGTCAGCCCGGGACGAAAACATCAGCCTCGCCACATAACTTATACAGTAAAACCCCTCTTAAGGGGACACCCTCCGTTCCGGGCCAAGTGTCCCCTTAAGCGGGGTTTTCAGGATGCCAGTGGTTATAAAATAGGGAATACCTACATAAATGAAGGAAATGATGGTTATTAGGTTAAAAGGTTTATTAATAAATAAGCAAATAAAATAAATTACACAATATAAATGAATAAAATTTAATGTAAATGTACAAAAAATTAAAGATAAATAGATAAAAGAGGTTGAAGATGGATATGTCTTCCTTGTGAAATTAGCTCCTTTTTACACCCCCGTTCAATGTCACCCCCACCCCCACCCCCCGAAGTCAGCAGCCCTATGACCGTGAGCCGCCAGGAGCCGCCCAGAGCCGCGACGGCTCACTGAATACCGCATCTTCAAAGCCCTCAGCCCGCCCTGTGTCGCCCACCGCTAACCTGTAAGCGGGCCTCTAACCCCCTACCTAATGGGTGCGAAAGTCGCTTATACTAATATCCACTCACAGTCGCCCGCCCAGACCCGCTAGAGATGTGGTTATTACCCTGAAAAAACACACTCCGGCCGCCCGGGCCCACGCGGGAATGCTCAGTCTATTGTTCTAGTTGGGACAACTTGTCTGTCCCGTACAAACGGGCACCATAAACTTAGATTTTCAGTGTTTTTGATATGATGTCCCTCCAAACTGTCCCCTTAAGCGGGGTTTTTAAGCATTTCTGTACAGAAAAACTGTCCCCTAAAGCGGGGTGTCCCCTTAAGCGGGGTGCCCCCTTAAGCGGGGTTAAAATAAACTCTTAATAGAGGGAAAAATTTCCGTTCCGAGCAAATTGTCCCCTGACGCGGGGTGACCCCTTAAGAGGGGTGTCCCTGAAGAGGGGTTTTACTGTAATTACTGCACCCCCAGCAGCGGTATGTAACTATAGAGCGTTCGGAAATGGGTACATTGAGGAATAGAGGGAAACTATGTTCCCGTGAGAGAAAGTCAAAGTTACAGGTAAAGCCGAGCTCCAACTGTCCCCACACACTACAAAAAGTGCTGCGATTGCGCTACGATCAAAAATTTTCCAATCGTAGAGCTATCGGGAAGGTTCTGTCGGAGTGTGTCGCAGTGTATCGGAACGGGTTTAGCGGCAATAAAAAGAAGACCACGGTACCGACACAAGCTACGATTCAAGAGGTGCGCCAACGCAAATCTCAGGCAAACAATCAATAATATTTATTAAAGATTCGTACTAAAAGCATAAAAATCATTCATAGAGATTTTAAAATGAAATAAATTTTAATATCTCAGGCATTTCTTGTGGATCAGTTCCTGAATATGTACAAAATACTATCGGAAATATCAAAAATAAACGAGATATATCAAATAAGGTAAGGTAAAGTCAGAAACCCACTCGATGAAAATATTTTGGTCACTACTTAACCTCATTTGACTGCTACATAATTCACTCAGCTTCACTTGGTGGAGTACGGACCAAGTTATTTTCATCTCATGAGTTTCCTTCTAAGACGAATGTAACGAAAGAGTTAGTAAGTAATCTCTACCCTCTTGGTTTTAATGTGCATTTTTATTACCTCACTATTCCCAAAATAATAAATCTCATTCACAAGCAACCGACCTCTACAAAATCTGATCCCGTCAAAATATTAGGAATACGATGGGAGTTTTAGTCTAATTTAAAATCTTTGATTTCAAATAAAACTTTTTTAATGCATTTTATTAGGCTCACTAAACATACATATGTTCATTCAGGCTCGGCATGGATCGATCTTTACCAGACTCACTGTTTTATTCCGTCACCTAGTGATCAGTTTTGAGAGGTATATTTGGGGAGAAGCTACAAGCTAGGAGTTCAATAGTTGATTACAGATTAAATGGAAGGTGCAACACAAACAGACATAAACTGTTCTCTCAGAACATTCCAACGTTCTATTGCTTTTATGTAGAATGAATTATCTAGAACCGGGTTTTCAGGGGTGGTTGAATAAGCCTTAAACCATTTTCCGTCATACTTGAGTTTCCTTCTAATTAAATGCAATTATGGAAGAAAAAAAACGGTTTCAAACGAATGTAACGAAAGATTTAGTAAGTAGTTTCTACCCTCTTGGCTTTAATGTGCCTTTTTATTACCACAATATTCCTAAAATAATATTTCGTATTCACAAGCAACCCACTTCTACAAAATCTGTTCCCGTCTTAATATTAGCAATACGATGGTTTTTTTTTGTTTATTTTGTTTTTATTTTTAATTTTTTTGAGCAAGCTCTTTCTTTATTTCACATCAAATCTTATTTCTAACATATGGGTTGTCTTCCATATATTTGTGTGTTTTTTCACAATGAAAGTTGTATCCTTTTCACATAATATAACAAAATCATCAATACTAAATAGTATTTGTATATATCACCTCCCCTTTCCTTTGACGGAAACGGTACGTTATTTAGTGACGCAACATTCAGTAATTTTATCAACGTTAGCTTGCCCTTTTTTCTTTTTTTTCCTTTTTTGATAGGGAACTGTACCTTGTATTAAAGTCATACTTTTAATAACAGCAACGATATGAAAATTGAAACTTTGGGAGCAAAATTCCTCCAATCTAATAACGGCGAAGAAGACGATGGGGTTTTAGTCTAATTCAAATCATCAATTTCGAATTAAACTAGAAATGAATGCTATTATACTGACTATCCCCCTGACATCTTTGTTAGAGCGCGACTTCTCTATTCATCTCACTCCCTCCCCATCGACAAACCACCAGAGCATGACCCTTGACCTCTAACCTCTGACCAGACGATAATTTATGCAAATTTTGCCCCTGACACCCGTGAAAACCTAAATCTGCACCAAGCACTGTGTTAGTCATAGATGCGCCATATTTAGGTGTCATCCGGTGGGACTGACCTACAGGTGTGGTGACCTGGTGTCGGCAGAATATACAACAATATACAACAATAATTACGACAAGATCTCACCACAAGGTGAATTTATGACCAGTCCCGCTGCTATCTTCACTTTGGTGCACATTCAACGATGTCAGATGTCAGTCTGTGTGAGGGCTCCCACCTAAATAGGCGAGTGATGCATTTAAAGGCGGGAAGTATCATCTTGAAGGTCATTTGTCGTCTGCCTTTTTTTAAAGGCATATCGGACAATTTTAGCTTGAAAATTTAAATCCATGTCATTTTCCTGAAAGTTGAATATGATGATATCTGAGTGTTGAAGAACACACATCTAACCTAGAATTCAGGGCTCATTGTGCTAGTTTTTTTTCTAAGGGTTGATATTTATGATATTTATGATAATTATGTAAAAGAATATAAAGAAATTCTAAAAAGTTGCTTTTCATATTTTTTATTTAAAGATTGATATTAGGATAATTTTCTAAGAGAATATAGGGAAATTCTAAAAAGTTGCTTTTCATATTGTAAAACCTATGTCATTTTCCTTCAACGTTCACAGAAAATAGTAACCTATATCATTATATATACCTGTGAGCGAACGTCTATGAAATACTACCCGCTGCTAGGGGTGTAGTATAAATAATGTTCGGGCCGTAGTGAATAGCATCGGCTTTGTACAGTTAATAAAACGACGTTTTAAACGAGTAGGAGGTATTTAGTAATAAGAAAACGTAGTGACTGAGCCCGTACGGTGTCAGTTCTCAGTCATTTGTTAAAAAAAACGGACCTTCCGCCTTCGGCGTCGGGCCGTATTTTTTCATCAAATGACTGAGAACGTAACAAAGTTTTCTCATAGTTTAAGTTTTAAAGTTCACAGGTCACTGTCCTTGTTTTGAAAGAATCAAAGGAAATCATATTTCAAGTACATTTCTTATGTAAATCAAGCAAACATGAATTGGCATATTTTACCTATTAGGATTGGATAAACTGGAGAAAATGTTTGATTTACTCAATTGACATTAGTATGAATCCCAAGGAACCAGTTTTGACCGATACAGTAAAACCCCGCTTCCGGGACACCCCACTTAAGGGGACACCCCGCTTAAGGGGACACCCCGCTTAAGGGGGACACCCCGCTTAAGGGGGACACCCCGCTTAAGGGGACACCCCGCTTAAGGGAACACCCCGCTTAAGGGGACACCCCGCTCGGAATGGAGGGTTTCCCTTAAGCGGGGTTTCACTGTAATTGGCAACATCTAAAAATCTCCAGGTGACATGTGAATTGAAGGCTATGCCTTTAAGTCTGTCAATTATTCTCTTTTTTGAGGGGAATGTGGTTTTATCTATCTCTCTATTTATGAGGGAGGGGTAAGTAAGGACACGAACTTGAATAGACTTGTGGTACATTCAATAGTAAGAATAATGGATCCATTGTAAATATCATCAAATGTTTTCTGTTTTTGCCTATCATTGCAAGGAAGAACGATTGTAATATATCGAATGCAATGAGGACGTTTAAAAAAAAGACGAATCTCATTTCTCGTCTATTTTCATGAGTCTGTGAAGGGGAGTGATTTATTGTGGGAGATTTTCTTCAACTCAGTCTAGATTGTAAATCAAAATATAATCAGATTTCTGGGAATCAACCATACACCATACTGAGGTATCCCATAATGCAGTCTGTTTACAGGATCCGATGTTAGCTGGTTCCCGTGGTTATATAATCATAACCATTAAGCCATACCTCATAATTATTGCAGTTAATCGGTTTTTATATATCTTCGACTCGGAAACCCTATGCCAGAATTGAAAATTTCAGACATATCTACATGTAAATGCCAAATTATAATCAGTTTCTTCTGTTAGAAATCAGAAAATGCCGGGGGACATACGGCCAAAGTGCGGCCAGACAATCGGGAGCGGATTCTTTACTTATTCTGGGCGATATTAGGGAGTTTAGTAACGTCTGGAGGTTATATGTAAATCGAAGTGTGTACCTATTGTTGATATTTATGAGAAGATTTGCTTAGGTCTAAATATGAAACACCATCCCGAAGACTAGGTCTCAGCACAAGAGACAGATAAAGTAAAAAAGACCACACTCATCGTTTTATAAAAAGAATCCCCTATATTAAAGGGATGGTCATATGGAACTCCCTCCAAGATGACATACAATACTACAGAATATGTTCTACTTAGCAAGGTTCCACTGTAACAGAATGTGTTCCACTTAGCGAGGTTCTACTGTAACCGAATGTGGTCCACTTACCGAGGTTCCACTCTCACAGAATGTGTTCCACTCAGCGAGGTCTGACCGTAACAGAATGTGTTCCACTTAGCGAGGTACGACTGTAACAGAATGTGTTCCACTTAGAGAGGTTCCATTGTAACAAAATGTGTTCCACTTAGCAAGGTTCGACTGTAACAGAATGTGTTCCACTTAGCGAGATTCCACTGTAACAGAATGTGTTCCACTTAGCGAGGTTTGACTGTAACAGAATATGTTCCACTTTGCGAGGTTCGACTGTAACAGAATGTGTTCCACTTAGTGAGGTTCTACTGTAACAGAATGTGTTCCACTCAGCGAGGTTTGACTGTAACAGAATGAGGTCCACACAGCGAGGTTCCACTGTGACAGAATGTGTTCAACTCAGCGAGGTTCCACTGTAACAGAATGTGTTCCACTCAGCGAGGTTCCACTGTAACAGAATGTGGTCCACTTGGCGAGATTCACTGTAACAGAATGTGTTCCATGCAGCGAGATTACACAGTAACAGAATGTGTTCCACTCAGCGAGGTTTGACCGTAACAGAATGTGTTCCACTTAGCGAGCTTTGACTGTAACAGAATGTGTTCCATTTAGCGAGCTTTGACTGTAACAGAATGTGGTCCACTCAGCGAGGTTCCACTGTAACAGAATGTGTTCCATTTAACGAGGTTCCAATGTAACAGAATGTGTTCCACTTAGCGAGGTCTGACTCTAACAGAATGTGTTCCACACAGTGAGGTTCCACTGTAACAGAATGTGTTCCACTTAGCGAGGTACGACTGTAACAGAATGTGTTCCATATAGCGAGGTTCCACTGTAACAGAATGTGTTCCATATAGCGAGGTTCCACTGTAACAGAATGTGTTCCACATAGCGAGGTTCCACTGTAACAGAATGTGTTCCATTTAGCGAGGTTCCACTGTATTATCCTGCGTGGTCTTCAGGTTTTTGTGGGAGTATTAGATGAGTCATTAAGTGCCTGGAGGCAGTCATTCACTAGACGACCGTCCCGACACGCCTGGTGCCTGCAGGGTCACTGTCTACTACGTTTTATACCAGATTTCTTCATCATCTCACCCCTGCTATTTTTCTCCCGTAGGATTAACACTGGGAACTTGTTCTCCATGCCCCTATGAGTATTGCAGTCAGTTCTCCATGTCATTATACCTGTGTCTGTATGAACTACGTATACTACCCGCTCCTACCCATGGCGTATTTATACCCGTACGCCACGTACTATTGTAAAACTGGATGAGTTTTAATCTTGACCACCGTATGCCACGACTGGAGTTTGGCAAAGTGACTTCATGAGGTGAAGCCGAGTGAAGGCCGGAGCCAAAACTCCAAGAGTGGCATGCGGTGGCCAAGATTAAAACGAATCAGGTTTTAATTTTATCCTACCCTGTCTCCTCGATTTTGGAATATTACGTGATAACAATTCTGTATGCCACTAGTGGCATATAAAACTCTGTATGCCAGTCAGTGTGGCATATGGAAACTCAATGTTAAGCCTATGGGATTTTATATTAGGGGTAGGATAAAGGGTATGACTAGGTAAAATTTCGCCATTTTTAGGTATATGATTATACAAAAACGGGCTGACTGTTTCGTACGTTTAAATACCTGGTAAAATTGTTGATCACATACATCCCTCTGCCTACGGCATCGGAATGTATATGATCAATAGTTTCCCCGCATAGTTTTACGTACAAAGACAGTGAGCCAGTTTCCGTATAGTCTATATCCTGTGTATATTCATTTAGTGTGTGTAGAGGTGAGATAAACATAGAAAACAACTCGTTTTGGTCAAAGTCATTCTCCAAATCATTTGAATGCTATGTGATGTTCACTTGGGTGTCGCCTCGTTCATATCACTCCGCATTTAATTCATCGTGACCGATGACTTTGGCCAAAACTTGTTGGTTTCTTCTTCAATTGAACACAGCTTTGTCTTATTCTTATTTATGACTTGACAGAACTTTCATCTCTTAAATATCTCTGAGACTTTTGTAGATATATAAAAAAAGTTTAACTTGCTAATTTTTACTGTTTAGGTAAGATTCAATTGACAGTACTTTTATCTCTCAGAATATTGCTGACGTCGTAACCTCTCGTGGTTTAGGCCGCCTGTCCACAAAACCATCGTTTATTGTCTATGTAATCCACAAGGTAGTAACAGGTTTCTCACACGCCAGACTAAGATACTTAGGAGAAACCAAACGAGAGTTAGTCATGTTGTTGTATATTGCACACCGGCAATGTTGCGTTTACTGCGCGAGGCGAAGCCGAGTGCAGTGATATGCGACATTGCCGGAGTGCGATAAACAACACAACTAACTCGAGTTTGGTTTAGAATTTATCCTACCCCGTAACAATAAATAAGAAATAACATAAAACTCACTGATAATCAGTACTAATCATTGGTCGCTTTTCATATGACGTCATTTGACAACTGTATCCCACTAGAGCGATAAATTTCATTTTCCTGTATCCTAGACCAAATACAGTCCACTGATGTTAAGCCTATGGAGTTTTTTTTATCAGGGGTACGATAAAGTATAGATACTGCAAGGGCATTAAATGTCATGTACCAGTTCATCTCGTTAAAGAATGTGGAGTTTTGTTTGAAGCTACGGCTAGCTCATTTATATCTCGTTAGAGAATTCCTGGTGTATTTTGATTGTAACACTATGAATCATCTGACTACTTAACTCTATATATCAGCCTGATTTCGTTCAAATTAGATTTTACGAGTTTACACTTTACCACACACATCGTGGGTTCGCAGGGTACGCAGTTTTGTATGTTTGTTTTTTTTTGGTTTTTTTTTACAAATTTATTTATTTATTTGTGTTCATGTTGTTGTCTTGCTGTTATTTAAGGGGGTTTTTTGGTTGTTTTTTTTTAGGGGGGGGGGGTTTATTGGATATTTTTTTGGGGTGGGGGGATGCATGCAGTATTGGTCTGGTCACAGATGATATCAAGAAACATCACAAAAATTCATATGATTGTTTATATGGCGTAAGTTGTCTTCGCATAATGAAATCACGAAGCAGAGCTGAGTG
Source organism: Alentia gelatinosa (assembly GCA_950022655.1). Lineage (NCBI taxonomy): Eukaryota > Metazoa > Annelida > Polychaeta > Phyllodocida > Polynoidae > Alentia > Alentia gelatinosa. The sequence continues at coordinate 4,228,644 of OX465589.1, forward strand.
TTATCTGTAGCGGAAGACAACAAACACCATGTAAATTGAGTGATGTTTAGATTTTATCCTACCCTGTCATGTGTTTTAACTTCATATGTCACCCGTGTCATACAAACATTGTATGGCAAACAGTCACATCATGTCAAATACTGCCCGCTGCTAGGGGTAAAGTAATAATGATCTTAGTGCCCTCTGTTACTAGGACTTAATAAGTCATTAAAATGGCTTTTTTTTAACCGATTTAAGGCATATAATAATAATCAAACATCCTAACTTTGGACAAACTGGTTCTCATTCTCGTTTAGTCATCGATTTCATACTGCCTTCCACCTATGGTGTCAGGCAGCATTAAATCGACGCCTGACCTCGAACAGGAACCGTTTCGTCCACAGTAAGGACGTTTCCTGATATTACCCACATGCGAAACGAGCCGGAGTCATAGCGGACACTCCGGCGCCTGACACGGGAGTGTCCGCTATGACGGTCACAGTAAGGACGTTTCCTGATATTACCCACATGCGAAACGAGCCGGAGTCATAGCGGACACTCCGGCGCCTGACACGGGAGTGTCCGCTATGACGGTCACAGTAAGGACGTTTCCTGATACTACCCACATGCGAAACGAGCCGGAGTCATAGCGGACACTCCGGCGCCTGACACGGGAGTGTCCGCTATGACGGTCACAGTAAGGACGTTTCCTGATACTACCCACATGCGAAACGAGCCGGAGTCATAGCGGACACTCCGGAGTCATAGCGGACACTTCGGCGCCTGACACGGGAGTGTCCGCTATGACGGTCACAGTAAGGACGTTTCCTGATATTACCCACATGCGAAACGAGCCGGAGTCATAGCGGACACTCCGGAGTCATAGCGGACACTCCGGAGTCATAGCGGACACTCCGGCGCCTGACACGGGAGTGTCCGCTATGACGGTCACAGTAAGGACGTTTCCTGATATTACCCACATGCGAAACGAGCCGGAGTCATAGCGGACACTCCGGAGTCATAGCGGACACTTCGGCGCCTGACACGGAGGACCTCTGAGTGAGGTGGTCTTCATCTAGCCGCGCCTCCGGGCATTCTCTTATGGGGAGCCGTTCTGGACATTGTCATTTAATCTATATTCTGTCCACAGAATCAGTCTATAACTCATTCCTCTTGTAATGCTGAGTCTATGGGATTTAGCTATCATCTAGGAGGCTGAATATCTCTGTTATTTGTGGACAAATGTCCGGCAAATTTTAGGGGCATACCTGCGAAGACCTGCTCTATACATATTTGAAGAGCTTTAAACTCTGACATTTAAAGGAAAGACGCTATAAAATCTTTATTCTATGAAATAATTTCATGAAAAAATCATTTCGTAAAAGTCATTTGTGAAAAAGTCATTTTGCGAAAGTCATTTTGTAAAAACTAAAAAGTATGTATAAATAAAAATATGAATATGTATATATATATGTGATTCTGTGGCATGGAATGAGTTATATACTATGGAATACAGACGATGGGGGCCGATCTGCACATTCTCATTTCATCTACATTTTGTCCCATATTTTCATGAAAGTCATTTTGTGAAAATATCATCTCGTGAAAGTCATTTAGTGGAAAAAAAAGTCATTTTGCATGTACATGGCACGGAATGAGTAATTTGGGACAAAACATAGACAAAATGACTGTTTTTTCCATATCATGAAAAGTCATTTCATAAAAAGTGATGTGAAATTCATTTTGTGAAAATATCATTTCATGAAAGTCATTTCATGGACAACATCATTCCATGAAAGTAATTTTGTGAAAATGTTTTTTTGTGAAAGTCATTTATTGGATAAAAAGTCTTTTTGTATGATGAAATGAAAGTATGTGGCACTGAATGAGGAATATGGGCCGAAATATAGACGAAATGAGAATGTCCAGAACGGCCCCCCATAGTATGACGGTCGGTCTGGGAATCGCTGGTTGTATGGGGAGGCCTGGGGCTAGAGTTGCAAGCTGTGGTCAGCACCTAAATATCAGAGTGTTTATCAGCTATCATTTAAGTCCAGGTTTGTTGGGAGTTTGTCTATCTTAGCTTTAGAAATGGCTCAATAAAAGGTCCTTTCAAGGTTGTTACTATAGAGGAAATCTATGAGTTTGAATGGCGAAGTAATTCACATGTCCAAGCCATGTGAATTACATTCACAACGAGATTTGCATGGTACGATGCACCTAGGTGTTGATGATGTATCACTATGCTACACTATACTTGTGTATTACTACTGTTATTATTGTGTGTGCGGATAGTAATCTGAAAGTGTAACTCCAAGACTTTGTCCCGTTACAAGCTTAATTGCTGATGTTAATGCAGTGACCGCTCGCTGCGAACCAACTGGCGATACATCTAGATCAAGCCTGTAGCCTGGCTCCGTGTTTACCACGTGGGGGCGACCGTGTTGATCGTAACCAAGGGGTCACCTCCAGCAGAGTGTTACGTGGAGCCAGCATGATCAGTTAGGGCAAGGGAAAGTGTGGGTATGTTTCACATACAGAGAAATTGGAACATAGCACTATACATCCATACCTCGGTGTTTAAGACTGTTGATCCCCGCACCCAGTGTTTTGTATTGGTTTTTTTTCATTTTTATGATACACGCTCATCAATGCATTGATAGTTTCGCTCTTAGAACTGCATCGAGAACTGTACAAATACACATTACTCCATGGGCGCAATCGTCATAGAGGCGACGCCGAGTGACAATTACGGCACATCCAAACAAGTGGAGTATTGTCTACTGTACAATGCAAGTGTGGTTCTGGATCTGGATTTATCTCACCCCTTTCACTTACAATAAATAGTACCACAATATCAGAATAGTTCAAATCACTTCACAAATCCAGTTGGCTAATAGCTATGACATCATCTCATATTCACTTCACCATGACCATGGCGTAGTACTTTACGTGGGTGATCGTTGAGTTGTTTTTTTTAACGTTATTCCTATGGCTAAACTTGTACCAGGGGTGAGATAAAGAAATATACTGAATAAGTTCATCTTTCATATTCCACGGTGCAAGCAGTGGTTCTAGTCACGAAGCACCCACTTAGTACGCACTGATGAATCTAAATAACATCCCTGAGCAAGGCTCCTTTCTACAATACCATACACGAGTTGTGGTTTGGCGGCGCATACCCTGGGAATCTTGAGAACAACTTCATTTTTGTTAAAAAGTTAAGGAATATGAAGAAGTGTGTGTAGTGCAAGTAACCCCACTTGGTTGGTATCAGTCTATGTTTTTCCATGGCATTGTCCAGCTAAGACAATGAATATCAATGTGTAAAACCATAGACAGTATATCTCTAGAGTTGTATGTCCGTGGTAAACTGAGAAATATCATACATTCTCATCTCACAAATGGCAGTAATATCTGTTTGATATCCTGTATTTGAGAATGCGCATAAAGATTTAAAATTTCTGAAATGTTCATACCATGCCAGTTCATAGCTGCATAGATCAAATCATCAAAGAGATCTTTGACAAATATTTCCTTGGTGAATAGTTGGTTCGTTTGTTAATTTGTTTGATTTAACATCCAGTTAACCATTGCAGGTTCTCACCAGACTTTCTCAAGGTTCTTTTTACACCACAAGGGTGGTGATCAAATCTATGTGATGAATTCAGGTAGAAACCTCACCCCTACACATTTATCAAGGTGGGAGTTCTTTACCACACCACATAGACATAGTTTGAGAAGGACTGGCCTTTGATAAAGCAGTAAATCTACCACTGCTGGGGATGAAGGACAAAGGTGGCTGTTCACCACACCACATAGACATGGTATGAGAAGGACTGGTCTTTGATATAGCAGTAAGTCTACCACTGCTGGGGATGAAGGAGAAAGGTGGTTGCACACCACATCACATAGACATGGTATGAGAAGGAATGGTCTTTGATATAGCAGTAAATCTACCACTGCTGGGAATGAAGGAGAAAGGTGGCTGTACACCACACCACATAGACATGGTATAAGAAGGAATGGTCTTTGATAAAGCAGTAAGTCTACCACTGCTTGGGATGAAGGAGAAAGGTGGCTGTATACCACACAACATAGACATGATATGGGAAGGATTGGTCTTTGATATAGCAGTAAGTCTACCACTACTAGGGATGAAGGAAAAAGGTGTATGTATTTATATGTATATGTATGACTGAAATCTCAGAGAATCAGTTCCCAAAATAATACAGCAATGCACAAGTAATTAGAACGCCTAAATTGTAACATTGTATAGAAAAGTTTCCGATAAGACCGACAATAGTCTATAGAAAAACGAATGAAAGAAACAATTTTGAATATCTTTGTTGACCTAAGTGTGTTTTCCCAAGTCCCGAGCAACAAACCAGAATTTAAATCAAGCCCCGGGATTGAATTGTTGCTCAGGTGTATAGAAAAAAAATGCATGTAAAGGAATATACACTGTGTATTCCTGCCAGGTTAGCCTTGTTCAAAGCAGGGTGCCGCCCGTACACACACCATCAAATGCACCCTGTTCATTCAAGGTACACACCCGATCTTCCAAACCCACGTCTATCCAATCCTAACGTCAGTAAAAAAAAGGCGGGCGTCCACCAACCACGACAAGGCTACGACAAGGGCAGAAAAGAAAGTTCCAATCGGCGCTTGTCGCAACCTTGTCGTAAGAAGGGGGGCTTTACGACAGCGTTGTCGGGGCATGTCCGGAGTGCTCGCTCCACCAAAATTTCCTATCGTAGACCTCTGCGACATACTCCCGACACGCCATGACACTCCACAACAAGGGTCAGTCGTGGGAAAAATCGAACATGCTCGATATTGTCGTAGCCTTGTCGGAAAGCTCCCAACAAACTTCCAATCGTGGCCTTGTCTTGGCCTTGTCATAGACTCTTGGCGGGAGCTGGGGTCCACCAACCACGACAAGGTCTCCAATCGTAGACCAATCATGGAACTTGTCAGGAAGCCATTGTCATAGCCTTGTCATGGTTGGTGGACTCCCCCCTTTAAAGCCCTAACCCCCAACAACGCTGATTCTGGTCCCGATAGGCCTTACGATTGACTTCCTGACACCATACTGTGGTTGGTGGACGCCCCCCTTTACAGTTGTTAAAAGGAGTCTACTGCTAGAAAGTGCCTGAACCCGACAATGAGTAAACCTGAGCTACTGCGGGTGTTGATTAATGGCCCATGTGGTGTTCTACTGAAGAACAGTGGCGCTGAATGTAACCTGAGTGACTCAAGGGTTTCTCAAGAAGGAGGAAGTGTACCTGAACTGCACTTGAATGACTCTAGTGTTGTGACTGTTGGAAGTAAAACAGGATATATAGGAGATGACCACATGCCCAAAGACTAACTATGGGAAGTTCTGAATTAATTCTTTAATGGCGGGAACCTGTGACAATAGTATGTGGTTAAGGGCAGGTGATAGTACTAATGTCTCAGGCCAATTGTAACAGTTCTGTAGTTTAGGACGTGATAGTATATACAATCATTAATTATATTGTATATTTCATCCAAAATCTTTACCTGGGTATTGCACCTATATTCTCCCCAAGTGGCAGAGATCGGAACTGTTTGATTGTGCCGTAAATACAACAGAATCAGGCGTATATATGAATCAGGCGTATATATGAATCAGGTGCCTACAGATGAGGCGTATACACAGGGGAATAGGACGACCTTGTATACGCAAAAGCATACCTCTATATGCCGGGTGTATACATATATAAAGTGGTTAGTTTCGCGTGGTGACAATACAGGGTGGAAACACCAACTCCAGGTTAAGGGTCGAGTTCTTCTAACGGGTCGACTTCGTTATGGGTCGAGTTTTTATGGGTCAAGTTCTTATAACGGGTCGAGATCGTTTTGGGTCAAGTTTTCACAGGTCGAGTTTGTTACGGGTTGAGTTCTTACTGGTTGAGTTTGTTATGGGTCGAGTTCTTCTAACGGGTCGAGTTCGTAATGGGTCGAGATTTGTATGGGTCAAGTTCGTTTCAGGGTTCGTTATGGGTCGAGTTTTTTATGGGTTCTTTAAACGGGCTGAAGTTTTCACGGGTTGAGTTTGTTACTGGTTGAGTTTTTACTGGTTGAGTTCGTTTTGGGTCGAGTTCTTAAAACGGGTCGAGTTTTTAATGGGTCAGGTTTTTATGGGTCAAGTTTGTTTCAGGTCGAGTTCTCCAGCATTCATTCTCCACATCACCTGTCTACATTGTACTCCTGGTCTCAGGACTAAATCTCTCCTACCAACAAGTACATGTCAGGTACCAGCGGCGCTCACTAAGCCGCCTCTACACCTGCGGGGAACCAGCTCGGTCTGAATGCGCTGATCCCCGGTGTAACTGGAGCTGTCGGCGTGATACCAGCGAAATTAACTCCTCTCAACCCGCAGCTAAATAGACTCGATTTGTGTGTGAATCACTGCCCCGAAATATATGCGGTGACAAGAGTCAAGTAATCGTTTCATTTACGTCTCGAATTTATCAATAATCAGAAGTGAGCCCTACAGGAGGCTTTGCTAAATTGCAATGAAAAGGTGGATACACGCTCCTTATGTGTTTTCTTTGGACACTTTGTATCAGGTGGATATATCAGGGACCTGTTTCACTAGTTTCGTGACATGTCTGTGACACCATACAGACATTGGGGTTCTCTAGTTTCGTGACAACACAAGTAGCTGCCCTTTGGAAAAGACAGACCCAAGACATAAGAATCTACCATCTACACACCATCTAGACACTATCTAGACATGTCACGAAACTAGTGAAACAGGTCCCTGTATTATATTATCTGTTATATAAAACATCTGTATGCTCCGGGTATGGTGATAGGTTGATAATAAATACACAATATTGACTGGTTTCAGATACAAGCGGCCGTATGTTCCGAGGAGTTGACGCGTAGAAATATCCGAGCGTATGCGAGGATATTGCGAGGCAACTCCGAGGAGCATACAACTGCTTTTATCCGAAACCAGTCTATACTGTATTTATTATCCACCTTTTCTGGGCAAGTGGTATGTCAATATTAGTTCATTTTAGTTATGCACTATTTTTCCGTACGCACTATTTTTCCGTATGCGCCACCCGGACCATACAACATATCCGTATGCGCCGGGTATGTCCATACAAACTCCCTATGTGTTTTCTATGGACACTTTGTATTAGGTGGATAATAAAACATATATCCATGCGCTCTGTCTCTGTAGATACACGCTGCCTATGTCTTTTATTGACATTCTGTAGTAGGTTGATAATAAAACGCATCGCGCCCCATAAGGTCAGAGTTATTTGCGTGTTGTGAAGTAGGCGGAGTGGGTGAAGTAGGAGGAGGAGGAGGAGGAGGAGGAGGAGGAGGTGGCAGGAGGGTGGGTCGCTTCCCTCTGACAGCCCTGTCAATGGTACAAGTGTTTAGAGACAGTCGCCCGGAGCAGACGACAAAAAAAAGCCCGCGAACCGCGTCACCCAGCGTCTTCCGCCGCAGGGCATGCCGGGACGCCCATTGAAAGCGAGGCTCTGCCGATAGGTGGCGCACCTGGGAAGGACGCGCGAGGCATTGTGGGAGGTTTTTTTGGGACTGTCATGGATGTATTGTTGTGGCAGAAGCTCACTGGCTTGGGGCGGGAAAGAAACGAAAACAAGAAGTGGGCGATGATTTGAGGGTATTGTTGGGTATATTCATCGTGTTGGGAGTAGAGGTGTGGTGAAGCTATCAGTAATAACAACATGGCACCTGGGTAAAAGTTTGGTGAAGTTTCCCGCTGTGACCATTATAGAGGTAGAGTATTTCTGTCAACACGTTTATCTAAATACCTGTATCGATTCAGGAGATGTCACAGTTTGTATGTCACCTGTGGTATTTTTTCTCCGTAGATTTAACATTGGGAACTCGTATATATAAAGCCCAATGCCCATCTACCGATTTCGGAACATTCATGTACCTTTGTCGGCGACAAACGGACAGTAATTTGTCTCACCAAAGGCATCCTAACGGAGTCGGCCGTAGTCGGTAGATGTAGGACAGCTAGGCAAGGGTGAGCCACCGATTAGTAGACCGATTTGCTTAGGACTAATATCCAGCACCCCATCTCCTCAATGTCTGCAGATCGAGCGAAGAGTTAAGTAATTTGCCTGCGACAAGTTCACCGACTCCTATACGATTTGCAAACTAATCGCTCAACCCTGAATCGGTAGATGGGCATCAGGCTTTACGCCTATTAGATATTTAGGAAAAATATCCTATGGGGGATTAGGTCACCGCCTTGTGAATAACTATGTGATTCAAACTCGATGGGATACAAGCTCAGACCTTAAACTCTCATAGGTTTCCATTTAGTATCTTGTCGAGTAACCACAAAAGAATTATTTTCCTCATACGGCATAAGAATCAATTTATTTTATAATTTAGGCATTTATCCCTTATTCTGATTCGTAATATACATCTATATATACATAATGGAAGATTGTACACACTCAATAAAATAATTGTCATGAAAATGATATGATCACTGAGGGCTTTAAGAAATAATGTCAATGTACATTTTTTAAAGATTCTCATTTGCCAATTTTCCTATTGCTTACTATGTGTTAAAAGTGATGTGATTGCTAGTTCTGCCATTATCCGACAGGAAATTGTAAGATACCGCCACTGTAGTCGGGGGGGGGGGGACCGCTGTTATCAATTGTTATATTCTATAGGTAATATTGAGACGAGGCTAAAATTCCCCCATGACAAAACCGGAAAAATATTTCTGATAAATTCCATTGATAATTGGTCTCGCCACCTGGTGGTGTTTTAGACGGTGTCAAGAGGGGAGGGGGCAAGATGGCCGCCTCCATAGCACAATGGCTATGTGCCTTACATAAATCTCACCGAAGGGGATTTGTGTACTTTTTATTCCAATCTAGCACTTACCTCAATATGGCGTATTTTTTATTCATTCTCAAAAAAGAATAATGGTTTCCTAGATGTGAAATAAGGAGGTTTTGTGCTGATTTAGGTTGAGCTCCATCGTACAACTTCTACTCTGATATTTCCAGACAACAAAAGAGTGCCTTGTCGAATACGCGTCCCTCTCACACAGCACTGAGGGCCGATTAGAGCGTTTGACAGAACCAGTGTCATATGCTGCCACTAAACGATATGTTCTTCCTACCATGGAGTAGGACAGTAATAAAACGATGTTCCTGTAAACGTACAAATTTCTCTCTGGCCCTGGGACGTTTACAACGAGGTGTTACATAATTTGCCTGCGACAGGTTCACTGACTCCTATACGATTTGGGAACTAATCGTTGAACATCTAATCGGTAGATGGGCATCGGGCTTTAGGAAGACTCAAAAGAATCTATGCTGTATTTGTCAGCCAAAGGAAACGCGCTTATGTATATGACATTGCAGTCAACTCAACACAATGGAGTGGTGTACGTATGTGTGTGTGGGAGGGGGGGGGTGGGAGGGGGGCTGGAATGCACGTCACGTGGTCTATGTTTCCCGTCGACCCTTGCGCCATACTACGCTGTCGTCCATACTACTTACGCTGGTTCCCCGGCCTTCCGCTAGGGGACACGGCGGAATTAGACCGCAGGGACAGATCGATGCATATGCCTGATTTTGGTAACCTCAGTGAGCGCGTGCGCGGACCTTAGACTGTAAATAAACAAGATGGCGTGTCTGACAGATTCAAAGGCAAAACCAAACCGTGAGAACACTGTCAGTATATACAACAATTTCAAATGACATATCTAGTCGGGAAATGATGGATCACAATGTTTTCTTTGTTGTTGAGTATTCAAACCATTCTGACAGTCGATCCCTGAGCAAAATACACTGTCACAATTAATTGTCAAGCGCCTGCGGCCCCTATTATCACTCAAGCACCAGTCAAAGCTATCAAAGTTCATTTTCGATCAAATTTTCAGCTAGGGTGTTGTATCATAAGTCATATTAACTTACTTGCATTGCAATGCTATAAGATATGCATCCTATTAGAGTTTAGTACTTGTGGAAACCACATCGCAACTAATGCGATGTCAGTTGGATTTTGAAAATGGAGCTGGTTTTGGGTCTGTCATGCACTTCCCATGATAGACTCCAAAACCAGCATTCAACCTCTGCCAGCGTTGCAACCAACGTACACTACCTGCCTGTTATCGTTGATACAGGCGGGTACCAGCCAACCAATCAGGAAGAGATATCTAATCAGTGTCATATAATGAATATTCATACATACAGGGATCCGCTACACCTTGCGCCATACTACGCTGTCGTCCATACTACTTTACTTAGTGATTCGAAAGAAAGATTGTGCCTACACTGATGTACTTATACGACTCAATAAAGAAACTTGATTAAACAAAAGATTTTCAAAAACTGTGTTTGACGTCACGCCATGACGTGCCTATCACGTCACGTGTCATTGCCGATGACGTCACGTCACGTCAGCGGGTCGAGGTAAGACGGGGTTTAATGATGTGTCGATTGACCCCCAGATAATATGTGCCGTTTTCCCCCGGGAAGTCCACCGTTAAGATTATCTCTGACGATACCCCCTCAGCCAACTAAGAGGACATGTTATTTACAGCCGTTTAGTTTATCACTGATAATCACATCTATTTTTTTTTTATTCAAAATTTGTTTAACGACTGAAAACACGTTCACTAGTGCACTAGCGATCTTCCACGCATTAGTCACCTAAAGTAAGACAATACATAGTAATTTTACAGACCATAGACTTAATCCATAAAACAAAAAAAAACATACCGACAGGACACCACAATTCATCCACTCATCATCCATACACTCCCTTTACAAAAAATTGTTTAATTGTCATCTTCATATTTATCATCAACTGTGGTTGCTATGAAATGCTATAGACCCTATTGAGGTATCCCATAATTCAGTCTGTTTACAAGTTCCGGTGTTCGCTGGTTGCCGACGTTGTATGGTGATAGACCCCTGACACTTAACCCAGAATTATTGCAGTTTAACCGTTTTCAGAAATCTTCAAATTGGAATTCTGATGTCAGAAATGGAAATTTCAGCTATTTCTACATCTAAATCCGAAATTAAATTCAGTTTCTCTAATTATAAGTAAGAAAACTGTGTTTCATGCTATCGTAGTGTGGCCAGTCTGTCGGTAGCGGAACTTTGACTCACCCGGGCGACAATAGGGGGTTTAGTAACCTCTGGAGGGTCTATACTCGTTTAGATACACAATATTCACTGGTTTCAGATACAAGCGGCCATAATCGACTGGTTTTATTCAGTCTTTATGCTACCCCTAATAAAAAAACGCCATAGGTGTAACATGGGATTTGTTTATGTCACGGGTGTGACATAAAGTGCTGTTTATGTCACTATATTTGAGTGTTTAATTCAATCACCTGATACGATACATAATCCTAAATGTTTTATATTTTCTGAAGAGAAATGTTGTTTGTGGGGTTAGACCTACATTCTGTGGAAATTTGATTAATATTGCCCAATTATTTCTTTATCCAAAACGAATTTGTATATTTTTGAGAAATGATGCCTCAAAGCATCATTCGCCCTGGGCTGGTTGATGCCTTAAAGCATCATTCGCCCTTAAAGGGTTATTTTCAAAGATTTATTTTCCATATCAAAGGGAAATTTACAGATGAAAATTGCATTCATCAATCTCAGTCTAATAAATGGAGGAATCTGTCGAATATACTTGGAATAACAAGGCCTTTGATTCTAAATTATTCATCACAGTCTGGAACTCTTTTCTCTATCGGCAAAGACGGGTCTTTGAAAGGCTTCCTCTTTTGAAGCAGAGAACAACAGTTCATGCCACCCAGGGCGATGTTTAAATTCATGATTGTGAGACCTAACATGGCCGCTTTCATGTGGGTGGTGAAATCTCGCGCCGACGAGATCTCGCCTACACGAGAATTCGTCAAACAATAGCTCATTAATATTCGCGCCATTTTTCAGGGCCGCCCACGTCATAGTTCGTCTGCTCGTGCGCACGTCATGAATAATCATTGCGTCAGTTCGCGCATGCGCGTCCGTGAATCAGTCAACATCACAGGGGCACGAGATTACCGCGAGATTCTACGAGATTACGTGATAAAAACGCGAGATTACAGAGGCATGTCTAAACGCGCTGAAGCGTAAAATGTTTGGGCGCTTTGGTGAAGATGTGATCTGACAGAAACAATGGCGGAGACAATCTCCCAGCAGATCCTTCGAGGCGCTAGCGCTTACTAATCTCTGCCTCAACCCAAAGCTGATGTGATGCAAAAAATGGTTACCCTGCGAAAAATGGTTATTATCGCCCACTCTATACGCGCATGCGTCTGAACACCTTCTTCCGTTCAGATATCACAGACTATTGGACATACTACTGTTTTAATGTGATTTTAATGTAAATAAATGAAAAGAATAGTATTTAGACATTAGAATTACATGTCGTGATATGCTTAATTTCGGCAAATTGTTCACTCTCCAATCGTGGACTTCATCACTGCGCATGCTCGTGGGCGATAATTGCCATTTTTCGCAGGGTAGCATTTTTCGCATTACACCGGTTCCCTGGGTATCCACCAAGGACAATAGACCTTATTGCAGTATCCCATAATTCAGTCTGTTTACAGGTTCCAGTGTTCGCTGGTTGCTGACGTTGTATGGTGAAAGTTCCTTGACCCATGACCCACAATTATTGCAGTTTTCTGCAATCTTTAATTTGGAAATCCGATGCAAGAAATGGAAACTTCAGCTATTTCTACATGTAAACAAGAAATCATATTCAGTTTCTCCAATTAAAAATCGGAAAACTGGTTCATGCGGTCATGGTCAGCCAGTCAGGAGCGGAACCTTTACTTACCTAGGGCGATAATATGGAGTTTAGTAACGTCTGGAGGGTCTATGGGAAACAGCCAACATTTCAGATTCAAAACTAGCCAACTCTCAAAAGTTATGAAACTCAAATAACTCATACATTGTGAGTGGTGAAAGATAGGAATGGTTAAATGAGCTTTACAGACAATTCAGCTGTTTCTTTTTCAGTTTTCAACCACTTTAAGTTGTGAATCTACTGTGGCTTGGACTGCCCATTTGAGTAAGCACATGTGATATGTTGACAAACTAACCCCTGCAACACATGAGGTGCCTTCCAATGAAGAAAGTAATCCCTGTGACTAAGTCTGATTTGATATAACAAATAACAGAAATGAGTGTATATCATTTACCACATGAATATCTGCATCTCTATTTACAAGTAAACCGCAAAATAATCCCCAAAGCGCTAAAAATATAGCATACAGTAGAACCCCGCCTACAGTAGAACCCCGCTAACTGTTACCTCTATTAGATATATATTTCAACCCCGTGTAAGCTAACACCCCGCGTAAGCAGACGCTTTGGCCGGGGGACAGAGGGTGCCCGCCTATGCGGGGTTCTACTGTATTTTAAAAACGGGCGTATTGGCCAGATTTGGGCCCAGACAGGCAGGTTGGGGCAGAGATATAAGCGGCCGCAGGAAGTAGAGCGCAAGATATCTGCTGGGAGAGTGTGGCGGGGACAGTTGGATGAAACTCTGTAAGATCCGCTTGCAGACTGTGAGGTGAGGGGAAAGAGAGAGGGGCAGAGTAGATGAAAAATGAATTACGTTCCCATGGTAACTGATCTTGACGAATTTGTTGCAAATTGCCCTGTGCTTTTGATGTTCCCCAAACTGTTGTACCCTAATGGGAAAGTACCTTTTTGGAAAAAAATATTTTTGATAAATAAAAGCAACTCCGGCCACCACTGCTTAGAATAATATCCGAGCGATTAGCGAGGATATTACGTCGTCAACTACGAGGAGATTACCGTCACTCATATACGCCCAGTCTGAGACTGGAGGGAAACTTGCTGTCTCCACTGTGCGTTTTGCCGCGTTGCGATCCTACAGGTACGCCCAGTCTCAGACTGGGCATACCTTGGATCGCACAGTGGAGACAGGGCTTTAGGTGTTATCTATGGACACTTTGTATTAGGTGGATAATAAACAAATCTTCAAAATGTTTATCTCTAGTCTCTAGAGCAGGTCCCTGATACGAAGCAGTCCATGGACCACCCGCCTGTGTATAAGTACAGGACCGTCAGAATCTCTTTCTTTACTTATATTTTTTCTCTTTGAGTCCAGGAACTCTTTCCCGGATTCCGAAAGCAATGACTAGTCTAATGCTAAAAGGTTCATAAATAAACCAGAGGCCATCTGCAAATTCTTCAGCTCTCGTAGTTAGTTAGAATCTGAAACTCTTGTTAGGTTCTTTCATATTGTAAGGAACCTCTTTTTATCTCAAGAAGGATTTCGTGCAAGGCATTAGTAACATTTGGGTAATCATACATTCCTGGAAATGTCGAGAATATGACGCACATTAAAATCATTGTTATATTGTTCATCCTACCCCTTATAAAAAACCGTCTTTTATTTAACATAGGCAAATTTTATGTGGCGTGCCATGACATTAAGTAAAATTTATGTACCTTATGAAATTTAAAAAAAGACCAATCAGTGATCAGGAATTATTTACCTGTGTAAATAGTTCCGGCTGCAGAGCAGAAATTCTGACAGCTGTCAAACATGGACGGAATCGAGTCGGACTTTCCTAATATCAAAAAGTCGTGGAGACGGGGAAAGATAATTACGAAACCAAACCGAACTCAAGTTAGACTTGTCAGTGTCTATGCCACTCTGGTCAGGTCTGTTCCTCACTACACTCAGCTAACGCTTAGCATAGTAATACACGACCTTCTCATCACAGCATAAACACTGACAAGTCTAACTCTCGTTCAGTTTCTACTAGGTATTTATGTTAGAGGTAGGATAAAATTTGTAACCGTGTGTCTGAGACACGGGGAGGGGGGGGGATACAGACCTCGGCACTCGCTCAGTGTAGACCTACACAGTGTAGCTCTGGCGGCCAGTGTACACCTACACTTAGATTGGCCGCCACCTCTGTGTTCTAACGTAGTGTAGCTCTGGCGGCCAGTGTAGACCTACACTTAGATTGGCCGCCACCTCTGTGTTCTAACGTAGTGTAGCTCTGGTGGCCAGTGTACACCTACACTTAGATTGGCCGCCACCTCTGTGTTCTAACGTAGTGTAGCTCTGGCGGCCAGTGTAGACCTACACTTAGATTGGCCGCCACCTCTGTGTTCTAACGTAGTGTAGCTCTGGCGGCCAGTGTAGACCTACACTTAGATTGGCCGCCACCTCTGTGTTCTAACGTAGTGTAGCTCTGGCGGCCAGTGTAGACCTACACTTAGGCCACTAAAAAAAAATTGTTTCTCATCACCAAGCCATGAAAAATATGACGAGGGCGCTTTTTTTTTTTTGCTTTTTTTTTTTTTTTGCTATATCAAAGATGGCAGACATACAGTAAAACCCCGCATAAGCGGACACCCTCCGATCCGGGCCAAAGTGGCTGCTTACGCAGGGTGTCTGCTTACGTGGGGTTTCCAGATTTTTACTGGCTATACATTTAATGCATCCCTGACACCAGGAGCTTTAATTTGATACTAAATACACATACCTTTCATAATTTCTATCAAGGTTCATCTATTTAAAAAAATCCCCCCCCAAAAAAAAATCTTCTAAAATCTTTTTTTCTGATGCGCGCGGTGATGAGAAACAAGTTTGTTTTTTTAGTGGCCTTATATTGGCCGCAACCTCTGTGTTCTAACGTAGTGTAGCTCTGGCGGCCAGTGTAGACCTACACTTAGATTGGCCGCCACCTCTGTGTTCTAACGTAGTGTAGCTCTGGCGGCCAGTGTACACCTACACTCAGTGAACTCAGTGAGAGGGTGACAGGAAATAGGAAACCAAGGTCCGGGTAAACGGAGAGGGCTGTGACTAGATTCCCCTGAAATATATCTCCGCACAAAGTGGACTTGGACAGCTTCCATTCCGCCCCTTGTCGCCAGTGGTCAATATATCGTCTGCAGATCTCTTTCATCTATCAAAAGACTGAAGCCTGGAGGTGGGGGGGGGGATACTATATGGAAACATGGTCAGTGAGACTGAATGGGATTTGTTCCGAGTTTGAAGAACGAGAGTAATATTTCCGACCAGAAAAAAAGCAAGGAATAGATGGGGTTAGTTCCATCAACACTTTATTATGATATATGTCGGACCTCCCTTGTCGCGATATGTCGTGTGCAATGTATTCATACTTTTTCACGATGTTGTGTGTATATTTTGTTGCTCCACTACTGCGACACCTCAAGACACATCGCGACAAATATACATGCGATTATTCAAAACCTAGCAAGATTTAGCAAGACAACCAAATTGTGACTAATCTCACAATATCTTGTGTGTTGGTGGAATCAGTACTTAAGTCAGTCACAGTCAGTATCTCACCCCTGGAACAAGTTTAGCCATAGTAATAATGTTAAAACAAAATACTCAACAATCACCCTGGTAAAGTGACAATACTACGTCATGGTCATGGCGGAGTGAATGTAAAATGATGTGATATGCTATTAAGCAACTAGATTTGTGAAGTAATTTGAATTATTCTGATATTGTGATGTCAGTGAAAGGGGTGAGATAATGTCAGTGAAAGGGGTGAGATAAATCCAGAACCACACTCGATTCGTAAATTATACAATACTCCACTCGTTTTGGATGGGCCGTAATCGTCACTCAGCTTTGCCTTGATGACGATTGTGGCCCATCCAAACTTGTGAGGAGTATTGTGTATTCATATGATTCCCGATGCAGTTCTATATAACTATGTCTCCTTATTATCGTTAATCTGGAAATTATTACTGCTTCTTCTACTGGAGGAGTTTACGGAGAAGCACTCATGGTGTAAACTCCACGCTTAAGTGCTGATTCCACCAACACACAAGATATAGCGAGATTAGTCACAATTTGGTTGTCTTGCTGAATCTTGCTAGGTTTTGAATAATCATACATGTGCATATTTGCCGTGATGGGTCTTCAGGTGTCATAGTTGTGGAACATCAAAACATACACACAACATTGCACGCTACGGATCGGGACATAGGAGGTACGACATATCGCAACACTGTAAGATATTACAAGATATACACGTACCTAGATATACCACAGCAAATCTGTCGTGATATGTGTTTACGGTGAAGTGCTCACAGCGTAATCTCCATGTTCACAGACAAGCATACACAGCGTAAACTTCACGTTTACGCTGAAGTGCTCATGGCGTAAACTCCACATTTACAGTGAAGCGCTCACAGCATAAACTCCACATTTACGATGAAGCGCTCACAGCGTAAACTCCACATTTACGATGAAGCGTTCACAGCGTAAACTCCACATTTACGATGAAGTGCTCATGGTGTAAACTCCACATTTACAGTGAAGTGCACACAGCGTAAACTCCACATTTACGATGAAGCGCTCATGGTGTAAACTCCATGTTTACGCTGAACCCCAGCACACACACAGAGTACATGTCAGGGGTTAGTGAGGGTCACTGACGATAGGGGGCGGTGAGGTTATAAACCCCATACGGAGTGTGCTTCAGAGGGTGCCACAAGAGGGAGCTACACGAGGGTGCTACACGAGGGTGCTACACGAGGGGTGCTAAGGACTCGAGGCTAGTTCTCAGTCTATGTCCACACCCTGGCACACAGTAAACCCCCTCAGTTCCCTCCCCGTGAAACCAAAGTGTCCCACAACAAATACCCGCCGTCTGTGGAGTGTGCACACAGGTACTGAGGGCACAGCCTCCTAAATGTGGATTCACCAGCACGGACTACCGTCAGGGAGTGGTTTAGGAGCCTCCTAGATCCCCCTGGGGAGGTGTACACACCAGGTGGGTGGGGATTGGGAGTTTAGAGCGGAACCACTGAACTGACTGGGACCAGGACATGGTGTATGTACAGTAGGACCTCGTTATATGCAGCACGCGATGGTCTCATGATCAGGTGCAGGGCTCAAAATCAAAATCGTACTAATTTATAGTAAAAGATGCACACGTTCCGAGTTGTCAGACTTAGCATTCGTTTTGTATATCATCCTCATGGTGGTGGGACCTTTATGTGTAATAGTGATATAATAATGATAATGATGAAAATAATAATAATAATAATAATAATAATAATAATAATAATAATGAAAATAATGATAATAATAATGAAAAATATAATAATAATAATAATAATAATAATAATAATAATAATAATAATAACAACATTAGTAATAACAATAATAATGGTGATGACGATGTAATGATAATAATAACAATGATAATGATAATAGCAATAGTAGTTTTGTTTACGTTTGTTTGCGCTTCCCAACTTATGTCTTTGCAACTCCGCGTTTTTCCCGCGCATCGCCGCGCATTTGTATCTTTCAAAATGCGTAGAAGAATGTGGACGTGCGTAGACGGAAAAAAATGCCTTATTTTATGTCAGTGTGACTGGGGTGATCGAACTGTATCATGATCAAAGTTGTTGTAGCCTTGTCGGAAGGCTCCCGACAAGCTTCCAATCGTCGCCTTATCTTGGCCTTGTCATAGACTCTTGTCGGGAACTGGGGCCCACCAAGAGGGTGGTTGTGGCCCCTAAGATTCGCAGTCAACTCTCGACCGTAGAACCGTCCCAAGGCGCTAGAAAATATCATGTAAGGAGGTCAGGGTCAAGGTCAGGGTTTGCTGCGAATGCAGTCATTGGCTACTCGGTCTACTCTATTCCTTATTTGTGTAATGGGACAACTCCATGCTGCCAGCCACGACAAGGTCTCCAATCGTAGGCCAATCATGGACCTTGCCGGGAAGCCATTTTTATTTATTTTTATTTTATTTATCTATTTGCAGCATCTGACATAAGTCAGTTCTTCCTGTCGCACATGGCTCATTGTAATCCTTGGATACATCGAAATATTGTGGTGATTATGAGGTATGATGATGGTAGATGATACATTATATAACTATTGTTATATTTCTGATACAAGTCATGCCACATAGCCATATTTTCATAAACTTGATTCTTTTTCTATAACCACTTCATTGTCGTTGCCTTGTCGTGGTTGATGGACGCCCCCCTTCAAAGAAACGCCGTTACTATACTAGTGTGACTGGGGCATAATCAAAGACTTGAGCAAGTCTACTAAGAATGCTATGTGGGGCGGGATTTGTCATCCATGCGTGGCGTGTCACCAGTACACATAAACCCAAGGTCACACGGAGGTCACGCTATCTGTCCCGGGTGGTGGCGTGCTCCGAGTGGTAGTGATATCGTGATGGGCAGGATGTGTCGGGGGTCGGGCCGGGAGGAAGACTCTCACTGCAGTACTGTGACTCATATCTCACCAAGAAACACCCAGAACATGTGTGGGGCTGGTTCTTTAACCCTTTAGCTACGCTATGATGCCTGGAGGCATTCCTGGGCATAGTACGCTATGATGCCTGTAGGTATTAACGGGCATAGTACGCTATGATGCCTGTAGGTATTACCGGGCATAGTACGCTATGATGCCTGGAGGCATTCCCGGGTATAGTACGCTATGATGCCTGTAGGTATTAACGGGCATAGTACGCTATGATGCCTGTAGGTATTACCGGGCATAGTACGCTATGATGCCTGGAGGCATTCCCGGGTATAGTACGCTATGATGCCTGTAGGCATTCCCGGGTGTAGTACGCTATGATGCCTGGAGGCATTCCCGGGCCTAGTACGCTATGATGCCTGGAGGCATTCCCAGACATAGTAAGCTATGATGCCTGAAGGCATTCCCAGGCATAGTACGCTATGATGCCTTGAGGCATTCCCGGGTGTAGTATGCTATGATGCCTGTAGGCATTCCCGGATGTAGCACGCTATGATGCCTGGAGGCATTCCCGGGTGTAGGACACTACGATGCCTGTAGGCATTCCTGGGTATAGTACGCTATGATGCCTGTAGGCATTCCCAGGTGTAGTACGCTATGATGCCTGTAGGTATTCTCAGGTGTAGTACACTATGACGCCTGAAGGTATTTTCGGGTATAGTACGCTATGATGCCTGGAGGCATTCCTGGGCATAGTACGCTATGATGCCTGGAGGCATTCCCGGGTATAGTACGCTATGATGCCTGTAGGTATTCCTGGGCCTAGTACGCTGTGATGCCTGGAGGCATTCCCAGGCCTAGTACGCTATGATGCCTGTAGGCATTCCCGGGTGTAGCACGCTATGATGCCTGTAGGCATTCCCGGGTGTAGTACGCTATGATGCCTGTAGGCATTCCCGGGTGTAGTAAGCTATGATATCTGTAGGCATTCCTGGGTATAGTACGCTATGATGCCTGTAGGCATTCACGGGCCTAGTACGCTATGATGCCTGGAGGCATTCACGGGCATAGTACGCTATGATGCCTGGAGGCATTCCCGGGCCTACTTCGCTATGATGCCTGAAGGCATTCCCGGGTGTAGTACGCTATGATGCCTGTAGGCATTCCCGGGCCTAGTACGCTATGATGCCTGAAGGCATTCCCGGGCTGGTTCTTTAACACAGAATCTAAGGCATCTTACATTGTTTCCGGGATCTGGTGTGAACCATGAAGATCTTAAAGCAAAAAGTTGCAAACCATGGTTATCATTTAAAAAGTAATCATGATATAAGGACAGGTATATTTATTTAGTGTTGATTTTATAAGTCTTTTTATTTCATTCTGTTTTTACCCTGCTATAGAATATCTATTATCTTGCTATAAGTTTAGAGTGAAAACCACGGTAATCATTTAGAATAATAATCACGATATAAGGACGTATATATATACATATATATATATATATATATATATATATATATATATATATATATATATATATATATTCTATAGGTATTTTTTATTTTGTTCTGTTTTTATTTTATCCTGCTAGCAGCTATGTGCAACACATGCCCCAGATACATGTAGATCTCATAGCAGGAAGGTTAGATGGCAAACTGTGGTATTTACCGATATAAGGACAGATATCTTTACTAAGTGTCAAATAAATCTTTGTAATTTGTTCTGTTTTTATACTGCTATATGCACCTCATGCACCAGAGCCAGGATGGCCGAGTGGTTAAGGCGTTGGCCTTAAGATCCAATGGACAATGTCCGCGTGGGTTCGAACCCCACTCCTGGCAAAGGTTTTAAATTACATGCATCGTTACCGTTCCTGCTGTATGTCTAAAAATAGCATTGGGGATAAAATCATATAAAACGTATACATAGATGTTATGTGGGTGAATCTAGGTAAATAATTAACACTTGATATTAATTTTTCAGTGAATTTTGAAGTTATTCAATGGAATCGAATTTCCATCACATGACCTACCAAAGAGAAACGCGGGCGTTCCATATTGCACGGCCTGCATCCGGGCATCTATTCAGCCGCCATCTTGTCATGGCACTAACCACACACTCACTAACCAACGCACACACATCCCCCCTCCCCCCTTCCTCTCCCCCTTCCCCCCCCCCCCCCCCCACACACACACACTCACGAGCGCGTTCCACGAATGCAAACACTTGACTCAACGAATCAAAACCGGCGCGCGATGCCAATTTCCGCGCCGCGCACTAAAGTGGAAGAAAAGTCGTCTGCCCGGCGTACGCTTTTCTGGAGTCGCGCGGCGGCAGCTCCTATAAAATCAGTAAATAGAATGGCGGCCATTTCTAGTCCGTTTACAGACTGTGCCGCCTTAGGCTTACGGTCCGTAAGGGTCTAACAGAGCACGGTTCCCATTGGCCAGTTCCCTCTGAATGGTGGGAGAAAGGAAATTCGTGATTAGCTGTTCTAATTTTAGGACCTATGCATGAAGAATAATACACTGTTTACTGGTAAGTAACTCAGGGCAGCTTAGTACCAGCGGAGGCAGGAATTCCTGCCTCAAAATGGCAGGAAGCAGGGTTAAGAAGTATTCTGTATCGAAATAACTGACCCCTTAAGCGGGGTGCCCCTTAAGCGTGTTACCCCCTTAATCGAGGTTAAAATAAACTCTTAATCAAGGGGAAAAATTCCCTTCTGAGCAAATTGTCTCCTTAAGCGGGGTGGCCCCTTAAGCAGGGTTTTACTGTACTGTGAATACAGTAAAACCCCACTTAAGGGAACACCCTCCGTTCCGAGCAAAGTTCCCCTTAAGCGAGGTGGCCCCTCAAGCGAGGTGACCCTTTAAGCGGGATTAAAATGAAATAAATAACGATTTTTATTCCGAAAAAAAAGTGAGGTGTCCCAGAAGCGGGGTTTTACTGTACGCCCAAGCGGCATGAAGAATGTGCTGGGAGAGCGGGGCATTTCAGTGCCATGTCCCTAACTGTTGCAGCCACCGGGGACAGCATGGAGGGTTGGGCCCAGAGCCCTGATGGAAAGCAGATGGGGAGGCGAGGTCTATCAAGATGGCAACTCACTATCATGGGGCGCCATGTATCATCTCACCCCCGGTGTTTTTTCCCCATAGATTTAACATGGAAAACTCGTATCCAACGCCAATGGAGTATTTAGGAAAGAATATCCAATGGGGGATTATGTCAAATATTAAAGTATTTAAATATTCTGGAATGGTCGGAAATATTCACCCAGTTTTAAGAACGAGATTGATATTTCATAGTTGACGTAATATCCTCGCTGTCGTTAGCCTATTACTACGCGTCAACTACTCGGATATCACGGTCACTGGTACACAAAACCAGTCATTATTGTGTCTAAAAAAAGAGGGAAAAACACTTGACACTTAACAAGGAAGTTAGCCCAAGACTCGCGTGATTGTAATATCTTTATGTAAAATAAAAATTAAAAATTAAAAAATCTTTTAGTTGGCACTTGGCACCGCATGGTCTGAGCGTGGTTTGTGCCGCTCCCAACAGATGGCGCGCACCCCGCTTTCTAATCCAACTTTGTATTAATCCGCGCCATGGCGTCGTCTTCCTCCGCCGAGAAAATGAGGTCCGGCGGAATGGCTGCCGTCTTGGGTGAAGGAGTGTAAAGTCTAGAGGCGTAAACTAGGTAGGTGTAGACCTTAACCCTTCAGTCATCATAGGGAGCCAAAGTGAACCCGCTGAAACCACAGATACCCGTTTACGAATCACCATTTCCGGTGGCCCGCAAGAACGAGGCAAAGTGCTAAACCTATGGGGGTTTGAGGCTAGACTTTCGTTTTTGGTCTCTTTTGTTACTTTTGAAGTGTAGTTTACTACTATCGTCTCTGAATAACTCTGTTTCGAAACTACGATGACAGTTGTTAAGTTTATTAAAAATTTGGATCTTAAAGATTGGAGAATGACACATATAATCTCGAACTTACATAGTCAAAGTACTTAGCGCCTATACCCGGAAATAGTATTTTGTAACCGGCTATCTGTGGTTGCACCGGGTTCACTTTGGCTCCCTATCCAGCCCAGGGCAAATGATGGCTTGAGGCATCATTTCTCAAAAATCTACAAAATCGTTTTTAACAAAAAATAATGAAGGAACATGTTAACAGAATGTATGTATAATACCATTATTAGTATTTCTATTCAAAAGAAACAAAGATTAAATTTCATATCACATGATTAAAAAATTCAATTGCGAGTTTTAACGTCTGTGTGCCCGTCCCCTAGCAGTATAAAGTGCCACCAGCACCCATCCTCCAGGTGGTAGCTTGGCCACAGGAACCCGTCCTTAAAGGGTTAAGAGGAAGGGGAGTGAGAACTCAAACACAGAGGTGCTAATATGAGTGAACAACTTAACTGTTTAATCCAACATAAAACATCCACTTAGGCCACTCAAAAAAGACAAACTTGTTTCCCATCACCAAGCCATGAAAAATATAATGAGGGCCCTTTTTTTCTCGCTGGATCAAAGATGGCTTAAAAGTGTCATAAAATGGGCTTTAGACATACAGTAAAACGCTGTGTTAGCGGTCACCCTCCGTTCCAGGCCAAAATGTCCGCTTATGCAGGGTGTCTGCGTACGCGGGGTTTTCAGATTTATACTGCTTATACATTGAAAGCATCCCTGGCATGAGGAGCTTTAATTTGATATCAAATACACATACTTTTCATAATTTCTATCGAGGTTCATCTTATTTTAACCAAAAAGAAATTTCTAAAATCGTTTTTGCAGATGCGCACGGTGATGAGAAACAAGTTTTTTTTATTGCCTTATATACACACTGCAGGTGGCATCTGGGTTCAGAGTCAGCTTGTAAACTCTGTACTGGGATTGGCTGCTGGAACAACAGCCAATCAGGACTGACCAGTATCGTTCCGGTTTGTCGCACATGCCAGGATGGTCACTCATGTTACTAACAAGTCAGGTGTCAGTGTCATTTCAGAGCGGCTGGAACCCATGTGGCCAGACTGGGAACTAGAGTGAGTGATAATGAGGGTAAACATGCCATTCACTACATGGCTGCCGTATGGTCAACATCAAGACAGGGAGGAGCTGCTACACAATGGGTCTTAATGCAGTTTTTTTTTGTACTATCAGATATGGACAATTTAGAAACCAATATTCCTATATACCTATGAGCTAACAACCTATGATTACTTAACACTGCTGTGGGTGGAATAACTTTTGTTTACTGCCCAGGTTGAAGTTACTGCCCAGGTTGACGTTTACTGCCCAGGTTGACGTTCAGAGACATTTGGTTTTTATCAATATTAGCCGACAATTGAAGGTATATAGGAATAGGGAAACCACGTACCGGTGGAAATAAGTCAAAGTTACTCGGTAACGCTTGTAAAAATTACTGCCCGCGGCCAAGGCCTTGGGCAGTAATTTTTCCAAGCCTTACCTCGTAACTTTGACTTATTTCCACCGGATCTATAGGCATGTATAGATTGGAACTTTACAATAGGATGAGCAAATGAGGGTTGGTGTGTTGGATGCTGTCTGGGGTGAAGGAGTAAAGAAAAATCCAACAAGTTTTTGTCAATGTCGTCATTCGCCACGAGTTTGATGCGGTGTGATATGAACAAGGTGACAAGCGAGTGAATGTCATGTACGATACAATCGAGTTGGAGAACAACGATATTGACCCAAAACGAGTTGCTTTCTGTATTTATCTCACCCCTGTACACACTAAAAGAAGGGACAACACACAGATTATAGAGCATGGAGAACGGACTGCAATACTTGTATGAGCATGGAGAACGAGTTCCCAATGTGAAGTCTATGGGGAAAAATACCAGGGGTGAGATAGGTGGTGTTCTGTGTTCATAGGGTGAGTAAATGAGAGTAGTGGGCTGGGAGGGGCACCGGCTCAGCATATGGTATCGATTTTTTTGTTTATCTTCATTTCTTTCTTAAAGTAGCTAGAACCTGCTATACGCCGTGATAACGGGTTGCGCTGATTCTATGCAAGCATTGACGAACATTGATAAACATGATAGAACGTTAAATCAAGGCTCCCAATCCGCCTACACATAGTGCCTGCAGTCTCGAATACGTAGTAAAGACGGCAGAATTTATGCCAGTGTGACTGGATTGCGTACTAAAATATAAAAGGTTGAATTTCCGTAGTTTATAAGCGAAAATCAGGTCCTTACATAGATGAAACGCCAAAATTTACGACAGTGTGCTTAAGCGTAATACACATCTACCGATCTAGGGTTGAACGATTAGTTCCCAAATCATATAAGAGTCGGTGAACTTGTCCCAGGCGAATTACGTAACTCCTCGGCCCATATCAGCCCTTGTCGGCCACCCAATTTACCAACATTCTGTTATCGGCGACTGGATTTATCAACATGTTGATAAACATTTGGTGAGCAATTTATGAACATTGAATGACAACTCGTTGGAGACAAAAGAACATCCCCATAAGGTGGTTTCAATAATCGTTGGTTGACCCTTGCTTAGCTGTCCTAAATCTACCGACTAGGGCTGACGCCATTAGGATGTCGCGCCTGAGACAAATTACCGTATCTTTGTTGCCAAAAAAGGGGAATCAATGTTCCGAAATCGGTATAAATGTGTATTGGGCTTTACGCATTAACTCGTCACCGAATAATCGCGTGTCGTCGGCCGAGATCGTGCCCGACTGAACCGATCTGAATCAATCGTGTGAACACAGCCTAACAACGGACGTGATGCATCATGGGAACTGGCGGACGCGCGCCAGACGCCCGCTTCAGGTCTCACAACAGTGAATGCGCCGCAGTCACGGAGTAAACGTTCATGGGCGTGGAGCGCCGGTGATGACAGTTTCAATTCACAGTTGTGAGACCTGAAGGCGTCAGTTATTAAATCCGGGATGCCGTGAGGCTCCAGACCGTCCCTCAATGTGGTACTTGCGGGTTGTTTTTTTTACTTTTTTTATCTAAAAAGCAAAGAGTGGACAGCAGAACAATTTGTCCACTCTTTTTGTTATTGTTATGATTATTATTACTCATAATGAAGATTAATTAATTAATCGAAACGACGAGGGTTTTTACGAATCATCAATCATCCATCTCATTGAGATTCATTATCATCATTATTATCGTTATCATTATCATTATCATTATTATTGTTATCATTATTACTATCGTTATTATTATCATTATTATCATTATCATCATTTTACAAAAGGAAAAATAAGTTCATGTTCGAAAATGAAAAAATGTATTTCCATGGAAAGGTGGAAAGCTGCAATCTTTAGCTTTTAGAAACTGCGACAATTAAAAAATAAAAGAAAATGAACAACGATTGGTCATAGCTGTTGCCAAATCAATGTGATATCCCTCCTGACCAAATTGAAAATGTAATGATATAAAAAGACCGGGATTTTACCAAAGGGAAATCGGAGGGTCTGTTCTGCCCCCGAATGTGATTGGAGAGCGATTTCCCGAGCCGTCTCCAAGCACACTCTAGGGGGCAGGACACTTACTGATTGTTTCAGAGGTGGAGTCTGGATTCCTGCTATTTTTTACCTACCACATATAAAACGTGTAATTTTCCGTACTATCCGCTTGGAGATCTTCCCGCACATAGAGACAGAGTGAACCAGACATAGGGTTGGAGACTGAAGCACCACGGGAGTGAGATTCTCGTGTATTTAAAAACTCGAACCTGGTCTTCTTTTTTATAGCACTATACTCAGACAAGCTTCTTCTCTTAGGATTCATTTTGAGCCATGCCGAAATCAAAGTTTAGTATTGTAGTTTTCTTATCTAATGAGATCCCAACTGTCGCTGGTGTCAATCCATACAGTTCTGATCGCTGATGATCAGCTCAAGCACCTGTGTCATACGAAATGATTACCACGAATTTACGATGGTTTCCCGTCCATCCGCAAGGGGGCAGAACGGCAGTAAACGTTGGGGGGGGGGTAGTCAAATGCGACTCGACGAAGTCGCTAGTATGATATAAAAACACTATATTTCTCTACAATATGAAATATTCATGAAAATAGTCAGACTCCAGACATCACTGGGGAAGACAAAGATAAATCAATATAAATGTGTACTTTATAAGAGGGGCGTCCACCAACCATGACAAGGCAATGACAATTGCTCCCCAACAAGGTCCACGATTGGCCTACGATTGGAGGCCTTGTCGTGGTTGGTGGACCCCAGTTCCCGACAAGAGTCTACGACAAGGCCACGACAAGGCCAAGATTGGAAGCTTGTCGGGAGACTTCCTACAAGGCTACGACAACATTGAGCATGTTCAATTTTTTCCCACGACTGGAGTTTCCCACTCAATGAGAATACACCAATCTCAAGTACAGTAAAACTCTGCTTAAGGGGCCACTCCCCATTCCGAGCAAAGTCACCCCTTAAGCAGGGTGTTCCCCTTAAGCAGGGTTTTCAGTCTGACGATGGTTAGGCTATGTAATATATAAAGTCTGATCGTCTAGACTCATACACACACCATAAACAATTTTATTCCGTTTCAAGCAAATTGTCCCCTTACGCGAAGTGACCCCTTAAGCGGGGTTTACTGTATGTGAGTCTCTCCGTGTGAATCCCACTTCAGGCTTCATATTAGGAACTCATACTCCACGGCCGTGAAGGTAGTGTATCGTAAAACTGGATGAGGTTTTGCGGCACTCCACGACTGGAGTTTGGCAAAGTGACTTCATGAGGCGGAGCCGAGTGAAGTCCGGAGCCAAAACTTCAGGAGTGGAATGCAGTGGCCATGATTAAAACGAATCAGGTTTTGATTCTATCCTACCCCGTCTCCTCGATTTTGGAATATTACGTGATAACAATGCTGTATGCCACTAGTGGCATATAACTCTGTATGCCAGTCAGCGTGGCATACGGAAAACCAATGTTAAGCCTAAGGGATTTTATATTAGGGGTAGGATATTATCTTCACTCAGCTTCGCCTCATGAAGTCACTTTGCCAAACTCCAGTCGTGGAATACGGTGGCCAAGATTAAACCTCATCCAGTTTTACGATAATACCCAATACCCTAATTGGGTGAGTCATTTTATTGGTTAACAATGGGGTGAGATAAAATCAGAAACCAACTCGATGAAAATACACCAATCTCAAGTTCATGGGTCTCTCCATATAAATCCCCCTGGACTCACAGTTATCCAAGTAAATCCTACGATTGGAGAGTGAGTTTGGCATCAGAAGAACGACACCGCTTTGTTCTTTTCTGCTGGTACCCATAAACATCCAAAGGACCACCGGAAACCTTCGTCAGGTCACGTGATCTCGTGTGTCACGTGATGTTGTCACGTGATGTTGTCAGACGCCGCTGTTTTGCTCTCCAAGCAGATCCTCCCACCGTTTATAGATGATACAATTTTACAGTGAAGAACTGTGGGTGGAGAGCGTGACTCGAGAGGACTGCGCATGCCTGACGAGCCTAATTAAGGCGGATCTATAAATAGAACAGGCTGGGGGCATCTCTTTGGTGGCTTCATTATCTCTGAGATAAGTGGAAGTTGCTGTTGTGTTGCTCAGATATCTTGTGTTCATCCTCATTAAACGGAACTGCAGACTGCACATATATATATATTTATCCGAAAGTCCAATACACATCTACAGATTATGGAACG
This sequence comes from Alentia gelatinosa, assembly GCA_950022655.1. Taxonomy (NCBI): domain Eukaryota; kingdom Metazoa; phylum Annelida; class Polychaeta; order Phyllodocida; family Polynoidae; genus Alentia; species Alentia gelatinosa. Next base: position 4,257,591 of record OX465589.1, read on the forward strand.
TTGATGTACCTTTGTCGGTGACAGTATTTTGTCTCAGGCGAGGCATCCTGACAGAGTCGGCTGTAGTCAGTAGATGTAGAATAGCTAGCTCTTAAAGTCGAATACCGATTATGGAACTTAAATGTACCTTTGTCGGTGACAAAGGAACATTACTATGTCTGAGGCGAGGCATCCTAACAGAGTTGGCCATAGTCGGTAGATGCAGCACACCTAGGCAAGGGTCAGGCAACGATTAGTGAACCATCTCCTTCAGATGTTACGTTATCACCGACAAGTTGTGGTTTCTATTTTCCTGAATTGGTGGCCCAAAAGTTTATCAACATGTTGATAAATCTAGTTGCCGACAACAGAACATTGGTAAATTGCGCTTGATTGGGTGGCCGACACAGGCTGAGGTATTACGTAATTCGCCTGGGACAGATTCACCGACTCCTATACGATTTGGGAAATAATCGTTCAATCCTGGATCAGTAGATGTGTATTGAGCTTTAGTGTTCAGAGGTCTTGAGTTCATCTTCATTTTTGTATATATATATTTATCTTAAAGTCCAATACACATCTACCGATTACTAAACATTGATGTACCTTTGTCGGCTGCAAAGGAACAGTACTTTGTCTCACGCAAGGCATCCTAATGGAGTCGTCCCTAGTCGGTAGATGTAGGGCAGCTAGGCACTCTATAGTATTTATTTTGGTACATGGAGTTCAATTGTCATGTCCTCATATACAATTATTACATTCCAATATCTCCATTGATAAATAAGCATGCACTTTCCCTTGGCCTAACTGCTCAAGCTGGACTAACACTCCACAGCGGGCAGGGGGCCCCACACTCATAACAGAGGTAAATGTATAGACAATATTCGATGGTTTTGTGGATAGGCTGCCGTAAATCACGAGAGGTTGACGCGTAGTAATACACGTGTGATAGAGAGTGTATTACGAGGTCAACCTAGAGTGACATAACACTGACTGCCTGTCTTCCCAATTTCCTAGTCTCGCTTTTACAAGCAGATGATCTTTACTCTTGCTAGGGCGTGAAACACCAAAAACACACAAAGCCTACCATTCGGGAAAGACATGAATTTCCCCATCAAACCCTTGCTTTCGTCTCTCCCACATGGTCTTGTGGCGCAATGGATAACGCGTCTGACTACGGATCAGAAGATTCCAGGTTCGAATCCTGGCAAGATCGCTTAGTTTTTTTCAATAATTTTTTCCAATAATTCTAAAGTGGTTTACAGAGGTTTAAAAAAAAGATAGGTCACCTTAATTTTGAAATAATTGAAAAAAAAAACATATTTCTCAGAACATTTCCTCTATAAATCAAGCAAATGTAGATTGACCTATTTGACCTATTAAGATTTGATAAACTAGACAAAAAGTTAAATTTGCTCATGTAGAATTAGAATGGATCCCAAGAAACCATTTTTTACTAATAATTGACATTATTTTAAAATCACCAGGTGGCGCCACTGTGAATTGTAGGATATGCCTATAAACTAATATAGAAAAGCATGCTGGAACCATTATCCCTGTCCATTCTCTTCCCAAGTGGACACTGTCAGCTGGGATAGCTCTGCTCTTTTTTCCAGGTGCGAAATGTTACGTTTTTCTGCGAGTTATTACATATTCATGTCTTCTACGACCCATGGGAATCTTAAAGAGGTCTAGTCAGGAAATCACGCCTCACAAAGTGTTTGAGTCATCGCGTGAGCATGTTTCCTCAGGTACCCTCCATGGACTTGTAGATAGCTCTACACACGGGGATGGATGCTGCCACTCGCCTAGACTTGGTCAAGTCTTTTGTCATGGACATGATTAAAAAATAAAACTATCGCAACATTTGGACTAGACTGGCTCCGGTCCCTGCAACCTATGGCTACCCTTCTTGCTGGGATACAAGTTCATTTGATTCATGGGCCAGTCAGAGGAGGATACATATAATAACTAACTTTAATCTGATTGTGATTAATCATTTAATGAATGTTCATAATCAAAGACTTGAGCAAGTCTACATTTGGATTTCCCCTAACGCCTGGCAGGTCTTTGATTATGAACATAATCAAAAACTAAAACTATTGCAACATTTGGACTTCCCTGACACCTGGAAAAGACTTGTACGATAGGCACAAAACCTCTTGTAAGCTTCTCCTCCTGTAACCCTACATTTTGAATCAAACTGGGTCGTCAATCTCCCAGCATAGATCCTGACCAGTGGCTAGGATCTCCGCATGGAGATAAGTGGGCATGCTGGCGCTAACCAGCATCAGAAATCTGAATTACCGATTTCACCAGTCCCTGTATCCCAGTGATGAGGGGTGAAGTAGGTGGAGGGGTAGACAGGGACTGAAGCCTGTATCCCAGTGACGAGGGTTGAGGTAGGTGGAGGGTTAGGGGCTGGTTCCACCAACAAAATGGATTTCCCATTGATAATCAAGAGACGTCACGAGTTTGAGTCTGAGTTTATTTATGCCATGCATTTTGTTGGCTCCATAATTTCACGAGTCGAAGATGAGTGACATTACGGAGCCAACAAAATGCGTGGCATAAATAAGCTCAAACTCAAACGAGTGGCGTCTAGATTTTATCCTACGCCGTTTGCATATTTTTTCAGTATCAGAAAGTAGTGGCATAAACAACACTTTATGTTACTACCCGTGACATAAACGAATCCCATGTTAAGCCTATGGCGTTTTTTATTAGGGGTAGGATGAAACATAGTATATTGTGTTATATCTTACATTATCCAATATGTCAGTTGTTGGTGAAACGTAGCGGACGATGTCTTTTTTGGTGCTCCACCACCGCGATACCTCAAAACACATCGCGGCAAATATGCGCGCAATTATTCAAAACCTAGATTTAGCAAGACAACCAAATCGTGACTAATCTCGCTATATCTTGTGTGTTGGTGGAATCACCACTTTAGGCATAGGAGACAGGGACTTAAGCCAGTCTACCATTTGCCCACTTTCTCCAGAGAGAATGAAAAAAAATCTAAGTGAAGCGATGCCGCATGGTACCAAGTGTAGCCCCCCTCCCTGGCCACCCCACCAGTCCAGTCAGGGTTTGCCTGGCTTGTAACACTTGACGATACATTAAGTTTTCACCAGGTTACAAACAGCATTGTGAAGATGTTCCCATGAGTTCTGAGGCACTCTAGGGTGATGACAGGCTATGAGAATCACGTTGTGAGAGACTGAGCTGGGCATGAATGGTGCGTCGTGCTCACTGCTAGCTGCTGGATTATGTATGGGGCTATCCATAAGGCCACTCAAAAAAACAAACTTGTTTCTCATCACCAAGCCATGAAAAATATGATGAGGGCGCTTTTTTTTTTTTTTTTTTTTTTGCTTGATCAAAGATGGCTTAAAAGTGTCATAAAATGGGCTTTAGACATACAGTAAAACCCTGCGTAAGCGGTCACCCTCCGTTCCGGGCCAAAATGTCCGCTTATGCAGGGTGTCTGCTTATGCGGGGTTTTCAGATTAATACTGCTTATACATTGAGAGCATCCCTGGCATAAGGAGCTTTAATTTGATACCAAATACACATACTTTTCATAATTTCTATCGAGGTTCATCTTATTTTAAACCAAAACAACAACAAAAAATCTTCTACAATCGTTTTTGCAGATGCGCGTGGTGATGAGAAACAAGTTTTTTTTTTGAGTGGCCTAAAGTATATATGCACTCAGGGGGTGGGGGGTCCAAAATTTTGGACATTTTGCGTATGTTCCTTTTTTTTCTATTGCGTAGTGGGGGAGCATAACATTTCAGAAATTCTGCATACGTAGGTCATGTGACCAACATTTTGTATGATTTTCGATGAATATTCATTAATAACCATATCATCTTGCATTCTGTGATCAAGATGGCCCCATGGTAGTATTGTGGGATTCCTGCCTCCATCCCAGCATGCAGCTAAAAAGTGGCAGCTCGATGGTTCTCAACTTCTGTCCCTGGACTAGTAACGGGTTCCTACGTAACACTCGCGCACGCCCTTGATCCGTCAGTCTCGCCAGTTCTCTTGAGAACAGGCTAAAGGGCCAATTCCACCAACAGTTTGGATTTGCCATGGTATATCTTGGTATGTCTTGTAGTGTCGCAATATGTCGTACCTCACTTGTCTCAAAATGTAGGCGAGTGGTGTCGGGTGTATATTCAATCCTAGCCCGATTAAGCAAAACAACCAAATTGGGACTAATCTTGCTACATCGTGTGTGGAATCGGCACTTAAGTGGGTACTACAGGCGCAACCCCAACATGCAACAGAAAAATGGAGGCATTACCCATAGTGCACCAAATAAATGGAAGCCGTTACCTGGCCTATAATGCTAAAGGCGGCATGGTCTGGAAATGGTCTTACTCACTTTGACAGACAAAGTGAACCTGCAAAAATGGCAGATACAGGTATTCAAAACAGTATTTCCAGAGGCTATAGACCCTATTGAGGTATCCCGGAATTCAGTCTGTTTACAGGTCCCGGTGTGCGCTTGTAACCGACGTTGTATTGTGATAGAACCGTAAACCATAACCCGAAATTATTGCAGTTTAACGGTTTTTATAAATCTTCAGATGGGAAATCCGATGTTACAAGTGGAAATTTCAGCTATTTCTACATATAAATCCGAAATTATATTCAGGTTCTTCAAATATAAATGGGAAAACTATAGTTCATGTGGTCGTGGTCTGCCCAGTCAGTTGCGAGCGGAACTTGTATTTATCCTGGGCGATAATAGGGAGAATAGTAACCTCTGGAGGGCGTATTGCGAACGAGGCTTAGTACTAAAGGTATGGAGGTTTGAGGCTAGACTTTTGCTTTTTGTCTCGTTAATTACTATTGAAGTGTAGTTTACTACTATCGTCTCTGAATAAGTCTGTCTTGAAGCTACGATGACAATTATTAAGCGTATCAAAAATATGGATTTATAAGCATGGAGAGTGACCTATATAATCTCAAACTTGAAAGTACTTATATAGAACGTCCTGACCATGCTGTACAATTCACAGAACGAGATGATAATTTACGGTTTGTACAGACCGAGGCATTTATGCCGAGTTCCGTACAAACGAGTTCTGTGAATTGTACAAGCATGGTTGGACGTTATATATTTACTATATACCCGAAATTTAAAAAAAAATTAATTTCATTTGGCTTAACAACCAATTGTTTAATAAACATGTATGGCAAGGTGGTCCGTATTTTAGTGTACGGACTGGCGGTCCGTACAGTATTTTTACGTCATCTGCCGAAACGGTGCGTATTTACAGTATATACGACATGGGTATATAGCACTGAGCCCCTATATCCGGAAATGGAGTTTTTTGAACGGGTATCTGCGGTTTCAGTGGGTTCACTTTGGCTCCCTATGAGACTCCACCATTTTGCGTTTTGCCCGTCTGATTTAGCAGGCATCATGTCGTCTCCGTCTTCCGCACAGCGCTTACCCAGCCCCCGTGTGTATTACTGTTTGTTTTGGTTGCCATGGTGAGCGATCGCGCCGGCATCCTGCCCCCGCTGAGATATTCTCCCCCAGAAATATTTATACAGTATACGGGCACTTTAGTGAGAACAGTGGTCGCACGGTGGCGCCTCCAGCGTTGCCTTACAGTCCCCTATTTTCGCCCAGTAAAACTTTTAGCTTTCCATAGAATTCAGAGAATTTATTGAATTCCCCATTTTCTTAGATTCACAGTTTTTTGTCATCTGGGAAAACATTTTTGCTAAATATGATAAAATATAAATCATTTTGAATGACTTAAAGTATTCTATCTTACGTTGAACGATTAAAAACGCGCGAAAATATGGAAAATCTAGAGAACGCTGATTTCCGGCGGTTAGCGTGGGTGGAGCGCCAAGATCGCGGATACCAGCACAGGCTAGACAGCTCCTAGACTGGCTCCAGTCCCTGTATCCTATGGCTACCCTCCTTGCTGGGATACAGGGACTGTAGACTGGCTCCAGTCTCTGCATCCTATGGCTACCCTCCTCGCTGGGATACAGGGACTGTAGACTGGCTCCAGTCCCTGCATCCTATGGCTACCCTCCTCGCTGGGATACAGGGACTGTTGACTGGCTCCAGTCCCTACATCCTATGGCTACCCTCCTCACTGGGATACAGGGACTGTAGACTGGCTCCAGTCCCTACATCCTATGGCTACCCTCCTCGCTGGGATACAGGGACTGTAGACTGGCTCCAGTCCCTACATCCTATGGCTACCCTCCTCGCTGGGATACATGGACTGTAGACTGGCTCCAGTCCCTGCATCCTATGGCTACCCTCCTCGCTGGGATACATGGACTGTAGACTGGCTCCAGTCCCTGCATCCTATGGCTACCCTCCTCACTGGGATACAGGGACTGTAGACTGGCTCCAGTCCCTGCATCCTATGGCTACCCGCCTTGCTGGGATAGAGGGGTAGGAGGAAGTATAGGGTTAAGCCCGGTTCCCACTAAGCGATTTTGGGTAATTCCAAGGGTACCAGTCGCCGACTTTCAGCCCAAATTTCTAGGAATGTGTCAAGTCGCCAAGTGGGAACGCAAAATGGCAGAATCGTTGGCGACTATTGCCCTACCCCCCGTTGTTCGGGTTTGAGTCAGAGACTGGATTCACTCTTAAAAGGTCTCTTGCGATTCAATTTCAAAAAAGTTTGAAATATATCAGTGCATAGTCACTGACTATGCCCTCCCACCCGCTGTGCGACGGGCGTTTCCCGGCAATTTTCCCCGGCAGTAGTCTCAGGGGCAAGAATCGGCAAGTGGGAATGGACCTTTACAAGGAGTGGCTTGGGGCCATAAACAGGAGATCTGGTTCATAGTGGACAAGTCTTTAATTCATGGGGCCAGTCAGAGAAGGAAACATACTATAATGAACTTTTATTCTAATTGTGTTTAATCATTTTAATGAATGTTCATAATCAAAGACTTGAGCAAGTCTAGACAGCGCCCTCTATGAATGGACGCGTGACCTAGATAGGCCTAGATAGGTGGTGGCCGACATTTTGATTGACAAGTCGGTGTAAATAGGAGATTAGTTGTTGTCGGTAAACACTGTTTACCTCAGTCTGACTGCTAAACGAAGTCTTTGTCAAACTGGGGCTGAAATTAATGGCTGGCAGGTACTTGGCGCAGTTTCACGTTGACTCAGAAGCCGCTAAACGGTACAGAACCGCTTCACAAGTATTCTGTGAATCGGTTTAGTCCTAAGACTTCCGCTAAACGGTACAGAACCGCTTCACAAGTGTCCAATGCAAGTCTACCGATTCGTGGTTGAACGATTAGTTCCCAAATCATATAGTTGTCTGTGAACTTGTCGCAGTTAAATTACGTAACCGTGTCGGCCCAAACAGGGGGGTTTTCCAATGTTCCGCTATCGCGGACTAGATTTATCAACATGTTGATAAACTTTTGATAAGCGATTTCGAAACATCGAACACCAACTCAACGATGTCTAAATAACATTTCAAGCAGGGGGTTTCACTATTCGTTCGAACTCGGTGAATATTTCCGTCCATAACAACTCGGAACAGATTCCATTCAGTCACACTAACCATGTCACCATATAGTACTCACTGACATACATGTGTCGAGACTGAGCAGTTGTGATTTATTGCTCAGACATTGAGGATTCTCTGAATCAAGGAGAGACACTCTTCATTCCTACCAGGATATGATTCATGTAAAGCGCTGGGTAACATTTCAAATTTTATTATCCACCTAATACAAAGTGTCCATAGAAAACACATAGGCAGCGTGTATGGACATACCCGGCGCATACGGATATGTTGTATGCTCCGGTGGCACATACGGAAAAATAGTGCGTATGGAAAAATAGTGCATAAGTAAAATGAACTGATATCGACATATCACTTGTGTATAAAAGGTGGATAATAAATACAATATAGACTGGTTTCAGATAAAAGGGTTTGTATGCTCCTCGGAGTTGACTCTACGCAATATCCTCGCATACGCTCGGATATTACTACGCGTCAACTCTTCGGAGCATACGGCCGCATGTATCTGAAACCAGTCAATATTGTATATATATTCGCTTTCTCCAGTTAGAAACCGTAAAACGGTTGTTCATCGGAAGACAGGCGGCCATGGTACAGCCAGCCTTCCCGACACCACACCGATTCTATCGTGAGGTCGGTCAAAATCGTGGTAGGTGGGGGCCCGGCTATAGGGTATTCACCGTATTGTAGCCTATCAGGCAGATATCGTGGTCGTCGAGTATAATTCACAGATTGGATCACGACATAGGCCTACGATTCTGGGACCTTCCGATAGGCTACGATTTGGACATTTTAAATCATAGCCATCGGGGAGTATGTCGTAGACCATCGTAGTAGGTGGAGGCAACTTTGAAAAAAATCCCTTAGGTCCAGCGTCCATGTACTACGATATAGCTCCGATATGGTCTACGATGTACCTCCCAATAAGACATCAAAATCACATCGGAAGGTCATCTTATATCGGGGCAGTTGATTACGTTTCTGCGATTAGACGATTTTATTTACGATTTTGCACCTTCCCTGTCTCCGATATTTGCTTTTTGTATCGGTGCCATATCGGTAGGTCCAAATTTCAATCGTAGTAGGTGGACGCCAGGCCAACCCTTCTCAGGGAACATTTGGTATGAAAATGCGTTATTCTTAAAAATTCCATTGACACTGAGTGGAGGATCCGGGCGTCCCTCTACACACACCCGACTGCAGCGTCTCTTTACGTCACATCCTGACGTCACTGAACAAATAGCGCCGCCATTATGACGACATGCTGACGTCACACGACGTAACGTTATAGCGGGTGTCTGTACGGCCGTACGCTAGTGGGGCTCAGTGGCTGGGCCGTATTTCTGTAATCATGGATGATGCCCTACACTAACTGAGTTACTCACTGTTACTCACTGTCTCTGGGCTGACTCTAAGAGCAGCTCACTTAGACTGACTCCAGTCCCTGCATCCTATGGCTACCCTCCTCACTGGGATACAGGGACTGTAGACTGGCTCCAGTCCCTGCATCCTATGGCTACCCTCCTCACTGGGATACAGGGACTGTAGACTGGCTCCAGTCCCTGCATCCTATGGCTACCCTCCTGGCTGGGATACAGGGACTGTAGACTGGCTCCAGTCCCTGCATCCTATGGCTACCCTCCTCGCTGGGATACAGGGACTGTAGACTGGCTCCAGTCCCTGCATCCTATGGCTACCCTCCTCACTGGGATACAGGGACTGTAGACTGGCTCCAGTCCCTGCATCCTATGGCTACCCTCCTCACTGGGATACAGGGACTGTAGACTGGCTCCAGTCCCTGCATCCTATGGCTACCCTCCTCGCTGGGATACAGGGACTGTAGACTGGCTCCAGTCCCTGCATCCTATGGCTACCCTCCTCGCTGGGATACAGGGACTGTAGACTGGCTCCAGTCCCTGCATCCTATGGCTACCCTCCTCGCTAGGATACAGGGACTGTAGACTGGCTCCAGTCCCTGCATCCTATGGCCACCCCTCCTGGGCCGTATTTCTGTAATCAGTGAAGATGCTCTACACTAACAGAGTTACTCACTGTCTCTGGGCTGACTCTCAGAGCAGCACTATGTGTGGGATAACACCCGCTAGTCTGAGACTGGGCGTACGTGAGGTAGTGTAACGGTCACAAAAGGTAACGCTGACCACGAGTTACTACTTAATACTGCCTTTTTAATGTGTCTCCTCAAATATGTATTACACCAAGTGCGACGCTATCAGCATTGAGATAAGAGAATGCAAACTGTCAATCACCTGTAGACCACGCCTACAGTGTGCCTACAACACTGGTCCCGTCAGGGCAACAGGATCCAGATATATCGATAACACACTTACACATAATTGTTGAATAGCAGAATTACAAAGTGGTACCCATGTTCATTACAGTAGCTTACACCTGGTTCCTACTCACTACGGAACTATTTTCTGTGCCCCAGGATACAGGGAGATTGATCAACCTCCAAAACTTTCTAAATACCATAGAAAGGGTGCTAGATTAAGTTATATTTATCAAACTTAACTTAGCAAAATAGCATTGTACTACATGGTGCCTAAAGCATTCTGTGATTTATTGTGATTTATTGGGATTAAGATGTGATATAATGAAAATGATCAATGTGATTATTACTTTAAGAAATATAGTGTCCTAGGCTCGTAGGAACATCAATTCCCCTTCAGAACTAGGTAAGTACCTCGTCTAATTATCTAATGTACCTCGTTATCATATGCCCAGTCTCAGACTGGGCATAACGAGGTACCCCCAGTGTCAGACTGGAGACTGGGCATACCAGGTACGCCCAGTCTGACACTGGAGGTACCTCTTTTACCCCCAATCGCAAGCTTTTTTGAATATCAAACACGTTTGATATTTGGTACCGCTAGTCTGAGACTGGACGTAAAAACCGCAAATACTCTAGTCGCAAGGATAGTTAGTTCACATTGTGCGACTTGGGGGGCTTGCCAGCCGGTGTGATGCGTGTGATGGTTACCCTGCGAAATTCTGTTATTATCGCCCACAAGTATCTGGTGCGCATGCATGAACATGCGCAGTGTTGAAGTCAACGATTGGCGAGTGAAAAATTCATCGGCGCTCGATTCCCTAGGTTGTCAGGATTTAGCGCAATCTCTGTCAGGAGTTTTAGTGAAATTTGCCGAAATTAAGAACGTCACAATGAACGTTATAGCGTAATTTTAGAGCCTATTATAGGAGAAGTATTTCCAACTAATTTCTAGACTAAACTAGTAAGTCCAATAGTCTGTGAAATCTGACCGGAAGAGCGTGTCCAGACGCTTGCACATATTAAGTCAATATTTGGGGCGATAATAACAGAATTTCGCAGGGTAACCAAATCTCACATCACAGCGGTACCACAAGGGTACGAAGCCCATGGAATGCAGTGCACCTCAAGTCAAAGACTTAGAAGGAAACCCACGAGATGAAAATAGCTTGGTCCGTACTCCACCGAGTTTGACTGCAGAGTAATTCACGAAGCAAAGCTGAGTAAATAACTCTGCAGTCAAATGAGGTGGAGTGTGGAGGTGGAGTGTGGAGTGTGGTGTAGTTATTTTCATTGAGTGGGTTTCTGATTTTATCTCACCCCGTATAACATTATTCATTGATAAAATGAATCACCCAATTAGCCATTGAGTATTGGATACACGAACTTCACGGCCGTGGAGTACGCGTTCCTAATGTTAAGCCTATGGAGAAAAATACCGGGGTGTGATAATGAGCCATCCTAGCACCTAGCATTTTGTGGGCTCTGCAATATCACTCGTCTTCGACTCGTGAAATCATGGAGCCCTCAAAATGTGTGACATAAATAAACCCAGACTCAAACTCGTGACGTCTCTTCATAATATTGAAAAGAGACAAGTTGTTAAAAATGTGAATTATGTAAAATGTTGAATGTGGATTAATAAACACTGCTCTTATATGAATAAAGTAATAATAATAGTATCTATGTTAATATCTACAGTAGGGTTCATATCCAGACACATGAGCAGCTATATTGTTTTGTCCTGTTCTGTAATTGTATTATTAGTAAATTTTAAGAACCATGTGTCTTGACATGTCTGTCTTGACTTGTTTGAGTGTGGTCTTCTGAAAATCTGTTCTGTAATTGTACTCTGTTAGGCCACTCAAAAAAAAAAACGTGTTTCTCATCACCGCGCGCATCAGAAAAAACGATTTTAGAAGATTTTTTTTTGATTTTTTTTTAAATAGATGAATCTTGATATATTATGAAAGGTATGTGTATTTAGTATCAAATTAAAGCTCCTGATGTCAGGGATGCACCCTAACGCCCGCGATAGGGTGATTGTGACGTCTGTATTTGTTACCTACTATATCTAAAAAAACTATGATTCTGGTAGGATCCGCTTGGAGAGTCTCCTGCTCATAGAGACATAGTGAACCAGACCTAGGCATGGAGAGTGAAGAGCGACAAGAGTGAGATTCTCGTGCAGTACCTAACTGAAACCTACTATTTTTTTTGTTTTTCTCTACACAGACATACTTCTATTCTTATGTTTTGTTTTTACCTGTACTGAAAACATAATTTTTTTTTAAAAAGTATCTCAAGTCAAAGACCTCCAGTCGCACAGTGTGAATTGGGTATTAGAATCACCAATTCTGGGGTCCAGTCCATCTCCCCCCGACCTTACACACCCACACACCATTTCCAGACTCCTCCAGTGTTTAATGAAGGTTCTCCAGGTCTGAAGGCGCCTCCCGCCTCCCGTACAAACATACTCCACACTAAGAACCTGCAGCCAAGTGATGGCCAGGCTAGCCTGCAGGAGATCAAATCCAGAAAACTCGTCTCAGAGACGTCAGTGAGGAAACGGCGTGTTCGAGTTCGCACCTCAAATGGACGGGTCTACTCGGTGTAATCCAAAGATTGTGGGTTCGAGTCCCACTGCAGCCGCAGTGTTAGATTTACTACTATATCAAAGACCAGTCCTTCTCACACCATGTCTAGGTGGTGTGGTGTACAGCCACCTTTCTCCTTCATCCCCAGCAGCGTTAGATTTACTACTATATCAAAGGCCAGTCCTTCTCCTACCATGTCTATGTGGTGTGGGAATTTAAACTGGACGTTAAAACAAACAAACCAAACAAACAAAAACAATAAATTCATCACATAGATTCGATCACCACCCTTGTGGTGTAAAAGAACCTTGAGAAAGTCTGGTAAGAACCTACTATGGTTGACTGGACGTTAAATCAAACCAAACAAACAAACAAAAATCTGGGTGATTCTGGTTGATCATGGTCATCTCAAGGGGACCTCCCGAACTTGCCCCTCAGGGACACCTCCACAGTAACAACTGGTTAATCTCGCGGTCTCTCGTCATCTCCGAGATGTGGTCACGTGGCCTCTGAAGGAGTTGCCTCGCAAGGCAGAAGCTGATGAGAAAATGGGGACAAGAAGCTGGGCCTTCGGTGAGTTTCCCTGAGGTCACACACACTCGGTGCAACCTGCTCATATTATCCTACCCCTAATAAAAAACTCCATAGGCTTAACATCAGCGGAATTTATCCTACCCCTAATAAAAAACTCCATAGGCTTAACATTGGGTCACTGTATTCAGTCTGGAGTTCAGAAAAATGAAAAATATCGCTCTAGTGGGATACACTTGACAAAAGACATCATTTGTTAATGTAGAAGTAATTTAGACGGGTGGGGTAGGATAAATTCTAAACCAAACTCGAGTCAGCCATGTCATTGTTCATATCACTCTGGCAAGATCGCGTATTACTGCGCGAGGTGAAGCGTCGTGCGATAAACAACAACATGACTAACTCTTGTTTGGTTTCTCCATATTATCCTACCCCTAATAAAAAAACTCCATAGGCTTAACATTAGCGGACTGTATTTGGTCTACGGTGCAGGAAAATGAAATTTATCGCTCTAGTGGGATACAGTTGTCAATTGACGTCATTTGAAAAGCGACCAATGATTATCACTGATTATCGGTGAGTTTTATGTTAATTCTTAATTTGCTGAAGTAATTTAGACGGGGTAGGATAAATTCTAAACCAAACTCGAGTTAGTCGCATTGTTTATCACACTGTGAATCTGATCTGTCAATAGACGCTTTCCCCCCAAAAAAAGACAACAACGGGCTCAAAGACAAATGAGGGTAGCTATGGCAGTGCCCCCCTGTGTCTACTAAATTTAACACTTTATGGTATCATGAAAATATTGCAGTTTCCCATAGACACCAATAGATAAGCCCTTCTTCAGATGGCCTTCCCATAGAGGTTAGCCTGGTGACATAGTATTTTTTAGCATTTTCCCATTTTTGTATGTTCCCAACTATCAAAGTCCAGAATTATTTGAAAATAGCACTAGAACATCAGTGTCATCTAGCAACGAAGTCGAAATATTGCAGTTTCCCATAGACACCAATAGTTAAGCACTTACATTTTCAGATGGCTTTCTGATAGAAGTTAGCATGGTGACATGCCTTTTATTTACTAACATATGAATCTTATATCATCGAGAGTTATTTGCAAATATCAATAGAATTTAGAAATCACCCAATTTCCAGTATTTGCCTGGACATCAGTAAGGCCCAATGCCCGTCTACTGATTTCGGAACATTTATTTACCTTTGTCGGCGACAAACAGACGGTAATTTGTCTCAGCCAAGGCATCCTAACAGAGTCGGCCATAGTTGGTAGATGTAGGACAGCTAGGCAAGGGTCAGTCACCGATTAGTGAACCACCTCCTTCAGCTGTCCTTTTGTTGCCGACAAGTTGTGGTTTCTATGTTCTTAAATCAGTAGACAAAAGTTTATCAACATGTCGATAAATCTAGTCGCAAACAATGGAATGTTGGTAAATGGCTCTTGATTGGATAGCCGACACAGGTCGAGGTATTACGTAATTCGCCTGAGACGAGTTCGCCGACTCCTATACGATTTGGAAACTAATCGATCAATCCTGAATCGGTAGATGTGATTGGGCTTAATGGTCGATGTTTTCTCTTGTAGAAGTATGTACCTCGGTGAGTGAATGTATATCCGTGATGTTATCTTTTTGGTGTGTTGACATCAGTGACTGTTATCAGTAGTTCCATCAGGGCGTGTCTAACGGCCGTAGACTGACGTTAGACTCTCTGGTCAGTGTAGTCTATGAGGCGGATGTGCGGCTGGAATGAGATGTGGATGGAGGGTTAACACGCGAGCAGTTAGAGCCGGACTTTGATACAAGTAAAAACGTGCAAATCAGGATTAATTATACGTCAGGAAATGGAAATTAGAACAGCAGTTTAGTGCGAGGTCTGTGTGTTTGGACGTCTCTGTCTGTCTGTCTCCCTGCCTCTCTCCATCTCTCTCTGTCTCTCTTTCAATCTATCTCTCTTTCTCTTTCTATCTCCCTCTTTCTCTCTCTTTTTCTATCTGTCTCTTTCTCTCTCTGTCTCTCTTTGTCTCTCTCTCTTTCTCTCTCTTTCTCTCGCTCTTTCTCTTTCTGTCCATTTCTCTTTCTCTCCCTCTCCCTCTCTTTCTCTTTCTATCTCTTTCTATCTCTCTGTCTCTCACTCTTTCTCTTTCTATTCTCTTTCTTTCTCTTTCTATTCTCTCTTTTTCTCTTTCTATCTCTCTCTGTGTCTTTCTTTCTTTTTCTCTCCCTCCCTTTCTCTCTATCTCTGTCTCCATTTATTTCGATTCTCTCTGTCTCTCTCTTTCTCACTCTCTTTCTCTTTCTGCCTCTCTCTGTCTCTCTATCTTTCTCTTTTGCTTCTTTCTCTCTATCTCTTTCTATCTCTCTGTCTCTCTCTCTTTCTCTCTCTATCTCTTTCTATCTCTCTGTGTCTGTCTCTTTCTCTCTCTTCTTCTCTCTTTCTTTCCCTTTCTTTCTCTTTCTATCTCTCTCTGTCTCTCCCTTTCTCTCTCTTTCTCTCTTTGTATATCTTTCTATCTCTCTGTCTCTCTCTCTTTCTAATTCTCTCTTCCTCTTTCTATCGCTCTCTGTCTCAGTGTCTCTCTTTCTATACCTCTCTTTCTCCTTCTCTTTATCTATTGATTTACATGTATCTATGTAGGGCCTCATCAATTCTTTCTGCTCTGTTTCTGAGAACTATTTCGAGACAAAAAACATGTTTGCGGTCGCGACAAAGTAGCATACCGAACAGCCACGTCTCTACATTATAATGGTAATTGAATGTTTTTTGAAAGTTTATAAACTGGCTGTACATCACCATGCATTGGCGTTTGTCAGTAATTGCTTAAGTGATGGATAAGGAGACAGGTTTGGCGGACATTTAAATACATCACAGGTTTTTGCTGAATTCTTTGTTACAGCTGAAATATTGTTTGTCATCAGTAAACAGTAATCCACAACCTCTGTCTCCATTTCTTTCTCTTTCTATCTCTTTCTCCCTCTCTTTGTCTCTCTGTCTTTCTCTATCTTTCTCTATCTCTCTGTCTCTGTCTCTTTCTCTCTCTACGTCTCTCTTTCTCCCTCTTTCTCTCTCTTTCTCCCTCTCTTTCTATCTGGTTTAAAATTAAGAGGGCCATTTTGGTGAGACAAATGTATTACACATGTTCTCCCCCAATCTGTGAGTCTCAGTGGTCTCAAATAACACCTATTCACATGGGGAAGTACCCTGAGTCGGCAACTGTGTACCCTGTGTACCCTGTGTACCCTGTGCAGGGGTGTAGGGGTGAGACTATGTACCCCTTAAGTCTTCCCATGTGAATTGAATCCGCCATGTTACCGTGAGACTGTAGAACACCCAAATCTGTGGAACTTTGTACCCAGCAGGAAATTGTCGGCGACTGGTGCAAAGGTGGGAAGTACACCAGTTTCAGGTCCATTTGTCCCATCGTGTGAATCCCGTTTCAGGTACATTTGTCCCACAGTGTGAATCCCACTTCATGGCCTTAAGCCTGAGACACACCTGCAAGAAAAGCAGTGATACCCGTAATCGCCAACACAAAATGACGTGTATATGAGCTATTATTTCATATTTCACCTGATCATTGCTTCCAAGACGCTAAATTATCGGTGGGAGATATAATTATGAAATAATATCTCACATAAATGCCATTTTTATTGGCGATTCCAGAGATCGCCGCCTTGACTCTCTCGGTGTGTCCCGGGCATTAACCTGGAAGTGGTCTACGGTTGGAGTCCTCCAGTATTTGCTGTTCTTCCGAGGTGGCCCCGGAAACGGGTAAATTAGGCCCGTCTGTCGTAATCAGAGATAAGGCAGGCGGGGAGATAAGAGTTGCCATCAGCGGCCGGCGATGGGGGCGAGGTGCGGGGTGAGGGGGGAGGGGGGGGGGGGTTAGGGGCTGATAATGACCAGACAACAGGGCCCACTGCACCAACCAATACTGGACAACTCGACCCGCATAGCTGTGATATTAGCTAAGATAATTAATGTCATGATTTCAATCTAAGAAGTAAAAGCTGTGTCTAAAAATAAATAAGTGTATATATATATATATATATACAGAAAAGTTTAAACATGTTTAAAATCCAAATTGCTTGAGAGTATGTACCTTGGCAGTGAAGATTGACACCGATGATTTTCCCTTCTCCCCCTCAGTCTCAGGGAATTGAGACCTGGGGGGAGGAGACCGGTAAATAATCTCAGGAAAATTATCTCAGACAATCTCTGCTGGAGGCACATGAGTCTCTCCGTGTGAATCCGACTAGAGGACGGGCACATAATTGTTAAAACTCATAATTCAAGTTTGTAAACATGTCAAATGTGTGGTGATGTCTCCAGGCATCATGCGTCTTTAGTGCGGTGATGCCTCCAGGTATCATGCGTCTTTAGTGTGGTGATGCCTCCAGGCATCATGCGTCTTTAGTGTGGTGATGCCTCCAGGCATCATGCGTCTTTAGTGCGGTGATGCCTCCAGGCATCATGCGTCTTTAGTGTGGTGATGCCTCAAGTCATCATACATCTTTAGTGCAGTGATGCCTCCAGGCATCATATGTCTTTAGTGTGGTGATGCCTCCAGGCATCATGCGTCTTTAATGCGGTAATGACTCAAGGCATCATGCTTATTTAGTGCGGTGATGCCTCCAGGCATCATATGTCTTTAGTGTGGTGATGCCTCCAGGCATCATGCGTCTTTAGTGTGTTGATACCTCAAGACATCATACATCTTAAGTGTGGTGATGCCTCCAGGCATCATGCAGCCTTAACCCTTTAAGGGCAGTGAAGGCATCACTCGTTGGATATTTATGATTTATTTATTTATACTTTTTAAGGATATATTTATCAATAAACTCAAACTTTGCAAAGAATGTAGGTGTAACCTCATAATTTTGAATTCTAGGTCGTAGAAATATAAATATTGATGATTACATATTACATCACATGATAAACTTACGATTTTAAGTTCAGAGGACAATGCCCCCGTCCCCTAGAACTGTACATAGTCACTAGTAGCCGTCCCCAAGTGTGTAGTTCTGCTATGGGCGGCCGTCCTTAAAGGGTTAAGGCGACACAAACAGCTGGGTATGTTTACGCAGATGTAGCTCCGTGAGACATCTTTGTTTCACTTCACACATCCCCGGTGCCTTGCGGTATCCCCGGTGCCCTGCGGTTTAGAGCGGATCTCAGATGAATTCTGCCCCTCAATAGATCACATAATTGTGGCGTCAGATGGCGCAGCCAAACCACAGACAGCGAGTACAGGATACGCCAGAGAAAAAAGCGCCCCTCGTTACTGTAACTACACAGATGTGTCCCGAGAGGACGAGATCCTGGACCTCCCAGTCAGTCCATCTCACCCCGGGTACAAGTTCTCATATTGGAAGTACAAAAATGTAATAATTAACATCAACCATAATTGTGTTCCCAGGTCCTATCTATCTATCTGCCTATCTATATACCTGCGTATCTGTCTATTTGTATTATCATTATTACTATTATTATCATCATTATTATCATTGTTATCATCATTATTATTATCATTGTTATCATCATTATTATTATCATTATCATTATTATTATCATTATTATTATCATTATTATTATCATTATCATTATTATTATCATTATTATTATTGTTATCATTATTGTTATTCTTATCATTCTTATCATCATTATTATTATCATTATTATTATTATTATCATTATTATTATCATTATCATTATCATTATCATTATTATCGTTATCATTATTATTATCATTATTTTATTATCATCATTATTGTCATTATTATTATTACCATCATTATTATTGTCATCATTATTATCATTATTATTATCATCATTATTATTATTGTTATCATTATTTTTATCATTATTATTATTATCATTATTGTTATCATTATTATTGTTATCATTATTATTATTATTGTTATCATTATTATTATCATTATTATTATTGGCAAATAAATTCATCACAAGGATGGTCTTCCATTTATGGCATATCAGCCGTTACATCTAGATAAAGTTCCAGTGTTCTATCAGCAGAGGTGACTCATAAGTAAATAGTTTATATAGAATAATAACATATTGTATACCATATTACAACATTAAACCACCACCCACTACTTGTCCAATACTATTACTTGACTGTCTAATTTCTAGTTTTCTAGTCAGAGGAGTCAGACCTTATACTCTAGTTTTAAATACGGGAAGGTAACTGGCTGGGTCGCCACGACTATAGTTTTCATGTTTTATCCGGTGTTGATTTAGTGTGGACCGTTAGATAGGGAAGTTTTGGCAGTCAGTCGTACTGTTCTGATATACAATCGGTGAGATGTCATATTTATCAAAGTCAGTCCATAGACTCCATAGATGTACTATCAAAACAAACCACAGTGTGTGGATAGACATAGTACCCCCCTCCCCTACACACACACACACACACACACATACACACACACGCGCGCGGGCACACACACACACACACACACATACACACACCACACACACCATCACACACATACACACACACACACACACACACACACACAGATCCCACTATCGGGTCTATCAGCGAATTTCTATTATCATTTTTGTTTTATTCTATTTTATTTTTCAATATTTTTTTATTATTTTTATTTATTCATTATCATCATTTTTATCTATCTTTATAATCATTATTCATTTTTTATTCTTTATCTTTCTATTTTTCATTATTGATGTAGAACGACCTGACCATGCTGTACATGCTACAAAACGAGATGGGGAATTGCTGTTATTTACGGAATTCGGCCTGGGGCCTCGTTCCATGAATGACATCAATTCCCATCGAGTTGTGTAGCATGTACAAGCATGGTAAGTCTTTCTCTATTTACCATATACCTAAAATTAATAAAATCTTACCAGATATTGCCATATAAGACATGTCTATGTGAAATCTCACACACTGCTGATGTTTCAACGTGTTCAGTATAACAGTTTATTATCCTACCCCTAATAAAAAAAACGCCATGGGATTTGTTTATTTCACGGGTGTGACATAAAGTGTTGTTTATGTCACTACTTTCTGATACTGAAAAATATAGGAACAGGGTAGGATAAAATCTAGACGCCACTCGTTTGAGTTTGAGCTTATTTATGCCACTCATTTTGTTGGCTCCATAATGTCACTCGTCTTCGACTCGTGAAATTATGGAGCCAACAAAATGAGTGGCATAAATAATCCCAGACTCAAACTCGTGACGTCTCTTGATAGTACTGCACAGGGTTCAGTATACAATTCACACTGCACAGGGAGCAGCAGTACGTAATTATCAAATATACTACATGGGTATATAGTAAAGCACTGTATACGTAAACACAAACCACACACACAGACACACAGACCCCCGTTATCGGGTCTATCGGCGATTAACCTATATCAGTGCCAGTGCTAGTGGCGCAACTGGGGATAAGAGGACTTGTCCTATATCTTTATCAGGATCTTGGCACTGGTGGAGACACCTAAATGCCTGCTGAGTGAGAGATTACGGGGTGTTTCGGTATTCAGGTAGTGACACTTGCTGTTCGTGTCACTGAGTGCCTACAAATCTGTACTGTGGTGGCAGGTTTGGTAATTCGTGTCAGTCATAATCTGTGAATATTAATTAGCTGTCGTACTGTTAATGAGAAGTAATATCAGGAAGTGATAATACTCGTGGCTGATGATTTGTGATTTACAGCTAGGATATTAACTGAGATAAGTAATATGTCGGGATTTCAATCTAACAGGTGAAATCTGTGTCTAAATATATATCTTAGAATTGTATATATTACCTTATATATGAATATACATATGTATATATACATATATGTATATATATGTGTGTGTGTATGAATATGTATATATATATTATATATATAGAGAGAGATATCGATATGCATTAGATTCGTACATTTAAGAAATACAATGGAACTCTGACTGCTGACGCCTTGGGCAGTAATTTTTCCGAGCCTTACCGAGTAACTTTGACTTTTGCTTACCGGTACTTGGTTTCCCTATTCCTATATACCTTCAAATATTGATAAAAATGCTTAATTCTTTACCTGAAACACTTCCGGAGCAAATAACTACCCTTGTCGAGAAACCACAACAGCTATTGTTTCGTCCCGCTGCTGTATTGTATCACGTGATCAGAGCGGGACGAAAACGTCAGAGCGGACGAAAACATGAGAGCGGGACGAAAACGTCAACCTTGACACATAACTTATTTTTAATGCACACCCCAGCAGCGGTATGTAACTCTAGTTGGTTCAATAATAGGTATATAGGAATACAGTTTTCTGGCTGATGATAGTAGAACTAGCAATCACTCTGTGCCCTATACTTGACTATCTCCCCAGGCCTGCCATAGTATACGAAGTAAAACTTGATGGGATATGAGCTCTCACCGTAAACTTTCATAGGTTTCCTCTATTAAACTCCCCAGGCCTGCCATAGTACGGTAAGCGTCCACTGTTATCAGTAGATTGCGGAGAGTAAACACCGCGGGAGAGGTGGGTATTAACTGGAGAGCAGAGGATGACAAGTCTGAGAGGTCCCGACCAGGCGCCTAAATCTGTGATTAGACTAGTCACAGACGGAGTTAGGAGCCTGCACCCTGCTGATCAGGGACTACTTACATAGGATGACACAATGACAGCTCGGCATAACGTGGACACAGACAGATTGACGAGAGAATTAATAACACAGGACACGGATTGAATCGTACACAACCACCACTGCGTAAAGCCATTTTCCACTGGCCGACTTTTCGCCAACGATCTGCAGTCGGGAACCACCGATAAAGCCATTTTCCACTGGCCGACTATTCGCCAATGATCTGCAATCGGGAACCACCGATAGAGCCATTTTCCACTGGCCGACTATTCGCCAACGATCTGCAGTCGGGAACCACCGATAAAGCCATTTTCCACTGGCTGACTATTCGCCAACGATCTGCAATCGGGAACCACCGATAAAGCCATTTTCCACTGGCCGACTATTCGCCAACGATCTGCAGTCGGGAACCACCGATAAAGCCATTTTCCACTGGCCGACTATTCGCCAACGATCTGCAGTCGGGAACCACCGATAAAGCCATTTTCCACTGACCGACTATTCGCCAACGATCTGCAGTCAGGAACCACCGATAAAGCCATTTTCCACTGGCCGACTATTCGTCAACAATCTGCAGTCAGGAACCACCGATAAAGCCATATTCCACTGACCGACTATTCGCCAACGATCTGCAGTCAGGAACCACCGATAAAGCCATTTTCCACTGACCGACTATTCGTCAACAATCTGCGCTTGGGAATCACCGATAAAGCCATTTTCCACTAGCCGACTATTCGATATAAGCCAGAGACACACCAAGCGAGAAACGCAGCGATTCCCGGAATCGCCGACACAAAATGGCCTATATGTGAGATATTATTTCATATTTCACCTGATGATTGCTCCCGAGGCGCTAAATTATCATTAGGAGATATTTCTATGAAATAATATCTCATATTCATGCCATTTTGTGTTGGGGATTCCAGAGATCGCTGTCTTGACTCGCTTGGTGTGTCTCCGGCTTTAAATTACACCACCACCTACTGACTTAACCCCGCCCCTTGACCCCATGACCCCAGGGCTGCCCCTCCACTGATTACTCTGTTAATGATGCTGACACCTTACCGGGCTTTATCAGGCAGATTACAAATAGACTCCCGATATCACGACCACTGTAATGGTTCATAAAAATCACTGTAATGGTTTATAGTGATTACGGTGGTTGATATACAAGAGATCATTCTTTATTATCCATCGTATACGAAGACCCCATTGAAAATGTATGGGGAGTCAGTAAACCACGGCCCATTATATAAAACCTGTCGGATACCATAAATGTGGTATACGAATTCAAATCTATGGTATTCAGCCTCAAAGCCGTGGTATGCGGGAAAAATAGTCCCTAGATATAAAGCAAAAAAATAGTCCCTATGGTTATACTCTTTAGTATGGTAGTTCCCGTGTTTAATCAATTTTAAAAGATATATAATAAATACAACAAACGAAGGTTTGTGGACAGACGGCTCTGTAAACCAGGTTGACGTTGTGATATACTCGCTAGCGCTCGTGTATTACTACGAGTCGACCTCTCGTGGTTTAAGGCCGCCTGTCCACAAAACCATCGTTTATTGTCTATATGTGTTATGGACTCCACAGACCAGTGAGAAAGACCATAGAACTCCACACATTATTCTGAATAGCCTCCGGCACCCAATACATATCTACCGATTCAGGATTGAACGATTAGTTCCCAAATCGTATAGGAGTCAGTGAACTTTTCGCAGGCGAATTACATAATGCCTCGGGTGGTGTTGGCCACCCAATCAAGCGCCATTTGCCAACGTTCCGTTGTTGGCGACTAGATTTATCAAAATGTTGATAATCTTTTGGCCACCGATTTAAGAACATAGAAACCACAACTTGTCAGCGACAAAATAATAACTGAAGGAGGTGGTTCACTAATCGTTGTTTGACCCTTGCCTGGCTGTGCTACATCTACCAACTACGCTGACTCAGTGAAGAGACCTAGCTGACAAAGGTACATAAATGTTCCGAGATTGGTAGATGTGTAATGGGCTTTTTTGTCTATATATGTCACAGACTCCAAGTCACCACTGACAAAGACCACAGAACCCATCTTAGACTTGCTCAAGTCTTTGATTAAGAACATTCATTAAATGATTAAACACAATCAGAATAGTAGTATCCTTCTCTGACTGCCCCATGAATCAAATCCAAGCGGGGAGGGTAGCCAGAGGATGCAGGGACTGGAGCCAGTCTACAGTCCCTGTATCCCAGCGAGGAGGGTAGCCATAGGATGCAGGGACTGGAGCCAGTCTACAGTCCCTGTATCCCAGCGGGGAGGGTAGCCATAGGATGCAGGGACTGGAGCCAGTCTACCATCCCTGTATCCCAGCCAGGAGGGTAGCCATAGGATGCAGGGACTGGAGCCAGTCTACCATCCCTGTATCCCAGCGGGGAGGGTAGCCATAGGTACAGGGACTGGAGCCAGTCTACAGTCCCTGTATCCCAGCGGGGAGGGTAGCCAAAGGATGCAGGGACTGGAGCCAGTCTACAGTCCCTGTATCCCAGCGAGGAGGGTAGCCATAGGGTGCAGGGTCTGGAGCCAGTCTACAGTCCCTGTATCCCAGCCAGGGGGGTAGCCATAGCATGCAGGGCCTGGAGCCAGTCTACAGTCCCTATATCCCAGCGAGGAGGGTAGACATAGGATGCAGGGACTGGAGCCAGTCTACCATCCCTGTATCCCAGCCAGGAGGGTAGCCATAGGATGCAGGGACTGGAGCCAGTCTACCATCCCTGTATCCCAGCGGGGAGGGTAGCCATAGGTACAGGGACTGGAGCCAGTCTACAGTCCCTGTATCCCAGCGGGGAGGGTAGCCAAAGGATGCAGGGACTGGAGCCAGTCTACAGTCCCTGTATCCCAGCGAGGAGGGTAACCATAGGATGCAGGGTCTGGAGCCAGTCTACAGTCCCTGTATCCCAGCGAGGAGGGTAGCCAGAGGATGCAGGGACTGGAGCCAGTCTACAGTCCCTGTATCCCAGCCAGGAGGGTAGCCAGAGGATGCAGGGACTGGAGCCAGTCTACAGTCCCTGTATCCCAGCGAGGAGGGTAGCCATAGGGTGCAGGGTCTGGAGCCAGTCTACAGTCCCTGTATTCCAACGAGAAGGGTAGCCAGAGGATGCAGGGTCTGGAGCCAGTCTACAGTCCCTGTATCCCAGCGAGGAGGGTAGCCATAGGGTGCAGGGCCTGGAGCCAGTCTACAGTCCCTATATCCCAGCGAGGAGGGTAGCCAGAGGATGCAGGGACTGGAGCCAGTCTACAGTCCCTGTATCCCAGCCAGGAGGGTAGCGATAGGATGCAGGGACTGGACCCAGTCTACAGTCCCTGTATCCCAGCGGGGAGGGTAGCCATAGGATGCAGGGACTGGAGCCAGTCTACAGTCCCTGTATCCCAGCGAGGAGGGTAGCCAGAGGATGCAGGGACTGGAGCCAGTCTACCATCCCTGTATCCCAGCCAGGAGGGTAGCCATAGGATGCAGGGACTGGAGCCAGTCAACCATCCCTGTATCCCAGCGGGGAGGGTAGCCATAGGTACAGGGACTGGAGCCAGTCTACAGTCCCTGTATCCCAGCGGGGAGGGTAGCCAAAGGATGCAGGGACTGGAGCCAGTCTACAGTCCCTGTATCCCAGCGAGGAGGGTAGCCATAGGGTGCAGGGTCTGGAGCCAGTCTACAGTCCCTGTATCCCAGCGAGGAGGGTAGCCAGAGGATGCAGGGACTGGAGCCAGTCTACAGTCCCTGTATCCCAGCCAGGAGGGTAGCCATAGCATGCAGGGCCTGGAGCCAGTCTACAGTCCCTATATCCCAGCGAGGAGGGTAGACATAGGATGCAGGGACTGGAGCCAGTCTACCATCCCTGTATCCCAGCCAGGAGGGTAGCCATAGGATGCAGGGACTGGAGCCAGTCTACCATCCCTGTATCCCAGCGGGGAGTGTAGCCATAGGTACAGGGACTGGAGCCAGTCTACAGTCCCTGTATCCCAGCGGGGAGGGTAGCCAAAGGATGCAGGGACTGGAGCCAGTCTACAGTCCCTGTATCCCAGCGAGGAGGGTAGCCATAGGGTGCAGGGTCTGGAGCCAGTCTACAGTCCCTGTATCCCAGCGAGGAGGGTAGCCAGAGGATGCAGGGACTGGAGCCAGTCTACAGTCCCTGTATCCCAGCCAGGAGGGTAGCCATAGCATGCAGGGCCTGGAGCCAGTCTACAGTCCCTATATCCCAGCCAGGAGGGTAGACATAGGATGCAGAGACTGGAGCCAGTCTACAGTCCCTGTATTCCAACGAGAAGGGTAGCCAGAGGATGCAGGGTCTGGAGCCAGTCTACAGTCCCTGTATCCCAGCCAGGAGGGTAGCCAGAGGATGCAGGGACTGGAGCCAGTCTACAGTCCCTGTATCCCAGCGAGGAGGGTAGCCATAGGGTGCAGGGTCTGGAGCCAGTCTACAGTCCCTGTATTCCAACGAGAAGGGTAGCCAGAGGATGCAGGGTCTGGAGCCAGTCTACAGTCCCTGTATCCCAGCGAGGAGGGTAGCCATAGGGTGCAGGGCCTGGAGCCAGTCTACAGTCCCTATATCCCAGCGAGGAGGGTAGCCAGAGGATGCAGGGACTGGAGCCAGTCTACAGTCCCTGTATCCCAGCCAGGAGGGTAGCGATAGGATGCAGGGACTGGACCCAGTCTACACTCCCTGTATCCCAGCGAGGAGGGTAGCCATAGGATGCAGGGACTGGAGCCAGTCTACAGTCCCTGTATCCCAGTGAGGAGGGTAGCCATAGGGTGCAGGGACTGGAGCCAGTCTACAGTCCCTGTATCCCAGCGGGGAGGGTAGCCATAGGATGCAGGGACTGGAGCCAGTCTACAGTTCCTGTATCCCAGCGAGGAGGGTAGCCATAGGATGCAGGGACTAGAGCCAGTCTACAGTCCCTGTATCCCAGCGAGGAGGGTAGCCATAGGATGCAGGGACTGGAGCCAGTCTACAGTTCCTGTATCCCAGCGAGGAGGGTAGCCATAGGATGCAGGGACTAGAGCCAGTCTACAGTCCCTGTATCCCAGCGAGGAGGGTAGCCATAGGATGCAGGGACTGGAGCCAGTCTACACTCCCTGTATCCCAGCGAGGAGGGGTGGCCATAGGGTGCAGGGACTAGAGCCAGTCTACAGTCCCTGTATCCCAGCGAGGAGGGTAGCCATAGGATGCAGGGACTGGAGCCAGTCTACACTCCCTGTATCCCAGCGAGGAGGGGTGGCCATAGGGTGCAGGGTCTGGAGCCAGTCTAAACCCAATAGCCGAATCCACACATTATTCTCATAGCCTCCAGCTCCAATAGCTGTCAGACTGCTACCTAAATCAGCAGTGACACATCTGTCAGTATGGTGTGTGGTAGATTTAGGTGCATGCACCGCCACCTACTGACCTCTCTACTGTATACAATGAGAGTGACCGTCCCGTACACAGCGGGCCAGTGAAAGGACGGGCTCCAGTGGCAGTGAGACACATGAAAGGGGACAGCCACTGACAATTAACGTACGTCGGTAGCTGTTGGTCAACAAACTGAAGCTGGAGTTATACACCAAAGAGATAATTTCACAGCTTGTATACTGCAAGGCTCTTGTATATTTGCAGGCTCTGACACGAAAACCAATCCGACACAGGATTGATGTCCGGTGCCTCTTTTATTGGTGAATAATGTACAACATTTAAATGTTTGAAAATTGAAATGGAATGTAACAATCCTAGAACCTGAATTCTCTCATGTAGCAAATGACTTGTAAACGAACTATCTGATCCAATAAAAGAAAAAAAAAAAAAAGAAAAAAAAAGGAAACATCTTGAATTCAATACATATATATATATATATATATATATATATATATATATATATATATATATATATTTATATATTATATGTATGTATGTGTATATATATATATATGTATGTATATGTTTATATATATATATATATATATATATATATATATATTTATATACAGTAGAATCTCGCCTAACGGACACCCCGCGTAAGTGGTCACCCCACGTAAGCGGTCACCCCGCGTAAGTGGTCACCCCGTGTTAACGGACACCTTTGCCCGGAACGGTTCCCTCTATTAGATGTTTATTTTAAACTCGTAGAAGTAACGTAAGCAGGCACCCTCCGTTCTGGGCCAAAGTGACCGCTTACGCAGGGTGTCCACTTACGCGGGATTTTCATGTTTCCTCCGGGCCAATATTGACGTGTTTAATACCGATATGTAGGGGAGACAGAGGGGATAGTATATCTGAAATCGATTTTCCAATATCTTAATTGGATCCGAAGTTATCAAACTATGATTGTATTTCCTATGAATATAGTCACACATACTCATAGAAATACCAAATTAATTGTCAGCTTACGCAGGGTGTCCGCTTACGCAAAGTGTTCGCTTATGCAGGGTTAAATCAAACATCTAAAAGAGTGAAAAATTTCCATTCCGAGGACAAGTGTCCGCTTATGCGGGGTGGGCGCTTACATGGGGTGACCGCTTAGGCGGGGTGTCCGTTAGGCGGTGTTCAACTGTATATATACAGTAGAACCCCGCGTAAGCGGCCACCTTTCGTTTCGGCCAAAGTGTCCGCTTACGCGGGGTGTCCACTTACACGGGGTTAGAATAAACATCTAATAGAAAGATCTGTTCTGAGCAAGGGTGTCCGTTAACGTGGGGTGTTCGCTTACGCGGGGTGTCCGTTAGGCGGGGTTCTACTGTATATATACAGTAGAACCCCACGTAAGCGGTCATCTTCCGTTTCGGGACAAAGTGTCCACTTACGCGGGGTGTCCGCTTACGCGAGGTTGAAATAAACATCTAATAGAGGGAACCGTTCCGAGCAAAGGTGTCCGTTAACGCGGGGTGTTCGCTTACGCGGGGTGTCCGTTAGGCGGGGTTCCACTGTATATATATATTTACCTCATCACATGAGTACCACGATGACACTAAAAAATACATCGTATTTCTTGGCTGCAAGGCGTTCCTTTGTGTTAATTACAATTAATTTGGACGTCAAGGAGTATAGATGGAAATTATTATTAGTGTGATACCTAAAGACCACCTTCGCTCGTTCCACTACTCAGACCGAGTGTTTTCTCACCAGAATATGTATCATCATGAGGGCGGGCATATGTAGGTCAAGCTAATTAGGTCAACTTAGCCTTAATTAGGACGCAATCAAGATCACTCTCCCCCCAGATCTTTCGCGGCGCTAGCGCTGGCTTAATCTCTGCCCCAACCGAAAGCTGGTTCAATGGGTATCCACTAAAGACAGAGGAGACCAGCGAACATTTCAGATTCAAAACAAAGCAACTGTCAAAAGTCATAGAGTCAAACCATTCACATATTTAGTGTATGGAAATATAGGAATTGTTGAAGGAGCTTCACAGACAATCCAGTTGTTTCTTTTTCAGACTTAAACCATTTTATAATGGGAATTCACAGTTGATTAGACTGCCCCTTCAGAGGAGCACATGGGCATCGTTGACAAAACAATACCCTGTAACACATGAGGTGCTTTCCACTGTAGAAAGTAATCCCAGAGGCTGTGTCTGGTTTGACATAAATAATAACAGAAATGAGAGTATTTTATTTACCATACAAAAATGTTCATCTCTTCACAAGTAGAACACAAAATACCCCCAATATACAAATATGTTCATCTTTATTTACATATAGAACACAAAATACCCCCAAAAGCCTTCAGAATTTAGGATATTTCGAAAACTAGCGTATGGGCCAGATTTGGGCCCAAACAGACAGGTTGGGGCAGAGATACAAGCGGCCGCAGGTAGTAGAGCGCAAGATCTCTTCCTGGAGAGTGTATCAGTATCAAGATCTCGTGAAAAAAACCCGTAGGAGGTGACTCAGGCGAGAGGTCGCGATAAAATACGAGATGTCAGGTTGAAATTCGAGAAGATTCGATAAAACACGAGAGGTTGCCATTGAGAGAGTAATTACTGCAGTGACAGTAAGGAAACTCACATAAATCTGCCGATCTAAGTAGCACTATCATTGTTTTTACACACAAACAATTTTTTTTTTCTATTCAGTAGAAAACAGGATACATTCGCCCATGTTGGCGTTCTTCCATGTATCAGCAATGGTGAAGACAAATACAAAGACATATACAAGGGACATTAGTGCGTACATTCAGAGTAACAAACAAGACAAACAGTTCAGTGATTACAGAAAGGACGAAGTTAACTCCTAGTCATGTTTCTTTTGTTGTTTTTTTGTTTTTTTTATTACCTACTATATCTAAAAAACTATGATTCTGGTAGTATCTGCTTGGACTTCTCCCCGCACATAAGGACAGAGTGAACCAGACTTAGGCTTGGAGAGTGAGGGGCCACGAGAGTGAGAATCTCGTGGAGGAAAATATTAGAATCTGTTCTTCTTTTTTGTAGATCTATTGGCAGAAATATCTTTTCTCTTATGATTTATTTCGAGCCATGCCGAAATCGGTGTTTAGTAGTGTAGTTTTCTTATCTACTTTTCTCGTGAGAAACCAATGAGATCTCAACTTTCGCTGGTAGCCCCACTTCCAAAACTCCGTTGATTCCCCCCACCCACCAGCAGCCTAAGTATTTGAACCTATTAGAGCATCTCACTTTGTGGAGCAGTCGGCAGGATGTTTTCCTGGGAATGCGAATGTCGGGAGTTTGAACGCAGCTATCGGCAGCCCAGTATTTCATTTTTGAATATTTTCCCCTCAACTCGAAGTCGCTAGTTCAAGTAGAAAATAGGACAAATACAATAGCCGATTATCGTTTTGGCGTTCTTCCTTGTATGATCCAAACGGGTTGAACAGAACAAGACATGGATTCGAGTAGAAGAAAAAGTTATCTATACAGTCAGTGACTACATTATTTGATGAGCAATATGATAGTAATGTTTTTTGTCTGCCCAAATTTTCATTTGGTGACTAGTGTCTCTGGTATTCCTGGTGTTTTCCGTGCATAAATATGTGGTAGTCGCTCCTGTCTAGCAGAATAGAAGACCCCTTTCCGGAACGCTAGTTCCAGGCAGGATCCCACCCTACGAGCTATTACGTAGGTCGGTTCGGTTTTCAGCAGGTTTGCACTAACCTAGTCACACACAACACAACTCACGATTTTAATAAACAGGAATGTTTATTAACAACTACTTCCCGGATCTGGAAGATCTTTCCCACAAGTAAAGTACCCCAGCACGATGTGCCGGGTAGCGCTGGAGAGGCTAATCTAAAAGACTCACCTAACCACTAGGAAGGTTTCGAGAACCCGCCTGCCAAGTGAGGGCCCAAGGGTCCGTTCCGAAGAAGAGACGCACAGGGACAACCTCTCGACCTACTGTGAACGCTGAATATATATACCCAGCATTACGTAATCCCGGTCTCCCCGCACCACTCTCGTGTGCGGAGTTGCCCGGAACCACTACACAGTAAGGATCGGCTCTCCAAGCCACCTTCCATAGAACAATCGAACACTGCTGGATTCCCACCCCACTACATTTACTAGATTTGATGTTGCAGGTCATGTGACTCTGCATGGGCGTGAATATTACTACCATCTATGCAATTACAAACGAGTGTTTCTTTGTTTATATTGGTTGGGAGAGGTGGTCAAAAACAATAAAGAAATGAACATCAGAGACTAAAGAAAAAAGCAACTCGTTTTGGTCAAAGAAGTCATTCTCTAATTCGTTTGAATGCTACGTGATATTCACTCGGCTGTCGCCTCGTTCATATCACTCCGCATCAAACTCGTGGAGAACAATGACTTTTGACCAAAACTTGTTGGTTTCTTCTTTAGTCTCTTATGTTCATTTGTTTATTGTTTTTGACCACCTCTCCCAACCACCACCATTTTGAAGACCAAATCGTCAAATTCGCTGTCACTAATGCGACCAGATGCTTGTCCATGGCCAGGAGATTTTTTGTGAATATTGGCCATCTTCTCGAGTAACATATCATATAAATCAACAGGAAATTTGACGATTTGGTCTTCAAAATGGTGTTGGTTGGGAGAGGTGGTCAAAAACAGTAAACAATAAACAAAATCCTCGTAGTTGACGACGTAATATCCTCGCTAATCGCTCGGATATAACATATAATATATGACTGGTTTTGTGTACGAGTGGCCGTAATCTCCGAGTAGTTGGCGCGTAGTAATATCCGAGCGATTAGCGAGGATATTACGTAGTCAACTACGAGGATTTTGTTTATTGTTTATTGTTTTTGACCACCTCTCCCAACCACCACCATTTTGAAGACCAAATCGTCAAATTTCCTGTCACCAATGCGACCAGATGCTTGTCCATGGCAAGGGTTTTTGTGGACATTGGCCATCTTCTTGAGTAACCCAGTAATTTCCATATCAAAGGGTATAACAATAGGGACTAATTCTACCTGACAGGTTTTATATGATGGGTCGAGGTTTACTCCACCTACCATGAAAAGGCTACGACAAGTGTCGACAAGAAATTTACAATCGGCGCCTTGTCATAAGAAGGGGGGTCTGCAACAGCGTTGTCAGGTCGTGTCGTAGACGTCGCTGGTTCGTGTAAAGAAAACGTCCATAGTACCGACACACTACGACAGTGATATCGAGGAAACCACCACACTCCACGACAAGGGTCCAGTTGTGGGGAAAAAACGAACATGTTCGATGTTGTCCTAGCCTTGGCAGAAGGCTACCGACAAGCTTTCAATCGTAGCCCAATCGTGGCCTTGTCGTGGCCTTGTCGTAGATTCTTGTCGGGAACTGGGGTCCACCAACCACGACAAGGCCTCCAATCGTAGGCCAATCATGGACCTTGTCGGTAACCCATTACCATAGCCTTGTCGTGGTTGGTGGACGCCCCCCCTTATACTCCAGTATAAATAAAAGTCTTGGGGGGAAAAAACATATATATAGCAACCGATGTTGCCCCTCTTAAGTGGGTGCCTCGGGGTCTTTCTGTATAATTACCCTCCACCTGTATATTCAGCGGCTCTCTCAAGTCGATGGTGATTAAGTACAAGTCTTTGACACTCATTACGAAACATTATGAACACCACTACGATATGCAGTCTCCCTCTAATGAGTGCTGGCGAGGAGGGTTGGTAGGCCGAGAGATAGGCATCTCAAATGACTGAGGTCAGTCTATCAAGATCGGAGAGTATTAAGGCCTGCCCCCACCTA
Organism: Alentia gelatinosa; assembly: GCA_950022655.1. Classification (NCBI taxonomy): domain Eukaryota; kingdom Metazoa; phylum Annelida; class Polychaeta; order Phyllodocida; family Polynoidae; genus Alentia; species Alentia gelatinosa. The sequence continues at coordinate 4,290,372 of OX465589.1, forward strand.
CCACGATTCTGGTCCCGATAGGCCCCACTATTGCCTTCCCGACACCATACCGAATCTATCGTAAGGTCAGCAAAAACTGTGGTAGGTGGAACAGGTTTCTGCGATGCCGTCTACGATACCTCACGATAGACTGCGATAGACTACGACACAACCCGACAACGCTGACGCAAAGCCCCCCTTCGTACGACAAGGCTGTGACAAGCGCCGATTGGAACTTTCTTGTCGGCGATTGTCGTAGCCTTGTCGTGGTTGGTGGGATGGTGGTTATGGCCCCTAAGATTCGAGGTCAACTCTCGACTGTATAGCCCTCCCAAGGCGCTAGAAAATATCATGTAAGGAGGTCAGGGTGAAGGTCGGGGTTTGCTGCGAATGCAGTCATTGGCTACTCGGTCTTCTCTATTCCTTATATGGACTTAAGGTAATGGGACAACTCCATGCTGTAGGACGCCCTCCTTCACGTTTGGGTGGAAGAACCACCCATCTTCCAACGGCTCCAGTCTGAATAGGTGGCTCCATAGAACCCACTGCACAGTATCGAATTGACCAGTACGGACATGCGGTATCGTATTCTCCGGTACTGAACTTGCAGCAGTAGCAAATTCACTGGTACCAAACTTGCATGGCAGCGAATTCACCAGTACCGAACTTGCATGGCAGCGAATTCACCAGTACCGAACTTGCATGGCAGCGGATTCGCCAGTACCGAACTTGCATGGCAGCGAATTCACCAGTACCGAACTTGCATGGCAGCAAATTCACCAGTACCAAACTTGCATGATAACAAATTCACCAGTACCGAACTTGCATGGCAGCAAATTCACCAGTACCAAACTTGCACAGTACTGAATTCACCCATACCAAAATCACAACGGTATCGAATTCACCAGTACCAAACTTGCACAGTACTGAATTCACCGGTACCAAAACCACAACGGTAGCGAATTCACCAGTACCAAACTTGCACAGTACTGAATTCACCGGTACCAAAACCACAACGGTAGCGAATTCACCAGTACCAAACTTGCACAGTACTGAATTCACTGATACCAAAATCACAACGGTAGCGAATTCACCAGTACCAAACTTGCACAGTACTGAATTCACTGATACCAAAATCACAACGGTAGCGAATTCACCAGTACCAAACTTGCACAGTACTGAATTCACCGATACCAAAATCACAACGGTAGCGAATTCACCAGTACCAAACTTGCACAGTACTGAATTCACCGATACCAAAATCACAACGGTAGCGAATTCACCAGTACCAAACTTGCACCGTACTGAATTCACTGATACCAAAATCACAACGGTAGCGAATTCACCAATACTTAACTTGCACAGTACTGCATTCACCGATACTAAAATCACAACGGTAGCGAATTCACCAATACCTAACTTGCACAGTACTGAATTCACCGATACCAAAATCACAACGGTAGCGAATTCACCAATACCTAACTTGCACAGTACTGCATTCACCGATACCAAAATCACAACGGTTGCGAATTCACCAATACCTAACTTGCACAGTACTGAATTCACCGATACCAAAATCACAACGGTAGCGAATTCACCAATACCTAACTTGCACAGTACTGAATTCACCGATACCAAAATCACAACGGTAGCGAATTCACCAGTACCAAACTTGCACAGTACTGAATTCACCGATACCAAAATCACAACGGTAGCGAATTCACCAGTACCAAACTTGCACAGTACTGCATTCACCGATACCAGAATCACAACGGTAGCGAATTCACCAATACCTAACTTGCACAGTACTGAATTCACCGATACCAAAATCACAACGGTAGCGAATTCACCAATACCTAACTTGCACAGTACTGAATTCACCGATACCAAAATCACAACGGTAGCGAATTCACCAATACCTAACTTGCACAGTACTGAATTCACCGATACCAAAATCACAACGGTAGCGAATTCACCAATACCTAACTTGCACAGTACTGAATTCACCGATACCAAAATCACAACGGTAGCGAATTCACCGTATACCCACACCACCACTTAGCATAGGGAGTAAATCGCTGATAAATCGGTCGCAAGAGAAAGTATCGCTCGGTGTGCATTGACCATAACAATGGCCGTATTTAGTGGGAAGAGCGCCCAGTTAACAATTACAGCTGATTGTCTTAGCGTTACGCTTGTTGAGACCTGGCGTTACTTCAACCCGACTGGCGTATCTGAGGAGACGAATCACGACAACAACGTCTGACACTGACACGTTAATTACGTTAATTACGGTAATTACACATCGATGTTATACCTCCACACACCAGACACCTTTTCCTGCAGGCTTTCGCCCAACACCTCACCACCCTTGACACTCTAGACTTGCTCAAGTCTTTGATTATGAACATTCATTAAATGATTAATCACAATCAGAATAAAGTTTATTTTAGTATGTATCTTTCTCTGACTGGCCCTTGAATGTATCCCAGCGAGGAGGGTAGCCATAGGATGCAGGGACTGGAGCCAGTCTATACCAGTCCCTGTATCCCAGCGAGGAGGGTATCCATATGATGCAGGGACTGGAGCCAGTCTACAGTCCTTGTATCCCAGTGAGGAGGGTAGCCATAGGATGCAGGGACTGGAGCCAGTCTACAGTCCCTGTATCCCAGTGAGGAGGGTAGCCATAGGATGCAGCGACTGGAGCCAGTCTACAGTCCCTGTATCCCAGCGAGGAGGGTAGCCATAGGATGCAGCGACTGGAGCCAGTCTACAGTCCCTGTATCCCAGTGAGGAGGGTAGCAATAGGATGCAGCGACTGGAGCCAGTCTACAGTCCCTGTATCCCAGTGAGGAGGGTAGCCATAGGATGCAGCGACTGGAGCCAGTCTATACCAGTCCCTGTATCCCAGCGAGGAGGGTATCCATAGGATGCAGGGACTGGAGCCAGTCTACAGTCCCTGTATCCCAGCGAGGAGGGTAGCCATAGGATGCAGGGATGGAGCCAGTCTACAGTCCCTGTATCCCAGCGAGGAGGGTAGCCATAGGATGCAGGGCCTGGAGCCAGTCTATTGACACTCACCCCTGGCTGTATTTGTATAAATATCACAATTAACCTACCTTGTGCTCTATATGTAAACTCTATTTATTATATGTACAGTAAAACCCCGCTTAAGGGGCACCCTCCGTTCCGAGCAAACCGTCCCCTTAAGCGGGGTGCCCCCTTAAGCGGGGTGCCCCCTTAAGCGGGGTGGCCCCTTAAGCGGGGTTAAAATAAGCTAAACAAGAATTTCTGTTCCGAGGAAACTGACCCCTTAAGAGAGGTGTCCCGGAAGCGGGGTTTTATCATGAAATATCACGAAATTTCATATGATTGTTTATATGGCGTGAGTTGTCTTCGTGGAATGATATCACGAAGCGGAGCTGAGTGATATCTGTAGCGGAAGACAATGAATGGCATGTATACAATTATATAAAATTGAGTGATGTTTAGATTTTATCCTACCCTGTCACATGTTTTTAACCTCATATGTCACCAGTGGCATATAAATATTTTATGGCATAACCGTGGCATACAGGCCCACCACGTCAAGTCTATGGAGATTTATATGAGGGGTAGGATAATACTGATTTTTTAGATGAAAGTAGTCCCAAACATAACTTCTTAATTACGTTGAAAAGTTTTCTAGCGATCATATTTATTGCTTAAATCTAAAAATAAGTGAGTAATAAATACAACATTACCATAATTTCGATCTGTGTGGCCGTATTCTCCTTGTAGTTGACGCTACGCAATACTACGCGTCAACTACGCGGAGAATACGGCCACTCAGATCGAAATCATGGTAATATTGTGTATTTATCCATGATATATACAAAGTCCGACTGTAAACTTTCATAGGTTTCCTCTATAGAATACTTGATGTAATTATCCCTGTTTAGTTGTTGAGGTTGGTGACTATTTCTAAACACATACGGGAACAACTTATATTTTCCTCTCCACCTAATCTTCTCTCCATGTGTTGTACAGACCAGTATAGGGTAATTATAAGTGGTAAACATGTCCCACGATATACTTAATGTTGGTAATACAAGTTGATTTATCAAGACACATTGATAAGAATTTCATAGCCTCAGGCAAAATGAACTCTCCGCCCTATATTTGTGAGGAGGGGAGGCTAAGCCTGCCAACCATATCATTATTTAATTATCTTCATGCACATGATTGTTTTTCTCCTTGGATTAGTCTCAGGATACTGGCACTAATACTGCTACTTGAATATAGTAAGCACGCTTAAATTGCCTTGTGGTATCGCCGTGGCTACCACAGCATATTGCCTCCAGGCATTCCCATGTGCATACTACTTTCTAAAGCCGGAGACACACCAAGCGAGAAACGTGGCGATATCTGGAATCACCAACACAAAATGATGTGTATGTGCGCTAATGTTTCATATTTCATCTGATTATTGCGTCAGAGATGCTAAATTATTGGTAGGAGTAATTTGGCCTAACAATAAATGTTTTAGTCGACGCATAGGGAACGCTGATCCGTACTGACGGTGTATGGTAAAACGGCGTTTATTATATACCCATGCAGTATATTTGATAATTACCTTCTGCTGCCCCCTGTGCAGTATAAATGTATACTGAACCCTGTGCAGTACACTGTTATACGGAACACGTTGAAACATCAGCAGTGTGCGGGCTTTCACATAGACATGTCTTCTATGCCAATATATGGTAAGATTTTTATTAATTTTGGGTATATGATAAATACATAACGACCTACCATGCTTCTACATGCTACAATACTCGATGGGAATTGCTGTTTTTACGGAACTCGGCCTGGGGCCTCATTCCGGAAAAAGCAACAATTCCCCGTCTCGTTATGAAGCATGTACAGCATGGTCAGGTCGTTCTTTATAACTAGAGCATAGGTATATAATAAATTATACATTAGCCCTCTCTCATCATTGAAACCCTTTCGTTATTTCCCAGAATTTAAGAGAAAGTGGCCTTCCCCTGCTTCAGTCAATGGGATTGACAATCATATGAACAGATAAAAATAAGCAGATGGTAAATTCTAGGGCTATTAGAATTACTCGGAATAAAAGGTATATTCATCATTGATGAATGAGCATGAAAATATGAAAATAAAGAAATACAATTTTGGAGTATCCAGCAGACGTGTGCATCATTTGCTGTAACCTAGTTGGCAACCAACCAACCAGATAATCCTCCAACTACCTTTATAAGGTCCAATTATGTCAAGCAACAGTAGGTCAATGAGGTATTTCAGTCTCTAGTGATTGGTCATGGTCAGCTGGGCACACCTCTAAAGTGGGATTCACACTGTGTGATTAAGGTACCTAATAGGGTTCAAAATCTGATGCAATTCTGTTCTTTTTTAGGGGGAAATGTCTTTAACAATTACGGAGGGGAAACATGTCTCAGGGAAATGAAACCCTATAATCAAGACAAAGAAATTGTGTTCCAGTACGGAATCTCAGCAGGATTTGTTTCAGAAAAACACGCTGTGAGGTACATGAATCCCATCGTGTGAATCCCATTTAAGACACTATGATACTGGGTCTCTGTACCCTACAAAATGCCTGGAATTATTTTCAAAAACATCTAAATGGGTTGGGTTTTATCCAGTTACTATACAACGAGATACTTCTAGAACTGCCATTGTAAGGTCCAATTATGTCAAGCACCAATAGCAACAGTAGGTCAATGAGGTATTTCAGTCTCTATTGATTGGTCATGGTTAGCTGGGCACACCTCTCAGACACTAATGCCGGAGACACACCAAGCGAGTCAAGGCGGCGATCTCTGGAATCGCCAACACAAAATAGTATATATCTGAGATATTTTTTCATAGTAATATATACAAACTGGATTCCTGTGTAGTAAGTTTCCGGATTCCGAACTTGTTTCGCCGGAGGTTTAAACCGAGGTCTTTAGACCGAGGTTTAAACCTCCAGAGGAACAAGTGAGGAACCGGAAACTTACAGACACAGGAATCCTGTTTATTTATTACTATATGTATATACCTAAAAAACACAAATATATTCACCTTATTTAAGCAGTAGGAGGCATTTTTAATCCAGTTTGGGCAGTAAACGGTCGAGGTGTAACGTAGATTACACATCGTCTCTGGCTGTAATGTTACCGTGGTTACCTGCGTGGTGATATGTTTGACGTCATAACATAAACATTGAATATCACGTCAAATCTGTTGCATTACATCGCTTGATAAGGTGAGTGACAATCTTATTTACCGTATTTATTTGATTTCTCCAAGTATTATCATATTCCATTAGGATCCTACCCGTTTAGAATTGTATATTTACACAATTATGACATATATCGCGATGCTGATTGTCGAATCGATGTGACGATTTTTTCTGTCCGCCATTATCCATCCGCTAAGACCTTAGGCGTAACGTCCATTTCTACACGGCAGTGCGGAAAGGCATAGTTACCGTATACATAGCAACGGTTAGTAATTACGTTAGTTACGGAGGTAGGTATATAGTAATATCTCCCACCGATAATTTAGTGTATCAGAAGCAATAATCAAGGGAAATATGAAATAATAGCTCACATACTAGCCATTTTGTGTTGGCGATTCCAGAAATCGCTGCCTTTCTCGCTTGGTGTGTCTCTGGCTTGAGAGACTGTTCCCCTGCACCCTACAAAATGCCTGGAATTATTTTCAAAAGTATTTAAATGGGTTGGGTTTTATCCAGTTTCTGGATCATTTCTGTAACCCACTTGCCAACGAGGTACTTATACCACTGCCATTGGAAGGTCTAAATATGTCAAGCACCAGCGGGTCAATGAGCTATTTCGGTCTGAAGTGATTGGTCATGGTCAGTTGGTAATTCTTGACACTAAAGCCGGGGACACACCAAGCGAGTCAAGGCAGCGATCTCCGGAATCGCCAACACAAACTGCACATTAAATGAGATATTATTTCATAGTGATGTCTTCCACCGATGATTATATTAGAAACAATAACCAGGTAAAATATGAAATTATAGCTCATGATCATGCCATTTTGTGTTGGCGATTCCGGAAATCTCTGGCTTAAAGCCAGGGACATACCAAGCGAGAATTTCCAGAATCGCCAACAGGAAAAGAATTCTATTTCATAGAAATATCCCCCACCGTAATTTCAGCATCTCAGAAGCAATAATCAGGTTTAATATATCGCTACGCTTCTCCAGGACACTAAAGCCAGGGCCACACCAAGTGAATCAAGACAGCGATCTCCGGAATCACCAACACAAAATGGCCTATATGTGCGCTACTATTTCATATTTCACCTGATTATTGCGTCAGAGATATTACTATAAAATAATATCGCACATATACACAAATTAGTATCTGAAACGGGTTGAGTTCTCCAATAGATTTCTCCAAAACAGGTCATGTTCTCCTGATGACTACGGGTCGAGTTCATTTTGGGTTCAGTTGACCAAAATGGGTCGAGTTCTGACAACTATGGGTCGCGTTCATTTTGGGTCAAGTTATCAAAAGTCGGTTGAGTTCTGCAGACAACTACCGGTCGAGTTCATTTCGGGCTGAGTTCTCCAAAATGGGTCAAGTTCTGATAAATACGGGTTGAGTTCGTTTTAGGTCAAGTTCTCCAAAACGGGTCAAGTTCTCTGGACAACAATGGGTCGAGTTCATCTTGGCTCGAGTTATAAAAAGTGGGTCCAGTTCTCCTGACAACTACGGGTCGAGTTCGTTTCGGGTCGAGTTCTACAAAACAGGTCAAGTTCTCCTGACAACTATGGGTCGAGTTCGTTTTGGGTTGAGTTATCAAATCGGGTCGAGTTCTCCAGACAACTGTGGGTCGAGTTTGTTTCAGGTTGAGTTCTCCAACATGGGTCGAGTACTCTGGACAACTATGGGTCGAGTTCGTTTTGGGTCGAGTTCTCCAAAATGGATCAAGTTCTCCTGATAACTACGGGTCGAGTTCATTTCGGTTCGAGTTCTCCAAAACCAGTCAAGTTCTCCCGACAACTACGGGTCGAGTTCATTCTGGGTCGAGTTTTCCTAAATGGGTCGAGTTCTCCTGAAAACTATGGGTTAAGTTCGTTTCGGGTCGAGTTCTCCCAACAACTGCGGGTCGAGTTCATTTTGGGTCGAGTTTTCCCAAATGGGTCGAGTTCTGCGAACAACTGCGGGTCGAGTTCTCCAGTAACGGCTGTACCTGGCCACCTGTAGTGCATGGCGTGTCACTTGTATCCGCATGGCGTGTAAATCGTTCATCTCGCCCCCACTCAGCCCCCTCAGTCTACAACACACCTCTAATAGCGCCCTAATCGTCTGCCTTCCTCATCGCGACCTGACGGTTTGCGTGCGTTCACGCCGCCACACTGACACGGATTCACCTCGCAGATACCTTTTTTATATTTTTTATTTTTTTATTGACCAAAATAACGCCAGAGTTGGCGATGTTAGATTTTGCTCCTTAACCTCCAAAGTTTTCATCGTATATCTCGGTTCGTCATTTTATGATAAACAATATTATATATGCCAGATATAGTGATGAGTAATTGATAACAGATGGATTTGAATATAGTATAATATACATGTACACAATAAATTACAATATGTCCATATGAATTACCATTTTTTTCTTGTACTGTATTGTCTATCAAACAAAGTGTTAAATGGGCATACTGACAAAACTGTATAAAGTAGTATTAAAGATGACCCATTTGTTTGTACATTTAAGAAAACCGCCACCTTTGAAAGCTTACTTAGTAAACATCACGCAGTAGGTAAGAAATACACTGGAACCACCGGAAGATATATGTTGTCCATTGTTGGTGATTACTCCAGGATAGATAAAAACCTTAAAAAAACATTGAAAACGAAGATGGTATGAAGGTACATTGACTCGTAGCGATTTCATCCTCTCTAATGTGTAGTCCAGTGTGTAGTCTGTACAGGAATAAACATCTTCTAAACAACTTTCTCCCTGCATATACCGCTGAAAATAGTCTTGTTGTACAGGATACGTTAGATTTGTTACTGTTACCATTCGAAACTGTTATAAGGTTAAATATTTATATTCTTACATATTTGAAACCCATTGTTATCAATGGCATTTTTTTGTCAATGAAAGATGTGGCCCAAAAATGCCAATTGTCTTGTTATTTCTGGTTTTTTTGTTCTTTTTCATCGTGTACCGAGTTGTTTTTATGGTTTCAGAGATAAAGAGTTGAGATAAGCAGAGTCGGGCAAGTTTCCTGGGTTTTTTTGGGGTTTTTTTTTAGACATGGACTACTCGCTGTTTTACACCTTAGTAATAGTCGGGTCAGGTTACATAGAGATGGCTTCTGTGATAAAAGGTTACAATGAGATGTATACTGTACTTCAGTTGTCACCTCAAACCATAGAGAACACGTACGATTTTTTTATTTTTTATTTTATTAAAGAACAGAATTCGTCATGTTTGGTGGTCTTATATACATTTCGATCTAGTGCCTTCATGGAATCAACATAGTTCTTCCGAGATTAAGCCGGAGACACACCAAGCGAGAAAGGACGAAATTTCTGGAATCGCCAACACAAAATGGCGTGTATGTGAGCTATTATTTCATATTTCCCTTGGTTATTGCTTCTGATACGCTATATAAGCGAGATATTACTATGAAAAAATATCTCATATGTATGCTATTTTGAGTTGGCGATTCCGGAGATCGCCACCTTGACTCGCTTGGTGTGTCTCCGGTTTTACTGAGGCTCGTTCAGTGAAAAAGACAAAAAAGTACAATCGAAAAAGACGATCGAAAAAGATAATACAAAGATTGGGACGTTCTTCCTTGTACTTGGTGAACAACTGAGTGCATTTGCACATTTAGTGCACTATACCATCGTTCATGAGTACAAGACTGTATTGAACTCTAGTGTCCTGAGGGTGTGCGGTTCTAAGTCTTTATGCATGCGCTTTTAAGTCTTTATGCGTGCAGTTTTAAGTCTTTATGCGTGCAGTTTTAAGTCTTTATGTGTGTGGTTTTAAGTCTTTATGCGTACAGTTTTAAGTCTTTATGCGTGTGGTTTTAAGTCTTTATGCGTGCGGTTTAAATCTTTATGCGTGCGGTTTCAGTCTTTATGTGTGCAGTTTTAAGTCTTTATGCGTGCAGTTTTAAGTCTTTATGTGTGCAGTTTTAAGTCTTTATGCGTGTGGTTTTAAGTCTTTATGCTTGCTGTTTTAAGTCTTTATGCATGCTTTTTAAGTCTTTATGCTTGCAGTTTTAAGTCTTAATGTGTGTGGTTTTAAGTCTTTATGCGTGCGATTTTAAGTCTTTATGCATGCGGTTTTAAGTCTTTATGCGTGTGGTTTTAAGTCTTTATGAGTGCGATTTTAAGTCTTTATGCGTGCGATTTTAAGTCTTTATGCATGCGGTTTTAAGTCTTTATGCGTGCGGTTTTAAGTCTTTATGCTTATCATATAGAAGTTTTCTTCTCGTGCTTGTTTTTAATCAGTTTTTTTGGCGGGAGCGTTCCAGACCAGGTCCCGGATGTTGTAGCAGACGACAGCTGCGTTCCACATGCCGCCACAGGTGGAGCTCTTCACCATCTCCTCTGGAGGCGTGAAAGAAAGCACATTAAAACTATTTCAGGAAGGAAACTGTTTCAGAGTTTGAAGCGAGAGTCTCAGAACCCAAAGTTATAAGACGTGCACTTGGAAATCTCTGTTGAGTTGGAGAACGTAGGCAAAGTACGTTTATTTATGCGGGTAACGTGAAAAAATAGTGCAAATAAGTCTACTCATTTATCTCACCGTCACCCCTGGTACACAGTCCTCGATCCACCACCCCAAACTCACCATCCTCTATCGACATCTATCGCTTTATCTCACCCCAAATATTTTTTCTCCATAGACTTAACATTGGAAACTCGTATCTAACACCCATAAGATATTTAGGAAAAATATCCAATGGGGGATAATGTCACGAATGTTAGCCCATTAGTCAATATTAAGGGTGAGATACATTCAGAAACCCATTCATGTTTAGGGTCAGAGCTCGATCCCATCTCATTTGAATCACATGGCAATTCACGCGGCTTCGCCTTGTGAATTACTACGTGATTCAAACTCGATGGGATACGAGCTCAGACCCTAAACTTCCATGGGTTTCCTCTATATTATCTCACCCCTGGTATTTTTGTCCCATAGGCTTAACATTGGTTACTCGTTCTCCATGCAGCTATGAGTATTGCAGTCCATTCTCCGTGGTTTATATCCTGTGTGTCGTACATTCTTTTAGTGTGTAAAGGGGTGAGATAGATACAAAAAGCAACTCGTTTTGGTCGAAGAAGTCATTCTCCAACCCTTTGAATGCTGTGTGATATTCACTCGGCTGTCACCTCGTTTATATCACTCCACATTAAACTTGTAGAGAAGGACGACTTTGACCAAAACTTATTGGGTTTTTTTTTTATATCAAATAGTATTTTCAGGGTTGGTGTCAAGAAGAAAAGTGGAGAACTTTTCATATAGAATTCACTTCATCAGAGAGAATGAAAATACACAAAAATGTTGGCCATGGAATGAGGCTGAGGATGTGTGGAGAGGTTACAAATTAATGTTATATTGGCGTCAAAGGGGCATGATCTATGATATCTTTGTTTTATACAAGAACAGTTATTTTTTAACCTGTAAATAAAAATCGGGATGTCCATGGAAAAGGAGTTAACTTCCATCACAGTTTTTTTCGGTTGTGAATTTATGATAAAATATCAATATAATCGGTTGTAATCGTGAAGGAAACATTCTTTTGGTGACCATTTTGAGGATACAACCACGTAATATCAACAGTATTTATGAGTTAGAGATTGTTGCTTACAAAAGGAACTATGGGATTTATCTTAGCCTGGTATAAACGTCGATAGGCTTAATGTAAGGAACTCGTACTCAACAGGCTTGTAAATACGGTAACTCATACTCAATACTCAATGGACAATAAACAGAAAAATATCTACAGGCTAAGATAAAATCAAAAACATATTCATGTATGGTTCAAGTCTCTATTCACCTTCAGTGCTTCTGAATTTTCACTCGGCTGCCGCCTCGTTCATATTGCTCTGCACTCCAAACTCGATGGTGAATGGTTACACAGACCAAACACTCATCAATTTCCTTCTTTTTTTATATTTTTTTTATTACCACATCCTGGTCTACCGAATATTTGATAGATCTTATGTAATTATTGGAATCTTGTATATTCTATGTACATAAAATGAATGATCTCGGCATGGTGGCCCTGACCAGGCATGGGGGGGACACGCCCTGCTTTGATTGACAGGTGACTCTGCTTATCATTATTTATCTCTGCCTATCAGAACCGAGCGTGAGATAATGACACCGCTCCTTGCCTTAATAATCTGATGTATCCTGAGAATTAAACAGAATTATACCAGCTTTCGTGGTCCACGTTACTTACTTATCGAACCGTTACACTTCCACCTTACTAATACCCAGGGATTATATTCATGTTTTCACTGAAACGTTTTGTTGTTAAAATACGGTTCGTGGAAAGCATTGGAGCGAGGAAAGAGTGAACAATGCTGCAAGTCTCTAACAACAAACACTGAGGTCAACTAATTCTTTCCATTTCGCCTCAAGAAACCCAGGGACGCCGACTGTTTAGTTTCAGGGTGGAGCTGACTTTTAACTGATTTAAAGATACATGTTTTAAGTGCTGGTTCCACCAACAAGCAAGATATCGCGAGATTAGTCACGATTTGGTCGTCTTGCTAAATCTTGCTAGGTTTTGAATAATCATGTGCATATTTGCCGCAATGTGCCTTGAGGTGTCGCGCTGGTGGAGCAGCAAAATATGCACATGACGTCGCGCGCTATGTATTGAGACATAGGAAGTATGACATATCGCGACACTGTAAGATTTAGAAAAATATACCAAGATATAACACGGCAAATCCATGTGTTGTTGGAACCAGCCCTTTACCATAAAGGGTAAAAAGAAAAACAGACAACCAATGGCGCTGACCAATATCTGCCGTGTTCTCTTTGACCATCATGGACCTATCTCTTTACTCTGTGCCATATGAACCGGAATACTGTAAGCTGTACTCTGATTGGTTCCGACGAATATACACGATTATCCTACCCCTAATATAAAATCCCATAGGCTTAACATTGAATTTCCGTATACCACGCTGCCTGGCATACGGAGTTTTATATTCCAATAGTGGCATACAGAATTTTTATCACGTAATATTCTAAAATCGGGGACACAGGGTAGGATAAAATCAAAACCTGATTCGTTTTAATCATGGCCACTGCATTCCACTCCTGGAGTTTTGGCTCCGGACTTCACTCGGCTTTGCCTTGTGAAGTCACTATGCCAAACTCCAGTCGTGGCATACGGTGGCCAAGATTAAAACTCATCCAGTTTTACGATAGACAGTGGCGCTTCTACCCAGCGAGGAGCACATTCTCGTACACTGTATATGCTGACAGAGGGTCACGAAAGTAATTGCCTCCTTCAAATATTGACTGTAATATACATTGCGTGCTGACTATGTTTATGATTGCGGGTGAAATAGTTTTGACTTTGTTTTTACTGCCCTTACTGACAGAGGGCCCCACTTTACCTTTGACAGCAGTAATTTTCTCTCCATTGTCAGCCAGGGACACTCCTGCAGCCGACATTCCCCTCACACGCCAATCCTCTTCAAAACTGACATGGTAATGACGTCATGATTACACTCTAAATCACCAGACGACATTTGACACACGGTGACGTCACAAAACGCGCCATTCTCCTGTCACGTGACCCCGCGCATTATCCGCGCATGCGTGCTCGCGTACGCTCTCCCAGCAGATTCCTGGCGGTGTATACATGCGGTCATGACGTGTCTGTTCTCCAGCAGAGAATGTGGCTGGAGAGTGTGGGTGATAATGGCGGTCTGAGTGGTTTGAGAGGGTGCTCTTAAACATAACAATCGTCCTGTGTCTATGGCCTTATAGAAAACCTGTCATTCTTTACTCTCGAGACAGTTATGGGCCATGACCGCCGACATGCCATGCGCTCTGTTGCTTCAGGTTCGAGGCTATTTATCACTGCGCTGGTAACTGGCAAGTTTCACAAAGCCTCGTAGCCTGTAGGGGCCACCTTTTTGTTGACACCAAGCATTGTTTTACCCACCATATTTCTTTCTGTCCTTGATGCATAGCGTCGTTTGCGGAGTAGACTCTAGACCAAAGAGATTTTTTTTTCACTAAACCACAAAGTGTCCCTCTGTTATTTTCCTCATTCTCCCCTCTTTAAAGTAAATGTCCGGACATAACTCCAGTGTCTTCGCCATTACAGCCATACTAAAGGAGCCGTTTACATAGTTCAACACTTTCCTAAAGCCCAATACACATCTACCGATTCAGGGTTGAACGATTAGTTCCCAAATCGTATAGGAGTCGATGAATTTGTCGCAGGCAAATTACGTAACCCCTCGGCCCGTGTTGGCCACCCAATAAAAGGCCATTTACCAATGTTCCATTGTCGGTGACACAACATGTTGATAAACATTTGGCCACCGATTAAGAAACATTGAATGACAACTCCTCGGCGACAAAAGAACATATCAAGCGGGAGGTTTCAATAATCGTTGGCTGACCCTTGCCTAGCTGTCCTACATCTACCGGGTGGGGCCGACTCAGTTAGGATGGCTTTCTTGAGAAATATTACCGTTCCTTTGTCACCGACAAAGGTACATCAATGTTCAAAAATCAGTAGATGTGTATAAGGTGTTACCAGACCTGGTTGCAGGTGCATGTCTTTAAATGCAGCATGCCTGACACCGGACCACTCTGTAGTGCAGGACTATGTTACAACTGTTGAGAATATTGATTCTTTTCCACCATATTTAAGTTGCTTGTCTATGTTCCTATGATGATAACTATAAAATCATTTATTAATTATCATTATAATGGCGTTTAACATAATCTTTGAAAACAAATTATAAAGCTCTATTTTGAATCAGCTGAGATAAATGACATTTTAACAAAAAATGGAAAATGATGATCTGAGGCATCATTTGCTCTAGCCACAGGAGTGCCTTGAGGCATCATTGGTAAGGAAAGGTCCTCGCAATAGGAAGGTTTGATTTTACATTTCACAGTTCTGATCGCCTGACACCCCCAGGAGAGGTGACCTAATTTACTTGACCTCATTGGCTTTCTCCCAATTCCACGCCGGGGAAAAAATACAACACAGGAAAACTTTTGGCATGTACCTAAAAATAGACGTGTGATGATACCTATGAATGTATACCTGTTAACAATGCTCTATGGTTACAGAGACTTTGTATCATGTGTGTTGTACATTTAAAGTGGGCAGTAACCATATACAGTGAAAATGTAAAGATATCGGACAGCTTAATGAAATCTGATTTAAGCCCGGTTCCTAATAACCGTCACTGACTATCAGCCAAAATTTCTAGGAATTTCATGAATCGCCAAGTGGGAACACAAAATGGAAAATCGTTGGTGACTTTTGCCCTACCCCCGTTGTTTGGGCTTGAGTTGACGACTGTATTCTCTCTTAAAAAGACACCAGTCTCTCGTGATTCAATTTCAAACATGTTTGAAATATATCAGGGCAAAGTCGCCGACTATGACCTCCCACTCACTGTGCGACTGCCGCTTCCCGGCGATTTTGCCCGGAAGTAGTCTCAGGGGCAAGAATCTCCTAGTGGGAGTGGGCTAAAGCGTTAGACATGTATAAGACACTTGTGTTCCACATATTGTTTGTAAACACCAATGATACTTGTTGTGGATTATTGGAAATACAGTAAAACCCCAGTTGTATGACACCCCGTGCAGAGTACACCATGTGATTTTGAGCACTTTGATGCAGAGTGTGTCCTGCCTTTCTGTTCTACTGTACTTCATGAAGCCTGGAGAAGAGGGAAACACAGATTCCTATATACCCATTATTGAACTAACTAGAGTTACATACCGCTGCTGGGGGGTGCATTAAAAATAAGTTATGTGTCGAGGTTGACGTTTTCGTCCCGCTCTCATGTTTTCGTCCCGCTCTGACGTTTTCGTCCCGCTCTGATCACGTGATACAATACAGCAGCGGGACGAAACAATAGCTGTTGTGGTTACTCGATAAGGGTGGCCATTTGCTTTGGAAGTTTTTCAGGTAAAGAATTAAGCATTTCTATCGATATTTGAAGGTATATAGGAATAAGGAAACCAAGTACCGGTAACAAAAGTCAAAGTTACTCAGTAAGGCTTGGAAAAATTATTGCCGGCGGCTGACGCCTTGGGCAGTAATTTGTCCAAGCCTTACTGAGTAACTTTGAACTTTTGCTCACTGGAACATAGTTCTAAGCCATAGCCATAGCCATATAAACGTCCATAGGCTTAACATTAGTAACTCGTTCTCAACAGTTGATAAACAGATAATATTTCTGGGCTAGGATAGAATCAAAAACCTATTCATTCTTGGTCTCAGTCCCTATTTGCTATCACCTCGTTCATATTACTGAACGCTCCAAACTCGAATGCGAATGAGGAAATAGACCAAACACTCAGAAATGTCTTTCTTACCAGCAAAAGGTTTGGGTCTCATTAGTTTCTCACGAGAAAAAGTAGATCAGAAAACTACAATACTAAACTTTGATTTCGGCATGGCTAGAAATAAATCATAAGAGGAGAAGTATTTCTTTGTATCGATCCGGGAAAAAAGAGCAGCTTTAAGTTTAACACTACACGAGAATCTCACTCTCGTGGCCCTTCCAGGCATAGGTCTGGTTCACTCTGTCTCTATATGCGGGAGAAACTCCAAGCAGATACGACCAAAATTTACACGTTTTATATGTGGTAGGTAATAACCCACTCCTGGCGAGTTTCTGCTGAATTCTCCAACATCACGATGTTTTTTGGGAGGATCTCCAAGCGGATCCGACCAGAATTTGCACGTTTTATATGTGGTAGGTAATAACCCACTACTGGCAAGTTTCTGCTTAATTCTCCCATATCCCGATCTCCTACCCACCCCTGAGCTCCTGGAGATTAAATGTGGATTACGGTCCTCGCCCCATCAACCCTACTCAGCCTCCATCTCACTAATCCCCATTGAGAACTACCTGGGTTATGTTATATCATAATCTCTGTCCCTAGCAAATCCTAGGTACTACAGTACTGGTCCATGTCTAGTCTCCACATATAGCCACTGTCCTCTTTATTCAAGTACTTGTAGATCAATATCTAAGTTGTATTTTTAGCAGCACCAAGGAATTTTATTTATTTCTAATTTCTCTCTTATTTCTCTCTAAAAAGCCTATAATAAAGCGACATTTCCACAGATTCTCACCGATCCGATCACTGATTATAATCGGGAACAAGAATGTCACTGTCTTATACCCTCAACGATGCTATCCGATCACACCTCTTCACTTTATGACCTTGTACAGCGACACGATTGAGATCAAAGTGAGCCGCCAGGAGCCGAGCCGGGATGAGCCACGGGCCGCTGGTCTGGATTCATAGAAAATATTTCAAAGTTTAATGACTTTGGATCCAATTAAGATATTCGGAAACGGTTTTCAGATTCATCATCGCCTCTGTCTCCCTTACAAATCGATATAAGGCACTTGTAAATCGGAATGGGTGGTAGGTAGCATCACTGTTCAAACTGCCTTCTCAAGAATCTTACCCCAAGGCAAGTAATGCCCGACCCGATTAAAATCGGAAAGATTTTGTTTTATGTTTACTATCAGTACCTCTCGATATATCGAGGTTCTCAATAACTGAAAGTACACAATTCAGAACAAACATCTTGATACATTCGATCTATAAGATATAAAGAAAAGGAGAAAAAGATTATAACAGAAAGTATTATAATAATATAATGATATAAAGATATAGAGCTAGATATAGATATCTTACCTCCTGCTGACTATATGCTAAATCTTGCCATCCTTGTATTTCAACGATACTTTTAAGCCACGAAGCGAACAGTTTGAGAATCTTTTGTCAAGTGAGCTATCGTGCACTAAAAATGGAGAGGGTGGCACAACTGTCTATACAAAGTAGTCCCCAGTGGTTAAAACGAGTTGGGGTCAGCGCAGGAAAACCGCACCACTCTAAATGGTAATGGCAGCGAATGCTTGAATGACCCTAACTTTTATGTCTGTTTATGTCTATTGTTTATAAGGGGGTGACTGTACTGTGGCATCAATTTTTTTTTATTATTATTCAAAAAAGGTTTTACGACAGTACACGTTCACCAGTTTCCTGGCGATCCTCCACGCGAGACTCAAATATAATAATATTGTACAAATTATAGTGTAATATTGAAGGACAAATATGTGACAATACATTCAGATTCACACAAATATGTGTACACATATATGCCATTTTTGCTCTTGCCGACAGTCTTATGACATAATTTGCATTTTTACATCATCGGTCTTTTGACCTTGTTATGCAAGTGTAGGAATCAGGGTAGTCGAGCAGTGGTTGGTTTGCTTTACGCTAGGGGACACAAGTGCCGATCCCTACTGTGCAGTAAACCTGGTTGACCTGTGTATGCAAATACTACAGGGTCACCCCGATTACATAACTCAGTCTGTATATATAGGCTGAGTTTGCAGCAGGTACAGGTTACTTGTACGTTCCTCCGTGTTGAGCAAACGGCTTGGAGCCTCGCAGACTGGTTAGGTTTCTCCATGAAACCTTTCATCGGTTGAGGGAACGGATCCCCTCACCTTACGCTACCTAGCACATTCCGTGCTAGGAGACTGTAACTGTTGTATCAGGTGTAATAAAAAAGGGAATATACCTAAAGTGCTCAGAGTCTGATTTTGTGTCCTTAGGCTTGTTTAGTTGTAGATCCCGCATCTCCTTTACATACCAAAAGTTAGCCGAACCAACCTATGCGGGAAGCCTCATAGGGTCGCACTCTTCTCACTCCGCCGGATGTACGAATCTAATCTTGGGTAGTGAGGAGCAAAGCTCAGAACCAGCAGAACTGCTACACAAGTTTTAACTTTATTTTTCAATAAATACCCTTATTCCATAGTCTCCGTTTCTAGCTTCGCCTTGTGAATTACAATGTGATTCAAACTCGATGGGATACGAGCTCAGACCCTAAACTTTCATAGGTTTCCTCTATAATAGACGTTAGATCCCTAAAGTCCACATTCAACACGAAGCACAACGTACCCGTAATGAACAAACAAACAACGCGAGATCTCGCCGCCAACGAGATCTGCTGGTTTCTGGTCGGTGCTGTTTGATTGCGGCTGGCGCCCATGTTGACTAGGGTGCTCGGGTACTCTCCCAGCAGATATCCTGCGCTATACTCCCTGCGGTCTGCGGTATCTCTGCCCCAACCTGCCTGTTTGGGATTTTTTTTTTTTTTTTAAGAGTTTATTTCTGACGAAAACAGTTCACAGGACAATAACCGACATCTTCCACTATTTCCGTCACATGGAAACAGATGTACATAAATCTGACAACAATACAATATTAAACCGTTCGCAAATTGCAACATT
Organism: Alentia gelatinosa; assembly: GCA_950022655.1. Lineage (NCBI taxonomy): Eukaryota > Metazoa > Annelida > Polychaeta > Phyllodocida > Polynoidae > Alentia > Alentia gelatinosa. The sequence goes on from OX465589.1 coordinate 4,309,913, forward strand.
GTTCACACTGGTAGAACATTCCGTGACAAGTAAGAAAGGCAGTCCAATATATTTGATTGTTCATAGACAAATTCAACACACGGAGCAATATTACAGTAATGAGATTTCATACTCTAGACAGTTACCGGACAAACACAAATCAAATCAATTAATCATAGCGTCCAGTGATATCTCACACCCCACACATACTATCGTGCGGGTAGATACAGATGTATCAATTATTCTTTCATCTTTCTTGAGACAGAATAACTTTTGACAGTTGCCTTGTTTTGAATCTGAAATGTTCGCTGGTCTCCCCTGTCTTTAGTGGCTACCCAGGGAACCAGAATAGTCTAAACTTTGAAAAAAAAGGACTGGTTGAAGAGAACTTCCAAAAGGAATTCTTGTATACTCATCATCATTCCATTTTTACATCTCTACTCTATTACCTTCTTTATCTCACCCCGGTATTTTTCTCCGTAGGCTTAACATTAGGATCTCGTACTCCATGGCCGTGAAGTTTGTGTACCCAATACTCAATGGCTAATTGGGTGATTCGTTTTATCAATGAATAATATTATTCAGGGTGAGATAAAATTAGAAACCCACTTGATGAAAATAACTTGGTCCGCACTCCACCTCGTTTGACCGCTACATAATTCACTCAGCTTCGCTTGGTGAATTACTCCGCAGTCAAACTCGGTGGAGTATGAACCAAGCTATTTTCATCTCGTGGGTTTCCTTCTAAGTACTTGTAATGGTACGGTAAATAACGCCTGAACCATGTATTTATTATACAATGTACCAGAAGGTTGTATCAGAATAACTCACCAAGGTGAGAGATACAATAAAGATATTTTTTAAAAAGCGATGGGTTGAGGCAGAGATTAAAGGGCCGATTCCACCAACAGGATGGATTTGCCGTGGTATATCTTGGTATGTCTTGTAGTGTCTTACTGTGTCGCGATGTGTCGTACCTCACTTGTCTCAAAACATAGGCGAGTGGTGTCGGGTTTATATTTTGGTGCTCCACCACCGCGACACCTCAAGACACATCGCGACAAATAGGTATGCAATGATTCAATCCAAGCCTGATTAAGCAAGACAACCAAATCGGGCCGAATCTTGCTATATTGTGTGCGTTGGTGGAATCGGCCCTTAAGCAGCCCCTAGCGCCGCAAGAGATCTGGGGGGAGAGTGTTCGGGACGGCGGGTGGAGAACACTTGAGAGTTTTTACTGGACCTGGCAGAGTGCGGCTCAAACATTCGGAATCCTGTGACAGTTAGTTCTGCCTGCCTCCACTCAGATACCGCAGAATGGGGCGCCACCCGTCAACAACTAGGAGCAAACAGGATGTTCATCATAGATACGCTCTGCTGGGGTGGACAGAAATTACCAATCTGTTTACCCTCTTGGTTGCCTCGCCTCCTCGTGGTGCAGACCGGGTATGCTTGCACGCAAGCATAACTAAAGCGACCAGGATGGGTCGGGAGTTAGTTCAGTGGTAAAGAGCACTGGACTTTGTTGATTCGGGTCCCACTGCAGCCACTTTTCTCCTTCACCCCCCAGCAGTGGTAGATTTACTGCTATATCAGAGGCCAATCCTTCTCATACCATGTCTATGTGGTGTTGTGTACAGCCACCTTTCTCCCTCACCCCCTAGCAGTGGTAGATTTACTGCTATATCAGAGGCCAATCCTTCTCATACCATGTCTATGTGGTGTGGGAAGTAAATGAACTCGTACCTCGGTAAATGTGTAGGGGTGGGATTTCTTTCTACATTTCTACCTAAATTCATCTCATAGATTCAGTCAAATCCAAAGTAAGTCTACTTGAACAAATTGGACATTAAACTACCCAAACAAACAAACAAATCATCATAGATGAATGAGCATGCAATCATAAATGAATAACAATTAAAAGGTTTGGAATAGATTCAGTCTATGGATAGTTTTGCCGTCGTTGTATGGGGATAGACTCTTGACCCATAACCCGCAATTATTGCAGTTTAACGGTTTTTATAATTCTTCAAATTGGAAATCTAATGGGGACTCAGTTACCACTACACATTGTTTAGAAACTATCAGATACCATAACCACTGCATACAGATTCAAATACATGGTACACGGCCTCAAAGCCATGCTATACGGGAAAATAGTCCCTTTGTGCTATATAGCCAAAGAAAATAGTCCCTAGTGATATATCCTTTAATATGGTATTTCCTGGGTTTAATTTACTTGAGAAGTTGGATAATAGATACAACAAACGATGGTTTTGTAGACAGGCGATGGTTCTGTACACCACTTGAGGTTGACGCCGTAATATTAGGAAACGTCCTTACTGTGGACAAAACGGTTCCTGTTTGAGGTAAGTCTTCGATTTCATACTGCCTGACGCCATGAAATTGAAGACTGACCGAGAATGAGAAGCGTTTCGTCCACAGTGAGGACGTTTGCTTATTATTATATACCTTAAATTGATGGGAAAAAAAGACATTTTGATGACTTAGTAAGTCACTCTCACAGCGGGCACGAACATTATTATTACTGCACCCCTAGCAGCGGGCAGCATTTCATAGAAATTCGCACACAGGTATTTATATAGAACTGCATAGAGAATCGTATAAATACACAATACTCCACGAGTTTGGAAGGGCCGCAATCTTCATCGAGGCGAAGCCGAGTGACAATTACGGCTCTTTCAAACGAGTGGAGTATTGTTTATTTTACGTTTCGAGTGCGGTTCTGGATTTATCTCACCCCTTTCAAGGTTAGGGGAGTTGAAATTTCTTGTCTTGTCTTGTCATCTCTCTGAATTCCTGGCCGCTGATTGGTCAATCGCCTATGCCGTCATCTCGTATTCACTACGCCACGACCATGGCGTAGTATTGTCACTTTACCGGGGTGATCGTTGAGTATTTTTTTCTAATGTTATTCCTATGGCTATACTTGTACCAGGGGTGAGATAAATAATAATAGAATACTTCTGAAACACTTGGCCCCCCATAACGGCACCGGGCCTTAACAGAGTCTTCGTGTGCGGGGTTTGAGTTTCCCACCAGATAGGTCACGGCTGGGGGTGGGTACTTGAAGCACGGGTCAAGGCACTCGCACACCTTCCTGAGAGCTCGACATACACGTTTTGTTAGTTTACAGGAAATAAAAGAAAATCCCCGGCTTCTACAGACCAGTCAAGGGCTTCCCTCAAACTAATGGCCCTGGCTGTGGCATGTATCTGTAGGAGATTTGGGGAGGTGCCTCACCCTACACCTTGATTCACTTTACGCTACTTGTACAGGCTGCACTTTGTTGGCAGTGTTTGGGATTCGCGGTCCTACTTCACTTCTCCTGGTTCTGTAACAGTATTTATATAGAACGCCCTGACCATGCTGTACAAGCTACAAAACGAGATGATAATTATATAGAACGTCCTGACCATGCTGTACAAGCTACAAAACGAGATGATAATTATATAGAACGTCCTGACCATGCTGTACAAGCTACAAAATGAGATGATAATTATATAGAACATCCTGACCGTGCTGTACAAGCTACAAAACGAGATGATAATTATATAGAATGTCCTGACCGTGCTGTACAAGCTACAAAATGAGATGATAATTATATAGAATGTCCTGACCATGCTGTACAAGCTACAAAATGAGATGATAATTATATAGAATGTCCTGACCATGCTGTACAAGCTACAAAATGAGATGATAATTATATAGAACGTCCTGACCATGCTGTACAAGCTACAAAATGAGATGATACTTATATAGGACGTCCTGACCATGCTGTACAAGCTACAAAATGAGATGATAATTATATAGGACGTCCTGACCATGCTGTACAAGCTACAAAATGAGATGATAATTATATAGGACGTCCTGACCATGCTGTACAAGCTACAAAATGAGATGATAATTATATAGAACGTCCTGACCATGCTGTACAAGCTACAAAATGAGATGATAATTATATAGGACGTCCTGACCATGCTGTACAAGCTACAAAATGAGATGATAATTATATAGGACGTCCTGACCATGCTGTACAAGCTACAAAATGAGATGATAATTATATAGAACGCCCTGGCCATGCTGTACAAGCTACAAAACGAGATGATAATTCACGGTTTGTTCCGTACAAACCATGAATTATTATCGAGTTTTGTGGCTCGTACAAGCATGGTAGGTCGTTCTATATTTACTGTTTACTATATACCCATGCTGTTTATACTGTAAATACGCACCGTTTTGGCATATGACGTAAAAATACTGTTCGGACCACTGGTCTGTACACTAAAATACGGACCACCTAGCCATACACATTTATTAAAATTTTGGTTGTTAAGAAAAATGAAATAGATTTTATTTTAATTTTGGGTATATAGTAAATATATAACGTCCAACCATGCTTGTACAAGTCACAGAACTCGATGCTAGTTTACCGTTTGCACGGAACTCGGCATAAACGCCTCGGTCCGTACAAACAGTAAATTAGCATCGAGTTCTGTGACTTGTACAGCATGGTCAGGACGTTCTATATAAATACCCGAAATTTAAAAGAAATCATAAATTTTACGGTATTTTTATGTTATATGGCAAAACAGTGCGTATCTACAGTATATACGACATAGGTATATAGTAATATACAGAAACTGCCTAAAACGAGATGAATTATTATCCAGTTTTCTGGCTTGTACATGCACGGTAGGTCGTTCTATATCTAATATATACCCGAAATTTTTAACAAATCATTAATTTCATTTGGCTTAACAACCAATATTTTAATAATGGCGTCCACCAACCACGACAGGGCTGCGACACGGGCCGACAAGAAAGTTCCAATCGGTGCCTTGTCGCAGTATTGTCGTGAGGAGGGGAGCTGTCGTGACCCCTTGTCGCAGCCTGTCGGGAAGTGCACGCTCCACCTAAATATTCTATTGTAGACCTCTGCGACAACCTCCCAACAAGCCACGACACGCCACGACACGCCACAACACGGCTCCAAAATCGAACATGTTCGATTTTGTCGTAACCTTGTCGGAAGGCCCCCGACAGGCCCCCGACAAGCTTCATGTCGCAGCCCGTCGTGGCCTTGTCGTAGCCTCTTATCAGGAACTGTGGCCCACCAACCACAACAAGGCTACGACAAGGCTTCCAATCGTAGAGCTGTTGTGGACCTTGTCGGAAAGCCGTTGTCGCAGCCTTGTCGTGGTTGGTGGACGCCCCCTCTAAATATGTATGGGTAGGTAGTCCGTCTTTTCCTGTACAGACCAGTGGTCCGTACAGTATTTTTATGTCATATGCCGAAACAGTGCTTATTTACAGTATATACGGCATGGGTAAATAGTAATATTATCTATCCTACCCCTAATAAAAAAAAACTTCATTGATTTAACATAGGAAAATTTTATTTGGTGTGCCATGACAGTAAAATTTATGTACCTAGAGTAATTAAAAAAAAGACCAATCAGCGATCAGGAATTATTCACCTGTATAAATAGTTCCGGCTGCAGAGCAGAAATACTGACAGCTGTCAAACATGGACGGAATCCAGTTGGACTTTCCTAATATCATAAAGTCATGGAGACGGGGTAGGATGAATTCTATACCCAACTTGAGTTAGACTCATCCGTGTTTATGCAACTCTGGACAGGTCTGTTCCTCGCTACGCTCAGATAACGCTTTACATAGTAATACACAACTTTCCTGTTGTGGCAAAAACACTGACAAGTCTAACTCTCGCTTTATAACAGTATTTATATAGAACGTCCTGACCATGCTGTACAAGCTACAAAATCGACGACTGACCTCAAACAAAAAACGTTTCGCCCACAGTAAGGACATTTCCTCATATTATCTCACACCTGGTATTTTTCCCTGTTAGATTTAACATTGGGAGCTCATACTCAATGTCCATGGAGTATTTTGAATCATTACTCAATTGGGGATTATGTCACAAAGGGTAGCCCATATGTCAATGTGGAGGGTAAGATAAATTCAGAAACCTATTCAGGTTTACGGTCAGAGCTTGATCCCATCTCATTTCAATCGTTACATAATTCAAGTGGATTCGCCTTGTGAATTACTATACGCTATTCAAACTCCAAGGGATACAAGCACTAACCATCAACTTGAATAAGTTTCCTCTATAGGACTACATAGATTCAATCTTCTTTATGTTTTCTCAAAGGGAACATTACTGCAATACTTATCGAAGCATCAAAAGATTTGATAAAGATAGGTTCAACTATAATATTTATATAGAACGACCTGACCATGCTGTAGCTATAAAACGAGGAATTTTAAAAGGTCCATGGTGTGAGAAGGATTGTCCTTTGATATAGCCGTTAGCCGAGTTCCATGCGAACCATAAATTCCCATCGAGTTTCGCAGCTTGTACATTCATGGTAGGTTGTTCTATATTTACTAAATTACGGAAATTAAACTAAATTATGAAGAAAATGTCAAAATTTCATTCATGACGATACAAATTTTTCACAATCTAAAACTCGGCTACATTCGGCTCGTACTCAGGCTGGATGGGTATTCTGTCTCACCCCTGGTATTCTTTCCCCATAGACTTTACATTGGGTACTCATATCCAACGCCCATGGAGTATTTTGAAGAAAATATCCAATGGGGGATTATGTCACAAATGTTAGCCCATTAGTCAATGTGAAGGGTGAGATAAATTCAGAAACCTATTCAAGTTTACGGTCAGAGCTCGATCCCATCTAGTTTGAATCACTACATAATTCACGCAGCTTCGCCTTGCGAATTACTACGCGATTCAATCACGATGGGATACAGGCTCTGACCCTGAAGGTTTCCTCTATAATAACCCATTTATTTTTTTAACATGGTCATATTTTCAATATCCATCGACCACATGAATTTCCTTTTTTGTGAAAACTGGAACAAATTAGAAAGGAATAACCCGATGACACATATGCATATGTGTATCCCTATGTATTATAGAGGAAACCCATGAAAGTTTATGGTCTGAGCTCGTATCCCATCGAGTTTGAATCACGTAGTAATTCACAAGGCGAAGCCGCGTGAATTGCTATGTGATTCAAATGAGATGGGATCGAGCTCTGACCCTAAACTTGAATGGGTTTCTGAATTCATCTCACCCTTAATATTGACTAATGGGCTAACCTTTGTGACATTATTCCCCATTGGATATTTTTCCTAAATATCTAATGGGTGTTAGATACGAGTTTCCAATGATAAGTCTATGGAGAAAAAATATCTGGGGTGAGATAAAATATATAAACTATATGAATATAGTCATTAGTCTAGTCATTAGTAATAGATAGAGGTTTGCATGATTCCACAAATAACCCACAAGTATTACAGGCACGATATCTTAGACTTGTTCAAGTCTTTGGTGATGAACATTCATGAACAAAAATCAATATAAAGTATGTTGCAGTATTTGGACCGTTTAATGATCTAGGACCGTACATGAAGACCTTTTTCTGTAACTTGTGCAAGGTTTGTGCATTATTAACATTATTTAAGTCTGTTCGCTAAGACAAGATTAGCTGTCCATAAGGTCGTTCATAAGTGTTGAATAATTGACCCACATCGTCCCTGGGTCTCCTTGGCGTACAGAAAATGGTCTTCAAATATGATCCTAGATTATTAAACGGGCCCCTGTATCCCAACGAGGAAGGAGTGGGTTAGGTGGAGGGAACCAGGGAGCTGTTTAATAATCTAGACCCTTTTCTGTACGCCATAGACAGCGAGGGACGATGTGGGTCAACTTTATTAAACAATTATGATTACCTAACGCTGCTGGGGGTGGAATGACTTGTGTTTACTGTCCATGTTGACGTTTATTGCCCAGGTTGAGGTTTACTGCCCGGGTTGAGGTTTACTGCCCGGGTTGAGGTTTACTGCCCAGGTTGACGTTTACTGCCCAGGTTGACGTTTACTGCCCAGGTTGACGTTTACTGCCCGGGTTGACGTTTACTGCCCAGGTTGACGTTTACTGCCCAGGTTGACGTTTACTGCCCAGGTTGACGTTTACTGCCCAGGTTGACATTTACTGCCCAGGTTGACGTTTACTGCCCAGGTTGACGTGTACTGCCCAGGTTGACGTTTACTGCCCAGGTTGACGTTTACTGCCCAGGTTGACGTTTACTGCCCAGGTTGACGTTTACTGCCCAGGTTGACGTTCAGAGACGTTCGGTTTTTATCAATATTAGCCGACAATTGAAGGTATATAGGAATAGGGAAACCACGTACCGGTGGAAATAAGTCAAAGTTACTTGGTAAGGCTTGGAAAAATCCTTACCTCGTAACTTTGACTTATTCCCACCGGAACATAGTTTCCCTCTATTCCTCAACGGGCCCCGGGGAGTGAAGCCAGTCTAACGTTCTATGTAATGATAATGTTTTATTAAGTCATTAAGTTCTGATTACTTAATGATACGGGGATGGTGGTGGTGGTGGTACACAGGTCACGTGACTATTGTCTCTGGTCTCTTTGAAGCTGTGGGTGAAGTCAACTGTAGACTGGCCCCAGTCCCAGTAGCCCTGCACCATTGTGGTGTCTAATTAGATGTTACTTAGACCTGGGAATAGCTAATTCCTTTTACTTCTAAATGGCCTATATCTCTTCTTAATGATGATAGAATCACTCGCTAAGCATGACCACAGCGACACGCTGACCTCACACTCAGAATTAATGTGGACGAAGAAAGAAATTCTTGACATGTAATTTAGTATCCTGAGAAGCAATCCGTTGACATATGATCTTGTTGAAGCACTACACTCGTGCTTAACTCATGAACACGCTATATGATTATATTAGTTCACAGCAAACTCTCACTCATAAGAAGAACAAGTCAAGTTCATATAATTCTAATCACATATTGAATTTTAACGTCCTAACCTGTATCCCTCCACCTACCCCTACCCTAGACTGGTCCCAGTCCCTGTATCCCTCCACCTACCCAACCCTAGACTGGCCCCAGTCCCTGTATCCCTCCACCTACCCCTACCCTAGACTGGCCCCAGTCCCTGTATCCCTCCACCTACCCCACCCTAGACTGGCCCCAGTCCCTGTATCCCTCCACCTACCCAACCCTAGACTGGCCTCAGTTCCTGTATCCCTCCACCTACCCCACCCTAGACTGGCCCCAGTCCCTGTATCCCTCCACCTACCCTACCCTAGACTGGCCCCAGTCCCTGTATCCCTCCACCTACCCAACCCTAGACTGGCCCCTGTCCCTGTATCCCTGCACCTACCCAACCCTAGACTGGCCCCAGTCCCTGTATCCCTCCACCTACCCCACCCTAGACTGGCCCCAGTCCCTGTATCCCTCCACCTACCCTACCCTAGACTGGCCCCAGTCCCTGTATCCCTCTACCTACCCTACCCTAGACTGGTCCCAGTCCCTGTATCCCTCCACCTACCCCACCCTAGACTGGCCCCAGTCCTTGTATCCCTCCACCTACCCTACCCTAGACTGGCCACAGTCCCTGTATCCCTCCACCTACCCGACCCTAGACTGGCAACAGTCCCTGTATCCCTCCACCTACCCCACCCTAGAATAGCCCCAGTCCCTGTATCCCTCGACCTACCCCACCCTAGACTGGCCCCAGTCCCTGTATCCCTCCACCTACCCTACCCTAGACTGGCCCCAGTCCCTGTATCCCTCTACCTACCCTACCCTAGACTGGTCCCAGTCCCTGTATCCCTCCACCTACCCCACCCTAGACTGGCCCCAGTCCTTGTATCCCTCCACCTACCCGACCCTAGACTGGCCCCAGTCCCTGTATCCCTCCACCTACTCTACCCTAGACTGGCCCCTGTCCCTGTATCCCTGCACCTACCCAACCCTAGACTGGCCCCAGTCCCTGTATCCCTCCACCTACTCTACCCTAGACTGGCCCCAGTCCCTGTATCCCTCCACCTACCCGACCCTAGACTGGCCCCAGTCCCTGTATCCCTCCACCTACCCCACCCTAGACTGGTCCCAGTCCCTGGTTCCCTCCACCTACCCCCACCTTAGACTGTTCCCAGTCCCTGTATCCCTCCACCTACCCCACCCCTTCCTCGTTGGGATACAGGTGCCCGTTTAATAATCTAGGATCATACATGGAGACCCTTTTCTGTATGTCATAGAGACCCAGGGACACTGTGGATTAATATTATTCAACACTTATGGACAACCTATTGGACGGCTAAAAATTAAATAATATGAAACAATATATCAAAATAAATAATAAAGAATTGAATAATATGAAACTATAACCCTTGTTATAATATCAAACGATAACAAGTTTACAGAAAAGGGTCTTCCTAGACCAGTCATAATGCAACATACTTTATACTGATTTTGTTTAGTCATTTAATGAATGTTCATAATGAAGACTTGAGCACGTCTAAGTCTGCTGCTACCAGGCCGCTGGGTTTGACAGACGTGCATGACACATCAGCCGGCCATTACCCACACTCACACTCACACTCACACTCACACACTCACGCGCGGCAAGTGTCGTCTGCATACCGCGAGCAGTGCGCATGCGTCAACCCGCCATGACTCAGCGCGCGTCCCTCACGCTATGCGGCGTCGTCTGCCACCAAACATGTATTTACCCGGCGTTTACACTAGACGACTAAATAAGTGGCGACTGTAGATCGTCAGTGCAATAGTCGTCAGGTGGTGCCCTAACCCGGTGTTTACATTACCCGGCGTTTACACTAGACGACTAAATACGTGGTGAATCTAGGTCGTCAGTCCAATAGTCGTCAGGTGGTGCCCTAACCCGGTGTTTACACTAGACGACTAAATACGTGGCGACTGTAGATCGTCAGTCCAATAGTCGTCAGGTGGTGCCCTAACCTGGCGTTTACATTACCCGGCGTTTACACTAGACGACTAAATATGTGGTGAATCTAGGTCGTCAGTCCAATAGTCGTCAGGTGGTGCCCTAACCCGGTGTTTACATTAGACGACTAAAAGTGTGACGACTGTAGATCATCTAGCCAATAGTCAGCAGGTGGTGCCTTAACCTGGTGTTTACACTAGACGACTAAAAACGTGATAACTGTAGATCGTCAGTCCAATAGTCGTCAGGTGGTGCCCTAACCCGGTGTTTACATTACGCGGCATTTACACTAGACGACTAAATAAGTGGCGACTGTAGATCGTCAGTCCAATAGTCGTCAGGTTGTGCCCTAACCTGGTGTTTACATTACCCGGCGTTTACACTAGACGACTAAATATGTGGCGACTGTAGATCGTCAGTCCAATAGTCGTCAGGTGGTGCCCTAACCCGGCGTTTACACTAGACGACTAAAAACGTGGCGACTGTAGATCGTCTGTCCAATAGTCGTCAGGTGGTGCCCTAACCCGGTGTTTACATTACCCGGCGTTTACACTAGACGACTAAAAATGTGGCGACTCTAGATCGTCAGTCCAATAGTCGTCAGGAGGTGCCCTAACCCGGTGTTTACATTAGACGACTCAAAACGTGGCGACTGTAGATCGTCTAGCCAATAGTCTTCAGGTGGTGTCCTAACCAAGTGTTTACACTAGACGACTAAAAGTGTGACGACTGTAGATCATCTAGCCAATAGTCATCAGGTGGTGCCCTAACCCGGTGTTTACACTAGACGACTAAAAACGTGGCGACTGTAGATCGTCAGTCCAATAGTCGTCAGGTGGTGCCCTAACCCGGTGTTTACACTAGACGACTAAATACGTGGCGACTGTAGATCGTCAGCCAATAGTCGTCAGGTGGTGCCCTAACCCGGTGTTTACACTAGACGACTAAATACGTGGCGACTGTAGATCGTCAATCCAATCTGTGGCCTAAGCCAGGCACTATTTTATAATCTGCCTTACATTACTTTTTTTCTCATCCACATTGTATACCTGTTCCTGTACAATATGTCATATTAATATATTTTAAGTTGTACTATTTTTTATATCATAGAAAACAGCCTGACTATCAAACTATGTAAGAAGAATCATGTACTCAACTGGTTTTGATGTATTATACGGAAACATCGGTTCGTTTTATCGTCAATTTTACCAAGTATTTATCACGTACAGAAACAGTATCCCTGTTTTCGTATTGTTATAAACCTTGAAATATCCATTTCTTACCTTTGCTTCTGGGGAATTTTTGGATTTCGCCGCCGTACATGCCCCGTATGCCACATACATACCTCGTACGTCACCTAGGTGTCGTACGGGTATAAATACGACACGGGTAGGAGCGGGCCGTATGTGTAGGATATACTATCACAGGCATTAAATAAGATGGAAGAGCGCAGTGTTGAACCATCAAATCATTTCCAATGAAATAAAAAAGTTGGCACTTGGCACGGCATGGCGCCCAGACATGGCCGGGATCCTGGAAGCAGAGCGGCTGACCATCAAATTCCTGCTCACCCCTCTCTGGTCGTGTTCGTCCTTCTCGGCAGCCCTCCACACACCGAATACTGGAGAACTCGACCTGTAAAAAACCTGACCCGTTTTAAGAACTCGACCCGTAAAGAACTCGACCCGTTTATCTCTGGTCGTGTTCGTCCTTCTCGGCACTCCGCAGACCGCCGCGAGCCATCCACACACCGAATACTGGAGAACTCGACCCGTAACGAACTCGACCCGTTTTAAGAACTCGACCCGTAAAGAACTCGACCCGTTTATCTCTGGTCGTGTTCGTCCTTCTCGGCACCCTGCAGACTGCTGCCAGCCCTACACACCGAATACTGGAGAACTCGACCTGTAAAAAACCTGACCCATTTTAAGAACTTGACCTGTAATGAAATCGACCCGTTTATCACTGGTCGTGTTCATCCTTCTCGGCACCCTGCAGACTGCCGCCAGCCCTCCACACACCGAATACTGTATCGAGAACTCGACCTGTAAAAAACCTGACCCGTTTTAAGAACTCAACCCGTAATGAACTTGACCCGTTTATCTCTGGTAGTGTTCGTCCTTCTCTGCACCCTGCAGACTGCCGCCAGCCCTTCACACACCGAATACTGTATCGAGAACTCGACCTGTAAAAAACCCGACCCGTTTTAAGAACTCGACCAGTAATGAACTCGACCCGTAATGAACTCGACCTGTTTACCTCCGGTCGTGTTCGTCCTTCTCGGCACCCTGCAGACTGCCGCCAGCCCTCCGCACACCGAATACTGGAGAACTCGACCCATAAAAAACCTGACCCGTTTTAAGAACTCGACCCGTAATGAACTCGACCTGTTTACCTCTGGTCGTGTTCGTCCTTCTCGGCACCCTGCAGACTGCCGCCAGCCCTCCACACACCGAATACTGGAGAACTCGACCCGTAAAAAACCTGACCCATTTTGATAACTCGACCCGTAAAAAACTCGACCCTCTTAAGAACACAACCTGTTTTAAGGAATCGAGCTCTAATGAACTTGACCCATAACAAACTCAACCTGTTTCAAGAACTTGACCCGTTTTAAGAACTCGACCCATAATGAACTCGACCCCTATAGAACTGGACACATTTTAAGAACTCAACCCGTTTTAAGAACTCGACCATAACAAACTGGACCTATAATGAACTGAACCCGTTTTAAGAACTCGACCCATAACAAATTGGACCTGTAATGAACTCGACCCGTTTATCTCTGGTCGTATTCTGTCCTTCTGGGCACACTGCATACCCCGCCAGCCCTCCACACACCAGGGGCACGTTTAATAATCTACGATCGTACATGAAGACCCTTTTCCATACCTCGTGCAAGGGTTATTGTTTGATAGTTTTTAAGTTTTTTGCAAAGAGAGTCTTACCCATCCAAACTGTCATCCGTAAGTGTTGAATAAAGTTGATTCACATCATCCGTGGGGCTCCTTTGCATACATACACAATATTGACTGGTTTCAGATACAAGCGGCTGTATGCTCCGAGGAGTTGACGCGTAGTAATATCCGAGCGTATGCGAGGATATTGCGTAGAGTCAACTCCGAGGAGCATACGACCGCTTTTATCTGAAACCAGTCTATAATTTATTTATTATCCACCTTTTTTGACAAGTCGCATGTCGATATCAGTTCGTTTTAGTTATGCACTATTTTCCCTCACGGACTATTTTTCCGTATGCGCCACCCGGAGCATACAACATATCCATATGCGCCGGGTATGTCCATACACACTCACTATGTGTTTTCTATGGACACTTTGTATTAGGTGGATAATAAAGAAAAGGATCTGCATATACGATCCTAGATTATTAAACGGGCCCCAGGGGCACGGCTATCTATCATAAAGCTCTACGATATTACGACTATAGAATGATACCTCTCGCTCGCAGCAGAAAAAGTGCAATAATTACAACAGAAATACACCCTCCTGGGCCTGTCAGGCGTTAGGGAAAATCCACATGTTACAAAGTATAGTAGAACCCCGCGTAAGCGGACACTCTCCGTTCCGGGTTAAAGTGTCTGCTTACACGGGGTATAAAATTAGCATTTGATGGAGAGAACCGTTCCGAGCAATGGTGTCCATTGACGCGGGGTGTCCGTTAGGCAGGGTTCTACTTACACTGGCAACCAGAGCTACACAAAATTAGCTCTGGTCGGGTTAAATAAGCGGCCTCCTTGACCCAGTAGTGAGACCTTTTTGTTACTCTCCAACCAGATCTTTAGTGCTGTTTGGAGAGTGTGTTATGTCATAACCTCAAAGACAATTTTCCGTTTTCTTTCCTGTGTATTTTTTCAAAATATAATGAACATGGATTTTTTTTTTTTTTTTTATTATTGTCAATGTCAATATTTCATATTAAATATGTCTGCTTTAAGAATATACATAGAACATTTGGTTTGAGGCGAACACAGAGGAATACAGTTTGTGACTTAACCCAACCCCTATATCGTAGAAGGGGTTGGTTGCCAAACCAGGTTCTACTGTAATTCTATTTTATATCCATAAACAAAGAGTTGAGAAAGTTTACCACCAGCCCACCACAAACCAGGAGGCAGGCCACTCACAGCCTGGTCAGAGCTAATGATGTTACACCCTGTGACAAGCATACCATCTTCTCGAGAGGAGTTCTCATCATGGGGTGGTACAGGTGTTGCCAATGAATGTACCTGTGAAGGCACACTGCAATTAACAATCCTTTCACCCTCTTGTTGCCTCGCCTCCTCGTGGTGCAGGCCGGATATGCTGGCACGCAAGCATAACTAAAGCGACCGGGTGGAGAGTTAGCTCAGTGGTAAAGAGCACTGGACTGGTAATCTCAAGGTTGTTGGTTTTAGTCCCACTGCAGCCACTTTTCTCCTTCACCCCCGGCATTGGTAGATTTACTGATATATCAAAGGCCAGTCCTTCTTATACAATGTCTATGTGGTGGGGGAAGTAAAACAACTCTCACCTCGATAAATGTGTAGGGGTGAGATTTCTACCTACATTCATCTCATAGATTCGGTCAAACCCAAAGTAAGTCTAACTGAACAAATTGGACGTTAAACTACCCAAACAAACAAACAAAAAAACATGTCCAACATGTTGGATACCAAGTCATAGCAAAGAGAGTAGATTTTAAATCTATCCTCTTTGGTCACATAGGGAGCAAAAAAAGACTTGCCCAAGTCTTTGATTATGAACATTCATTAAATGATAAATCAAAATCAGAATAGAGTTCATTATAGTTTGTATCCTGAATCAAATAAATCCTGTATCCCAGCAAGGAGGGTAGCCATAGGATGAAGGTACTGGAGTCAGTCTAGGAGCCAAAGTGAACCTGCTGAAACCACAGATACCCTACAAAACACCCTTTCCGTTGGCCAGTTTGAACGAGGCTTAGTGCTAAACCCATGGAGGTTTGAGGCTAGACTTTTGTTTTTGGTCTATTTTTGATGTGTAGTCTTCCACTATCGTCTCTGAATTACTCTGTCTCGAAGCTACGATGACAGTTGTTAATTTTATTAAAAATATGGATCTAAAAGATTGTAGAATGACACACATAATCTCGAACCTACATAGTCAAAGTACTGAGCGCCTATATCCGGAAATGGTGTATTGTAAACAGGTATCTGTGGTTTCAGCGGGTTCACTTTGGCTCCCTATATTGAACCCATCTAACTGGATATTTCTCAGCGACAAAACTCAAACTCAAAGAATGATGAACAGATAAATATTTCCAGGCTCAGATAAAATCAGAAACATATTCGGGTTTGGTCTGAGTCCCCGTTCACCATCTCAATATCCACTGGGCTATCGCCTCATTCATATCATTATATATCTGTGCGAATGTGTGTGAATAAACATCTAATATAGGGAACTGTTCCGAACTTTGTTCAAATGTCCAATTTTCATGTATTGCCTGAAAAAGCGCTTTGTAAAAAAAAAAACGAAAGCAATAAAAACCTTTCTTCTTTCTTTATAAAAGTGTCCGTAAACGGGGGGTGGGGTTCTACTGTATTATCTCACCCCTGGTATTTCTTCTCCATAGACTTAACATTGGGACCTTGTATCCAACGCCCATTAGATATCTAGCAAAAATATCCAATGGGGGATTTTGTCACACATGTTAGCCCATTGGTCAATGTGAAGGGTGAAATAAATTCAGAAACCCATTCAAGTTTAGTGTCAGAGCTCGATCCACGTAATTCACGCGGCTTCGACTTGTGAATTACTACGTGCTTCAAACTCAATGGGATACGAGCTCAGACCCTAAACTCTCATAGGTTTCCTCTATAATAACAGGAAAACCAATTCCGGGTGGGAGAATTCTAAAATATCTTAGTGAGCAGGGATTTCATTTGGGATAATGAAAAACAGAGGAACTATTATCCTTGAGGAATAAATAGACTGAGGAAACATGGAAAACACATTGTTATTCTCCATGGAATGTGGGGAGGTTTGAACCACTATGTATTGGTGTCAATATAGCCCATAATATTCTCTGTTTTACAGAAGAAAAATGAATTTTATAATCTGAAATTAAAACAAGAATTCCCTTGGAAAAAAGGAAAACTGCAACCTCTTGGTGAGCATCCCGGAAATGACGTCACACGTGCTGACGACCTCTTGACAACATCCCAGATCCCTCACCTCATAACTCCGCAATTCTCCCACCCGCAACCAGTCTCCCTATATTACCATATAATCACAATGATTTCTATCATGCATTAGGAAAGTGTGATTGGTTGGATCACTCTTCCAACAGAGGCTTAGTCTTCATCCCAGTCGTGTAGCGTTCTGAAGAATCTGCTGTGAGAGTGCACAGCGGGACGCTCAGTGGTGAAGAGTTCTACCGGAAGTTGGGCCCACACGGACGCTGCCACGGAGCGCCCCACAGCGGTGGGCGGTGGAAGCTCATGTTTGCTCTGCCAGCAAATCTCAACCTCCCCAAATCTAAACACACACCCCTCCGCCTAGACTGGCTCCAGTCCCTGCACCCCATGGCTACCCTCCTCGCTGGGATACATGGGCCAGTCGGGAATTGGACGCCTTGAGCCTTTTACCGTTTGAGCCCCATGTCAGCGCGAAAACATGGACGCCTTGAGCCTACCTCATTTTAGTTCCGATTAGCGGGTTAGGGTTAGAAAAGGGTTGGGTAAGGGTTAGGGTTGAGTATATATACTATAAACCAGTATAAGTACACCTTTCAAAGTTTTCATATCTAGAGGCTTAAGGCAACCAAAACGGGGTAGGCTCAAGGCGTCCACAGGGTAGGCTCAATGCGTCCACAGAAAGGCTCAAGGCGTCCAGGGCTCAAATCGTCCCAGGCTCAAGGCGTCCATGAACCGGCCAGTCAGAGAACATTCTCCGATCCGGCCAGGAAATTGGTGGCGCTACGAACCCACCGGGCGGCCATTTTGGAGAAGCCCCTACGCAATGCTAAGCCTATGTGACCATTCAGACAGACGTCCATTTATGATCAGGGATGAAAGTTGAGACTAAAGAAAAAATCGGAAATTTAAAACACTTATAAAAAAGAATCATGGATAACATTATCTTGGAACAGAATGGCTATGAATCGATATATATTCTAGTGTTCCGGTGAATATGAAATTTCGGAATTCCGTCATTTGTCGGAAAACTTGCATCCCTGTATGATACTTTTTAATGTGTGAAGATGTTTTAAGTACTTCTGAGGCAATTCCCCTCACAAAATCAGACTTCCCTGGTAATTTCAGATCAAATGATTATGTTGTAGCCCCAGTTAAGGCTATACACGCGATGTCAACAAAGCGTCGAAACAAGCAATTTTCTTCGAGTTGTCACGTTTAAATTATGTCTAAATAGTGCTATTCGATAAGGAACAGGGTCCCAGTGTCTCAGGGTATTAGAGGTGTGCCCAGCTGACCATGTCTAATCACTCAACACCAAAATACCTCACTGACCCACTGGTGCTGAAATACCCCATTGACCCCCTGTTTGAAATGTGTCGATCCTACACTCAGGCAGTTAGAGAAATGGCAAGTTTTCTGGATGAAAGTGGGTTACAGAAAACAATCCACAAACTGAATGTAACCCAAACTTCCTATTTGTTATTCATTTGTAATTGCACGCTCATTCATCAATGATGAACATTCTACTTGCTGATATTTCTGATTGTGTTAAATCATTTAATGAATGTTCATCATCAAAGACTTGTGCAAGTCTACCCTCCACCAACCCCACCCCGCCCGTCCTACCCCATCACCCTCTCTATATTTTGAGCAACAACAAACACAGCGAAACCGAAGGCTTTGCCCCGATACAGGGGACGCGCTTGGGATGCTGGGAGCTAAGTGTTGTCATAGAAACCCAATATGGCCGCAGCGTGACGTCACTGGCTCCGATCAACATTAGACAAAGCATCGATTCAAGTGCGTTCATACATGCCTTGACAAAGGCACTTGAGGTGTATAGAAGTCGGGACACTTTTATCGTCAGCAGTAAACTTTGATCGAGAAGCAATCTCACATTTAAGCCCTATACACATCTACCGATTTCGGAACATTGATGTAGGTTTGTCGGCGACAAAAGAACGGTAATTTTTCTCAGGTGAGCCATCCTAATTAAGACGGCCCCAGTCAGTAGATGTAGGACAGCTAGGCAAGGGTCAGGGAACGATTAGTGAAACCCTGTCCTTGAGATGTTCTTTTGTTGCTGACGAGTTGTTGTTCAATGTTCCTAAATCGTTCACCAAATGTTTATCAACATGTTGATAAATCCAGTTGCCAACATTGGTAAATCGCCCCTGATTGGGTGGCCGACAGGGGCCGAGGGGTTACATAATTCACCTGGAACAAGTTCACAGACTCCTATAAAAATTGGGCACTAATAGTTCAACCCTGAATTGGTAGATGTGTATTGGGCTTTAACTCATTAATCTAGAGTGTTATCATAGTTTATTTATAAAAGTTCCGATTTTTTGTGAGTAAATCTAGTTTATCAACAAAGACCCCATTGAAAATGTATGGGGACTCAGTAAACCATGACCCATTGTGTAAAACCTGTCAGATACCATAACTGTGGTGAACAGATTTAAATCTATGGTGATAGAGATGGTTGTGTGATAATAGAGAGCTTGACAACGTAATACACTCGCTCGCTAGCGCTCGTCTATTACTACGCGTCAACCTACGTGCTTTACGGCCACCTGTCCACAAAACCATCGATTATTGGCTATGTGTTTCAGTTTTATCCAGTGAAAAGAAACTATACAGCATGAACGATAAATATAGAACTGTTCGATAGATTTTAAATATTCAAGAAAATGACTTCAAGATTATGAAATAATGCCTGTAATTTATAATCAAATATACATATTACCATGTTCTTGGTGCATAAATGTCAGCTGTCCAATATGTCAGTGTCTACAAAGTTTTATATTAGAAATAGTTGAAATTAACAGGATTTGGAAATCTGGATTTTCCCTGACATTTTTGTGGATAACTGATGTAACTGGAAGTCACTAATATTTCAGTAAATAAATAATAAAGTAATATATCTGCCAGTTGTCTAATATATCTGTTAATCTTAGTTAAACCTGACAGGAATTGAAAATTGTGTGTTTCCCTGACATTTTTGTAGACTGATATAACTGGAAGTCACCAATATTTCAGTAAATATTTCATCAAGATATTTCTGTTTTACAATGAGTTGGCTGTATGTAGTTACATACTACTTAATAAATAAAGGACATAAATTCATCTTCAGAACATAGAGCTAGATATTTCTGTTTTACAATTAGTTTGCTGTGTGTAGATACATTCTACTTAATAAATAAAGGACATTGAATTTCTACTTAATAAATATAGGGCACTAAATTCATTTTCAGAACATACAGCTAGATATTTCTGTTTTACAATGAGTTGGAAATAAAGGACACTAAGTTCATTTTCAGAACATATAGCTAGATATTTCTGTTTTACAATGAGTTGGCTGTATGTAGGTACATTCTACTTAATAAATAAATAAATAAATAAATAATGGACACTAAATTCATCTTCAGAACATACAGCTAGATATTTCTATTTTACAATGAGTTGGATGTATATAGGTACAGTCTACTTAATAAATAAATAAAGGACAATAAATTCATCTTCAGAACATACAGCTTTATTTACAATGCAATTCTTCTCGGCACAAATACTGCTTGCTTCACCACGTGTTCTTCCTCAACTTGCGGAATATAGATATAGTCACTACAGTCCGAATGGTTCTCCTTTTTTCACATGCATTCCAAACATTATAGCACTCTGGAGCAATCGCTTCCACGGTTCACGTCCCAGACCCCTCAGATCCATCCAACCGTGACCACAATATTCTCTGAGGTAACCGAGACCGTAGACTAAAAAAAATACAAGGTGGGAGGAAACTAAAAAAAAAAAATACTTTGAATCGTTTCTGGTAGCATATAAACAACAACTCAGAGGTCTACCATCGAGTGTAAAGACCACAAAACTAGGTCACACCTGGCGACATAATTAGGTCACGCCTGGTGACAGAACTAGGTCAAACATG
The DNA here is from genome assembly GCA_950022655.1 of Alentia gelatinosa. Taxonomy (NCBI): domain Eukaryota; kingdom Metazoa; phylum Annelida; class Polychaeta; order Phyllodocida; family Polynoidae; genus Alentia; species Alentia gelatinosa. The sequence continues at coordinate 4,330,871 of OX465589.1, forward strand.
GCGACATAATTAGGTCACGCCTAGTAACAGAACTAGGTCACACCAGGTGTCTCAGTTTCAGTGTCACTAGGTATAATAACTTGCAACTCAATTGTCCACAACTGCTTTGTATAACTTGCAATTCAATCGCAACGCAGACCTAGGGTTTTTTTTACGTGTATATAACAAATTGTACAATTATACATTAATATTAATACGCGTTAGCAAAATGGACTACAATATGATGGTCATCACAAACTCTGCGAGTCTCCCCACTTCTCTGCATCATACATTCTCTTTTAAACCCTCACACATACGATTCCTATTCATATTTTACAAGTACAACCTTGTGGCATAGTATATGTTTTTTTTGTGTTTGTACATTATAGAATTTCAAATACTTCTTAAGTCCTACTTATACAAAATAACTATAAATACAATAATGTCATACAGTGAATGAGTGGTAGTTTGTGTTGATCATGATGATGAGAAATGATGATTCGCTTGAACAAATTGTAAATAATCTTGTAGTTGGTGTCTGTGTCAATATACTACCAACAACACATAGAAATACAGTCGACCTAGCTTAAGGGTCCTTCCTAAGGTGTTCACCCCATAACTCAATTTTCTCATAACAGAAACCCATATTTCCTGCTGGTTGTACCCCATTAAGCAGGTCACCCCATCAAGCAAGGCACCCCATTAAGTACCCCATTTTGGCACGGAATGGAAGGTGTCCTACTTAATGGGGTTTCACTGTAGTCGGTGAGAATTGTTCATAATATAATGATAATGATTATGAGATGAAGTATATACTATACAGAACGGAGTCAAATAACCAGTATGTCACATGACCACGCGATAGCCAATCATGGCCGACATAGTTTGGTTTGAAGAAAAAGACATTTTAAGCATTTGACACTCTCGCACAAGTTTTGCCCTTACTGTGAAAAATCTCAAGGTGTAGGAAAACACTTTGGCAACTGTTTTGTGTAATAATCTAGATTGTTGTACCCCAAATAAAGATTTCCATGACCATGGATCACTCAAGTGGTCGCTGTACCATGGCGCTTTTCACAGAACAGAAAATATACAATGAAATATGCCACTAAATTTGATCCATGATTCGTTGAACAAGGTATTAAAGAATAATCATAATACAAATATCTAAGGCAATCTTCTACAGCTACTTTACCCTCAGTCTTAAGATACTTCTTGGGACAAAATAAATACCAGTCATAGCACATGCTACAGAGATGAAGGATTTAAGACACCTTTTTTAACGTTTTCCGTTTTGTTTTTTTTGAAGATACATCAAACCTTCCTTCCAGAGGATAGCCCTATTTTCTATGTACACTACCCCCAAAAGACACTCCATAGACCCAGAAAGACATGGGGGTTGAAATGTAAGCAAGCCGAAGAAAGAAAATATGAAAAAGGAGGGGGAATTCTTTACAAAGAAAAAAAACCTGGCGCCATTGCATCTATGTAAACACTATCTGTGTTGTTGGGAACACTATTCCAGTGAGGAGTATGGGTGGGGAGTTTAGGTCGGGGTACCACAGCTGTAGGACTGGGGGAGGTGGGGGGGGGGGGGGTGTGAGGGGGGTGTAGGGGTGTCATTTCGCTGGTGTCTGGGTGGGACAAAAGGGCCTGTTTAACCCACACCAGTCACCAGCAGCAACCGGCGTTCCTTCGCTGATACCCGGCACTATGTAAACTGGGGCTATGAGGGCGCGCTGGGTACTAGTGAACCACCCTTCCCTCTGCCCCCTTCTTTCTCTTTCAGTCGGTGCCTGGTCTTTATAGACAGTTCGCCCTAGACTTGCTCAAGTCTTTGATTATGAACATCCATTAAATGATTAATCGCAATCAGAACAAAGGTCATTATAGTATGTATCTTTCTCTGACTGGCCCATGAATCAAAGACTTGTTCACAATAAATAGAATCTCCTGTTTATGGCCCCAAGCCACTCCTTGTAACCCTACACCTCCTCCCACCCCTCCCCTCCTCCAGTTCTCTGACTGCCTGTGTTATCATAACAATAAATTTCTCCTGCTTCTGACTGTTACCCGATTAAGATCAAAGTATAAGGGTATCAATCTCCCATCAGATATCCTGATCAGTGGCCAGGATATCTGTATGGAGAGTGTTGGAAATACTGGCGCTATACAGCGCCAGAAATCCAGCACTATTACCGATTGTACCAGTCCCTGTATCTCAGCAAGGAGGGTAGTCATAGGATGCAGGGACTGGAGCCAGTCTAGGGTAGAGTAGGTGGAGGGATACAGGGACTGGAGCCAGTCTAGGGTAGAGTAGGTGGAGGGATACAGGGACTGGAGCCAGTCTAGGGTAGAGTAGGTGGAGGGATACAGGGACTGGAGCCAGTCTAGGGTAGAGTAGGTGGATACAGGGACTGGGGCCAGTCTAGGGTAGAGTAGGTGGAGGGATACAGGGACTGGGGCCAGTCTAGGGTAGAGTAGGTGGAGGGATACAGGGACTGGAGCCAGTCTAGGGTAGAGTAGGTGGATACAGGGATTGGGGCCAGTCTAGGGTAGAGTAGGTGGATACAGGGACTGGGGCCAGTCTAGGGTAGAGTAGGTGGAGGGATACAGGGACTGGAGCCAGTCTAGGGTGGAGTAGGTGGAGGGATACAGGGACTGGAGCCAGTCTAGGGTAGAGTAGGTGGAGGGATACAGGGACTGGAGCCAGTCTAGGGTAGAGTAGGTGGAGGGATACAGGGACTGGAGCCAGTCTAGGGTAGAGTAGGTGGATACAGGGACTGGAGCCAGTCTAGGGTAGAGTAGGTGGATACAGGGACTGGGGCCAGTCTAAGTCCGCCCCTATGACGGGCTTTCAAGGGGCGCAAGAGGACCATACGCCCGCCACCCCGCCACCCGCTGGGACTAAACCGACACCGCTTATAGGTACAACACCCCACGTTAAGACATCCCGCCATCCAACAGCGATCTCACTCGGGGGGCGGAGAAAAACATAGAAAAGATATTTTATGTGGAATTTACTGCCTTAGAGAGAATGAGAAAAATGAGGAAAAATATATAATTGTATTGGAATTGAGCTGAGGTGTGTGGGGAGGTTTGAATCACTGTTTGTTGGTGTGATGTGAGTGAGGCTCAATTTATAATAGTTTTTGTTTTACACAAAAACAACCAATTATAAACTGGAAGTAAAAAACTAGGATTTCCGTGATTGAAGTCCAGTTTTCACATCAACTGAGATATAGGTGTCGTACTTCAACAAAAGTCTCCGAATCCTATTTCAAATGCACTCTTTATCCCCACTTAGAATATACAAAAAAAAGGAAACTTGTATCTTTGAGCCCCATTTAAAAATACTCTTGCAATTCCGATATTTTTTATCCTTGTGTCACACTAAAAACATACTCTGGAAATTCCGATTTTTTAATCCTTGAGTCACACTAAAAACATAGGCAATTCCGCCTATTTTTTTCTTCGATAATCGCAAAACGCTTGTGAAATTGTTGGGTGAAACTCGGGGTCACTTTCTGACCGAGATTGAGAGACGCCGGGCGCAAGGGATTGTGGGAACGAACGCACACAGCATCTGGTGTTCGTTCCCTCCGCCGATGGCAGGTGGCGCTCGGGTTGTCATGGCAACGCACCACGCGATGTAATTTAACCCCCCACCACCCCCCCGAAGGGGTGTGATTGGTTGACCTACTTGGCGGCGTGGGGCCTGGTAGGCGTCTGGTTTGGGGTCGGTGGCGGCTGCACCCCACACCCCCTCTACACCCCCACTGCTCCCCCCCCCCCTCCCCACACACACACACCCTACTCACCCCACACCCTCTCCCCATTCAACCCGACATCTACCTTCGATACCGTAAACCCCACCCCCACAATGTCCAAAGTCTCCCACACACTCTAAAGGGGTGGTTTTACTGGACCGATGGTCGCCGATTTGGTAGCCAGACACTCGCCGATCCTTATCGGATGCCCTAGAGTTTCTCAAGACTTTAATAATGGTCATTTTTTAAACCATTATTATCAGAATTGAAAACAATACAATATGTGACCTTCCTCTTAAAGGCCCAGGAACAATTGATCGGGTGAAAGAATTCGGCCTGGTGGAGCACACCCTTAAGGAAGAAATTAATGAGTGTTTGGTCTGTGTCCCCTTCACCATCGAGTTTGGAGTGTGCAGTAATGTGAACGAGGCGATAGCCGAGTGAATATTCTGAAGCGCTCCAAACGAGATGGGGAACGGGGACTCAGACCAAGCACAAATATGTTTCTGATTTTATCTTAGCCTGGAAGTATACATACTCTTTCTCACCCATTGAGAATGAGTTACCGTACTCGCAAGAACGTTGAGAACGAGTTCCTAACGTTAAGGCTGTGGACATTTATTCCAGGTTAAGATAAAATACCGTAAACACCCCCACAACGGCCCCAGTCTCTCACCTACTTCAATACCGTAAATCTCCAAAAACCGGCCCCAGTCTCATACCCACTTCACCTTGCGTTTAACATCTGGTTTCTCACAATGAAAAAAATCCTTAAATTTCAATAAATACCGCATATATATTGGCACTTTTTTATTCTGTGTGAATCCTTGAGTTGGATATAAAGACAGAATTGAATAAATAAAATAAAATTGCTGACCTTACTGTTTCTAAAATGTGGCTTATACTCATTCGATACATCTGAATGTAGTGTCAGTTCTTCACCATTATTTCTTATTAAAAAAAAATAATTAAAAAAAACCCACCATGCTGATTTACCTCGTAGGGCACAACATCATTTTAGATATTTGGTTTGTATAACATGCGTGCAAATAAATATTTCTCTGATCATTCATAGTTCACTCAAAATGATGTACTCACTGGTAGTAATATAATTTAACACTCGTTCTAACGAACTCGTTTTAAACATGCGGCGAAACGAGTTCGGAATCCAGAAAAATTACTCCACAGGAATACAGTTTCTGTATATTACCAAAGAGAGATACAAGATACGTTGGTTAAAATATTTTGATGAATTTACTTGGCACCATTCAGTTATAATGTAATTACAGGGAATTGTGGCAGCGAAATCTGTTTTGAAACATGAAGCAGTAAATTCTGTTAAATATTCAAAAAATATAGAAAAAAAATAGTCATAAACCTCAGGAATTCTGGTACTGAAGTTATGTTTGGATTGAAATTGATACGTGAAATAGAACACAGTATTGGAACTTGGCAAACCTAGCCAGGCCTTGAATTACTTAACACAAAGGCAGCTGACAAAATCAAAGTCGGAATAGGCACTGACTTCATAAACATTCAACCCCAAGCTTTCGGTTTGATGTAATCAGTTGATACCAAATATACACGGTTAATTTTTTCAGCGTGAAAGGTAAATTACAATTAACAAAAAATGTTAATTACACCTTTTTAGCACAGTAGGGAAGTAATGTTTGGCAAACTTAAACCACAAACCCATGACAATTTTCTCTTCATATTTCTATCACCAGACCTCTATTTCAACACCCCCCCCCCCCCCACCCTCCTCGCTTTGACCTAGTTAAAAAGAAGCATGCAATTCTGCTCCAGAGGTGCCAGTGGGGTTTAGAAAAGGATAAACCGGAAAATATCTAAATCATGCAAAATCTTTTTTTTAATCTCTAATAAAATAAAAATTAATGGTTAAAACGCGGCTAGGTGTTGTTTGTTTGGCCAAAAAAAGATAATAAAATTAAGTTTATGATAGAGGGAAAAAAAAGAAAACGGAAAACTGGCATCTCCATTGTTGAGATTGTCTGCTTGTGAGGGAAATTACAATCACACATATTTTTCAACTGACTCTACAGTAACCAATGTTTAAATTGCCTATGAATCACATCAGAGTACGAGAAATCTATCCTCGGTATCGTCTAAACTATGAGAAGAACAAATGGAGCACCAGCCTCTCTCTGAATGAATACTGGACGCTACGCTCGGTAGCCAACACGCTTAGGATGCTACGCTTTGTAAATTGGACGCTACACTTGGTTTTCAGGAGGTGACATTCTCGCACCCGCGGCGAACCGCGCAACAATGATAAATAATCATATGTTGCCTGTCGTGAATCACAATATAAACTCACCAACTGTTTTTCGCACATCTTTCCGTTATCTACTGATGTTAATTCGAAGTTTCGATGTCAATTATTGATAAAGTTCTGATATAAATTTTTTTTTAAAAGCGTAGAGTCCGTCCGTCACCTGCTGAAAACTGAGGCGTGCTGGCTACGAAGCGTAGTGTCCAGATACACTCTGAATCCTCCATACAATATACATACATATAGCATTAATTTGCACAACTTGTATACCAAGGCAGTTAAGACCACCTGCTATTGATTTGTTGCTACTGCATAGCTCTTTTAACTCCTTTGTGTGTGTTAAAAGAAAACAAACCTCTAGAAATCCCAAAAATCACATTGTCTCTGCACACTTGTGCTATTTACATGATTTTTTTAAGGAGGTTTTCAATTCAAATTTTTCTTCAAATCTGGGAAGTTAAATTAGGAAATTCTCAGCACTGCTGATTAGTATTTCCTGAGGGCTAGAGATGCGTTGTGGTAGATAATATACCGCGACTATTTTAAAACATCTTCAGTGATTGGTCTATCTTTAGGAAACAAACAGAAGTCACAAGTTAGTTGATTCTTTTTAAGACCAATGACACAGATGTCTTTTCGGTGGGAATAAATCCTCACTAGTTTTTTTTTCATCGCGAGGAAAAATGTTTCTGTCGTTTTTGTAACAAAACAACCGTAGAATTACGACCCCATCTTGCCTTTTGGTTGTAGTTGACCGATGTTAAGTAGGCTTGACATCGCGTATCTTACTCCACTCTTAGCAACATCCAACAACCGTATTTATCCAATTTTTTTTGCAAAGATTTTTTTCAGGTATACATTGCACAAGTGAAAACCACTGGCTCAGTAGGTATAGGAGTCCCAGGGTTCCCAGCCTGTTTACTCCAATTTCCATTCAGCTGTTTCATTTCACACCCAACCTCCAGGTTGCTGAAACTACAAGCTCAGGTATGTGAGAGTTCTAGTACTCCATCCACCACATACCCACTTCCAGCATGGCAGGTCAAGCATGGGTAATATAATATATATATATATTAAACATACATTTGTGTTGTTTTTTTCCATATCCCTAGGGCTTATTCTGGCTCTTTTTCTTATAGAATATCATAACATGGAGTCCAGTTTTGTTTTATATTTTTGTTCAGTCTGTCTCTTCTGGTACAGAAATGAGAAGTTGGTCGTGTCAAACAACTGCCTCCTCTTTGCGACCAGTGAATACTCGTACATAAAAGTTCACCCAGGATCCTAGCGTCTTCCTGGACCAAATCCAGAAACCGGATGTGATTCCCACAATAAGGGTCATTAAGTATTTAATCATAAAGACGGTAAACTCAGGCTTTAGCAGAGTTTTGTGGTTCACCTTGGGGCATGGGTAGCGGAACTTGTTGCAGATTTCTGAATGCCAGGTGATCATCCATTGATCCCTGAAGGACTGCTCGTAGAAATAACACCCGATGACGATAGTAGCTGGGACTGTGTAGAGAACGGAGAAAATCCCGATACGCACCATCAACTTCTCCAGTTTATCCGTTTTGGTGCCGTCGCTTTTCATAATGGTTCTGATGCGGAACAGGGACACAAATCCAGCCAGGAGGAAAGATGTGCCGATGATGAGGTACACAAATAGTGGAGCTAGCACGAAGCCCCTCATGGCATCGATATCAGAAATCCCCGTGAAGCAAACACCACTAAGGGTATCCCCATCCACCTGCCCCATGGCTAAAATCGCGATGGTTTTGATGGCAGGCACCGCCCAGGCGGCTAAGTGGAAGTATTGGGAGTTGGCTTCGATGGCTTCGTGACCCCATTTCATCCCAGCAGCCAAGAACCACGTGAGGGTGAGAATGACCCACCAGATTGAACTGGCCATGCTGAAGAAATATAGCATCATGAAGAGTATGGTGCAGCCTTCCATCTTGGTGCCTTGGGTGACCACACGAACGGTGAGTATCCCTTCTTCGTGGGAAGGGAAGGGGCCCGTACAAGCCACCTTATCCTTGATTACGAATCCCACAAGATAGGTGATAGCTACGATGCAATAGCAACCACTTAAAAAGATAATAGGTCGCTCTGGATAGCGGAATCTCTGCATGTCGATCAAGAATGTGATGACTGTGAATAGTGTGGAAAAAATACACACCGATGACCAAACGCCAATCCAATACCAGGCAAACAACCGCTGTCGGGGTCCAAAGAAAATATCATTTTCCTTTCCGCAAGGTAACCCACAGTTTTTGGCCACAACGTCCCCGATTTTCAGTTTGTAATTGAAGCTCGAGGGTACTTGGAGTTCCTTGGGGCACTCAAAATCTCCTGGGATACGATCGGAAGGGATGATGGGGCGGTTGGACGGGTAGTAGGAGGTCGAAGGCGGTTGGGTTGCTTCCACGGGGTCGGTCCGGTTCTCCCCTACACATAACCCCGATACAGGGAACTTCTGACAATCCAGACTCTCCGGCCATTGGAAGCCGAAACGATTCATCAATGTCTCACACCCAGTCCTGGCCTGAATGCATAGCGACTGGCAGGGAGGGATCGCTTCGTCCAACATCGTACAGACGGGCGCGTACATCGTGCAAAGGAAAAATTTCAGGAACGGGCTACACTGTACCTTCACCAGAGGGAAAAACTGGTGCACTTCCAAACCTGCATCGTCCTGTTTTTGGTGGTTTAACAAGTTGGGCATTATCGTCTGGTTGTATTGGATATCCTTGCACAAGGGGATTGTGATAGGTTCACATTTTTCACTTTGTTGATGTCCGTAGTCTGATACGCGCGTTTGGTAGCCGCTTTTGCTGGCGGCTAACCCTCGGTTCTGCATTAGCAAAACCAGACACGCTACCGACACCAATCGAACGAGTGAAAATCGACACATCCCTCGTAATTCCTCCATTGTTTCTACACACACACTATCTTCAATAGCAATCCATACACACTGCTAGCTCCGATGTCAACTTTCACTGGCTTGGGTTCACGCACGATCGTAGTGAATCCCGACTGAAACGTCAACTATTCCGTATCCAGACAGACGAACAACATGGCTGCCGCTCTCTTTGTGCAATGATTCAAACAACCATCCGAAGCTGTCGGTTGGTTTCGCGGCACCCCGCACCTCTACGCTACACTGTTTAGCGTTACGTGAACCTCGCTTGACCCCGGGACCGAGCGGGGTGTCGCGAAACTACCCGACCTACTTCTCATAATAAATCAGCCGCGTGGGGGATGCGTCGCGATCGCTGATTGGTCGACGGGCGCTGGCAGGCCGGCTGTTCCGTTCACCTCCCTCTGTTGTATGGTGCTCGCAGTTTTGCATCGGGATGAGAAAGCAAACATTTGTTTCTGCAGCTGGCAGTGGAACTGACACCAGTTGAATGGAGGTGTCAGGAAAACTGAGGAGACCAGGGCACGCACAAGTAGATGTGGACATAAAAAAAAACATGAATTAGAAACAATAGTAACAGTTAATTATCAATTCTTTTAAATCTCAGTTGTTAGCAACCATGACTATGCATGTATGGAATATACAAGTACGGTACCACACAATGAAACTTTGGTGAATTTTCCTTAGCACACTCTTCACCTTCCCCTCCCATTTCTTTTATTTCCTTCTTCATTTTTTTTTTGTAATTGTTGACTGGGTAAATCGAGCGTGTGATTTCCAGGTTCATTACCTCAGAATTCAATATGATTATCAAGAAGTTACTTTACATTTCTACTTTTTGGAGTTTTAATTAGTAGGCCTAAGTTTATGGTTGAAACAAGTTCGCACCAAGTATAAGCAACAAACTTATACCGTTTCAGGCAGTTCCCCAACTTCAGGATAAAAGTGCCTTTGCATACTTGTTACTATTATACTGTACTTGTATAGACCTATAAATTAATATGATAAATACGTATGATTGTAAGGCCTTTGCTGGAAATATACATATATTAAATTCCCACTTCTAAACTCATTACATAAACATAATAGCTACCTTAGTAGTGACCAATCTCGCTATATCTTGTGTCTTGGCGGAATCACTCAGTCACCACTTAAACTGCTGGTTCCACCAAGAACAAGATATAGCGAGATTGGTCACGATTTGGTGTCTTGATAAATCTTGCTAGGTTTTGAATAGGCCTAATTATGTGCATATTTGCCGCGATGTGTCTTGAGGTGTCGCCGTGGTGGAGCACCAAAATATACACCCGACACCGCGCACTACGCATCGCAACAAAGGAGGTACAACATATTGCGACACTGTAAGATAACATCAAGAGACGTCACGAGTTTGAGTCTGAGTTTATTTATGCCACACATTTTGTTGGCTCCGTAATGCCACTCGTCTTCGACTCGTGAAATTACGGAGCCAACAAAACTGTGGCATAAATAAACATAAACTCAAACGAGTGGTGTCTAGATTTTATCCTACCCCGTTTCCATATTTTTTCAGTATCATAAAGTAGTGGCATAAACAACACTTTATGTCACACCCGTGACATAAACAAATCCCATGTTAAGTCTATGGCGTTTTTTATAAGGGGTAGGATAAAACAATATATATCAAGCTATACCACGGCAAATCCATCGTGTTGGTAGAATCAGCCCTTTACAATGGAAGTTATTGGAAGGTATGTGTATATACACATGTAGTAGAGGATGATATGATAACATATTGATAATGAGCGGGTATGTATACATGTACATGAACTCTGCATATCACATATACATCCCAGCTGTTTGCATGCTATAAAAAGTTTCTTTGCTATCCACAATTGTTTCCGAGCTTACGTGGATACGATAATTGATATATTCATTCAGTAGTTAATTATATGTAATTAAATTGTGACATGTTTGTGTTATAATAACCGACATGACTATAAGCCTATATGTTATTATTCCAAATTACATATTCAAAAGTAGGGCCTACTGCCCAGTGAAAAGAAAATGTTTATCAATAATTATTAATTATGTTTGACACTTTGTACTACGTTTCCATTCTATATCATTTTATATTTTTTTTAGTTAAATTTTATTGACCTTTCTCAAGTAAGAAGCTCTTCCGGGCAATAAGTCGGATCCAAGCAGCCATCATAACCAAACATCACATTGAAACCTAACTAGGGTTAATTAGTATGACAGGGATGATTAATGAGATGAGGCTAATGGTATATGAGTTACCGCACAAAATACAGAATACATTGAAGTAACAGACAGGAGAAAATTTCGAGATACACTAGATCATGTTCTTAAAATGATCGATTTGCTGCAATTTCTGAACTAGTGGCGATAGTTTTTCCCACTCCTTGTTCCCTCTCCACAGTTTGGTAGAATGACGTCCTTGGTTGTTTAAATCGGACTCCATCCTCACTTCTCGTTGCATATCGCCCCACGACCAAGTTCGCAGGATCCTTTGTTCTCTTCTGCATTAAACATCTACCGAAATCGATTCATGGCCCTAGAGCCTACTGAACATAGGATAACATATATATCCTAGTAGTTAACTCCAGAATAAAGATCAACCTACAAAAAACAACAAAGAAACATGTACATATTTCCTGCCAGACTGGTGTACATACATACGTGAAGAAATATAATTATAGTTTATGAGTTTTACCATATGCGCCCTCCCGCTGATTTATTTCACAAAAGAGCACTCCGGGAGATATACACAATATTGACTGGTTTCAGATACAAGCGGCCGTATGCCTCAAGGAGTTGACGCGTAGTAATATCTGAGTACATGCAAGGATATTACATAGTGTCAACTCTGAGGAGCATACAACCGCATATAATTGTTTCCTGCACACTATTTCTTCTGTATGTGCCGGCTTTTGCAAGCCGGAGCATACAAAATATCTGTATGCACCGAGTATGTAGATATATGCTGCCCATGTGTTTTTTATGGATACTTTGTATTAGGTGGATAATAACATATCTGTATGCTCTAGGTATGTAGATACATGCTACCTATGTGTTTTCTATGGACACTATGTATTAGGTGGATATATCTCTATGTTCTGGCAACTAGATACATGTTGCCCATGTGTTTTCTATGGACACTATGTATTAGGTGGATAAGATAACATATCCGTTTATTCCAGGTATGTAGATACACGCTACCCATGTGTTTTCTACGGACACTATGTATTAGGTGGATAAGATAACATATCCGTTTATTCCAGGTATGAAGATACATGCTACCTACGTGTTTTCTATGGACACTTTGTATTAGGTGAATATATCTCCGGGTATCGTGATACACGCTCCCTATGTGTTTTCTATGGACACTTTCTATTAGGTGGATATATCTGTATGCTCCGGGTATGGTGATAGACACTCCCTATGTGTTTTCTATGGACACTATGTATTAGGTGGATAACATAACATACCCGTTTATTCCAGGTATGTAGATACACACTACCCATGTGTTTTCTATGGACACTATGCAATAGGTGGATAATATAACATATCCGTATGCTCTAGGTATGAAGATACATGCTACCTACGTGTTTTCTATGGACACTTTATATTAGGTTGATATATCGGTATACCCCATGTTGCCCATGTGTTTTCTACGGACACCATGCATTAGGCGGATAACAAATACGTATACGCGGGATGCGGGTAGAGACAAGGGGAGGTTAAACGATGGCAATTACTGGAGTCATTAAACACAGGTAGGGGATGCCTAATTGAGTAACTTCCGCGTGCGTTAGTCTGGGGCACATCCCGTCAGAGCCAGCATGTCAAGAGTACTCGAGGAAGTACGCCAAGTGGCTGCCACTAATTGGGGAGAATTGTGGCTGAGTTTCAACTGCAAGTGGTGGCTGAAAACAAAGGGTAGGGTGTGAGTGTGGACACAGCTAAATCCACAGGTGAGAGTGGTTGGTGTCACACTAAGCAAGTGTCATGTATACTCTCCTAGCATATGTCTTGCGCTTTGGTTCCGCTCGCGTCACGTAATAACTGCTAGGAGAGTGTAGGTGTCACTATGTCGGTTGTGAGGATATGTTTGGTTAACTAACATGGATGAATAAAGAAAGGGGCATAATGTATCCTCCAGTTTGTATCAGATATTGGCAATTGGTAATTAAACGTGTTAATGTTTTAGTTCACAGATTATATATACGACCGTATGAGGTGTGATCGACCTTGGCGACATCTGGTGTTTAGAATACAAACTACAGGTGGGTTTTGTATGTTTTTGTTCGGCGGACAATTTTTATTACCCACCCAATACGGAGTCTCTATACCAGTTTTGACTAATGACTGACATTATTTCAAAATCACCAGATGATTTTTAGGAACAAGCCTGTGATCCGTATGGGATGGGACTAGCTTTAGTACCAAATGTGGATATTAGAGGGCGGCACAGGGGACTGTACCATAAGAGTCTCTTTCACAGAATACCACACACAATAATATCATGAAACATCACGAAATTTCATATGATTGTTTATATGGCATGAGTTGTCTTCGGGGCATGAGATCACGAAGCGGAGCTGAGTGATATCTGCAGCGGAAGACAACGAATGGCATATAAAGAATTATATGAATTGAGTAATGTTTAAATTTTATCTTTCCCTGTTACATGTTTTTATCTTCATATGTCATATAAATATTTTATGCCATAATCGTGGCATACAATTAAACCATGTTAAGTCTATGGAGATTTATATGAGGGGTATGATAATATCGTAAAACTGGATGAGTTTTAATCTTGGCCACCGTATGCCACGACTGGAGTTTGGCATAGTGACTTCATGAGGCGTAGTCCACAGCCAAAACTCCAGGAGTGGCATGGGGTGGCCAAGATTAAAACGAATCAGGTTGTGATTTTTTCTTATCCTGTCTCCTCCATTTTGGAATATTAAGTGATAACAATTCTGTATGGCACTAGTGGCGTATAAAACTCTGTATGCCAGACAGCATGGCATACGGAAACTCAATTTATATTAGGGGTAGCATAATGATTGTTTTTGTGTAGGCCTACGAGTGGCCGTAATCTCCGAGTACTTGACGCATAGTAATATCCGAGCGATTAGCGAGTATATTACCTTGTCAACTTCTTCTTAAGAATTTGAAATATTTCAAGGTGTACATATAATATTCAGACTCGAAAATATGCCCCTCCCACCTGAGAGTATCGGGGCAAGTAATTGTCGCGCCGTTAGTTCGTATTATTACATACCTATTGCCGAACGTGTATGAAATACTGCCCGCTACTAGGGGTGTAGTATAAATAATGTTCGGTTGCACTGCGCCCGTAGTGAAAATTCGGGCGCACTGTGCCCTTAGTGAATGTCTCAGGTAGAAATCTACATAAATAAGTATAAAAAATTATGTTTTTCTTGATTTCTAGGTATGTAATAATAAGAAAACGCAGCGACTGAGCCCGTAGGGATACCATTCTCGGCCTTTTGATGCCATAAATACGTCCCTCTGCCTGCGGCATCGGGACGTATTTATGGCATCAAAAGACCTCAAATGGCCATCCCTTCGGGCTCAGTAACCACGTTTTCTCTTAATACTTCACAGATTAAACGTCGAGTCAGTTTTCCCAATGTACATCATAAGTCTGTATCTATTCTCTTTTTTTTCTTTGAGCAAATCTTTCATTAATCTCTGGACATTATCATACAGCTTACAACTTTCAGCTTTGCCAAACAATTCTCCGTACATTCAGTGTTACCTTGTGGTCATTTCCATTGCTTCCTTCTTTTTTTTATACCAGTTAACTCTATAAAACCAAAACTATATGAACATCATTTAGGCTATTCTGGAACTAAACCTTTCATCTCCTAAGTGTCCTGTACTAATTACATGGCTGCCACCCCTGTAGTGTAGACACTAACAATTATGATTATTCTTATTCCTTTTCTTAGAAAAGGCATATGAAGAAGTTTCTAGGGGTTACATCGAAAAATTGTTTACTACCACTACTTCTATTTCGAGTCTCTTAAAACAATTACATGCATAGGTTCATTCAGACATAGTTCTGTCTAGAAAAACTAGAGCCAAGAAGTTTCTCCTTCTACTTAGGTTGTGGTTTATTGTTCAATGACTCACATTAGACCACTTGTTTCTCTAGTATGCAGGCATCTTAAACCTGGTACATAATATGATATCATATGAAAGCAGGTTGACTTACTACACAGACCATTGCATAGACCCTATTGAGGTATCCCGTAATTCAGTCTGTTGAAAAGTTCCGGGTTTTGCTGGTTACCAACGTAGTATGGTGATAGACCCCTTACTCGTAACCCAGAATTAATGCAGTTTAACGGTTTTCAGACATCCTCAAATTGAAATTCTGATGTCAGAAATGGAAATTTCAGCTATTTCTACATGGGAATTTGAAATTATATTCAGTTTCTCCAATTATAAATCAGAAAACTGTGATTAATTTTGTCGAAGTGTGCCAAGTCTATCGGGAGCGGAACTTTGCTTTACCCGGGGCGATAATCGGGAGTTTAGTAACCTCTGGAGGCTCTATAGAAACCATAGCCGTCTGGCTAAGTCATACAGGGCAGTACTATCAAGAGACGTCACGAGTTTGAGGCTCTGTAATTTCACGAGTCGAATACGAGTGTCTAGATTGTATCCTACCCCGTTCCCATATTTTTTCAGTATTAGAAAGTAGTGGCATAAACAACACTTTATGTCACACCCGTGACATAAAAAAATCCCATGTTAAGCCTATGGCGTTTTTTTATTAGGGGTAGGATAAACAACAAGACAATATGACAGACACATCGAAACAGGAAAGAAAATAACCAATGATAGAATTAAGACAATAGCAGTATTTGCAGTCTGTATCTAAATGAGAACATCCAGCCAGCGGTCATACCGTATACGGATATATTGTGCGTCCGATGTGGACTAATTGTGCGTGTTAATTAAGTAATAATTAAGTAATTAGCACGTCTGTGTAGGCATGCTGGGCCCCGTTTTAATTGTCTAGTGGTGTACTGTGTGTCCGGGTCGCCGTCCCTTTGACACTATCTATTGATACTTTAAAGGCATATCCTACAATTCACAGTGGCGCCACCTGGTAATTTTTAAATAATTTCAATTATTAGTCAAAACTGGTTTCTTGGGATTTATTCTAATTCTACATGAGTAGATTTAACATTTTGCCCAGTTTATTCAATCCAATAGGTAAAATAGGCCAATTTGCATTTGATTTACATGGGAAATCTACTGAAAAATATGTTTTTCTTCAATTCTTCCGAAAACAAGTACTGTGACCTATGTTTTCTAAAACATAAATAAATAGTACTATATATATATTATATTGTGTGAAAATTTGAGGAAAATGACATGGGTTTTACTTTGTGAAAAAATACTTGTTAGAATTTCTATATATTCTTATATAAAATCATCATCATATTGATCTATAAATCAAAAACTAGCACGGTGACCCCGATTTTGAAGTTAGATATGTGTTCCAAAACACTTGGAGATGGTCATATTAAACTTTCAGGAAATTGACATGATTTCCCCCTCACCCACACCCTCACTCACACCCCTCACCCACACCAACACACCTCACCCCTCACCCACACCCCTCACCCTCTGCCACACCCTTACCTTCACCCTCACCCACACCCTCACCTCAACCACACCCCTCACCCTCACCCTCACCCTCACCCACACCCCTCACCCTCACCCCTCACCATCACCCACATCCCTCACCCATAACCCTCACCCATAACCCTCACCCACACACCTCAGCCTCACCCACACCCACACCCACACCCT
Organism: Alentia gelatinosa; assembly: GCA_950022655.1. Classification (NCBI taxonomy): domain Eukaryota; kingdom Metazoa; phylum Annelida; class Polychaeta; order Phyllodocida; family Polynoidae; genus Alentia; species Alentia gelatinosa. The sequence goes on from OX465589.1 coordinate 4,347,699, forward strand.
CACCCACACACCTCACCATCACTCCTCACCCCACACCCACACCCACACCCCTCACCCTCACCCTCACCCCTCACCCCTCACCCCTCACCCCTCACCCACACCAACACACCTCACCCTCACCCTCACCCACACCCCTCACCCACACCCCTCATCCACACCCACACCCCTCACCCACACCTCTCACCCTTACCCACACCCTCCCCCTCACCCTCACCCTCACCCCTCACCCACACCCCTCATCCACACCCACACCCCTCACCCACACCTCTCACCCTTACCCACACCCTCACCCTCAGCCTCACCCTCACCCCTCACCCACACCAACACACTTCACCCTCACCCTCACCCTCACCTTCACCCACACCCCTCACCCATACCCCTCATCCACACCCACACCCCTCACCCACACCTCTCACCCTTACCCACACCCTCACCCTCAGCCTCACCCTCACCCCTCACCCACACCCCTCATCCACACCCACACCCCTCACCCACACCTCTCACCCTTACCCACACCCTCACCCTCAGCCTCACCCCTCACCCCTCACCCACACCAACACACCTCACATTCACCCTCACCCTCACCCACACCCCTCACCCACACCCCTCATCCACACCCACACCCCTCACCCACACCCCTCACCCACACACCTCACCCACACCCCTTACCCACACCCTCACCCACACCCGTCATCCACATCCACACCCCTCACCCACACCCCTTACCCACACCCCTCATCCACACCCTCACCCTCACCCTCACACTCACCCTTACCCACACCCCCCACCCTCACCCTCACCCACACCCTCACCCACACCCTCACCCACACCCTCACCCTCACCCTCACCCTCACCCCTCACCTTATATTTATCACTAGTTGAATATGTCAGGCAATGTTACTTTGGTCTCTACTCCCTGAAATTGTACTTGTCACTTGTCTTATGAATTCCTTCACAATTCTCTCACAATTTTCTGTTTGAAGCACTTTTATTTCCGAAAACTGATTTTACATTGAGACTTTCCTTGTTATCTCCTTTCTTGAATATTTCCACTATATGTTAGAACTGTTCTGTCATGCATAATCGATTAAATATAGGTGCAACATCACATTTAATGGACACAAATATGTACACAAAACAAAAATATGTCCTATTGCATGATGAAACAATTGAATTATGATTTTAGTTTGTGAAGCCCTACAATTATTACATACCTGTGTGCGAATGTCTATGAAATACTGCCCGCTGCTAGGTGTGCAGTAATAATAATGTTCGTGCCCGCTGTGAGTGCGACTTAATGGGTCATTAAATTGTCGGGTTTTTTTCCATTGATTTAAGGTAATTATATAGAATGTCCTGACCATGCTGTACAATTCACAGAATGAGATGCTAATTTACCGTTTGTACGGACCGAGGCGTTTACGCCGAGTTCCGTATAAACGGTAAATTAGCATCGAGTTCTGTGACTTGTACAAGCATGGTTGGACGTTATATATTTACTATATACCCGAAATTTAAAAAAAATCAATTTCATTTATCTTAACAAACAAAATTTTAATAAATGTATATTTCTAGATGGTCCGTATTTTAGTGTACGGACCAGTGGTCCGTACAGTATTTTTACGTCATATGCCAAAACGGTGCGTATATACAGTATATACAGTATATATATATATATACAGTATGGGTATATAGTAAATAATAATAAGCAAACGTCCTGATTGTGGGCGAAACGGTTCCTCTTCTCAGTCAGTCGTCGATTTCATACTGCCTTCCGCCTATGGCGTCAGGCAGTATGAAATCGATGGCTGACCTCGAACAGGAACCGTTTCGTCCACAGTAAGGACGTTTCCTAATGTTACATGTCAGCAAGCATGTGACAATATTGTTAGTTATGAGTATTTCACATTAGCTCCGAGTTCATCATGCTATGTATGGATAAATTTCATGAATATAACAAATGAATTGTTTTCATAGAGGAATATATAATTATCTCTAGCAAAATAATCTACAAATGGAATAAAATCCACAGTACATATGTGAGTTACTATCATTCTGTAGCAACATTGAAAACTGCAAGCCTTATGCATTAGATTAGGTTTAATTGCAGTATATATTAACATATGACATCAACATTAAAAATCAAAGGAATTGCTTGTATATAAGAATATGCAATTATATATAATCTGGAATGAATATGCTATACACTATTCTAGTGACATTTTATCAATGAAAAGCATTATATATTCGATTCAATGTGATCAGAATATCTATATCATAAATGTAAGGATAACTTGCATCAGGAAACCGAGAATGATATATAATTCATGTAAGGCCACTAAAAAACAACTTGTTTCTCATCACCGCGCGCATCAGAAAAAAACGATTTTAGAAGGTTTTTCTTTTCTTTTTTTTTAAATAGATGAACCTTGATAGAAATTATGAACGGTATGTGTATTTAGTATCAAATCAAAGCTCCTGATGTCAGGGATGCATTAAATGTATAGCCTGTAAAAATCTGGAAACCCCGCATAAGCAGACACCCTGCGTAAGCAGCCACTTTGGCCCAGATCGGAGGGTGACCGCTTATGCGAGGTTTTACTGTATGTCTGCCATCTTTAATATAACAAAAAAAAAAATTAAAAATGCGCCCTCGTCATATTTTTCATGACTTGGTGATGAGAAACAAGTTTTTTTTTAGTGGCCTAACCATGACAAAGAAATACACATAACTATATTGATCTACAGTGCTTAAATGATGTGACCCACTGCATTCTAAAGACAAATGCTGGTACTTGGGTGATTTCTAAATTCTATCGATTTTTGCAAATAACTCAATTGCAAATGGACAATGCAATAAAAAAAAAGTCACCATGCTAACTTCTATGGGAAGGCTATCTGAAAAGATAAGTGCTTAACTATTGGTGTCTATGGGAAACTGCAATATATTCATGTTTGTTTGTTTGTTTTGGTAGTTTAACGTCCAATTTGTTCAATTAGACTTACTTTGGGTTTGACCAAATCGATGAGATGAAATCTCGCCCCTACACATTTACCGAGGTGAAAGTTTTTTTTACTTCCCAAACCACAAAGACATGGTATGAGAAGGATTGGCCTTTGATATATCAGTAGATCTACCACTGCTTTGGGTGAAGGAGAAAAGTGGCTGTAGTGGGACTAGTTTGGCAACCAACCCCTTCTAAGATATAAGGGTTGGTTGGGTTAAATCCCATGCGGTATCCCTCTGTGTTCGCCTCAAACCATGTAGTTTTGTTCTATGTAGGCTATAAAGGCAAAAATACTTGGTGAGAAATATTCATAGCTAAAGAAATTGATAATAAACCCATGCTTATTGTCCATTGTATTTAAGAAAGATACACAAAAGGAAATAGGAAAATTGAAAATTGGCTTCGAGATTATGACATAATACACTCTCCAAGCAGTACGAAAGTTCTGGTAGGAGAGTAACAAATAGGTCCCGCTAATGGGTCAAGGTGGCCGCTTATTTAACCCGACCAGAGCTAAATTTGTGTAGCTCTGGTTGCCAGTGTTCAGTTCAGGGACTCGAATCAACATGAAATCAGATGGCAGCACCTGTTTAGAATTTAGTTCTGACTAGATATAGAGGGTATTGCGATACCTACCCGCATTTGTCTTTAAGTGTCGAAAACGGAATATGGAATATCTGCTGTAAACAATGACTCTTTCTCTACAGGAAGGCTTTTTATCTCACCCCTGGAATAAATGTCCATAGGCTTAACATTGGGATCTCGTTCACCATGCCCCTTCAAGTATTGCAGTTCGTTCTCCATGGTCTATATCCTGTGTGTTGTCCATTCTTTTAGTGTGTACAGGGGTGAGATAAATACAGAAAGCAACTCGTTTTGGTCAAAGAGGTCATTCTTCAACTCGTTTGAACGCTATGTGATATTCACTCAGCTGTCGCCTCGTAAATATCATTCCGCATCAAACTCGTGTTGGTTTCTTCTTTAATGAATCAAATATGACAATCCTCCGCTTCAATGTAATCATGCTTGTCCTTGTCCCCTGGTAGCTCTGGCAGATTTAAAGATATAATCCCCAGTAACGCCACCTGGTGATTTTAAAAAAAAGTTAAATATTAGTCAAAACTGGTTTCTTGGGATTCATTCTAATTCAACATGAGTAGATTTAAAATTGTGTCACGCTTATCCAATTTTGATAAGTAAAATAGGTCCATTTACATTTGCTTGATTTACATTGGAAATGTAGTGAAAAATATAGTTTTCTTCAATTCTTTCAAAAACAAGGATGGTGACCTATGATTTCTAAAACCTAAATGAGAAGTACTAAATATACACTATATTCTGTGAAAGTTTGAGGAAAGGGACATGGGTTTTACTATGTGAAAAAAATACTTTTTAGAATTTCTATATATTCTAATATAATATTGATCTATAAATCAAAATTTTTTAAGTTAGATATGTGTTCCACAACACTTGGAGATCATCATATCAAATGTTCAGGAAATTGACATGGGTTTTAATTTTAAAGGCAAATTGTCCGATATGCCTTTAAGCGGGCCCGTGGGGCGAGAGTACTATAATAAGGAAGAAAGTAAATGAAGAGTACTGAATATACAACTACCAAAGTGATAGTTTGGCAACCAACCCCTTCTGCGACATAGGGGTTGGTCGGGTTAAATCATGGGATCACTTGGGGTGTGCCTCAACCCAGGTAGTTTTGCCATTGCCATTACAATACTAGTGGGGAGTCAGGGCCCCTGTCTCCCTATACTCTGTTAATTTTTAACTGGTATGTGCAGTTTTAGAGTTAGGTTTCCGAAAGTGTTTGTTTTCCTTATTTATGTAAAATGCACTCATAGTCTCCCTCCTGGAGATTCTGCATTTACTCAGCAGTTTCAATTAGGAAAATCTCATCAGGACTTTTACCCAAGGCTTCAATATCTCTGATATATCTTTTAGATCATTTTTTTTTCGGGATAGTTCACTGTTGAGTGTATGGGTAGGTCACTTTATGATTGATTTGATTATAAAAAAAATCCTGTCAAAATGTTTAATAGTATGATATCATTCTAATCAAACTCACATATCTTTCTTTTACGTCTTCTATGCCACCAATGGCAGATGTTCATGTAAATAATCAGAAGAAGAAGTATTGAAAGGCAGACCAGCATCAAGTCTATCAATGGCATGCCTGTGACAAGAAGCAGTATTATATCATCAGAAATTTCTTTACCAAAAAGAATAATGGATTAGTATGAGAAAACGTGGTTACTGAGCCCGTACGGATGGCCGTTCGAGGTCATTTGATGATAAAAATACGGCCCGACACCGCAGGTCGGAGGGCCGTATTTTTTCATCAAATGACCAAGATCGGACACTGTACAGGCTCAGTCACTATGTTTTCTTATTATTATACACCTCCCAATCGTTTAAAATGCCCTTGTATTAATTTTACAAAGAGCATAAAGACTACTGCAATTCACTACAGCCCGTTGTCACAGCGGGCGCGAACATTATTTATACTACACCCCTAGCAGCGGGCAGTATTTCATAGATGTACGGCCATAGGTGTATAGTAATATATATACCTGTGTGTGAATATTTCACATTTATAGGTTGGCTGTACAAATTTCATTTGTCACTAATGCCCCAGTTACACTGGGGTAAAATACCGCGTTTTCCTGTGTACACACGTCTAAGTTCTTCTACGCATTTTGAAATCTACAAATACGCTGCAAAACGCGGAGATATGTAAAGAAAAGTCGGAATGCGCCGAAAAAAACAATACGTACATGAACGTAAATAAGCGTTGATAAAGGTTGAGAAGCGTACTAAAACGTTAAAGCAAAGCAAACAAATACGTTCCAAATCCGTAGCAAATATATGGTCCCCACCAATTCAAATACGTAGAAGAAACACCAACGTTTACGCCAGTGTGACTGGGGCATTAGTGAATCATAAAACTCTAAGTAATGAAATGCATTTTTACTTATTTCCAGGTAAATAATGATAAGGAGATACAGTGACATTGTTGGGGTACTAGGAAAACCTGAACTAAAAAGAAACACACAATTATGACTGGTGACCAAAGTGGCGTAAGCAAGTCATGTAAGGCTGCTGAAGATTGTTACATCAGACTGGGTCCAGTGTCTTTTTTTTATCCTACCCCTAATAAAAAACCGTCATTGATTTAACATAGGCAAATTTTATGTGGTGTGCCATGACATAAAGTAAAGTCTATGTACCTAGATAGATAAAAGAAATTGACCAATCAGCAATCAGGAATTATTCACCTTTGTAAATAGTTCTGGCTGCAGAGCAGAAATTATGAGAGCTGTCAAACATGGACTGAATTGAGTCAGACTTTTCTAATATCATAAAGTCGTGGAGACGGGTAGGATATATAAAAAACTTAACTCAAATTAGACTTGTCAGTGTTTATGCCACTCTGGTCAGGTCTGTTCCTCACTACACTCAGCTAACGCTTTGTGTAGTAATACACAACCTTCCTATCGTGGCATAAACACTGACAAGTCTAACTCTTGTTTGGTTTCTACTAATTATTTCACAATAACCCTTTTTATCCATAGATGATCAAAAGTCAGGTGAGACATCCTTTATCATATTCACAAGGATTTGTTTTGTATCTCTAAATCTAGTTATCTAAGGGTGTTTTTCTAGAATAGAAGATACCCTAAATTGGACAAATTTTATCAAGCTTATTAAGCCTGAGTCACTTTTACCAACTTTATACTCTGGCCGACGATACCCATTGTTATATCACTCCCCTTTACCTCCTCTTGTACTCCCCGTTAAGGGGAGATTTGTTGGCGATTTTTTCAATTCCCAAGGGTCAGAGATTACTTGCCACTTTTAGATTCAGCATAAAATATATCCTTGTTGCTTTTCTGGCTTTGACCAGTGTGATACGAGAAATGGCTACCTTAGGAAAAATGGTTATTATCGCCCACTAGTATCTTGTGAGCATGCGCGAAAATGCGCAGTGTTGAAGTCCACGATTGAAGAGTGAATAATTTGCTGAAATTAAGCATATCATAACATGTAATTCTCACGTCTAAATACTATTCTTTTCATTTATTTACATTAAAATTACATTTACATTAAAATCACATCAAAATAGTGAAATCTGACCAGAAGAGCGCGTGCAGACGCATGGGCATATTGGGTGGGCAATAATAACCATTTTTCCCAGGGTAACCATTTCTCGCAGAACACTGGCATCTCTGAGTCCCAATCCAGGTACACTCTCACACCTTCCACCACGGAGAGGTGCCGATGGACTGGGAGCCGGTGCATTTGGGCATCTACCTTAAGCGGTTGGATGATCAGGCGATCATCAACGCGAACAGTGCTGAAATGCAATGCGTCGCGGAGCACGAGTGTGTCATCTCGCATCAGCGGATGTCAAGTTTGGTCCAGGTTCCCTTGGAGAATCTGGCTAACAAACTGGCAGGAGTTGAGGCGAGGTTGACCACTACGGAACTGACCCTGCAGGAGTATGACTACAAGTGCCGCACTATGTTTGGGGTCAGTATGTACGATGTTGAACTGTCCAACATCGCTGCTGCGGTTGTGCCACCAACGTCGGAGGGTGCATTACCTCGACTTCGTGGCCACGCCCAGTATAACGATGCAGCAAGCCGCTAAATTGTTAGCAGCAGTGGTGTCCCAGCAGTGGTACTCTGAGTACCACCATTGGAGGCTCCTCGGAATCTCCACGGCTGCCTCTGAGGCAGCCACCAGCAGTCAGCTGCACTGCGAGACCGGAGCCGGCCTGCCAGCTAGAGTCTCCAGTACCATTTGGTGAGGAACTAGGAGATGCGCCACCACGATTAGCCCAGTTACCTTTGTACTTGGCTATATCATGGGATTGCCCTCCCGGGATTGCTGGTGACATCAGCACAGCTGACCGCAATGCAGTGATGGCCCAGTTCAGAGTTACTGAACCGCTAAGACCACCACCCAATGTAGGTCGGCAGACCGCTGAGACTGAGGCTGCTACTCAGTCCGCTACAGAGACCGCTCCGGCTAAAGATTCAGCCGTTGAACAACCTGGTTGTTCGGGCAAGAAGCCAGACGAGTAGGCCTGTGGTGAGGTGGATAGAGCCCATCCTGAGCTGAATCTAGCGAGACCGTATGGTGCTCGCCTGGATCAGCGCTGGATGGGGTGGGCCAGGACAACTCCTGCCAAGCTGGATGGAAAGACACATTCAACCACTGTTGTTTGTGCTGATCTGTCAGCCGGCTCCTCAGGTATTGACTAACTCAGTTCTTACCCTCACCCACATCTGAATTAATTTTCAGGTGGGGAGGGTGACTAGCTTAATCTTCCATCAACATGGTGCTTCACCAGTGGCCCTCGTGGTCGCTGGAAGGGGTAGTACAGGAGGATCAAGATAGATGAGCGATCTCGAGTTGGGCTGCGGAGAACTTGAGTTTCAGAGGGCTGAAGGGTCTCTCGATGGTTGTCTGGTGATAGGACCCCATTGCGAAACACTCCGGCCTGTGAGTGTGTTCCGTGGGTTAGGCTCGGCTTGATTCCGCGGAAGCAGGAGAGTTGTGCGGAGACTGGGACCCGGCTTAGGCAGGTGGTCTTAGTTCTCCCTGGTGGGTTGACACTGGACTAGCTTGGTCTTTTGCCAGTGAGGGTAGTGTCAACCTAAGGAAGGGTAGGGGTTGGGAGCTTAACTGGTTCATGCAATTCCTACTCAGAATGGACAGTTAGCGAAGGCATGCTATAAGGACGCTGATACCAACTACACACCAGAGAGATGGGAGCTCTACCACGGAGAAAGACATGATCTATCTCCTCATACTTTACCATCTTCATCTTCTTCCGAATGGGAACTACCTATGAGACGGGCCGCCGGGCTAGATGTCATCAAGGTGGTGGGGTTCACGGAATTGCTCCCCCTAACTCTGGAGCTGACTAGGAATTGAGGATGGTTGGAAACCCGGCACCCGGAAGGAGGGGGCTGGACTGAGTAGGTCCCCACACTGATGGGTCTGCCGGGCTCAACACCTTTACTGCCCAGTTTATTACTCCAGAACGGTGGGAGACGGAGTGCCCGCTGGTCTGAGCTGAACCAAGTAGGGTCAGGCCAGTGGGTCCTCTTCATCCAAAACCCAAGAAAACTCAGGCAGGAAGCTCGTCATTGAAGCTTCATCTGTACATTCAACGATGGGTGATATGAACTCATGGCATATTTTCAAGTGCTACAGATCTCAATGCAGTTCCTTCTTAGTACCTAACATGTCCCTATCTCGAGCACAGCCAATCGGAGTAGAAAGTCTGTTCACATGATTATTTATGAACCTTCCTTGATGATGCACCCCTCTCATAAGATCTCACACTCTCTAAGTGGTATTCTGTACAAGGTTCTCACTACACACCCCTCTCATAAGATCTCACACTCTCTAAGTCGTATTCTGTACAAGGTTCTCACTACACACCCCTCTCATAAGATCTCACACTCTCTAAGTGGTATTCTCTACAAGGTTCTCACTACGCACCCCTCTCATAAGATCTCACACTCTCTAAGTGGTATTCTGTACAAGGTTCTCACTACGCACCCCTCTCATAAGATCTCACACTCTCTAAGTGGTATTCTGTACAAGGTTCTCACTACGCACCCCTCTCATAATATCTCACATTCTCTAAGTGGTCTTCTGTACAAGGTTCTCACTACACACCCCTCTCATAAGATCTCACACTCTCTAAGTGGTATTCTGTACAAGGTTCTCACTATGCACCCCTCTCATAAGATCTCACATTCTCTAAGTGGTCTTCTGTACAAGGTTCTCACTATGCACCCCTCTCATAAGATCTCACACTCTCTAAGTGGTCTTCTGTACAAGGTTCTCACTACACACCCCTCTCATAAGATCTCACACTCTCTAAGTGGTATTCTGTACAAGGTTCTCACTATGCACCCCTCTCATAAGATCTCACATTCTCTAAGTGGTCTTCTGTACAAGGTTCTCACTATGCACCCCTCTCATAAGATCTCACACTCTCTAAGTGGTATTCTGTACAAGGTTCTCACTACACACCCCTCTCATAAGATCTCACACTCTCTAAGTGGTCTTCTCTACAAGGTTCTCACTACACACCCCTCTCATAAGATCTCACACTCTCTAAGTGGTATTCTGTACAAGGTTCTCACTACACACCCCTCTCATAAGATCTCACACTCTCTAAGTGGTATTCTGTACAAGGTTCTCACTACACACCCCTCTCATAAGATCTCACACTCTCTAAGTGGTCTTCTGTACAAGGTTCTCACTACACACCCCTCTCATAAGATCTCACACTCTCTAAGTGGTATTCTGTACAAGGTTCTCACTACACACCCCTCTCATAAGATCTCACACTCTCTAAGTGGTATTCTGTACAAGGTTCTCACTATGCACCCCTCTCATAAGATCTCACACTCTCTAAGTGGTCTTCTGTACAAGGTTCTCACTACGCACCCCTCTCATAAGATCTCACACTCTCTAAGTGGTATTCTGTACAAGGTTCTCACTATGCACCCCTCTCATAAGATCTCACACTCTCTAAGTGGTATTCTGTACAAGGTTCTCACTATGCACCCCTCTCATAAGATCTCACACTCTGTAAGTGGTATTCTGTACAAGGTTCTCAATACACTCCATGTAAGAAGAATTCTTAATGAACTAGGCTTAGAGCCTTGAGAATCCATTGGCCTGCCTCCCAGTGCTAAACAGGTTAATCAGATTCCTATAATGATGCCACCTAGCGGGAATACTGTGTAGTTGGCGCCCTAGTGGCTTTATTTGGACTGGAATACAGAATATCACTTAGAGAGTGTGAGATCTTATGAGAGGGGTGCGATAAATTGCTCAGAGTCCAACAGGCATTCAATAAATTAAAATACATCTTTTTTTGTGAAATGAGGAAATCTTCTGCTGCAAAAGATATTCTCTTGGATCAATAAATAATGAATGAAGAAAGGAAAAGGTAGTCTAAAAAAATGGACTGTATTTGTAAGCATACGCCCCTGCATAAGCGCACATTTTGGCCCGGATCGGAGGGTGTCCATTTTATGACACTTCAAAAGCCATCTTTGATCTAGCAACAACAACAACAAAAAAGAGTTTTTTTTAGTGGCCTCACCTGTGTAGACTGTTACATAATCTGAAGGTATTCCTGGGTAAACAGTGAACCCAATCCTCACTAGCGGTATGATCATGATTTGGTAAACGCTTAAAGTCTGGAGATCATCCTGCTGTATCCAGTATGACTGTTGACCAGGTACAGTGTTTATCGTGTTTCCACTTCTGAAATAAGGCTCTGTCAACAGTCTATAGACTATCTCATAGGAGGAAACTGAATCATTTGCCTTCAGAAAGTCCACAGTAATAGAGCTAGATGACACATTAATAACTCTGGGTTTTGCAGGCAATGCTGAAACAGAAGAGATATATATACCTGAAGAACTTTCAACAGGTTTTTTTTTCATGTAAAACGATTTTAATCTGCTTAATTATCACAAAGAACTATAATTGCCTCACATATAGTTTTTCTTATATGTACTTTATACTTTTTATATAAACAGGAGTATTCTGTTAAAATATTATTTTATGAAGTATTATTCTATGAATTACTAGACGAACATAAAAACAATGCCACTAAATCGAGTTTTACCAAAGGGAATCCAGGAAAATACCAGGAGATTAAGCTTAAAGATGAATGGGATAAATGGCTGAAATAAGATAACTAAAAAATAAAAAAGATGAAATTACTAACAACATAAAAAAAACTTAGTTTTATAAAAGTGAAATAAACAATGTTAACTTATCTAAAATAGTAACTATGCAAGATGAGGTGTTGAAACTCTTAAAAAAGTGAATTGTAATAAATCATCAGCTGTTATTTCTTCTAGATACCTCAAAGATGCATTATTATATGGAGACATGGTTAGTGTGGCTGAATGAAATCTGTTCGGAGATATTTTGGTCGGAAATGTTCACCGAGTTCGAAGAACGAGGTGAATATATATTCAATCAATATATCGAGGAACAGATGGAATTCAGACACACTCATTATGTCTCCTTATTACTATATACACCTAGAAATCATTGAAAAAAACATTTTACAATTTTACTACTTGCTTTTTTTCAAGTATGAAAATGGTCACGCGGTACGGAGGGACATATGAATATTATTTTGTCACTCAGTGACGAACAGAATCTGTACTACTGGTCAGTAAAAGTGAGACATTCGCCCATAGGTATTTAGTAATATTCTTAATAGGACATTTCACGTACTTGCTGAATGTATAATTATCTAAGGGTGTTTTTCCACATGAATGGAAAGGGGCTACTATCATTCCCCTAAAAAAATGGCGATAGCATAAGGGTATCGGACTTAAGACCAGTATCATTATTACGTATAGGAGACGTCGTGATCGCTTGAGCTACTGCTGGTAAAAAAAAATTTATTAAAAAAAAATTTAAAAAAAAAAAATTTAAATAAAGAACCCGCCACACACCTCCACGAGGAAGAGAACGGCGACTTATTTGAAGAATTTTTTCCTCAGTATCATTATTACCATTGTCGGGAAAGATACTAGAAAAAATTGTACATGAACGAACCATCATATTTTTTTTTAAATAACGGCTTCCGCAAAGACCACTCGACCATTGCGACTATAACTAAACTGATTAATAATATCTTTTCGGCTATAAACAGTAACAAAATTACTTGTGCTTTGATTGACTTTTAAAAAAAGCTTTCGATACCATAGATCACAAAATTCTTCTCTCTAAATTACTGAAACCTGGCAATGGGGGTACTTTGCATGACTGGTATATTGACAACTTGGGAAATCGGTTTCAATCGACGGTTGCAAAAATTGTGAAGTCAGCCCCAGAATGGATCACCTGTGGGGTCCCACAGGGATCCATACTTGGACCTTTGTTATTTATTATCTATATAAATGACTTGGTTAAAGTGCTAGATCACCCGCAACCTAAAAAGGATGCAGGCTACTTACTATATGCTGATGATACGGTGCTATTCTGATCAGGGTAGAATTTTATTGAAACTACCTACCGATTGCAAAGTGAACTGAATTGTTTTGTGTTACGCTTGTCTGGAAAGAAAATTGACGATTAACACATAAAAGTAAAATAGTAATTTTTGGAGCACCATATAAACGAAAATATTTAGTGACTTAAATAGATTTACTTTGAATCAGTCTCTGTTGCAACTGGATTATTCATATAAATGGAACTAGATCATACCTTAGATTTTAAATTACATATGAACAATTTAATAAAGCAGGTGTCACATAAATAATACTTATTATCCAAAATTAGGCTGTATTTAATGGAACAAGTGTGTTTAACTATTTATAAAACAATGACCTTACCGTGGCATATTGAATTTGTGGAACAAGATACTTAAGGTAATCTGCAAAGATTACAGAATCATGCTATTAGAATAATACTAGCGACTTCGTTGAGTCCGAAAAATATAGAAAAATGAAATATCAGAATGCCGATAGCGGGGTTCGAACTCCCGACGTTCGCCCTCTGCTGACTGCTCGACAAAGACAGTTGCTCTAATGGGGCCAAATACTTGGGCTGTTGGTGGGTGGGGGGAATCAGCGGAGTTTTGAAAGGGGTACCAGTGAAAGTTGAGATCTCATTGGTTTCTCACGAGAAATGTAGATAAGAAAATTACAATAGTAAACTTTGATTTCGACATGGCTCAAAATGAATCATAAGAGAGGAAGTTTGTCTGAGTATAGTCCTATAAAAAAGAAGAACAGGTTCGAGTTTTTCACTGCACGAGAATCTCACTCTCGTGGCCCCTCAGCCTCCAAGCCTAAGTTTGGTTCACTATGTCTCTATGTGCGGGAGAGTCTCCAAGCGGATATCACAGAAAATTACACATTTATATGTGGTTACCTACTATATCTAAAACGGTAGAATTTTGTGGTATCCGCTTGGAGTTGCTGCCGCACATAGAGACAAAGTGAACCCGACCTAGGCATGGAGACTGAAGGGCCACAAGAGTGAGATTCTCGTGTAGTACTTAACTGAATCCTGCTACTATTTTTCGTGTTTCTCTACACAGATGTACTTCTATCCTTAGGATTTGTTTCTATCTGTACTGAAATCTTAATTTAGAACTATAGTTTTCCAATTACCTTGCTACGTGCTTAGCTACGAGAATAATTACGCTGGTTGCTGGCAAAATAGCTGTGTCATCGAAATAATAGGAGCTGTAAGGATCTGTGGTTAACTGCAGCAGATTTTCACCAGATGGCGTTGTGCATGTTTTTTTACGATGGTTTTCCGTTTACCCGCTAGAAGGCCCAATGGCAGGGGATTGTGGAGGGGTAAGCCAAATACGATTCGACGAAGTCGCTAGTAGGTAACTAAAAAGTAATCCCAGAACAATACTGATGTACTCCATAGGGCAGCTCTCCACCCGGTCTCCGACCATTCTCCACCCAATCTCCACTGGTGTTGTTCTTCCCATTTTTTTTTGTATCAATGACGTGTTTATTCAAGAGAAAAGGAATCATTAGTGTTCGCCTAATTTAACAGGCGATATTCCACACTAAGTCCCGTTCAGACAATACAGAGACATTAGAATAGACCATACACACTTTTATACAAATTCATATATAAGATAATATTTCGGTTTCTACTCTTAAAAATTCTTTAACATATATTTTAAATTGATCTCCAGCTTTTTTTAGATTGCACTTCTTTAGATAAATTATCCCATAGTTTAATTCCCATTGCAAATGCTGATTTTTTTTATACTTTTCAGTATTTGGTTTTCTAGTTTTCAGGCATATTTTTTCATGATCGGCGCTAATGGAGCAGCATCACATGGTGCTGCTCCATTGAGGGTAATTGGAAATTACACACTAATACAGGTGTTGCCGTTCAGCGCCGCCTAACGGTCCACTCTCTAGTAACGCGGCTGCTCAGACAAACACGGCCGAGTCCGCCCACATGCACATAGAGATACACAGCAATCACACCTAAAGTGTGAACTATGGGTGTGATTGCTGGAGTGTTGGTTTTTGACAGATTAAGTTGCTGGAACAAACTAGAGTATTGTATTGACGAGTCTGGACTGTCTAAACTTTATAGTTGATAATGATCTTGGTTTGAACTCGGAAAAAGATAGGCATGTTATAGCTAGGTCTGCCAATGCATTAGTATGTATCCAGTTTTGGTGTCCATGTGTTATCTTAGCTATATCTAAAGTATCATTGAGGTGATATGCATGTATGATACATCAAATTGGAGCTGGGATACCATACAATACGATGCAATCACCGTTATTTCTCTGAAAATAATGTACACGGGTATTATGAACGCATTACGCTGATACATTCAATGATTTAATGCTAAAGTATACGTTGCCAGGGGTATGTTTGGCTGCAGACATTGCGTAACTAGGTAGATAACGTGTGGCACCCGCCCGCGGAAAAAGGCCTAAGAGGCGGAGTGGTGGCTCCCCCTGTCGCTGACAGATCCGCACCTCTCAGACGTCCGCTACTACACAGAGGGCGCCACCAGCGACCGTCTCGCAAGGTCCTCAAGTTTGGAACCCGCCCACCCTCACCGTATTTCAACTGACTGTGAACTCGGGCAATTTATCTCACCCCTGATAAAAGTTTAGCCATAGGAATAACATTAGAAAAATATACTCAACGATCACCCTGGTAAAGTTACAATACTACGCCACAGCCGTGGCATAGTGGATTTGCTAAGTATATTCTGATTATTCTGAAGTTCTGATGACATTTAATGTCATAGGGGTAAGATAAATCTATAACCGCACTCGAATCGTAAAATAGACAATACTCCACTCGTTTGGCTGGGCCATAATCGTCACATATCTGGTATCGAGTGTTGCTATGCGCGTTGCTATGCGACAACGTCACAGCGACGTAACCACATTCCACAGTCGAAACGAAAGCTAGGGTTCACCTTGGCCGTTGTGTGCCCAAATTGGACTGAAAATGGCTCTAACAACTTAAATAAGGTAAATAAATTAATGTTTTTGAGATATATAGTAAAGATAAAACGTTGTACCTGTAAACGTAGAAATGTGTACGTTTACAGGAACATCATTTTATTTCTAACTCGAACCCCAGATGGGTACCTATTGTAGTTCTTCTTATATTGCTTAGATTTGTCAGGATTAGTTCTAAGAATAAGAACCTGTGTGAACGATAATTGAAGCACATCCGATCTGTTTATTCAGGTCTCACAACACAGAATACGTTATCTGTTACATCTCCCTTCTTTAGGAAGCGTTGCCTTATGAGATAGTGGGTCTTTGATATGCAGTCTCACAGGAATATCAAGATAGGTCTTTCGGTTGATACAAACAGATATCAATTATGTTAGATGGTGAATGCTTCAATAAAGCCTTTGTTTAAAAGTCACTAACATACTGGTGATAAACACTAACTCTACACAACTGAAATGCAATGCTATAAAATTTAGCACCAATAATCAAGACTAGACATAGTCACTAAAAACGGCTCGGTTTCTTCATGGGACGGTCACTTTGCATCCCACACAAATCAATACTAGACATAGTCATCAAAATGGCTCGGTTTCTTCACGGGACGCCCACTTCGCGTCCTCTGGGTAGAGTCTGTTAGTACAGGCTCTGAGGAAGCCACCAACTCAGACGGCTCTACCTCCGCAGGTGGAGGCTCACATCTGCGTGTCGTTGGGGGTTCACTTCCACCATGACGTAGTCATCTGACGGTGGGATGAGCAGGGGTGGGCACTCAGCAGACTTCCTCAAGTGTCTGCGGTTACGACGGAGCAACCCCTGCTCAGTCTGGATGGTGTATGACCTGGGCTGGTCACACTTGTCAGCCAAAATGGCTGGCTCCCATACACTTCCTCGCTGCACCCACACCACATCACCGGGGTGAAGCTGCTTGAGGGATGTGGCATGCTGGTCGTAGTACGACTTCTGGCGCTGCTGTCTCTTCTTGAGGGCCTCATGTGCTTCCACCACCCTGGGGCGTAAGAGCACGTCACTTGTTGGTATTTTGGAACACAGGGTTCGGCTCATAAGAAGTTGTGCTGGTGAGTAGACAAGACCCGTCAGTGGTGTATTCCGGTATTCCAGCAGTGCTAAATATGGGTCACGGCCATCCTCGTCTGCTTTCTTGAACAGGTTTTTAAGTGTCTGTACAAATCTCTCTGCCTGCCCGTTTGACTGGTCATATCCTGGGCTTGAGGTGGTAACTTTGATGCCCCACTCACTTGCAAAATTCCGGAACTCGCGGCTACCAAAGGGCATGTTGTCACTCACCACTTCCTCTGGTATTCCGAAGCGGGCGCACACGCTCTTGGTATGTGTCACAATTGTTTTTGCCGTCTTGTCTGGGAGCTGTGAGAATTCGGGGTACTTTGAGAAATAGTCAACGATAACAAGGAAATCCTGGCCACGGAATGTCATAATATCCATAGCGATCTTGCGCCATACACCATCAATTATCTTGTGCGGAATCATTGGCTCCTTTTGCTGACTTCGCTGGTATTTCATGCAAACTGAGCATCTTTGCACAACCTGCTCAATGTCACTGCCCATGCCGGGCCAATATAAAACAGTTCTTGCACGGGCCTTACATTTCTCTGTTCCGAGGTGGCTTTTATGGATAAGGGCGAGCATCTGTTGACGCAGCTGCATGGGAACTACCACGCGCTCCCTCAGAAAGACGATGTCCTCAGCTACATGCAGCTCATCCCTGATATTCCAATAAGCGCGGACTTCAACTGGAATGCTCTTGATTGATTTTGGCCACCCATCCAATATAAGGCACTTAACCTGATGGAGAGTTGGGTCCTTGTCTGTGGCCTCACGGATTTCGTCCATCTTTGCTGCACTCACAGTGGTATTCTCGATGAGGCTATGTACCACTCTAGTCATTTCATCGTCTATGGACATCAGGCTGTCCTTTGATGTATGCACGAGGCAGTGTGTCGGCCAGGTACATGTACTTCCCGGGCACATATGAGACAACCAGATTATATGGCTGGATAGTTAACATGAGTCTCTGTAGTCTTGGTGGAGCCTTGCACATGGGTTTCTTGAGAATGCTCTCAAGGGGCTTGTGATTGGTCTGCACACGTATGTCTGGTTTACCATAAATGTATTGGTGAAACTTCTTGGTAGCAAAGGAGATTGCCAGCATCTCCTTCTCTATTTGTGTATAGTTTTCTTCTGCTGAAGTCATGGAGCGAGATGCATAGGCCACTGGATTACCATCCTGTAGGAGGCATGCTCCTAGGCCAGATTGTGATGCATCGGCCTGAATAGTCACTGGCTTTGTCACGTCATAGAATGCCAGAACTGGCTCACTTGTAAGAATGTCTTGTAGCTTACGCATTGCAGCATCATGCTCATAGGTCCAGTTCCACTCAGTGTCCTGCTTGAGTAGAGCTCGGAGAGGGGCTGTGATGGTGGATTCGTTTGGAATATACTGAGCCAGGTACTTGACCATGCCCAGTAGGCGTTGAAGAGAGGGCACGTCTGTCGGTGTAGGCATGCCGACAATTGCCTGAATTTTCTTCGGGTCTGGCTTAAGTCCTTGCGATGAGACCAGGTTGCCCATGTACTCAACCTCATTGACTTTGAACTGGACTTTTGAGAAGTTGAATTTCACACCTTTGTCCCTTGCTCGCTCAAAGACCTTGCGCAAAATCAAGTCATGCTCCTGCTCGGAAGCTTCTGCAATGATAAGGTCATCAGCTATGACATGAACTCCACTGATGTCACCAAATGTCTCTTCATTGCGTTTTTGCATAATTTCGCTTGCTGAAGAGATGCCGAAAGGCATGCGCAAGAACCGCTTCCATCCCCATGGAGTGTTGAATGTGCAATAGTATGATGCCTGGTCGCTGAGTTTAACATGCCAATAACCATCTTTCATGTCTACTACTGTGAAGATAGTCTTGCCTGCTAAATGGGCCTGTACATCTGCGGGAGTCGGGATATTATATCTTTCACGTTTGACTGCCTCGTTTAATGGCCTTGGATCGAGACACACCCGCAGCGAGCCATTCTTTTTTTCAACGATCACTAGATTACTGACCCACTCTGTGGGCCTGTCCACATCTGCAATGATGCCTCGCTGCGTTAAATCTGCAAGTGTCTTTTTAAGCTTTGGTTGCGTTGCATAGGGAATTCTGCGTGGCTGCTGGATCGTGCCCTGTGCTTTTTCATTTAGCTGCATATCATACTCTTTGTTGTACTGACCTACTCCCCTAAAGACATCTGCATACTCTTTTTCTACATGGTCTTTTGTTAAGTTGAAATGCTTTGGCTCACATGTACGAATATTCACACGCTTTACAAGATGCAGCTGCTCACACGCTTCATGTCCCAGAATTGGCGTGTCTGCTTTGTCAGTAACATAGAATTTGAAATTGCCACTCTGACCTGTATCTGCTGATGATTTAAGCACCACTGTGCCTCTCCGGTATATTTGATAGTTGCCGACTGCGTTCAAAATGGTCTTGGTGCTTTTTATATTTATGTTCTGCATTTTGCATACAACTGATTCGGTCAATACATTTGCTTCTGCTCCAGTGTCCAGTTTGCAGCATACCAGTTCACCTCCAATAGTCACAGTCTCATACCACTTATTAGCATCACTGTCACACTTTTGCTCAGCTACTGCACCAACATATAATGAACCAACAAAAAGATAGTCACTATCTTCATACTCAGTACCCTCGGATTCTTCCTGTTCCTCCTGCTCGAGGACATGCACCTTCTTTCTGACAAAGCTACCATCACGGCATACACTGGCGAAGTGGTTGAGGCGACTGCATTTGTTACAGGTATTACCATATGCTGGGCATTTACGTGGGGGATGCCTACCACCACAATACTCACAATCTTTGCCTTGAGTCCTGTGCGCTTTACCATCCTTATGCTGAGGCTGGAACCTATAGCCTCTGTCCCCTGAACCTTGCTGCTTGAAGTTTGATGGTTTGCCATTAAAATTTTGCCTACTCCTGCCTATGGTGTGCACATCATGGCTTTTCTGCATCTCACCTGTCATAGTTTTTAACTGGACTTTGCTTGCCTCTGCTGCATGACAAATATCTAATGCCTTGCTTAACGTCAGATCTGCCTCATGAAGTAGCCTTTCCTTGACACGTGTGTCAGCTACCCCAAACACAATCCTATCTCTGAGATTTTTGTCCTTTTGATCCCCATACTCACAGCTTCCCAGCAATATTCTGAGATCATTTACCCATTGGTCAATTGATTCACCCTCATGCTGATTGCGTTGCCAGAATTTATATCTCTCAAACACCTCATTTTTCCTTGGTTCACAATACTCTCTGAACTTCTTTAGCACTGCCTTATAGTCATCTGCCTTATCCCCTTCATTGTCACTAAACACAAAGTTACTGTGAATATCCTGTGCCTCTGGACCAGCACAGTGTAGCAAAATAGCTACCCTAGTCTTTGCTCCTTTTTTCACCAACTCAGCTGCTTCATAATACACATTGAACTGTTGTTCCCACCTTCTCCACTGTTCAGCTACATTGCCTGAAGTAAAGCTGACATTGGGTGGGGGCTTGAAAACTTCCATGTTCACTGCTTACCACTGGCCTGGTTTTACTGACAGACTGCTGCTGGCATCAATGCTGCTTTGCACCTTAGTTTTTACTTCTGACACCTTGTAGTTCTTCTTATATTGCTTAGATTTGTCAGGATTAGTTCTAAGAATAAGAACCTGTGTGAACGATAATTGAAGCACATCCGATCTGTTTATTCAGGTCTCACAACACAGAATATGTTATCTGTTACACCTATACCTGGATACGACTCAAGGTTGTGAAGACGGATTTAGGATCAGAACAAGGATATTTCCCCTGGAGTACTGCATTGTATATAAAGTGAGGAACGGGTAAATATTGGTTTTTATGTTTTACCATGGGTATAGTAGACTCGATTTGAGGGTACTGAAATCATACAAGAAGATTCTATATCAAGTAGGTACAACAGCGCAAAATAAATTAGCCTGGACTAAATGTAGGGGGGCTGCAGTGAAAGCAGCTAAAGCTATAGTCTTACTTCTCAGAATATTTAACCGTAAAGAGGCACCGTGAGAAGTCCTGTCAACCCGCTGTGGACTCAGCCTTATATAGTGGCCGAGTTACGTAATGCGGGCGAACCCGCAGCATTTGCATACCGCGGGTCCGCCGGCCTTACCGCACAGCAGGGATCGGCACTCGCGCCACCTAGTTCTAGAGTGAAACAACGCTGCTCGACTGCCCTGACCCCTACATATATATAGAGTAAATAGACTGTTATGAGTTATACCAAAAAGTCTGTTGTTATACTTTGAGAAACTAAAAAACTTCTGAAAAAGATAAAGCGATAAAACGTCACAAAGGGTACACTACGAAGACTCGACTGATAGCAGTATAAAGGAAAGAGATTCATCGCCTAAGAAGTTGAAATGACAGAAAAGAGTGCATGATAAAGATTTGGAGAGTATCCTCAAAAGTGGGATCATCAAAGATAAAAAACCTCTCCACCATCATTATCATCATTACCATTATCACCATCATCATCATCGGGAACTTTACCCAGTGGTTGGGTTCAAATATAATATATGATATGGAAAGTAAAGAAAGCAACCTCAGCAAACTAATTGAAGGAATAAGTGATATATCAACCGGGATAAACCCTGAAGTGGATAGGATTCTGAAAGAATCTTATCTGAATCCATCAGAACTGGGGAGTTATTCGGGTATACAGAAGGTCAGTGAGAGCGTTAGGAAGAAATGTATCAAAGACGTGACAAAATCATGCTGGTGTACATGAGAAAGGTTTTCACCAAATTTAGTGAACAACTGATGCCTAGTCAAGAGGTCCCCAACAAGAGAGTCCTCAGATCAGACAATAAGAAACTGTTGAAACTACCAAAGCCCCGTACAGAGCATTTTAAACTCTCTCCCCTATACAGAGGCAGTAAGTTGTGGAACGCTCAAAATGAAGACGTAAAAAGAGAAACGTCGAAACATAGCTTTAAAAAGACCTTGAAAAAACTTGTAACTATACCTAACCCCAATAGGACCTCGAGGTTGTAATAAAACCCTCCGCCGACCCCACCCAGGACATCACTCTTGACTTGGTAACAGAATCATTACTTTTATTCTTATTGTTATCACTATCGAACAAACAAGTACAATATAACTAATCATCAAATTGTCTTATTAATAATTTATTGTTGTTCGTTATCCCATCATCATGTACATATTCATGTGTCTACACTGTTTGCAGGAATATGCCGTAAGGCGCCTACGGAGATTGTACCAACCAAAATGGAAGACCGCCAATCTTGGCGAATTTCGTCGAAATAAAAAAAAAAGTAAAAAATTACCATTATATTCGAAGAATTCTATAAAGAAGGGAACCGAGAGAGTTTTACTAGCTAATCCAACGTATGCAATACATGTACAACCGAGAGAGACTTTTATAAGATCTAGAGTAACCAGAGCAGGTATAAATAATATGTTTGATGTTGACCTTATGAACCTATAGCCTTTGCTAGATATAACAAAGGATGTAAAT
Source organism: Alentia gelatinosa (assembly GCA_950022655.1). Taxonomy (NCBI): domain Eukaryota; kingdom Metazoa; phylum Annelida; class Polychaeta; order Phyllodocida; family Polynoidae; genus Alentia; species Alentia gelatinosa. Next base: position 4,370,352 of record OX465589.1, read on the forward strand.
TTGTTTTACTAGTGATTGATATTTTCAGTAGGTACGCATTTACTCAACCAGTGAAGTCAAAACATAACTCTCATGTAGTACCTGCTATGAAATTGATTTTGAAAAGGCAGCGGTGTAGGAAAACGAGAACCGATGCAGGTGGAGAGTTTATTAATTCCAAGATGAAGAAGCTCTAAATACAAAGTACAACTACCGTAGTTAATCACAGATTGTGTAAGAAACTAAGAAAATGTGTCAAAATAAAATAAAGGTGATCTGTCATCAACAGCACACACACAGACACACACACACACTCTCTCTCTCTCACACACACACACACACACACACACACACACACACACACACACAATGTATATATCCATGAAAAGTTCAAATAGCTTCACATACTTTCCCAGAAACAGTATTGTGAAATTCATAGTGTAACTTCCTCCGAGGGTAATATTGCAGGGACGAAATTGTTTTTTTGGTGTTCACAATGTGAGTATTTATAACTTAGAAGGAACTAAGGTTAACTCATTTTACATGGTGTATGATATTCTAGATTACACTTTAACAGGTTACAGCGTGCCCCATGCACCTCGAGTGGTCGTGAAAGAGACTACTTGTCAGGTAGCCCGTTCACGCACCGCGCCGCCTCCGGGTTACGGTACGTGAAGGTCTAACAGAGCATGGCCCTGACTGGCCAGCCACCTTTAGTGAGAGGAATTGTAGGGTTGGCTGTTCTATTTATAGGACCAGTTTGACAAGAGGGATACTGTATCATATTGCTGGTTACTGGATAGCAATACACACAAGGTTAGAACCAGCGATCCGCCATTTTCCAGGTGCATGTTGGGAAGAAGGTAGGAATTCCCACCTTAAAATGGCAGCGCATAACAGTCCCAGTATGAGAGCCTGTGCGCCCTGGCCCTGGCGACAATGGACTGTACTAGAGTCTACTTGTCAAGCTGCCTTGCGCGCCTCCAAGTGTCTGTGAAAGAGACTAATCAATTAGTTCCCAACCATCATTTCATGTGACACCATGTGATTTTACCGACTACCAGTGAAATGTGATCTCATTGGTTTCTCACGAGAAAAGTAGATCAGAAAACTACAATACTATAGTTTGATTTTGGCATTTGCCATTTTTCTTGAATACTAAGAATGAAGATAGAAGCACAATTCAAAGTGTTTTAAAAAGTCATGAAAAGACTATTTTGTAAGGGCTGGGTTTCATAAGGCTGAGACATTTTTAAGATTTTAATCTTGGGGAACACTTTTAATGTATTTTTATGTCGGGCAACAGTCTCAAAATGGTCATTCTATAGTGACAAAAAGTTTCCCATTTTTCTTGAATACTTAGAATGAAGATATAAGCACAATTCAAAGTGTTTTAGAAAGTCGTGTAAAAACTATTTTGTAAGGTCTAGGTTTCATAAAGATGAGACATTTTTAAGATTTTAATCTTGGGTAGTACTTTTGGTACTTTTTTATGCCGGGCAACAGTCTCAAAATGATCATTGTCAAAGTTTCCCATTTTTCTGGATTACTAAGAATGATAATAGAGGCACAATTCAAAGTGTTTTAGAAAGTCCTGTAAAACTATTTTGTAAGGGCTAGGTTTCATATGTCTGAGACATTTTTAAGATTTTAATCTCGGGGAGCACTTTTGATGTATTTTTATGTCAAGCAACAGTCTCAACACAGTCTTTCTGAAGTGACAAAAAGTCTCATAAGGCTGAGACATTTCTAAGATTTTCATCTGATGGGATACGTTTGACGTTTTTTTATGGCAGGCAACAGTCTCAGTTATTCAAATGGTATGAAGCCAAACTCGTGAAAAAAGGCAAGGATTCAATATTGTGCCGGGAGTACCAGAAATGTTGCTCTCATAGAATTAGGTTCAATAATTGGCTTTTAACTTCTCTCAAATTCTTGTCTTGAGGGACCAAAACTTGGCCATCAAAGGAATTTTTGTTTTTTGTTTATTCAGCCAGTTCTATTTCAAGATAGATCTTCCACCGGTGTAAAATAGGAGGATCATCTTTTGAAAATTTACTTTTTCTCAATGTTCTAACCATGTTAATTCGTATGAAAACCTCAAATCACCCGCTTTTCAGATTATCAAGCCTAACTGCTTTTGATATCCTCAACAGAAACTTTCTTATAGTCGGCAGTTTTATTTTGGTCCATTGTTTCTTTCAGGTCTTGTATTTCACGTTGCAGATTTTCAGTTTCTCTACCATAATTGGCCTGTCGTTTTTGGAGGAGAATCTTGTCAGCAGCTGAAGCTAGTAGACGCAGATTTCCTGAAATGATTAAATTTTAAAATTGTAGTCATTCCAATATATTTTTCATTTGTATTTCATGAACCTTTGTTTGGCCACCATATTGGACCAGTAGAAGTTACATCGCAATGTGCAGATATTACATTCCCCAAGAATGCCCCTTTATTACCCACCAAAAACGTTTCTATAGGAAATGCATAGAGCACCTGGAATCACCCACCTGGAGATTCTGGCATTTCAGAATCTCTCGCAGGAGATTCCGGAAAAAAAGTCCCATCCAAGATAAAGTCAAATCATCATTTACTTCGAAAAAAAGTTTCATGGATATTAATTCAATATAAATCATTTACATTAAGTCCTCATAATCTCATTTACCATCAGATCTCACTGTCATAAAGTCTTTTGCATGCTAAAAACAAGGAAAAACAGCGAACTATATAATTGGCGTAAGTATAAACCGAACTACAACCATGCTTGACAGTGGTGTAGCCTTATCAATGTTAAGTCATCCTCTATGTCGATATATGGTTCATACTTGTTATTAATCTGGTAGGTGGGTAATAAATACAATAACGACTGGTTTTGTATACGAGTGACCGTAATCTCCTCGTAGTTGACGACGTAATATCCTCACTGTCGCTCGGATATTACTACGCATCAACAACTCGGAGATTACGACCACTCGTAAACAAAACCGGTCATTATTGTGTATATACTTTGCCCGGATAGTTTTGTAAATCTTCAGCAAAACTGGGCACCTCTAAGAATTAGTCTTCAGGATGCCAAAGATCAATCTTGGTTTGATGCAAGGAAAAAGCGAATAACTGCATCTAAGATTGGGATGTTCCTCAAGAGGAGAATCCCTATGATTTAGAAATTTCTACGAAACATGTTCCAAAAGAATGTTAATGTCAAGGCCATACAATATGGGACAGCCACAGAAAAAATTGCGAAAGTCGAACATACAGAAACACAAAAATGTCATGTTTATAGTGTCGGTCTGGTTGTTGGTCCAGCCTTCCGCTGCACCATGGAGTTGTCCCATTACACTAAGTCCATATAAGGAATAGAGTAGACCGAGTAGCCAATGACTGCATTCGCAGCAAACCCCGACCTTGACCCTGACCTCCTTACATGATATTTTCTAGCGCCTTGGGACGTAGACATCAGTCGAGAGTTGACCTCAAATCTCAGGGGCCACAACCACCCTCCCTTTTTGGGAGCTTCCCCAGGGAGTTGTTTCAAACAGGAATGCCAGTTGGGGTCCCAAAAAAACATGGAAAATAGGATCCACCACCACTCTTTTACCATAGAGTCCCCCTGAAAAAAACACCTTTTATGCTGCGATGGTCCACCTACGTTTAAAGCATTGGTTCCCCCCGTCGGGAAATGACCTGCACACGCGGTAGGCTGGTTCCTCAGTTTTTTTGGGTTTTTTTGGTAAGATTTCTTTATTGATTTCAATCAGTATGGTATACAATACGTTCCTTTCGAGATGTTGTACAAGCGTGGTAAACATATCTATAAAATCAATAAAGTGGCAAAAGCCTCAGTTGGTATACAACTGGTTTTCTTGGCTATGCCGTGTATTTGATTCGACCACTAGTGTTGTTTACTTTAACAATAGGATTTATAACGCATCCACGGGTATTGTAGATTCAATACACTCATTTAGGTATATAAAAAACGAATACAAGCATGTGAATAGATTCCTTTTGGCAGACACATCAAACACTGGTCATAAGGCAAGTATGACAAGGTTAGAATACAATAAGAGAAGAAAACATGTCATAGATAATATAAGTAAGGGGGACTTAGGTGAAACAGGTACTGTAAGTTAAATTCCTAGTTGTGAGAAAGCTATGAAAAGGGAGTGTGATGTAGTATTTCCATAGATTTTCTTTTAGTTAATGACTTAAATTCACCATAACTTTCGGTACTTCGTACCATAATTGATTGGTCATTCCATAAGGTACTACCATGGTAGTGTAACGATCGCATATATGCGGAGCAATTTGGTTTAAATTTCTTTAGGACCGGTGCATTATACAGACGTGTTGGTAATGGATCATTTACAGTATATTCATCTAATCTAGATCTCTTGAACATGTAATTCAGTATATGGGCTTTCCTCCTATAGATCAGCAAAGGTACATTTGCTAATTTGTGTAGATTAATACCAGGTGTGCGATGCGGCAATTTCAAGCATATACATAATGCTTTGTTTTGTAAGACTTGAAGCTTATCTAGATATTTTTGGTGACTACTAGTATAAAACACATCTCCATAGTCCATATATGGTAATACGGCCGTTTTGTACACATGAAGAGCAGCATTTTGTGATAAGTAGGACCTCATTTTGGACAATTGGTAAAGTTTATATGACATATTTCTGTATATAGCAGAGAAATGATGCCTATAATCTAGGTGTGTGTCCAAAAACATGCCTAAGTATTTGTATGAAGCAACATCCAAAAGGGGTATATCATTCATAACGAGTTTAATATTATCATTTCTTTTTTTCTTTTTGGATGAGAATATAAGATACTTACTTTTTTTAATATTGATAGACAATTTATTTTGGACACACCAAGTAGATAAATTGTCCAGATCATTTTGAATAACATTGAATGTGTTCAAGTCTTGTTTGCCATGATAGTATAAAACAGTATCATCCTCATACATAAGAGTTTGCATATGCCTAATTACTAGTTGTAGATCATTCACATATACTAAAAACAGGAGTGGGCCTAAAATAGAACCCTGCGGGACACCGTGAACCACAGGCCTCCCCTCAGAAATAAAATCATTAACCTTTACTTTTTGTACTCTGTCGTCAAGATAATTTTGAAACCATTTAAGATTTATACCCTGGATACCGTATTGCCCCAATTTTTGCAACAGGATCCTGTGGTTCACGGTGTCGAACGCCTTTGCAAAGTCTATAAAAAATGGCCACCGTGTCCTTTCCTACATTTCTATTAATCAATATTTGGTCAGATAATTTTGCAATAGCATCAAGAGTGGAATACCCTTTTCGAAAACCAAATTGGTTCTTATCCAATAAGTCATAGTCATTTAAAAAAGTATACAAATTGTTATGTACGATCTTTTCCATAACCTTCCCAACACATGGCAATAAAGCAATCGGCCTCAAATTTGTTACCATAAACAGATCACCCCCTTTCGGGATTGGGGTGATAATTGATAATTTCCAAGATAGAGGGATACAGGCAGTACTAAATACAACATTGTACAGTTCAGCAAAGATTTCTGGAATAATTAATAAGGCATCCCTGAAAATGTTGGTAGGTAGGCCTTCAATCATAGACTGCTTATGTACGTTTAGATCCTTTGCAATCTTGATAATACCAAGCACATCGATTTGTAAATCATTTAGAGTTCTTTGGTGTTTTTGTTCGTTTGGAAACCATGGAATATACATGTTTTGTGATAGATTACCACCAATTTCGCAGAAAAAAGGTTTATAAAGGGTGCAACATCATTATTGTTAATGAAATCATCATTTTCATCTTTTAACTGGATATTCTTTTTATGTGACTTTATAGAACCCGGTAATATGCCATTTATGGTTCGCCAGAACTTTTTCGTATCATTCTGGTTTTTGTTTAACTCATTTATGGTATATTGCTGTCTAGCTTGTTTTATGGCGTTATTTGTATGATTTCATGCTTTCCTAGCTTTTATTTTATCATGTGATTTCAAAGTTTTCCTAGCTTTTTTTATCAGTTTATTTTTATCTCGGGTTAGTTCTAGTAATTCTTTCGACATCCATGGTTCTGGAATTTGTTTTATGTAGAAGGTTCTATATTTGCAGGTAATATCCAGGTATTTGTATATTGCATCCCTTATATATTTCCATTTAAACTCTGTATCATCTGACTCATAAGAATTTTCCCAGTCATAGGCAAGTAGATGGGGTTGAAGTTCTAGTTTAGAGTAATTGATATATGATCTTCCATAAATTTCTTTTTTTGTTTTAACTTTGCACAAATGTTTCCTAACCATGAAAATGAATTGATGATCACTTAGAGATGTGGACAGTACTCCAGATTTTGATATACAACATCCCGTAGTAAATAGTAGATCAATGATAGTGCTTTTATCAGAGAGTCTGGTGTAGTCGTCGATAACTTGGATCACTCCAATTGATTCCATTTCGGTTAATAGTTGTTCGGCCTGTGGATTTATAGGTTTATCAACGTTAATGTTAAAGTCGCCAATAAAGGTATAATCACACTTTGGATCTGACTTTAACTTTTCAGTAACCATAGATATATAGTTTATAAACTCTTTTATGTTCCCATTATTTGGTCTATAAACATTACAAAGAACAAAAGCATTTCCATTTGGCATTTTAAACTCGAGAATTTGTATCTCTTTATCTTTAGTACTCCTATTCAAATTTGAATATATCATTTGATCAGTTTGCAAACAATCCTAAATGAAGCAACAAAGCCCTCCTCCTATTTTAGGTTTTTTGTCATTGGGCCTGTTTTTCCAACCTCTATCCAATCTGTACTTATTATACCCTTTAATTTGATACAATGATTCTGCATCATCAGATGTATGCCATGATTCAGAAATTGATACGATATCCCATCCGTTTTTCATAATATTCGCAGAGAGGGCCTCGTATTTGGGCCTAAGGCTTCTAATGTTCAGGTGAATGATCTTCCAGCCCCTAAGGCGAGTCACCTCGTCCTCATTATAATAAATCATTTAATGTGACCTATATGGAATCCCTTTCACCATTCTTATACATAAGGTAAGATACATAGGAATACCTTCAGGAGTGCAAAGAGACATGTCAATAACAATTACGAATAGAGAGGGCGTTTTCCTTTAAACAAAATAAAAAGTAATAAAACAAAACATCATTGATGTGACCTCGGCCACTAAGGCCGTCATCATCAGACTTCACGTTTTATAAAGAAAATAAGGAAAAGCGAGATTAGCGCTAAGGTGGACCTTTGCGCCGGATTATCTATGGGTAAAAGGATTTAGGCTTACCTTTAATCTTGCAAATGATATTGAAGCTTATAAGTATTTTATACTTTATACTTTTTTGATCCCTGCCACCCTGGAGTCATGTTCCAGTATCCTTTATAGGTAACAAAAGATACAAAGATCATGTTGCCAGGCGGCTTAATGTTATATAGTTTTCATATTCATTTACCATATCTTATCTTAAAGTTTGTAACAAAGTAACCACTGGAGTTCTAGCTTTACACATTATAGGTAACAATATGTAAGTCAACCAGAGTGCCAGGGACAGAAAAACAAAACTAAAAATTTACCAAGTCGATACAGTCACTGGAATGTTTTTTGCAAAGGTGTTTAGCAGCTCTTTCGCCCAGAGATCAAGTAATTGAGAAGTGGGGTGGACTCCATCCCTTAGTAGAGACCAGTAGTGATGATATCGTCCCCTTCGCCATTTATGGACACTATTTGCTAACCATGGGAAAGCCATAGTGTGCCTTGAGTTCAGGTTGATTAGACTTTTGTTATATCTCAATATTGCATTTATAACCAGGTCTTGTTTCTGCTGAAGCATTTCCTTGACTCTGCTTTTTGAATCTGCATCATCAGTGACCACGGTTGAAGGGGGAAGACATCTGGAGAGATCAATTGCTGTGGTCGGGCAGAAGACGAAGCGTGCCTTTGGGTTTCTTGATTCGAGCCAGTCGTATCCTGCTGTAGCATATGACAATAAGTGTTGAAATAGTTTTTCTTCTGACTCCCAATTCATTTCCAATAGGAATTTCTTATGTCTCGATAAATCTGGTATCTTGGTAGCGATATCGCATGAACCCCCTATAATATAGATTATGAAGTACGGTTGATAAGCTAGGTGACTGTCGGAAAGCACAACTAGTTCCCGTAGTGTGGCACCTGGAAAAGCATATACGTTGAATTTTTGGAGATTTATATTCTGAGCCGAGATAGATTCATACAATCTATGTACTTTAGAGTCCCCGATAATGATGTGGTTTGGGCCAGGTGTCCATGTGCGTATCAAGCTATCCTCCAGCTTCTGTATGTCCTTGGATAATTTTGATGGATAGTATTCCTTTGCATGAAAATGGCTTGCCATAGTTCGACCTTGTTAAACCAGACAAAGACAATGATATGTCATGGAACGCAGGGAGGTTTACTCACTACTGGCGATTGTGCCTCTCACTTGCTCGAGGATTTTACCCAACTCGTTGCCCTTTACTGTTGCTTGAGTGTATTTGACAATCTCCCCAAGGTGAAAACGACACCCCCAGAACTCGTTTCGAGTCGCCTCAAATAGTTTTTTCCCTTTGGTATTCAACAGCGTGGCTCTCAGTACGTCGTTCTGGGTGAATTTGGCCGTGACCATCACAGTCATACGTGCTACTTTTGAAATAGCCCATTGTCTGGATTCTTTAATTGGTCTAGACAGGTATTGCGCCTCGGTCGGTTCGTTTGTGTTGAAGATACGAGTAGCTATGTCATTTTGACCCTCTGTGGATGCGAACTCGTATTGGTAGCACTTCTCTACTGAACTAAAGGATTTCCCCTTAAAAGTGAACTCGCATGGGTATAGATTACTTAGCGGAGAGTGCTTACTTTGAAAGAAAATACCCTTGTCCGTATCGACTGTTTTGATATCCTGTAGACCAATGCCATCCGGCAGCGTGACCGCTTCCTCATAAGAATAGTTGTTACCTTTTATCACAATTCTAGTACCCTTGACTTGGCAGTGTATTCCCTTTTTGGCAGCTACGGTTCTTATAGCTTTGAGATCCTGGTTTTTTTTTTGATCTTCAGGCGATAGATCATCTGATAGGGTGATCTTTTTCCACTTGTCGAGCCCTTTCAGCCTATTGATGTTGGTGAAGATTTGACCCTTGGCATTTTGACTCGTTAGGTGTACGCAGATCAAACGTTTTCTTGTTTGACCTGGTTGCCCTCTCCTATAGATTGATTCAACCACCGCGGCTGTACTTTCTAAACCAATATCATTTAAGAGTTGTGTAAATAGGTCTCTTAGGTTCTCATTTGGGTTTTCCGGGACGCCTTCAATAATCAAAGTTTTCCTCTTATGGACTGACTCTATCCGTAGAACCTTTTCACCAATAGTAGCAGTCACCTTAGTGGTATCATCCGAGATTTCTTTCAACTCAGTTAGTTCTTCCCCATGACTGAGCATTATGTTTTCAACCCCGTCTACAGTCGTTTTCAGCTGATCGAACTTATCATTCAGTTTGTTAATAAGATCTAACGAACTATTCTGAATCTTATCACTTTTGACTAGCTTATCTTTCATCTTATCCAAAACATCCACAGATGAATTTATGATATGCTCATGTTCATTTAGGCGGGTTTCTAGTTCGTTACACAGGCAGAAACCGGCCAGTGGGGATTTTTTACCAATCAGACATGGCAGGTCCCCATCCATGGCCCATCCATGTTCGCTGCTCCATGTGGCACGGGGAAACCTGGAAAATGTGCCCCTGTGGGCAGCGGCCTGAGGCTGAGGGACTGTAGGGAGGTTCACTGTTCAGTCAGTGGGGACAGAGAAGATCAAGGGCAACCTTTTTATTTTTGCATGTTTCTGTATGGAGGTTCACCTGGGATCTGATTGACTTTTGTTATTAGTTGTTCGGTAAATCTTATACAAAGAAAACAGTTTTTATCCTGAAAATGAAAACATGATTTTCCATGGAAACATGGAAAACTGGCATCCCTGTTCAAAAGTCGGGAGGGCGCTCAACGAGAGTACTCACCGCCAAAGCGGGAGCTAACAATGGCACTTGAAGCGTCGATGTCGAGGTGGAGGTGCCGCTCGCTATTGGGTATTGGTAGCGGTTTTGCTGCCGCTTTGATTCAAAGTGCCGCTCACTGTTGCGGCCTCTTGCTTTGAAATGTGACGTGCCGCTGGTGAGACTTCACTCGACTTTTGAAACAGCTCCCTGTTTCACTAGTTTCGTGACATGTCTAGATGGCTTATAGATAGTGTGTACGGTTTCAAAAGAACTAGACATTAAACTTTGTTTTGTCTGTTCTTGCTTGCACTGTTGGTGCCGCTTTTCATGTCTGTCTAAAACTTTTGTCACGAAACTAGTGAAACTTGGACCTGTTTCACTAGTTGCGTGACATGTCTAGATGGAGTCTAGATGGTGTGTCTGGTTTCATAAGAACTAGACTTTAGATTTCGTTTTGTCCATTCTTGCTTGCACTGATGGTGCCGCTTTTCATGTCTGTCTAACACTTTTGTCACAAAACTAGTGAAACAAGTCCATGACGTGTAGATTTGTCTAATTTTGGGGTCTGTCTTCTCCTAGGGGCAGCTACTTGTGTTGTCACGAAACTAGAAAGCCCCAATGTCTGTATGGTGTCACAGACATGTCACGAAACTAGTGAAACAGGTCCCAGATGGTATTGTTTGTGACAATGGAGAATGTGGACTTTTGGAGGTAAAATGCCCAATCTCAGTGAGGGACTGTTCCATTCCTGATGCGTGTAAAAAGGTAAAGTCATCTTGCCTCATGGAAACCTCAAATGTTTACCTACCACATATAAAACGTGTAATTTTCGGTACTATCGGCTTGAAGAGTCTCCCGCACATAGAGACAGAGTGAACCCGACCTAGTGTGTGTGTGTGGGGGGGGGGGGCAAATACGACGACGAAGTCGCTAGTATCATACTAAAACCTAACCATGACTACAGTAAAACCCCGCGTAAGCATACACCCTCCGTTCTGGGCCAAATTGTCCTACTGTTTATCCTACCCCTTATAAAAAACGCCATAGGTTTAACATTGAATTAATGTATTTGACGGAGCGTTGAATAAAGTGTTATTTATGCACCGAGGTGAATTAAAAAAACCAGACCAATCAGGGACGAGATAACAAAAGTAGATCCAGCAGCATTGATAAATGTGGTCATCTTCCGATGAGTGTCAACATGGCACTAACATGGATAATTACAAAATTTTCTCTGTATATTGGTGAGATGGGGTAGGATAAATACTAAACCAAACTCGAGTTGGCCTTCTCAATGTTTATACCACTCTGGTCAGGTCTGCTACTCACTACATTCGGCTACGCCTTGTGTAGTAATACACAACCTGCCCATCGTGGCATAAGCATTGACAAGGCTAACTCTCGTTTGGTTTCTACTAAATATGTACCAGGTGCAAGGACAGCTACTTGTGACAGGTGCCCCTTTCTGTGACTTTATGGTTTACACCCAAGAGGACATTTTCATTCAAAGGGTACTTCCAGATAAAGACCACATGACACTTATGCTGGAAAAGTTGGGAAACATCTTCTGTGATAATGTTAAGTCATATTTGGATTCATTTAAATATTTTTCTTACAACTCACAGTGGCCCATCCAAGTGATTCTCAAATACACACCTGTTATTTGGGTTCTATCCATATCCACTTCTCCACTGAACTCCAGCATTTCTGGGCCACTGTCAGTAGAACTAAATGGAAGAAATGGAAAATTGTCTCTTATTACATCTAAATCGACATAAGATTATGTTATAAAAATGATGCTTTTTTTTTATAGATATGGATACATTAGAAGAATATTAGATGAGTAGAGAACAAACTTTATCTTCATTTTATGGAGAAACCAAACAAGAGCTATTCGTGTTGTTGTTTATTGCACGACGGCAAGATCGCATATTACTGCACGAGACTAAGCCGAGAGCAGTAATACGCGATCTTGCCAGAGTGCGATGAACAATAACACGACTAACTCGAGTTTGGTTTAGAATTTATCCTACCCCGCGCGTCTAAATTACTTCTACATTAACAAATGACGTCATTTGTGAAGTGTATCCCACTAGAGCGATATTTTTCATTTTTCTGAACTCCAGACCGAATACAGTGACCCAATGTTAAGCCTCTGGAGTTTTTTTATTAGGGGTAGGATAATACCTGTTATCCTGATCAATGGATGTATTGGTTGTTCCTTGCGACTCTGTTGTAGTATTTATTGTCTCTTCAATGACAGATCTGTAGAACAAAATATACCATATTACATATGCAATTGCCATATCACACAAATCATTTTTGTCATTTAAAATATGAAAGCCTCATGTAAGCAAAGTATTTGAACATTTCCATGAATTTACCTTTCCTTTATTTTCGGAACCCGCTGCCTTTTCCTTGGTGGTTTCCTTGATGTCTGTCTTATGCCATCTGCTCTTATTGGGTCAGGGTGTTCATGAGTGGGTCCTTTACCACCCACAAAATGCTTCCATGGAAATGCAAAAAGACAAAATACAAAGTAAATGTGGTGATACTTACATATGTCCACAAGTATTCTGTGAAATGTGACATGATAAATGATTATTCAAAACTAAAAGTATATTCTTCATTGTTTGTATTATAACTTATATAACTAAGGGAGCATTCATTATTTATGGCAGGGGGTGTGGGTTTTGCTCAGCGAATCCTCCAGAAATAAACCGCCCCCTTCGGAAATACCACAAAATACCCCCCTTCCCCCCGACATATACCCTAATATACATCCCCCCCTAGGCAATAGCCTTAAATCGATTCTTTCTCATACATACATGTATATGTAGACATATAATGTAATGTTAAGTAAATAAAGCCAGGTGAATTTTGGCATGCAAATTTCAAACTTCTATAATCAAATCCTCTAATGTGCAGCTATCTGGCCCTTGAGAAATGTGGGCTGTCAATGATCGTTTAAGAGCAATGACTGCAAACTGGCATATCATAGTTATAGGATTAGATATCCACCATCTAGGAAGTGAACCCTTAGTCAGGACATGCTGGCACAGGAGCTGATGTACCTGCTGCTCTGAGACCTATCTCAAGGGGTGTTCTATTGAGACAGTGGAGGCACCAAAAAGACAACTTTGCATGGTTATCACCTGACATTGGCTATTGAGCTGAGTATAAATACTAATACAGTGGAGCTGCACCGCATAAGGTCATGAAGCAATCTCCTAACAGCCGTATTGCCTTTGATAGTCTTAGCATATTCATGCACAACCTACAAACTCTAAAATCATTGCAGTTTTCTTGTGTGGAAAATAGTCCTGGCTTGTTTTTCATATATTTTTAAGACTGCAAATACTAGACCATATTAGTTTTACATCTTTTACCCAGTCTCCAATAATTTTCCCTCTGTCCAAAAGCCTCAGAGCAGAATACTGAAATTGAGCTTTCCCATTCTTGAAAGAAAATGGTGGATCAGATTCATATATGGAAGGACACACCCAGTATTTAGTCTCAGACATGCTCCCTTTCACAAGGTACATAGTCTCTGACAAGCAGCTCTTTCCCATGTGAATGCATTGCTTGAGACTCAAGTGCCTGTGGCTAGCACCCAGTGCAGGGTACTTAATCACTGGTGCAGGGACTTTTCCCATGTGAACGTGTATGAGATCACACCAGTGACACTAGGGGACCCTCATTACCAGTGGGAGGTATGCCAGTCTCACAAAAATCCAAGACTAAAGTGAAACACATTTTTACTTACATAACATTGATGCCAACCTTTCACTCCAATCCCAATAACTATATCAAGTTGACCTTTGACTATTTAAAAGTATGACAATTCTAATGAGCTAAATCCAAAGAATGCCCTCACATTGATACATTTTTTTGATATTCTGCAGAAAGTTTTGGAAACTACCCAGGAAAGGATATCCCAATATTAGGCACCAGAGCACAGGAAAAGCCTTGTTTTGGCAAACAATTTTGCTGCTAACTTTGCATGGCAGATTTCAAGAAGTCTTAGTATGATGAGCTCCCACTCCACAGACATGGCACTGCCAGGTGTCACAGTACCTCACTTATTATCTTCTCTGCCACAATCACCATGCTTATATATATATATATGTAGATTTCTTACTATTGGCCTCTGCAATTGTATAGATTATCCAAATACACAAATACACTAGAACCTCTTATTTGGGTGAATCACAAAAACGTAAATCATTGAAATTGAGACGCCCCCCCCCCCCCCCCCCTCCAGCAAATATCGTGAGGTGAGACACCCCCCAGGCAAATACCGCGAAATGAAATCCCCCCCCCCCCCCCCGCAAATACCTCTAGATAAAATCACCCCCCCCCCCCTCCCGGCAAATATCCTCATATAATTTGCCCCCCCCCCCTCCAATATATCATCCCCCCCAGCTGTAAATAATGAACGGTCCCTAAAGGTCAGTATCTAAGTTGTTGTCAGTTACAATGGACACCTTAGGGAAAATGTCATGTATGAAATAAAGAAAAGTAGACTTAACTTACCTTTGAGCAAACATGCTTGTGTCGATCTATCCTCCCAATGTTGAGTTGCTCATGGGGTCTATTGCAGGCCCTAATCCAACGTTTACAGTCCTCTAATCTTGTTTTAGGTTTTGGGAAGGGAACCAAAAACCCACCCTCACCAAATCTCATAGGATACCTTTCATCCCCATTACAGGTCCCCCAGACACACCTATTAACCATTTCCAGAACTGTTTACCTACTATATCTAAATCGTTAGAATTTTGTGATATCCGCTTGAAGTTGTTGCCGTACATAGAGACAGAGTGAACCCGACCTGGGCCTGGAGATTGAAGGGCCACGAGAGTGAGATTCTCATACAGTACTTAACTGAATCCTGCTACTATTTTTTGTTTTTCTCTACACAGATGTACTTCTATTCTTATGATTTGTTTCTAGATGTACTAAAAACATTTTTTGGAAGTGTAGTTTTCCGATCTCCTTTCCTTGAGAGAAAGCAATGAGAGCACATTTCGCTGGTTGCTGGCAAAACACCTGTGTCACGCGAAATAATAGCAGCTGTAAAGACCTAGAAGTTAATTCCAGGTAATAATAGTAGGGGGCGCCACTAATTACGACGCGACGAAGTCGCTAGTTATATGTAAAAACACTCATAAACAAATAGTGTGTATACTTTCTTCTATAGTAATCCTATGTGTGAGTAGCTCCCGACTTACAAAGTTTGGGGTCACTCCGGGGGTGGACTGAAACTTACACCATGTGCAGGCGACCTGTTGACACAGATCTGGCCGCTGATAGGCCGGCTGCACCCGTCAGTCAACCGCCGGCGATAGGTCAATTTTTTTTTATTTATTCACATATAATTCACCTCAGTAGGTGTTCTTCCATTATAGGATTTGCAAATCCGGGCTAATATATAACAGATCAAAGGTGGGTGTCCAGTCACACAAGATTATATTACTGTGACACGTTTGCTATTATCTCACCCTGGAATAAATGCCCATAGGCATATGCTTAACATCGGTAACTCGTTGTCCATGCCCCTACAGGTATTGCAGTCCGTTCTCCATGATCTATATCCTCTGTGTTTTCCAATCTTTTAGTGTGTACAGGGGTGAGGTAAATACAGAAAGCAACTCGTTTTGGTCAAAGAAGTCTATGGTAAAACTGGATGAGTTTTAATCTTGGCCACTGTATGCCACGACTGGAGTTTGGCATAGTGATTTCACGAGGCAAAGCCGAGGGAAGTCCAGAGCCAAAACTCTAGGAGTGGAATGCCGTGGCCACGATTAAAACGAATCAGGTTTTGATTTTATCTCACCCAGTCTCCTCGATTTTGGTATATTATATGATAACAATTCTGTATGCAACTAGTGGCATATAAAAGTCCGTATGCCAGTCAGCGTGGCATACGGAAACTCAATGTTAAGCCTATGGGATTTTATATTAGGGGTAGGATAAATTCTGCAACTCAATTAAATGCTACATGGTATTCACTCGGCTGTCGCCCCGTTGATATTACTTCGCATCAAAAAGTGTGGAGAATGACGACTTTGACAAAAACTTATTGGTTTCTTTAGTCCTCACCTGTCTCCATTCGAGCTAACGTAATGGCCTCTCAGAGAATGGACTGGTAGTATATACATGATGAGATATTCCTTAACTCCTGTAGTAATAGTTCAGGATATTGGTAATATCATCATTTACATCAATATCGACTACACATGTCCTTTGTTGGGCCTTTCAATTCTGCAATACGGATACTATATGTGCAATGAAAATATCGATATCATTAATAATTTCAATAAATTGGTAAATGCAACAAGCTATGCTGTATCGTCAAAGTAAAATTGACCTGAACCACATTTCACTCTAATTAATCTGTAATGCTTGTCTTAATCATCCACCTTAACTGCCATTTGAGATGGAAAT
Organism: Alentia gelatinosa; assembly: GCA_950022655.1. Classification (NCBI taxonomy): domain Eukaryota; kingdom Metazoa; phylum Annelida; class Polychaeta; order Phyllodocida; family Polynoidae; genus Alentia; species Alentia gelatinosa. The sequence goes on from OX465589.1 coordinate 4,386,823, forward strand.
ATCCATGAGCTCATTTATAAATATCCATTCATCTCATCGCCCATCACCCAATACTCGTCAATTTCAATGTTAATGTTATTAAATTCGATTTGTAACTCTCTCAACCAGAATTTGATTGTAATACCTTTTAATTAACGTATTCTTGATGTGATCTGGCCTGGAGTGAAAACCATATGTAATGTTTGAATCTATGACCTAATAAATAGAAATAAAAAGTAGTAAGCGTTCGCTCTGGTGGCAAAGATGAGAAAACGCGCTGTGATGGTTCACAGGTTATCCGCTAGGCGGCGAGCCTGCTATAGTGCAGTCAACACTCACCAGATGGCGTCGTTCACACAAGTACACACTAATCTATGACGTCAACACATGGCTATGTCCAGAAGTGATAAACAGAGGGGACTACCTCAGTTGTAAAGCTCAATACGCTGCAGATAACATTTCCTGAACATCGCAAAGTATCACCCGCAATCGAGCATAAGTTGAGGTAAGTCGATCTAGTTGCCCAAAATATGATGTCACTTCCTAAAATTGTGATGCGAATGGTTTCACCGCTGGACCACTGTTGGCAAACTCCAGACTTGGTAAGTTAAAGTTGGGTTGAGAAGTGGGAATCTTGCTACTGGATCTTTCGAAGTCAAGAGATACATTCACATCTCTCAATTTAGAGAGTCAATTTCTTTTTTGATTTGATTATAGTGTGTTTGAGATTATAGGATTACAAATATGTCCTCCATTTAGTTATTAAAGTCAGTGGTAAAAGTTTATGTCCAACGTAGATCCAGATTAAGAATTCATGACGGGAGAAAACACTAGATGGCGTAGCAGTGTTCTTTCCCCCCTTACTCTTAGTCTTAGGCTATGGAAGTGACTTATTAGGGTAAAACACTATATGTGAATTTCTTTAATAGATTTACTGTAAAACCCTGTAAAACCATTCACCCCAGATGATGCCTTGTGGCTTGTGGCATCAACCAGGGCTGGCCGGGGGATGCCTCAAGGCATTATATGGGACTGGCCGGGTGATGCCTTGAGGCATCATTTCCAAAATATTCGTTTTTGTAAATAAAACTGGAAATATTTGCTCAATAAACATGAAATTTGCATAGTTTGTAGGTATAATATTAAGGATTAGGCCTACATATCATGTCACGTGATGCAAAGATAAGATTATCATAATTAGGCCTCTATACCCGGCCTCTAGCGGTATTCACTGCCAATAGTACCTGGCTTCATGCCTGTGCTATTGCCGTGGGCACCCGGCGCCACAGGGTTAAGGGGATACCCTTCGTTCCGACCAAAGTGTCCCCTTCAGTTGAGCGGCCTTGGCCTTAACCATGCAGGGTTTTCATTCTGTCGATGGTTAAGTTTTGTAGTATGTAATACCTTTATACAGGTGATACCATGGCTTACAGACACTTCTAATACCATACATATCCCATAGCGCCTACCGGGAATTGGACGCCTTGAGCCTTTTACCGTTTGAGCCTCCTGTCAGCGCGAAAACGTGGTCGCCTTGAGCCTACTCCTTGACTGGAGAGGTGCGGGCTTTCAGTGCGAGTTGGGGTGCACTTGAGTATTGTCTAGTCAGCAGAATATAACATAGTTCTTATCATTAAGTGAAAGATAAGAATCTTGAGACAGAGACGCATGTCAAGGCAAGATTGTCACACACTTTCAATCATTATCCTACCCCTAATAAAAAACGCCATAGGCTTAACATGGGCTGACTGTATTCTGGCGAGCGTGCAGTCAAGTCTTATTTATTGCGCGCATGTAACAAATGAGTTATTGGAGGTGGGGTAGGATAAATACTAAACTGAACTTGAGTTGGTAGTGTTGGTGTGACTCTGGTCAGGTCAGCTTCTCACAACGCTCAGCTAACGCCTCGCGCAGTAATACACGACCTGCCCGTCATGCGATAAACACTAAGGCCCGGCCCCACTTGTGCGACGGATTCATCGCAAGTCCATAAAAAGTCATAAACGGCCGGCGAGGGTCATAAAAACGGCCCCGCCCGTCGCATCGCACACAATCGCTCCTGTTGGGCCAGGCTTGCGATCATGTGCGATCGATGCGATGGAATCATCGCATCGCACATCTTGAAATGTTCATGATTTGCGATGGATTCGTCGCACAGGGTTGGCATACTTTCTTTTATATTTGTATAAAAACTGTAGACTTTGTATAGAAACAGTCTAACCTGACCACTGGTACCTTGGGCCGAATACAATACCCATTTGGGTACAAGGTATCAAGAGGTGTGAAAGCTGTGAAAATAGTAGGCTGTGGCTGTATCTGTGGGTGATCTTGTAAAGGGTGAGGGTTGGGAAGTGATTTAATTATAACCATATGTGTGTAGCTAATAAATATTGGAAATTGAATTCCACACCTTGGCCTATATGTACATAGGTGGTGTCAGAAGTGATGCGACGATTCCACCATATCAGTGGGGCATACCCTAGGCTTTTCATGCCATGAATCCATCGCAATAGGGGTCGGGTCATAAACCCCGCTGAGGGGGCGTTTATGGGGTCATTAATATGTAAGTTTATCTCACCCCAGATATTTTTTCTCCATAGACTTAACATTGGAAACTCGTATCTAACACCCATTAGATATTTAGGAAAAATATCCAATGGGGGATAATGTCACAAATGTTAGCCCATTAGTCAATATTAAGGGTGAGATAAATTCAGAAACCCATTCAAGTTTAGGGTCCTAGCTCGATCCCATCTCATTTGAATCACATAGCAATTCACGCGGCTTCGCCTTGTGAATTACTACGTGATTTAAACTCGATGAGATACAAGCTCAGACCCTAAACTTTCATGGGTTTCCTCTGTAATATAGAGTAGTAAAACGTTGACTGCGGATTCAGGAGTATTTTTTCTAACTCCCCTATATTTATTAATCAACAAACAAAAGTATAAAGTAAAACAAGAAAAATAAAAGAAAAAATTACTGGCACGCAGGCCCACATCTGGTCTGTGTGACCGGTGAGTGAGGAGTGAGACCAAGTGGGTGGTGGAGCTAGTGGCTACTCCAAGCAGTTTGACCAAGTGGCTCCCTCTTACATTAATACGGTTCATGGACGCCTTGAGCCCGGGACGATTCGAGCCCTGGACGCCTTGAGCCTTTCTGTGGACGCCTTGAGCCTACCCTGTGGACGTCTTGAGCCTACCCCATTTTGGTGGCCTTTTAGCCTCTAAATGTAAAAATTTTGAAAAATGCATTTATGCTGGTTTATAGTCATATATACTCAACCCTAACCCTTACCCAACCCTTTTCTCACCCTAACCCGCTAATCGGAACTAAAATGAGGTAGGCTCAAGGCGTCCACGGGGTAGGCTCAAGGCGTCCACGTTTTCGCGCTGACAGGAGGCTCAAACGGTAAAAGGCTCAAGGCGTCCAATTCCCCATTAGTACAATGAACAATGCGATCGTTCACAACCATAAAACACATGCGACGATCGCATCGCACCAGTGGGGCCAGGCCTTAAAGCCTATAAGACACCGACCCGATGGCTGTTCCCGATTCAGCCTTTGCCCGACGGATCCGTCGGGTCTGTGACAATCTGCGTCAATCGGGTCGGTTTACGCACTTCGCCGCTCTCTTTTATCTCAATCGGGTTGTTTTCACCTACTATATCTAAAAAACTATGATTCTGGTAGTATCTGCTTGGAGTGTCTCCTGGACATAGAGACAGAGTGAACCAGACCTAGTTATGGAGACTGAAGAGCCCCGAGAGTGAGATTCTCGTACAGTACCTAATTGAATCCTGCTATCTCTTTTTGTTTTTCTCTAGACAGATGTACTTCTATTCTTATGATTTGTTTTTAGCTGTACTGAAAACATAATTTTGAACTGTAGTTTTCCAATCTCCTTTCCTTGAGAGAATGCAATGAGATCTCATCCTTTCGCTGGTGTCAATCCATAGAGTTCTGATCGCGGATGATCAGCTCAAGCACCTGTGTCATACGAAATGATAACCACAAATTTACGATGGTTTCCCGTTCACCCGCTAGAGGGCCCAACGTAGGGGGAAGTGGGGAGGGGCAGGTGGTAGCTAAATACGAATCGACAAAGTCGCTAGTACGAGGTTATAAAAGGAGGAGGTGTCGGTAATAGTCTGCATGTCGGTGTCTTAAAGGCTTTACACAACTAAATCTCGTTCAGTTCCTACTAATTTGGTCCCAGGCAGATCTCGATCAGGTTGCTGTAGTCTCGTTCAGTTTCTACTAATTATCCTACCCCTCATATAAATCGCCATAGACTTAACATGGTGTGACTGTATGCCACGGTTATTATCCTACCCCTCATATAAATCGCCATAGACTTAACATCGTGTGACTGTATGCCACGGTTATGATCCTACCCCTCATATAAATCTCCATAGACTTAACATGGTGGGCCTGTATGCCACGGTTATGCCATAAAATACTGATATGCCACAGGTGACATATGAAGTTAAAAACATGTGACGGGGTAGGATAAAATATAAACCTCACTCAATTTCATATAATTGTTTACATGGTGACCGTTGTCTTCTGCTACAGATATCAATCCATTAATGATATCATTCCACAAAGAGAACTCATACCATATAAACAACCATATGAAATTTCGTGACATTTCTGGATAGTTTTGGTTAGTTTGTCTGGGATGTTTCACACCATGACGAATACAGGCTTATATCACGATGAGATCATGCATGGCATGTCCACTAGGTGGCAGCAGATTGGAAGGTCACCTGAGGTCAGATAAAGGTCAAATAGAGGTCAAAGAGGTGGGACGAAGGGGGCGGCAAGTGCCAGTGTAATGTCTCACCCAGCCTTGCACTGTGAAGCCCAATACGCATCTACCGATTTCGTAACATTGATGTACCTTTGTCGGCGACTAAGGAATGGTAATTTGTCTCAGGCGAGGCATCCTAATGGAGTCGGCCGTAGTGGGTAGATGTAGGACAGCTAGCCAAGGGTCAGGCAATGATTAGTGAACCACCTCCTTCAGATGTTATTTTGTTGCCAATAAGTTGTGGTTTCTAAGTTCTAAAATCGGTGGCAAAAAGTTTATCAACATCTTGTCGCCGACAATGCAACATTGGTAAATGGCCCTTGATTGGGTGGCCGACACAGGCCGAGGTATTACGTAATTCACCTGCGACAAGTTCACAGACTCCTATACGATTTGCGAACTAATCGTTCAACCCTTAATCGGTAGATGGGCATTGGGCTTAACCATATTACCCATTAAATCATACTGACTGGATCGGTTATACATATACTTATACATATACGTACATTTATCGCCTATGATGATTGTTACTAAACATTACATTGTATCTTGATCACTCATACCTTAATACCATTTCTCATTTATATCCCCATGACGTTTGTATCTAGATAACGGACACATTGGATCCTCATGGAAGAACTGTATTACTTACAGAATGTGAAATAAACATTATTTAAAAAGAACAAATTAGTGAAACTAGAATACCCAGTTCTAATTCCAGGTCTCTATATATATTTTTTTTTTTTTAAACCAGCATTAGTGAAATTCTTGAATTGAAAAAAAAAAAAAATTCACAGATGTAAATTGCCGGGAGCTGACACCTGTCACCACTGTGACGTCATAGTGATGTGACGTCACAGTGGTGCGTCTCACACACCTGGCGGGACGCTGAGTCATTGTCAACTCTATTAAAACTGTTAATCATGTATCACCACGTATCACTAGAGTATCCTTATATTCAACATACAGTGTTACTTTCACATTAACCACGCGTTTCTCCATATATGCTATAAAGTGGTGATTCCACCAACACCGAGGTTAGTCACAATTTGGTCGTCTTGCTAAATCTTGCTAGGTTTTGAATAATCGTGTGCATATTTACTGCGATGTGTTTTGAGATGTCGCGCTGGTGGAGCGACAAAATGTACACATGACATCGCGCGCTATGTAACACGACAAAGGAGGTACATGGTGAGTGGGGACTGGATCTAAAATGGGATTCACACGATGGGATTCATGTACCTAACAGGGCTCAAAATCTCATGCGATTTTGTTCCTTTTTAAGGGGAAATGTATTTAGCAATTACAGGGGGAAAAACATGTCTCAGGGAAATGAAATTCTATGATTTAGACGAGGAAATTGTGTTCGAGTACAGAATCTCAGCAGGACTTGTCTCAGAAAAACACCCTGTGAGGTACATGAATCCCACCGTGTGAATCCCACTTAAGATCCGCTCCTATTGGTTGGTTTTTGCTCATTGCCATCAAGAACAATTGACTTCCTGGAGATGGTTCAAAATTGACAGGAAACTGTCACTTTCAAGGTAGCATCGGCTTGTCGTAGAGGTGTTTTAGCCACACCTTGATAGAAGTGGTAGACTTACGGCTATATCAAAGATCAATCCTTCTCATACCATGTCTATGTGGTGAAGTGTACAGCCACCTTTCTCCTTCATCCCGAGCAGTGGTAGATTTACTGCTATATCAAAGGCCAGTCCTTTTCATACTATGTCTGTGCGGTGTGGTGTACAGCCACCTTTCTCCTTCATCCCGAGCAGTGGTAGATTTACTGTTATATCAAAGGCCAATTCTTCTCATACCATGTCTGTGTAGTGTGAGAAGTAAAAGAACTCTCACCTCGGTAAATGTGTAGGGCTGAGATTTCTACCTAAATTCATCACATAGATTCCATCACCACCCTTGTGGTGTAAAAGAACCTTGAGTAAGTCTGGTAAAGACCTGTAATGGTTAACTGGACGTTAAATCAAACCAAACAAACAAACGGAAGATGCAAAAGCGGAGTTTAAAAAGTATATCTTAAAGCGTGTGATACCCGGCATAAGAGCCCAGAGTTTATTTATGTAACCGTATTGCCCATTCAGTCATACTAACTGGATCGATTATACATATACAGTAGAACCCCGCCTAACGGACATTCTGCGTAAGCGGACACCCGCGTTAACGGACACTTTTGCTCGGAACGGAAATTTACCCCTCTATTAGATGTTTGATTTAACCCCGCGTAAGGGGACACCTCAGTGGTAAAGAGCACTGGACTTTTAACCCCAAGGACTTTGTGGGTTTGAGTTCCACCCCAGCAATGATAGATTTACTGCTATATCAAAGGCCAATCCTTCTCATACCATGTCTTTTGCCCGCAATGGAGGGTGACCGCTTACACGGGGTTCTACTGTATATATTTACTTTATCATTTGTACTTCTTAATTTGTAGTCATGTGCCACAGTTGTTGATGTGACATTCTAAATGATTAGAGTTATGATTGTTCCACTATTCATTCATTGATGCTGACTCTACCTGGGATTTTTCTCCGTATTTAGACTTTAAGCGGACCACCCACGATAACGTGGTTTTATAGACAAGACCTTCCAGGATGTGGCTCTGCACAAAGCAGCTATTTCTGGATAATCTCTTTCTCGATGTTGTCTTCTGTAGCGAATAGAGCGCTAAGTCGGTGACCACGACGTCTGAAATCCCTACCCACCGTGCAAAGGGCCATCTCAATTATACAACTCTAGGGGCTGTGGAATAAACTACGAACGACAAATAAGTATCATAAGTATCTTAAAGACAATTCAGGGATGCCAGTTTTCAATGTTTCAATTTTCAGTCCAAACGGTTTCTTTGCGATTAGTTCTAATGCCAAATGAGCAAAATATAACATCTTATAAATCTAGTTTGACCTAACCCAATTGGTAAATTAAGCCAACTTACACTTGATTGATTTACAGGAAATGTACTGAAAAAATATGGTTTTCTTCAATTCTAGATTCTTCTCCACCAATAGTTTTTAAACGGACACCAATAGTTTTTAAACTTAGATCTGTAGTACTCGATATTTGCTATATCCTGTGAAAGTTTGAAGAAAATGGCATGGGCTTTTTTATGTGAAATTCAATATTTAGATAATTCCTCTATAATCTTTTATAACATCCCTACCCTACCCTAGTGGAAGAACTGCCTTATTAAGGCAGAAGTAATGGCAATGAACAAAAAAATCATCATGCTATCAATCTATAGATACAAAATTAGCACGGAGACCCCCCCCCCCCCCTTTTTTTTTAAAGTTAGATATGAGTTCTCCAACACATTTCCATTATTATATCTAACTTTCAGACGAGGATCTTAATTTTCAAAGCACCTTTCCTGGAAGAATGCTCAGTTTAGCGAATGAAATCTTGTCCTTTATAAACCTCCTTGAATAAAAAAAAAAGGAAAAAAAGCAAATTGTTCCATTTGCCTTTGAAGATGCCACTTTGAGAAGGAACCCTATTGCGATAAATGATTGTATGGTATGGAGAGGTACATTTCAAAATATTTCAAAACATTTTGTTTAAATTCCGTTTTTGCCCTATAGAAAATGAAGATTTCACATACATGTATACATGTTCTCATATATTTAAACTTTTCACACACTTTCCCTTTTCAATAAGAATTGAGATCTTGTCATCTTTAATTAAAGAGATCTGAAATTCATTACATTTTAATGAGGGGAATATGGAAAGCAATGTCAGGTGGAATAAAAATACGAGAGAATGGGATAGTTCTAAGGCCTGCCATAGAGCAGTCGTAGGACACCATTTCTCTGCAGTAACTTTGTTTCGGGTATTCCCTAGGTTACTCATGTCGGGGTGCACCGCCCCCACACACACACACTTTTTTTCCCCCTCCTTCCTTTTCGTCGTTCTTCAATTGAAATATTGTGTTTTGTGTGATCCCATACGCAGAAGCGGTGGAACATCTTACTTTTGTAAGAACCGTTTCTTTGATAATAAAAAGACAACAACAAAAAAACCCTCAGACACATCCTTTGGTCTCCAGTCGGAAATAGAAAAGTGTACTTCTCTGTGTGTCCACCAGGTGTCAGGTCAGTGGCAGATTGAAACTCTTCACATGCACTCAGCGTGGAGTTAGCTCAGTGGTTAAGGGAGTCGAGTTGTAATCCCAAGATTGTGGGTTCGAGTCCCACTGCAGCCACTCTTCTCCTTCATGGTGTACCTTTCTATTTACTGCTATATCAAAGGCCAGTCCTTCATATACCATGTCTGTGTGGTGTGGTGTACAGCCAGCTTTCTCCTTCAGCCCCAGTAGTGGTAGATTTACTGCTATATCAAAGGCCAATCCTTCTCATACCATGTCTATGTGGTGTGGTGTACAGCCTCCTTTCTCCTTCAGCCCCCGCAGTGGTACGGTAGATTTACTGCTATATCAAAGGCCAGTCCTTCTCATACCATGTCTGTGTGGTGTGGTGTACAGCCACCTTTCTCCTTCACCCCCAGCAGTGGTAGATTCACTGCTATATCAAAGGCCAGTCCTCCTTATACCATGTCTATGTGGTGTGGTGTACAGCCACCTTTCTCCTTCATCCCCAGCAGTGGTAGATTTACTGCTATATCAAAGGCCAGTCCTTCTCATACCTTGTCTTTTTGGTATGAGAAGGTTTCAAAATGCACAACCATTAACAAATTTAAAGCTGCATATAAAAAAAACACTGCTCGACTGTATCTTTCTAACATATCGTGTTTTTGTCATATTTCTAGATTTACAACCAGCGCATCACGTGACACGTAAAACGGAGTTAGTGAAGCCACGTGACAAATGACGTCATGTGAACTGAAAGGTAAGTTCTCGAACATTTTAAACTCCTAGGAACGATTCATGTTTCCTATGAGTTCATTCTCGCTACAATTGATGTTTCCTATGAGTTCATTCTCGCTACAATTCATGTTTCCTATGAGTTCATTCTCGCTACAATTCATGTTTCCTATGAGTTCATTCTCGCTACAATTCATGTTTCCTATGAGTTCGTTCTCGCTACAATTCATGTTTCCTATGAGTTCATTCTCGCTATTAAAAAGCGGGTATTCCACCAGCACGAGATCTCCGCCGAGTTTGAAGCGGCCTGGAGTAATGTGGCGTTTCCAACCAACCGATAATTTTCACGCTTTACTATATACCCATGCCGTATTTACTGTAAATATGTACTGTTTCGACATATAACGTAAAAATACTGTACGGACCACTGGTCCGTAAACTAAAATACGGACCACCTTGCCAAACATGTTTATTAACATATCGGTTGTTAAAAATCAAATTAATGATTTTTTTAAAATTTTGGGTATATAGTAAATATATAACGTCCAACCATGCTTGTACAAGTCACAGAACTCGATGATAATTTACTGTTTGTACGGAACTCGGCATAAATGCCTCGTTCCGTACAAACCGTAAATTACCATCTCGTTCTGTGACTTGTACAGCATGGTCAGGACGTTCTATATAAGTACAAAAGTCGGTCGGTGATTCTCCTTGTGAAAGGTCGGTGGTACATAATCGGTGATCTGGACTGCAAAAATGTGATGGGTGCTCGCAAACTTTTGGTAGTAAAATGCAGAGCATCACTGATTAATTCCAAGAGCTTGATTTCGGTGGTGCCTTAATCACCATGGAGTTGTCCCATTACCTTAATTTCATATAAGGAATACAGTAGACCGAGTAGCCAATGACTGCATTCGCAGCAAACCCCGACCTTCACCCTGACCTCCTTACATAATATTTTCTAGCGCCTTGGGACGGCTCTGCAGTCGAGAGTTGACCTCGAATCTTAGGGGCCACAACCACCCTCTAATACTTAAGGCAGGGGAGAAAAATTGTTGGTCATTTCTGTTTGAACTGGATGATTATTGCACTAAATTTGGTGCATAATCGGTGGGCAGTACGAAATGTCATATCCCAACACTCATTGAATTCACTACAATTGTGCGTTGTAGAGCGCATCGTAGGGCGCGTCGGTGTGCATCGGAAGCCTGGTTCCGACACATTACGATAGCCTTACAACAAGCGTTCCGATACAAAATCAAATTTTCTGTTGGAACAAACGGGTGTTTCGTAGCCGTGGACCCAGCGTTCCGACGTAGTTTCCGACACACTGCGACACACTCCGACACACTCCGACACACTGCGACACACTCCGACATACTCCGACACACTCCGACACACTCCGACAGAGCCCTTCCGATAGCTCTACGATTGGAAGATTTCTTACCGTAGCCAGATCATAGAACTTTTCGTAGTGTGTGGGGACAGTTGGAACCCATCTTTAAATTCTACCACCACAACCAACCAAATCACACCAGTCTCACTCCTAACCATCGCATGTTTCCATACAAGTTAACAAAACACCAGAACATCACTACACGGATTGATCCACCCAGTCTGAGCAACGCGATTCTGACTCGTCAATACATCCTGCGTCCTTGACTAAGGTGCCAAGGTCATTGTCAAGGTCACTGTGGAGCCGGGGAATCCGCTCTGCAGAGATCAGTCAGTTTTTTTTCACTCGTGTCTGTTTTTCAGCTACGTCAGCAGATTATACGGCCACAGCTGGTTAACCCTTTCCCGACAGCACCTCACAAGGTTCGTACAAAACCTGGAAAAGCCGGGAATTATGCTTTTGGGTTTTCCAGGCCTGGAAAAGCCTGGAATTATGCTTTTGGGTTTTCCAGGCCTGGAAAAGCCTGGAATTCTCACAGAGAGCCTGGAAAAACCTGGAAAAGCCTGGAATTCTCACAGAGAGCCTGGAAAAACCTGGAAGAGCCTGGAATTCTCACAGAGAGCCTGGAAAAACCTGGAAGAGCCTAAATTTGGTGATATGATTTAAAAAACTGATCAGATATGTCTGGAAAAAAAGATATTAGAGCCTGTAAAAGCCTGGAATAAGGCTGGATTTTTATTGGGCTGTCTATGTACGAACCCTGACCTTTGTCCCTGACACAGCATCACACCCAGGCACTTCCTGTAGTAAAGTCCCATTCTCACACAAAGTGGAATTCACAGGGTAGGATTCATGTACCTCACTGGTTTCAAAATCTCATGAGATTCTGTTCCTTGTTAAGTGGAATTCACGCGGTGGGATTCATGTACCTCACAGGGTTCAAAATCTCATGAGATTCTGTTCCCTGTTAAGTGGAATTCACACGGTATAACGAAGCAAATTGCAGTTCAATAGTTGATTAACAGTGAAAATAAATATCAGATTTGTGTTCTCCAGCATCGGATTAGTGTACCCAGTCACATACAGTATTTGAACATTGAGCTTTTATATTCCCCTGCAAGGGTTGGACTGTTGCTCTCGGAACAACAACAACAATGCATCCAGGCAAAAAAATAGTTAAATATCGGCGCGAAAGTTTAAAATTTAAACTTTGTCGGGAGCTAACAGGCATTTTCTGTTGACATCAAAATCGAGTAGAATACTTTCGAATACTTTAAGACAACTTCATAAAGTTTCTAAGGTAATATCAGGGAGGTGGAAGAAGTGTATTTGGTCGTACAAGATTGTACAACATAATACGAAATTTCACTTGATATCGCCTGAGCGCCCGAAGCTTTCCGATAATTATTTAGTGTGCTTCCACCAACATCCCAACTAAAACGATTTTTTCCGAATCTTAACGATCCTGCCAGATATTATTTTCTGTCACAACAGGCTATTGTCGTGGTTGGAGATTTTAGAAGCCACTTATCCATATTCCTATATACCCATTTCCGAAACCTCTATAGTTACATACCGCTGCTGGGGTGCAGTAATTATAAGTTATGTAGCGAGGCTGACGTTTTCGTCCCGGCCTGACCACGTGACATTTAAAGAGCAGCGGGACGAAAACTTAGCTATTGCAGTTACTCCATAAGGGTGGCCATTCTTCTGGGGCTATCGCAGGAAAAGAAATAATCATCTTTATTGATATATAAAGGTATATAGGAATAGGGAAACCAAGTACCGGTAATCAAAAGTCAAAGTTACTCGGTAAAGCTTGGAAAAATTACTGCCCGAGGCCAAGGCCTTGGGGAGTAATTTTTCCGAGCCTTACCTCGTAACTTTGAACTTTTGCTCACCGGAACATAGTGTCCCTCCATTATTATTTTCTTTTTTGTTCATTTTGATAAAGAGACCATGAAGTTAAACTTTATTATCAATTAGCTAAATTAATAATGCTTTGTAGTGAGTATTCATTGTTTATGTTCCATGATCTTCCAAGTCTAATTGAACAAATTGGACGTTAAACTACCCAAACTAACCAAACAAACAAACCACGATCTTCCAAAAGCTTACCCTGCTTCAAGATAATTGGCTCGAGCCCTCTGGCCAAAAAGCGATCGGACCAGACCAACCCCTTAAGCCTGATGCCCATCTACCGATTCAGGGTTGAGCGATTAGTTTGCAAATTGTATAGGAGTCGGTGAACTTGTCGCAGGCAAATTACGTAACTCTTCGCTCGATCTGCGGACATTGAGGAGATGGTGGTTATTAGTCCTAAGCAAATCTGTCTACTAATCGGTGCCTCACCCTTGCCTAGCTGTCCTACATCTACCGACTACGGCCGACTTCGTTAGGATGCCTTGTCTGAGACAAATTACTGTCCGTTTGTCCCCGACAAAGGTACATGAATGTTCCGAAATCGGTAGATGGGCATTGGGCTTAAAAGCGGGCTCCCACTATCACGATTTGCGCCTCCGACACACTACGATAGCCTTACGACAAGCGTTCCGATGAAAAAAAATGAAATTTTTTATCGGAAGGAATGAGTCTAGCTTTCACGATGGACCCGTTCCTTCCGATAAAAATTTCATTTTTTCATCGGAACGCTTGTCGTAAGGCTATCGTAGTGTGTCGGAGGCTCAAATCGTGATAGTGGGATACCCCTTTAAGTCAGAGACAGGGGTGGTGGCCAATCTACACGAACGTGTGTGATTTCACGGTCTCCTACCAGATGGCGCCACTGTAACACTGTCTTGACCAAGATTGAGTGAAGTGTAGTTATGTGTATTTATTAGAGCGTGCTTGCACGCGCTACATACATCATCTAGAGGTTAGAGTGGTCACATATATACACTTCCAGCGTGCGTCCAGAAAACTATCCCTTCACCATCTGCGTGCTATTCACTGTGATAATGGGGAAGGAGCAGGGAGCCAGCGTCTCAGGGTCTTTGAAGCGTGCCCAGCTGACCATGACCAATCACTAGAGGCCGAAATACCTCATTGATCCACTGGTGCTTGATATATTTGGATCCTCGATTCAGGCAGTTGCAGAAGTGGCAAATTGACTGGGTGCAAGTGGGTTTCAGAAAATTATCCATAGACTGAATCTAACTCATTTAATCGTTATTCATTTATAATTGCACGCTCATTCATCAATGATGAATATTCTATTTGCTCCTAGTTCATTTATTACCCACCCAATACGGAGTCTCCATGCTAAGCCTATGTAACCTCCAGATCGCCACTGAGTAGAATACGGAAAGCTGTATTCTCCTAGGCGCCACCTAGACGGGCATTATAGGAACTATTTCGTATAAACAATGCACAGCGTTTACATCGAATTTCTAATCATTTAAAATATTTTCCCCCGTAATAGTTAGTCGAAAGGTGAGTGATGAATACAACATTACCATGATTTTGATCTGTGTGGCCGTAATCTCCTTGTAGTTGACACTACGCATCAACTATGAGGAGAATACGGCCACGCAGATCGAAATCATGGTAATATTGTGTATATATTTATTTGACATGAATCTACAACTTTTGAGCATCTCTCGATCTTAGTGCTGATAAATTTTCTCATGTAGAGCACTTTTATATCTCTTTTTTTTAAACTGTGACGACATGGGAGTCACCGGGTACCAGCAACGTGGGCATGGACACCAGCGGAAACTGGGTTGTGTTTACAAATTTGCCATGGCAACGGGGAAATAGTGTCAGTAATGGAGAGGCGGAGTGGCGGGAGACGAACGCGGTATGCGCCACAGTACTCTGTGTAAAGCCCATAAAGTGCTGATTCCACCAACACACAAGATGTAGCGAGATTAGTCACGATTTGGTTGTCTTGCTAAATCTGGCTAGGTTTTGAATAATCGGGTGCATATTTGCCGCGATGTGTTTTGAGGTGTCGCGGTGGTGGAGCACCAAAATATGCACAAGACATCCTGCGCTACATATTGTGATATAGGAGATAGACATGACTTGCTCAAGTCTTTGATTATGAACATTCATTAAATGATTAATATAATAAGAATAAAGTTCATTAAAGTATGTATCCTTCTCTCACTGGCCCATGAATCAAAGACTTGTCCACTATGAACCAAATCTCCTGTTTATGGCCTCAAGCCACTCCTTGTATCCCTATACTTCCTCCTACCCCTACCCCCTCCGCTCCTCCAGTTCCCTGTCTGCCTGTGTTGTCATAGCAATAAATTTCGCCTGCTCCTGACTGTGACCTTATTAAGATCAAAGTGAGAGGGTATCAATCTCCCATCAGATATCCTGACCAGTAGCCAGGATATCTGTATGGAGAGTGTCGGGAATGCTGGAGCTAAACAGTGCCAGAAATCCAACACCATTACCGATTGCACTTCACAGACCCGATTTTAATCGGGTCGGGCATAACTAGCGTGGGGGTAATGACCGACTCTGCCCGATCATAATCGTGTCGCTGTACGCACTTCACCGACTGTTCCCGATTCTGAGAATGCCATTTGAACATCGATGCTACCTATCCTCTAGTCCGATTTACAAATACCGATTTGTAGGGGAGACAGAGGTGAAAATGAATCTGAAAACAGTTTCCGAATATCTTAATTAGATCCAAAGTTATCAAACTTTGAATCATTTTCTATGAATCCACACCAGCGGCCCGTGGCTCACCCCGGCTCGGCTCCCGGCGGCTCTCTTTGATCTCAATCGGGTCGCTGTACAAGGTCATAAAGTGGAGATGTGTGATCGGCAAAGAGTATAAGATAGCGACATTCTTGTTCCCGATTATAATCAGTGATCGGATCGGGGAGAATATGTGGAAAATGTCGCTGTCTTATGGGCTTAAGACACCGACCCGACTGCTCTGCCCGATTCTACCTTTGCCCGATGGATCCGTCGGGTCTGTGACAATCTGTGTCAATCGGGTCGATGTACTCACTTCACCGACCCGATTTTATTGCTTTTCCCGACGCGTGGGGAATTACTACCATGCAAAATTTCCATAATTTGTTAAACACCCCCCCCCCCTCAGTGCGTACGTACTTTATGGATGGCCCCGTAGCGAATTCCAGGTACTCTATACATTTCCTATGGAGACTCTGTATAATGGCCGTGTTCCACTGGACCGACGGTAGCCGATTCCGTAGCAAGACAATCGCCGATTATTATCGGATGCCCTAGAATTTCTCAAATCTTTGAAAATGGTCATTTATTAAACTATTATTATCAGAATTAAATAAATTACAATACATGAGCTTCCTCTTAAGGGCCCAGGAACAATTGATCGGGTGAGAAATCGGCCTGGTGGATTGTGCCCTTTGGGTAGGCAATATAATAAAACTGTTCTATGGTGCAGTATCTGGCAGGCCTCGCTGACACAGCACAGTAAAGCGAGGTTATTGATTGAGTTTGAACTTAGTCAGAGCGAGTGTTGACTGCGACTTCATTTCGGTCTAGTGACCAATCAATAAATAAACTGACTGCTTTCACACAATGCTTTATCCTCTTTTCAGTAGCCTCCAGAGCCCCTGGTTAGATATGAATCATACAAAGAAATAGATAAATACAAAATATTACTATGATTTTGATCTGAGTGGCCGTATTCTCCGCGTAGTTGACGCAGAGTAAAACTCTGAGCGATATATACCTGTGCCAGTATGTTACACAAATACCAACCTTTGCTAGGGTATTGGTATTAAATATATACCGGGACAGTATGGTGGTATAAAATGATGTACCACCCTACTTTGAATACAAATTCTGATTGGCTGGAAAAAAAAGCACTGACCTACTTATGAAGTGCTGGAAGTGACTTGCAACACTCCACTAATTTATGCGTGCGAAGGATCACAGGAGTTGAAGGGGAAAAAAGAGTGAAAAATGTGCTTGGAGCATATTCTGTGCTTGACTTTCACTAGGATGTCAACAGAGATACCAGCACACTTTGAATCCAGCTCGGACGTTGTCATATTTCCTTATGCAATTCATCAAATACTTATATTTGGAGGTATATAATGAAATAAAAATGTATTACCTTACTGGCACATACTCACATACCGTGTTTCTTTTGATAAAAATATTCCTCTCGCTCTGTGAGCTCGTCAAGAAACGCGGTATGCTAGTATGTACCAGTAAGGTATATACATTTTATCTAATGTCAATTACATATTACACCTAATTATTGTTTATAATATGCTAAATCACCAGTGGCCAGTATGAGGTGGTTCACTAATCATTTGCTGAGCCTTGCCTAGCTGTCCTACATGCTAACTATTGGTACTTCTGTAAACAGGTTCAACCATCCACATAATATCAGGGGCAGAACTGCTATGCCCACTCTCCTCCCAGATCTTTCGCGGTGTTGGCGCTTACTAATCTCTGCCTCAACCCATTTCCAGCTATTCCTTTTTCAGACTTAAACCATTTTATAATGGGAATCCACATTTGATTAGACTGCTCCTTCAAAGGAGCACATGGTCATTGTTGACAAACAAAACATGAGGTGCTTTCCACTGTAGAAAGAAATCCCAGAGACTGTGTCTGATTTGACATTGATAATAACAGAATTGAGAGTATTTTATTGAACATGTTCATCTCTATCTACTAGTAGAACACAAAATACCCCCAAAAGCCCTCAGAATTTAGGATATCTTAAAACTGGCGAATGGGCCAGATGATTTTAGCCCGAATAGGTATGTTAGGGAGATATAAGCGGCCGCAGGAAGTAGAGCGCAAGATCTCTGCTGGGAGAGTGTGCTATGCCTTCCGTAAAGAACAGATACACCACCAACTCTTCACAGTCAACAACAGAATGATATTATACCAACAAATAGGCCCAAATGTTTGCTTTCTAACAATATTTCATTTATAAAAATCGGCCTGTTATTCACATATAACAACGATTTACACTTCTACAGTTACTCTGTGCTTATGGGACTGAAGCCATGCTGGCGATACAGGTGAGGGCTTGCCTCGTTTTCGATTTGCCAGTGTGTGGCTGGTTTCTGGCTAGCGGTGGCTAGCCACATGCAACCAACGCAACACATTCTCTCTGCTACAGCAGCGCCACACTTATGTGCAAGAGGTGAATGAGATATAACCACCAGTGGTTTACCGCAAGCTTCTTTATTTTCCTTGTATCTGTTTTTTTTTTTAAATTTTTAAATATTATATTTTCTTGAAGATAAATACCCACCTAATTAAGGATATGATCGATTTTGTTTTTGTTTTTATGAATTTAAAGATAACTCTTTTTAAAAAAAATCTAATTCGCACCCACACTCACTTACTCAGACATGATCCAAACTGGGCCAGTCTTTGGCACCTGGATGCTCGGGCGAATCGTCACAGTTGGCTGCACAGGCAGTGGTGATTCCCCCTCCACTCCCTCCCTCCCTCCCTTCAGGCGGGCGGGCGGTGTACGGCGGGCGGTGTACGGCAGGCGGTGTACGGTGTACGGCGGGCGGTGTACGGCAGGCGGTGTACGGTGTACGGCGGGCGTTGTACGGCGGGCGGTGTACGGCGGGCGGTGTACGGCGGGCGGTGTACGGCGGGCGGTGTACGGTATACGGCGGGCGGTGTACGGCGGGCGGTGTACGGTGTACGGCGGGCGGTGTACGGCGGGCGGTGTACGGTGTACGGCGGGCGTTGTACGGCGGGCAGTGTACGGCGGGCGGTGTACGGCAGGCGGTGTACGGTGTACGGCGGGCGTTGTACGGCAGGCAGTGTACGGCGGGCGGTGTACGGCGGGCGGTGTACGGCGGGCGGTGTACGGCGGGCAGTGTACGGCGGGCGGTGTACGGTATACGGCGGGCGGTGTACTGCGGGCGGTGTATGGTGTACGGCGGGCGGTGTACGGCGGGCAGTGTACGGTGTACGGTGGGCAGTGTACGGCGGGCGGTGTATGGTGTACAGCGGGCGGTGTACGGCGGGCGGTGTACGGTGTACGGCGGGCGGTGTACGGTGTATGGTGGGCGGTGTACGGCGGGCGGTGTACGGTATACGGCGGGCGGTGTACGGCGGGCGGTGTACGGTGTACGGCGGGCGGTGTACGGCGGGCGGTGTACGGTGTACGGCGGGCGGTGTACGGTGGGCGGTGTACGGCGGGCGGTGTACGGTATTCGGCGGGCGGTGTACGGCGGGCAGTGTACGGTGTACGGCGGGCGGTGTACGGCGGGCGGTGTACGGCGGGCGGTGTACGGCGGGCGGTGTATGGCGGGCGGTGTACGGTGTACGGCGGGCAGTGTACGGTGTACGGCGGGCGGTGTACGGTGGGCGGTGTACGGTGTAGGACCACGGGCAGTGTAGGACGGGCAGTGTATGGTATACGGCGGGCGGTGTACGGTGTACGGCGGGCAGTGTACGGCGGGCAGTGTACGGCGGGCGTTGTACGGCGGGCGGTGTACGGCGGGCGGGCTGCGGGCGGTGTACGGCGGGCAGTGTACCGTGTACGGCGGGCGGTGTACGGCGGGCGGTGTACGGCGGGCGGGCTGCGGGCGGTGTACGGCGGGCGGTGTACGGTGTACGGCGGGCGGTGTACGGCGGGCGGTGTACGGCGGGCGGGCTGCGGGTGGTGGCGGGAGGGCGGCGGGCGGTGTACGGCGGGCGGTGTATGACGGGTGGTGTACGGAGGGCGGTGTACGGCGGACGGTGTATGACGGGTGGTGTACGGAGGGCGGTGTACGGCGGACGGTGTACGGCGGGCGGTGTACGGCGGGCGGTGTACGGCGGGCGGTGTACGGCGGGCGGTGTATGACGGGTGGTGTACGGAGGGCGGTGTACGGCGGACGGTGTACGGCGGGCGGTGTACGGCGGGCGGTGTACGGCGGGCGGTGTACGGCGGGCGGTGTACGGCGGGCGGTGTACGGCGGGCGGTGTACGGCGGGCGGTGTACGGCGGGCGGTGTACGGTGTACGGCGGGCGGTGTACGGTGTACGGCGGGCGGTGTACGGCGGGCGGGCTGCGGGCGGGCCGTGGCGGGAGGGCGGCGGGCCAGCCTCCCGAGGCACGGTGGCCGCTGACAACAAACTGGATCGCGGCGCGGCGGCGGAGCAGGAGGAGACTGAACCTGAGCGGGGCAGGAGACGGGCGTAGATTCAGCAGACCGTGACCTCACTGATCAGCTCACAGCGCTACACACTCACACACCTCCCCACAACACCTCGCCATGTGAGAGGCCCCGCCACTACCACTGAGTCCCACCACTCAGCCTCACACCACCCTCCACACACCTCACAACCTTAGGCGGCAACCGGCCTAAACGCCAGGCCCAGACGCCTACTGGACCGCGACCGGCCGAGGTGTGATAGTCCTGGATCAAAACCCCTGCGGATTACACGGGATTATAAGGGGAAGGATTTCACTGTGACGGATAAAAAAGGGATAATCTGCGTTGATAAGCAGTGGCCGGGCGCTCCCCCCACCCCCGACCCACCTGTCCGCCCACCCACCTGCCTGACACCTTACCCGGAGAGTCAAGGATCTACCAACTTTTCACTGTGAGGGGAGTTTGGAGTTTTCGGCGCCCGGCGTAGGCCGCTATACGCCAGGCGTACGCCACTCTAGGTCCGGCGCACGCCGCTATCAGTGAGTAGGATACGGATACTGTACGCCGCAGTAGGCCCGGCGTAGGCCGCTGTAGACCCGGCGTAGGCCGCTGTCAGTGAATAGGATACGGATACTGTACGCCGCTGTATGCCGCAGTAGGCCCGGCGTAGGCCGCTGTAGACCCGGCGTAGGCCGCTGTCAGTGAGTAAGATACGGATACTGTACGCCGTTATACGCCCGGCGTAGGCCGCTATACGCCGCTGTCAGTGAGTAGGATACGGATACTGGACGAGGTCGTAGGCCTCTGTAGGCCCGGCGTAGGCCGCTGTAGGCCGGCCCATCATTTCGCGGGTCCTCCCGAAGCTGAGGATCCACTTCTGACCTCGACCTGCGCCTCTCAGGTGAGTGACGGGGATGTGTGTGTGTATTGGGGGGGGGGGGAGGGGGGGTCCTGAAGGTGTGTCCTGAGGGGGGAGAGATAGGATGTGTGTGTCCTGTGGGGGGTGGGAAGGGTATGTGTGTGATGTGTGGTGTGTGTGTGTGTGTGGGGGGGGGTGTCTGAGGGGGGAGGGCAGGGGCTGTTTGTAGGGAGGGAGTCTGTGTGGGTGAATGAGCCGGTGTGTGTGTGGGGGGGGGGGGGGATGTGTGAGGTAATTATCCATGTGTGTCTAAGAAGGGAGAGGGGATGCTGAGGGTGTGTGTGGGAGGGGGGGGGGGGGGTCACGGAGGGGTGTGTGTCTGTCGAAAGGCGGATGCCCATCTACCGATTTAGGGTTGAACGATTAGTTCCCAAATCCTATAGGAGTCGGTCACCTTGTCGCAGGCAAATTACGTAACCCCTCGCTAACACTGATAAAATTTGTGTATGATCCACTAATCGCTGGGGGAGGCCAAAACCAATCAAACAGAGTGTTCACTAATCGCTGGGTAGCCTTGCCTATCTGTCCTACATCTACCGACTACGTTAGGATGGCTTGGCTGGGACAAATTACCCTCCGTTTGTCGCCGACAAACGTACATAAATGTTCCCAAATCGGCAGATGGGCATTGGGCTTTAGGGAGGGGATAGGGACCTAAGGGTGTATGTGTGAAGGGGGTAGGCAGTGTGTGTGTGTGTGTGTGTGCGTGTGTGTGTGTGTGTGTGTGCGTGTGTGTGTGTGTGTGTGTGCGTGCGTGCGTGCGTGCGTGCGTGTGCGTTGGGGGTCTTGCGGGGGTGGGGGTTGGAGACCTGAGGGGGTGGGAGGGGTGTGTGTCTGTCTTGTGGGGGGGGGGGGGGGGGGGGTCATGAGGGTGAGATGGGGTGTGTGTATGTGTGGAGGGGGTGGTTATGTGTCTGGGGTGGGGGGGGATGAGGTGTGAGGTAATTATCCATGTGGTAAGCGGCCACGTGTTGTTGTTGTTATTGTGTGGAGGGGGGAGTTGTACTTTGGATTGATCTGAGGGATGATTTGAGGTCACCAGCTATTTAAAGCTACTTACTAACTGAGATAGTACCTGGAAAATACCAGAAACAAATCGCATGTTCATCATCTATGAATGAGCGTGCAATTTTAAATGAATAACAATTGAAAGGTTTTCCATACACCACTTAAGGCCCGGCCCCACTGGTGCGACGGATTCATCGCAAGTCCATAAAAAGTCATAAACGGCCGGCGAGGGTCATAAAAACGGCGCCGCCTGTCGCCTCGTACACAATCGCTCATGTGGGGCCGGGCTTGCGCGCGTGTGCGATCGTGTGCGATGCGACGGATCCGTCGCATCGCACATCTTGAAATGTTCATGATGTGCGACGGATTCGTCGCACAGGCAGGCAGTGCTTCCTATTATATTTGTATATAGTCCCCTCTCTCCTTGAGTGCTGGTAGGTGTAACTAAACACAGGTCGCACCTACCACTGGTACATGGGATATACACTACTCAACATAAGCACAAATGCCCCAGCCTCCACTCAGGTGTCAGGTCTCAGGAGGTGTGACAGCTTTGAAAACGGCAGGCTGTGGCTGTTGGTGTAGATCTGTCACTTTTTGAATGCTATAACCTGTCACATGTACCTCCACTTTTGACCTGCTTTAAACAATGAAGCACTGCGATGATTTCATCGCATCAGTGGGGCATACCCATGGTTTTCCCTGCGATTGCATGCGATGGATCCGTCGCACTTGGGCCCATAAACCCATAAAACCCATAAAACGTGTGCGACGATCGCTTCGCACCAGTGGGGCCGGGCCTTTACACCCAGTCAGCTTGCCATTTCTTCAACTGAGTCTAGGATCAAAACATATCAATCAACAGTGGGTCAATGAGGTATTTCGGTCTTGGTCATGGTCAGCTGGGCATGCCTCTAAGACCCTGAAACACTGGCACCCTGCTCCTTATCCAATAGCACAGTGAATAGCAGACAAGTATTGAAGGGAAAGAAAGGAAGTGGTCTCATGGTGAGACAGAACTTTGAGAAAGTCTGGTAATGACCTGTAATGGTTGACTGGACGTTAAATAAAACTAGGAGCAAATAGAATATTCATCACTGATGAATCAGCGTGCAATTTTAAATAGATTACTAAAAGGTTTCGGGTTACATTCAGTCTATGGATAGTTTTCTGTAACCCACTTGCACCCAGTCAACTTGCCATTTCTCTAACTGCCTGAGTCTAGGATCAAAACATATCAAGCAGCAGTGGGTCAATGAGGTATTTCAGTCTTGGGAGTGATTGGTCATGGTCATTTGGGCATGCCTCTCAGACCCTGAGACACTGGCACCCTGCTCTGTTCTCAATATCACAGTGAATAGCACGCAGATAGTGAAGGGGTGATTTGTATGCAGTACCCTGAAAGTCTATATGGACCCCTCTAACCTCTAGATGATGTATTTAGCGCGTGCAACCTGGTTGGCACCCGTTCAGTCTTTCTGTGATCACTGATGCAGAACCTTCAAAACTAGGCCGTGACATGAACTGATTCAATTAGATTATCACAAGATGCTGTTTTTAATTACCTTTAATTAACGAGGTTTTAATTAGCTCATTAAGCTCATGTTACATTTAATTGTATTGCATTTTAATTACCATCAAAACATCATGGAAGCACTGATAGGGCCTGTTGGGTTGGACATCAATGATCAATCTGTTCACCCTCTTGTACAGGGCCGGGTTCTTCTGCCATAGAGCCCTCCACCGGGTCGTCATTTCTCACTGGCCGCCATCTGACATACATGTATGAAATCAAAATTGAATCAATAAATATGTACCCATTTGTCTCCGCCAACCTTCAAAATAGGTGTGTGTTGCTTTGTAACTGTGTATTTAGAGGTGGTTTTTCAGTGGAGCATGGCTGGTTCTCAAAGCCAGCCATTTTGTTCAGTCTTCTTCGCTGGTTCCCAAACTGCAAAGTGCCTCGCCTAATAACATAGAACAGCTGTTCACCCCTGAATGGAGATCAGGGACCTGTTTCAGTAGTTTTGTGACATGTCTAGACGGCGTCTGTGACACCATATGGACAGATCACAAGATTGCAGTCGATGACACGCGGAGTTTCACTCACTTCTCGTAGAAATTAAGCAATGACACTTTAACATGAGTAGGGGATACATATAATCTATAATTGTCCCAAATATGAAGAAGATTAGCCACTTCGATCTTCTGATACTTGCTAGTATTTTTCCGCTGTTGCTTTCACTGTTGGTGCTGCTGTTGATGTCTGTCTAGGCCTAATGTCATGAGACTACTGAAACAGGTCCCAGGGGTGAATACTTTACCTACCCTCTTGGTTGCCTTGCCTCTGCATGGTGAAGGCTAAAGTGACAGGGGTGGGAAGTTAGCTCAGTGGTAAAGAGCACTGGACTTATAAATCCAAGGTTGTCAAACTTTGTGTGTTCAAGTCCCACTGCAGCCACTCTTCTCCTTCATTCTCAGCAGTAGTAGATTTACTGCTATATCAAAGTCCATTCCTTCTCATATCATGCCTATGTGGTTTAGGAACTAAATGAACTCTGACCTCAATAAATGTGTAGGGGTGAATTCTACCTGAATTCATCACATAGATTCGATTGGACTTAAACTACTCAAACAAACAAACAAACAAACAAACAAAAAGGCCCCTATAGTTTGACTGAAATAAGATTATATATCGTATGCAAAAATTGGATAGGCATTTTTTATTAATAATCTAAGGTCCATCGTTATTTCTTTGTACTTAGAAAGTAAATCCTGAGGTTAAAGACAGGTTATGTAGATCTATTCCACTCTCTCATACTTTAGTCAGTGTAGAACTACCAGTATTAACTTATGACCTTTATGACATACTGACGACTTTTATGACATACTTATGACCTTTATGACGTACTTATGCCATTTAAGACATACTTTTAACCTTTTGTGACATACTTATGACCTTTATGACATACTTGTGACATACTGATGACCTTGATGCACATATCACCTTTATGACATACTTATGACCTTTATAACATACTTATGACCTTTATGACATACAGATCTGAGAACACAGGCACATTTTACCCTTAACTGAAAGTAGGATGGAGGCTGAAGCTTCGGGGAAATACATTTATATGACAAACTTCAGGGATGCCAGTTTGTAGGATTTTGCCTACATGTAGGATTTTCATTTTAGTCTCAAAGTGATGAAAAGTTCAAGAAGTTGTATGTTTTGAGAACAAAATAGACTCCAGGTTCCCTGAAATCTAAATCTCAGATAAACTTGTTCTGTAATCTTTCAAAATTCCGAATTTAGCTACCCCGAGTACACTCAGTTAGAGGCCCTATGGATCCCAGTGCTCCAACCTAGAACTGTAGGATGGTAGGATTCCTGTAGGAAATGCTCCTACGGATAAGGGCAAACTTGAATACTGACTTCTGATTGGCTTAAAATATATGCCCAAGAATCTGCTAGGAGAGTGATGGGGATTCCCCATACACCATGTGCGTTTTAGGTGATACATAGACTGGCCTCAGTCCCCATGTAGGAATTTCTTCTGACCCCAACTAGCATCCCTGAAACTTATAGTACTTTATATGATAATGATACTATTATATAGGTGAATTTATTAATGAAAACAGGCTGACGTTGGTTGGTTTATTTCGTCATATATAGAGTAAAACATCACTACTCACTCACACCTATGTCAGATGTGAAACTTGAGGCTCACACCTACATAAAGACATGAAACAGTTTCACACCTACATAAAGACATGAAACAGTTTCACACCTACATAAAGACATGAAACAGTTTCACACCTACATAAAGACATGAAACAGTTTCACACATACATATAGATGTGAAACAGTCTCACACCTACAGAACGATGTGAAACATTCTCACACCTACATAAAGATGTGAAACATTCTCACACCTACATACAGGTGTGAAACATTCTCACACCTACATACAGGTGTGAAACATTCTCACACCTACATAAAGATGTGAAACATTCTCACACCTACATACAGGTGTGAAACAGTCTCACACCTACATAAAGATGTGAAACATTCTCACACCTACATAAAGATGTGAAACAGTCTCACACCTACATAAAGATGTGAAACAATCTCACACCTACATAAAGATGTGAAACAGTCTCACACCTACATAAAGATGTGAAACAATCTCACACCTACATACAGGTGTGAAACAGTCTCACACCTACATAAAGATGTGAAACAGTCTCACACCTACATAAAGATGTGAAACAGTCTCACACCTACACACAGATGTGACACTTGAGGCTGACCCACTCGGGCCATCATCTCGTCACTTCTCGTCCTCTCTTCTCATCAGCTGTTGTGTCTGGGCTTTAAGTTGGCAGCCGCTCTGCCAGGATCCACATGTTGACCTGTGACCTGTGACCTGTGACCTGTGACCCCGGACGTTCAGGTATCTGTGACCTCACTGTGTCAGTGTGGGAGACTGAGACAGGGAGTCAGTCACCACAGATCCCTCAGTCTGTACTCTCCTCTCTGTAGGTGTTATATAACTGTGGGATAACTTGAGATCACCCTGATCTATGTCTATACAGGTAACTATGGAGGTGAGATGATAGCTGTTCCTTTCTCATTTACAGCGGATTACCATTTATTTATAGGTCTTTTCTATTGTAGATTTGTGTTAGATTTTAGGGGATTTTAGATGTAAGTGGTTTGGCTGATTAACTCAGCGATCTTCTGAAGCTTCACTGCACTCAGAAGAATCTAGGTGAAATAGGTAGGTCGACAACTTACTTTATTACCCACCTAGTACGGAGTCTCCATACTAAGCCTATGGCGCCTACAGATCGCTATTATTACCCACCTAATACGGAGTCTCCATACTAAGCCTATGGCGCCTACAGATCGCTATTATTACCCACCTAATACAGAGTCTCCATACTAAGCCTATGGCGCCTACAGATCGCTATTATTACCCACCTAATACAGAGTCTCCATACTAAGCCTATGGAGCCTACAGATCGCTATTATTACCCACCTAATACAGAGTCTCCATACTAAGCCTATGGAGCCTCCAGATCGCTATTATTACCCACCTAGTACGGAGTCTCCATACTAAGCCTATGGAGCCTACAGATCGCTATTATTACCCACCTAGTACGGAGTCTCCATACTAAACCTATGGAGCCTACAGATCGCTATTATTACCCACCTAATACAGAGTCTCCATACTAAGCCTATGGAGCCTACAGATCGCTATTATTACCCACCTAATACGGAGTCTCCGTACTAAGCCTATGGAGCCTCCAGATCGCTATTATTACCCACCTAATACCGAGTCTCCATACTAAGCCTATAGAGCCTCCAGATCGCTATTATTACCCACCGAATACAGAGTCTCCATACTAAGCCTATGGAGCCTACAGATCGCTATTATTTCCCACCCAATATGGAGTCTCCATACTAAGTCTATGGAGCCTACAGATCGCTATTATTACCCACCTAGTACGGAGTCTCCATACTAAGCCTATGGAGCCTACAGATCGCTATTATTACCCACTTAATACAGAGTCTCCATACTAAGCCTATGGCGCCTACAGATCGCTATTATTACCCACTTAATACGGAGTCTCCATACTAAGCCTATGGAGCCTACAGATCGCTATTATTTCCCACCCAATATGGAGTCTCCATACTAAGCCTATAGAGCCTCCAGATCGCTATTATTACCCACCTAATACGGAGTCTCCATACTAAGCCTATGGAGCCTCCAGATCGCTATTATTGCCCACTTAATACAGAGTCTCCATACTAAACCTGTGGAGCCTACAGATCGCTACTGAGTAGAATACGGACCTCCGGAATCTCCTAGGAGAATATGGCTTTTTCGGCCACCTGACGGGCATTATAGGAACGATTTTATATAAACAATGCACGGCCCTTGGGTCGAATTTCTAATTATTTACAAGATTTTTTTCCTAATAATTACTTGAAAGGTGAGTAATGAATACAACATTACCATGATTTCGATCTGTGTGGCTGTATTCTCCTTGTAGTTGACACTACGTTTTACCACGTGTCAACTACGCGAAGAATACGGCCACTCAGATCAAAATCATGGTAATATTGTGTATTTATCCTAACCCTCATCCATAATCTTCATAAACTAAACATGGTGTGACTGTATGCCACAGTTATCCCATAAAATATCTATAGGCCTAGCATGACATATGAAGTTCAAACATGTGACAGGGTAGGATAAAATCTAAATGTCCCTCAATTTCATATGATTGTTTACATGGCTTTTGTTGTCTTCTGCTACAGATATCTTTGTGACATCATTCCGCAAAGACAACTCATGCCATATAAACAATCATATGAAATTTTGTGATGTTTCTTGATAGTACCTATAATAGACAAAGGACTTTGTCTATACTTGGTTGAAGATGTGATTTTCAATGAATTTGTTTCAAGATTTTCATTTTGGGTGATCAGAATTCCTCAATTGATAGTTAGCGGCTAGTGCATTCTCATCGCTGCCTTGTTGAACAACCATGAAGACGAGGAGCAAATGGTGTTTATCATTGATGAATGAGCATACAATTATCAATGAATAATATTTGAAAGGTTTCGGGTTACATTCAGTCTATGGATAGTTTTCTGTAACCCACTTCCACCCAGTTAACTTGCCACTTCTGCAACTGCCTGAGTCTAGGATCCAAACATATCAAGCACCAGTGGGTCTTGAGGTATTTTGGTCTTGAGGGATTGGTCATGGTCAGCTGAGCATGCCTCTAAGACCCTGAGGCACTGGCACCCTGCTCCTTTCCCAGTACCACAGTCAATAGCACGCAGATAGTGAAGGGACAGCATTTTTGCAGTATGCTGGAAGTCTATATATGACCACTCTAACCTTTAGGCAACATATATAGTCCATGCGAGCACGCTCTAAAAAGGGACCCAAATCGCCAGGTGTGTATAGTTTTACTATGCATACATAACTTGGCAGGTCTTAAAGTGTTACTATCAGGTGTGAATAGAAGCTGAATGAAAGACTCCAAGGCTTTGTCCCGTTACAAGCTTTATTGCTGGTGTTCCTGCAATGCACTACACTGGTCAGACTGATGAGAATACATCAAGAGCAGAATTATATGCTGGCTCCGTGTTTACAGCGTGGGGGCGACCGTGTTGATCGTAACCAAGGGGTCGCCTCCAGCGGCGTGTTACGTAGAGCTGGCTTGGTCAGTTAGGCCAAGGGATAGCGCTCGTACTCTAAGAACAGCTCCTTTAATAGTAGTCAGTCCCAAAAGGACGTAACTAGCCTAACGAGACGTAAAACTACACAAACAAACAAACAATCCTTTATTAGTCTTCAAGACTTATAAAAAGGTCAGACTTCTGATATTGGAATCTGCCAACTGGCTTTGGGCAATACACGATATTACATATGCAATGCCTTTGAATATGCGGAAGGTAAATGAGGAACTGATATTATACATGATTACAGAGAAGGGTCTTTGGTCAACTAAAGATCATACTATATGTACTTCTTGCTGGTAAATAGTCAGTATTTGCCGAGGCCAGAAATTCACTGAGAATAGCTGAGAATGTAGACCCTCTGAGCTCCAGCACTTATTCGGGATTGTTGTTATTTCCAATCCCATACCTGATAATTAGCAGACAGATAACCTGTTCATATTCAGCGGATGATTTCAGCTCAAGGGAAACATCATAAAAGACCACCGACTGAAACCTAATCACATCAACAAATACGTATATTAGTAATAATCTCCCACACACGGACCTTAACACGCAGTTATTACCTTCAACGTCCCACACACATTCACCATCCACCTAATACCAAGATCGCAGGACGTTAGGGCCCGCAAGCGAAGACTCAGGACGTTAGGGCCAACCTGCTCAAAGTCAGGACGTTAGAGCCCACCAGCTCAAAGTCGGGACGTTAGGGCCCACAAGCGAAGACCTAGGACGTTAGGGCCCACCAACTAAAAGTCAGGACTTTAGGGCCTGCCAACTAAACTAAAAGTCAGGTCGTTAGGGCCCATCAACTAAAAGTTCAGGACATTAGGGCCCACCAACTAAAAGTTGGGACGTTAGGGTCCACCAGCTAAGCGTCGGGACGTTAGGGCCCACCAACTAAAAGTGAGGATGTTAGGGCCCACCAGCTAAAAGTGAGGATGTTAGGGCCCACCAACTAAAAGTTCAGGACTTTAAGGCCTGCCAACTAAACTAAAAGTCAGGTCGTTAGGGCCCATCAACTAAAAGTTCAGGACGTTAGGGCCCACCAACTAAAAGTGAGGATGTTAGGGCTCGCCAGCTAAAAGTGAGGATGCTAGGGCCCACCAGCTAAAAGTGAGGACGTTAGGGTCCACCTTTTAAAAGTGAGGACATTAGGGCCCACCAGCTTAAAGTCAGGACATTAGGGCCCACCAACTAAAAGTCAGGATGTTAGGGCCCACCAGCTAAAAGTCAGGACATTAGGGCCCACCAACTAAAAGTCAGGACGTTAGGTCCTACTTAAATCTTAAGCCCAATACACATCTACCGATTCTGGTTTGAACGATTAGTTCCCTAATCATATAGGAGTCAGTGAACTTGTTGCTGGCGAATTACATAACCCCTCAGCCTGTGTTGGCCACCTAATCAGGGGCCATTTACATATGTTCCATTGTCAGCAACTGGATTTATCAACATGTTGATAAACTTTTGGCGGGCAATTTAGGATCATCGAACCACAACTCGTCGTAGACAAAAGAACATCTCAAGGAGGTGGGTGGGGGGTCAGTGGAACAGTTGCCTGACCCTTGCCTAGCTGTCCTACATCTACTGACTAGGGCCAACTCCGTTAGGATGCCTCGCCTGAGACAAATTACCGTTCATATGTCTCCGACAAAGGTACATCAATGTTTTGAAATTGGTATATATGTATTGAGCTTTAATAATGCCTCGCCTAAAGTGGGATTCACACGAAGAGACTCATGTACCTGAGACTGGTGTACTTCATACCTTTTCTCAAACAATTCTCGTTTGGTAAAAAATTCTCAGGGCTAAGTACTTTAATCAGTCTCAAGGAAAAATGGCGAATTTGATTCACATGGCTTAGTACTTTAATCAGTCTCAAGGAAAAATGGCGAATTTGATTCACATGGGAGGACACACCTGGTACATAATCTCAGACATAGTCACAGTGACCACTCACCTTGGGACTCAATTACCCTTGATGTGAAGGGTGTTACAAACATGTAATTATGCTTGCTGGACTCCTTTTGGCTAAGGCAGGTACATGGTCGCAGCAGGTCCATTTGTCTCACCAAAATGCCCCTATAAATTTTAAACCTGTTTAAAGTCAAAATCTCATGAGATTCTGTTCCCTTTTAGGGGTGATTGTCGCCGACAATTGCAAGGGAAAAAGTTGTCTCAGCAAAATGGAACCCTGTCATTCACAGAGGAGATTGTGTTCCAGTACCAAATCTCAACAGGATTTGTCTCAGACAAACACTTTGTGAGGTACATGGATCCCACCGTGTGAATCCCATTTAAGACAAAGTACCATTCCTTTGTCGCCGACAAAGGTACCGAAATCGGTAGATGTGTATTGGGCTTTACGAAGGGCAATTGGATCAGGACAGTAACAAGTAGAAAAAGAAATCAGTATTACAATATGTGACACCCCTGACCTCGCATGAGGAGGAGGCGGGGGACTGGCTGCCAGAACTTCCTGGTCTGTGAGAACCTGTGACTGTGACCGTGGGAATCTGTGGCGGAGAGCAGCCAATCAGCGTGAAGCATGCCCCACGAGCTGCTGATAAGGCGCGCTCTTATCAGGGCTCTTATCGGGGCTCTTATCAGGTCACCTGAGTGCCATCCTGTAAGCCGCCATGACACCAGGCAGTGATCCTTTAATACTGGAGAACTCGACCCGTAAAAAACATGACCCGTAAAAAAACATGACCCTTATCGAACTCGACCATAACAAACTTGACCCATCTTAAAAATTCGACCCATCTTAAAACTTGACCCATCTTAAAACTTGACCCGTAACAAACTTGACCCGTAACAAACTAGACCTTTAACAAACTAGACCTTTAACAAACTAGACCTTTAACAAACTAGACCCGTAACAAACTAGACCCGTAACAAATTAGACCCGTAACAATCTTGACCCGTAACAAACTAGACCCGTAACAAACTAGACCCTTTTTAAAAACTTGACCTGTAATAAACTCTACCTGTTTTAAATCTTCCCTACTCAAGTAGTCTTGGCTTAGCTGGACTGTGCGGTGTCAAGTCTAAAGCCCAATATACACATCAACCGATTCGGGGTTGAGCGATTAGTTTCCAAATCGTATATGAGTCGGTGAAATTATCACATGCAAATTATGTAACCTGGTTTTTTTCCAATGTTTCGTTCTCGCCAACTGGATTTATCAACATGTTGATAAATCTTTGATGAATGATTAAGGAACATTGAACGACAACTCGTCAGCGACAAAAGAACATCTCAAGGAGAGGGTTTCACTAATCGTTGACTGACCCTTGCCTCGCTGTCCTACATCTACTGACTAGGGCCCATTAAGATGCCTCGCCTGATACAAAGTACCGTTCCCTTGTGTTCCTATGTAGATACACGCTGCCTATGTGTGTTCTATGGACACTATTTATTAAGTGGATAATAAAGCAAGATATTGAGTACCATTTTTGCCAATAAAACCGTGATTTGATCCCACACACACTGTGGCCCACACTGACATGTTTTCTAAGTTTTCTCGGTCTCTCTGAAGCAGCAAATTCTATGTTGAAAGTATGGCAAAGTATTAGAAACCAATGTAACATAAGGAAAAAACAAAACAAATTTGCTTAAAAAAACAACAAAAAAACAACAACAACAAACTTGTGGAATTCTAGGTTACGAGGCAAAGATTTATAAAAAAAAATGGTGATTGGTTCTGAGATAAATCAACCTGCCATCGAGAGTGTTATGTATGAGAATGTGTCAAGCTGGTTTTATCGGTGTGATTCGCAATGCAGATGTTTATTAAAGTTAACAAATTACAGATTTCTTTATAAATCACCTTTTCGTCACTCGTTCCCTGCTGATTGTGTCACGATAACGAAACTTGAGATTCTGTCTCCGATTAAATGTTTCACCTTCTTACTTAATGACAGAACAAAAATAACCAAAAGTAACTAATGAGGGTGCTTATTATGATGATGTCGCCAATTTTTCATTTATAAATTATACATGTTTGACAAAAAATATATATTTTTTTAAATTATACTTTTTTCATTATAAAAAAAATATACATGTAGTGTCTGATAAACATGCTGCCGTTCTGAAATACTGCAAGTCGTAGGTGTTAAGTGATGCACAGCTGAGATTGTTATGAACATTAATCACAACATAGTCCTGATGAGTTAGCAAGTTGAGGCATTTTACTTAAAGGCATATTGGACAATTCACCTGGAAATTTAAAACGCATGTCATTTTGCTGAAAATTTGATATGATGATCTCAAAGTGTTGTGGAACACATGTATAACTTAAAGATTGGGGGTCAATGTGCTAACTTTTGTATTTAGACATTAATATTATGATAATATTGTAATATAATATATAACAATTCTAAAACTTTAATTTTCACATGGTAAAACCCATATCAAAGAATTACAGAAGTCTATTTATAAGTATATTTCCTATATAAATCAATCAAATGTAAATAGGCCTATTTTACATATTTGATTTGGACAGAACATGCAATAGTTAAATTGAAATTTAATAAACAAAGATACCGACCGTTCCAGATACCGATTTTTGGCTTTCTTTTTGTGACCCTGACCAACAAAGAATTCAGTAAACATGTAGGGGTGAGATTTCTACCTACTTTCATTTCATATATTCTATCACCCCCTTGTGGTGTAAAACCAGTAAGAAAATCTGAACCATGAGTTTGTCCCTCTATACCCTCAGGGTCCCCTTGGATGTTAAAGAATCAAGCCAACCAAACCTCTTCCTTTTAGATTCTTTTTTTCCTTAGCAACATCCTAAACCCAATGAGGAAGAGAAAGTCTATACAACTTAGAGGAAAGAATTTTACCAATTTATACCCCCAAAAAATAAAAATCATAGGACATTTTGTCTGCAAGTGTAAAATGACCCTTTTTTCTTTTTTTTTAAAATAATGTTTATTTCACATTCTGTGGTGTGTACAGTTCTTCCATGTGATTACAGTGAATCCGTTTTCTATACAACAGTCCTCGATGAGGGTATAGTATATTATCCTACCCCTAATAAAAAACTCCATAGGCTTAACATTGGGTCACTGTATTCGGTCTGGAGTTCAGAAAAATGAAAGATATCGCTCTAGTGGGATACACTTGACAAATGACGTCATTTGTTAATGTAGAAGTAATTTAGACAGGCGGGGTAGGATAAATTCTAAACCAAACTCGAGTTAGTCATGTTATTGTTCATCCCACTCCGGCAAGATCGCGTATTACTGCTCTCGGCTTTGCCTTGCACAGTAATATCGCGATCTTGCCGTCGTGCAATAAACAACAACATGACTAACTCTTGTTTGGTTTCTCCATAATGAAATGAAGATGTGTGTGAACATGAAAGCAATACAGTAAAAGTTTCGACCAAAATGGGCACGCCTGAAATAATAATGATAATCTCAGCTCGGTATCCAAATCAGTTCATTTTCTATGCCTAACCTCTTTCATAGTACAATTTAAGTTTCAGCGGGATCCCATAGCTTCAAAATCTCCCACAACCCACACCTTGTGGTGTAAAACCAGAAAGAAAATCTGAAAATCTGAATCTATACCCTCAGGATCCCCTTGGATGTTAAATAATCAAACCAACCAAACCTCTTCCTTTTAGATTATTTTTTTAAGCAACATCCCACCCCCCAATGAGGAACAGGAAGTCCATACAACTTAGAGGAAAGAATTTTACCAATTTATACCCCCCAGAAAGATATAAATCATAGGACATTTTGTCTGCAAGCGTAAAATGACCCACAACCCACACCTTACATGCAGATCAACAATGTACGATTTGCAGTCGGTGGCTCACACACCTTGACAGAATTCCACGAGTTTGAATATAACTGTTGTTGCTTGTTTAAATTTACTCAACTGATTTACCCAAGAGATTATCCACAAATGGTGTACTCCCCGTAAGCTCGCAGTTGTTTGAGATAAACTTTACAGATCGAACTCACAAGAGCCGCCAACTGAAGTAGATTTCTGAAGACAAACATTCTCCTTCTCCAACCACGTGTGAGACGCCGTGACCTTGTCATGACCTTGCCATGACCTTGTGACCTTCTGTGGTGTATGGACAACAATATCCACCCAGTGGTTATTCTACATACCTGTTGTTACTATGGAGAAACCAAACAAGAGTTAGTCCTGTTGTTGTTTATCGCACTACGGCAAGATCGCGTATTACTGCTCTCGGCTTCGCCTCTCGCAGTAATACGCGATCTTGCCGGAGTGCGATGAACAATAACATGACCAACATGAGTTTGGTTTAGAATTTATCCTACCCTGCCCGTTTAAATTACTTCTACATTAACACAGGGAATAGGACGACCTTATATATGCAAAAGTCATACTTATATACGCCGGGCGCATTCATATGTAAAATGGTGGTTTTCGTGCAGTGATTTCAATGATATATGTCGATGTTATGATGAGTGGGCCCTAACGTCCCGACCTTCGGCTGGAGGGCCCTAACGTCTACATACCTCTGGGAGTATGACAGCGCCGTGTAGCGGTGTAGTAACACCTCTCTGAACTAGATTTCGGATACATGTACTCTCCATGTGGCCATTGCATGGTCTACTTACTGAGAAATGATTAACATGACCTCTGTGCACTCAGAGGACGCCAAATACATCCCAACGTCGTCTTTCACTTCCTTTTCTCCTAAAATAAACCACCAAAAAAAATCATTGAAATCATGCCAATGTTGATGCAACTTTTTATTATCCACCTAATACAAAGTGTCCATAGAAAACACATAGGGAGTTTGTATGCACACACCCGGAGCATACAGATATGTTGTATGCTCCGGGTGGCGCATACGGAAAAATAGTGCGTACGAAAACATAGTGCATAGTTAAAATGAACTGATTCCGACATGCCACTTGCCCAGAAAAGGTGGATAATAAATACAATATAGACTGGTTTCAGATAAAAGCAGTTGTATGCTCCTAGGAGTTGACTCTGCGCAATATCCTCGCATATGCTTGGATTTTACTATGCATCAACTCCTCGGAGCATACGGCCACTTGTATCTGAAATCAGTCAATATTGTGTATATATGCTCCTGTAGCTGAAAGTGTCCTCTCACTCTCTGGGGTATTTCTACCTCACCAGTGGGGGAGACAAGTCGCTACCCCGTGCTACCGCTTCCGCATGGGTTGGTTCGGAATGTTCCGAGGTAGGCTGGGGGGATGTGGGACCTGCTACCTAGCTTAGCCTAGAACAGAAAACCAGACTCCAGACACTTCAGGTATACAGATTTTATTGATACCTGTTCGTTACAGTTCCTAGGTGCTGCGGGGCACCAAGTAATGGAGGGAAGAGATTCAGGTCTCATCACCGTTGAAAGGTTTCCGGAGAAACCTAACCAATACAGAGGCTCCAGGCGTTCACTCGACGGGGACCTCGAGAAGACCTGTCTACCTGCTGCGGACTTAAAGCCAATAAGACACCGACCAGACGCCTGTGCCCGATTCTACCTTTCCCCGACGGATCCGTCGGGTCTGTGACAATCTGCATCAATCGGGTCGGTGTACGCACTTCACCGACCTGATTTAATTGCTTTTCCCGACGCGTCGGGCATTACTACCCTGTCAGATATGACCGACTCTTCCCGACCGTAAGATTTCGGTGTACGCACTTTCACCGATTGTTACCGATTCTGAGTTGGCCATTTGAATAGCGATGCTACCTATCCCCTAGTCCGATTTAGAAGTTCCTTATACCGATTTGTAGGGGAGACAGAGGCGATTATAAACCTGTAAACCGTTTCCCGATATCTTAATTGGATCCGAACTTATTAAACTTTGAATTAATTTCTATAATTCCACACCAGCGGCCCGTGGCTCACCCCGGCTCGGCTCCCGGCGACTCTCTTTCATCTTAACCCGGGTAATTTACGAGGCTGTAAAAGGAGGAGGTGTCGTCGGGAAGAGTCATCATGTCGGTGTCTTATAGGTATAAGACACCGACATTTTATTCCCGACTCTCACCGAGCCGATGGTCGGGATGAATCGGGAACAACTTTCGGTGTCTTATAGGCTTAGCCTATATACTGGCCGAGTTACGTAATGCGCGTGACCCCGTAGTATTTGCATACACGGGTCCGCCAACCTTACTAAGAGAAAACGTGGTTACTGAGCCCGAAGGGATGGCCATTCGAGGTCTTTTGATGCCATAAATACGTCCCGACGCCGCAGGTGGAGGGACGTATTACTGGCATCAAAAGGCCGAGAATGGCATCCCTACGGGCTCAGTCACTACGTTTTCTTATTATTACATACCTAAATATTAAAAAAACGCCATTTTATGAACTTATTATACATGTATGTACCAATTGACCCGATGGTCACAGTGCGCCCGAATATTTACTACAGGCGCAGTGCGCCCGAACATTATTTATACTGTACCCCTAATAGCGGGTAGTATTTCGTAGACGTTCGGCCATAGGTATGTAATAATACACAGCAGGGGTCGGCACTCACGCAACCGTGAAGTGAAACAAGTTTTATCTTAATTTTTTTACAATTCAAGAAAATCGCCATCCAGTAGAGATATAAATAACGGTAAGACCTGGTTTACAGACAAGTTTACCCTGATATATATACATGGAGAAAATATATGTATGATGGGAGGGGAATGTCTGAAGGCAGTATGATCTGGCGGCAATGCCTGAAGGCAGTATGGTCGGGCGGAAAATACCTGATGGCAATATGGCAGGGCTGGAATGCCTGAAGGCAATATGATACGGCGAGAATGCCTGAAGGCAGTTTGATGGGACGGGAATGCCTGAAGGCAGTTTGATGGGACAGGAATGCCTGAAGGCAGTTTGATGGGACAGGAATGCCTGAAGGCAGTATGGTGGGGTGGGAATGCCTGAAGGCAGTATGATAGGGTAGGAATGCCTGAAAGCAATATGATAGGGCAGGAATGCCTGAAGGCAGTATTGCTGGGCGGGAATGCCAGAAGGCAGTTTGATGGGACGGGAATGCCTAAAAGCAGTATGAAAGGGCCGGAATGCCTGAAGGCATTACGACGGGAGTGATTATATTAAATTAATGTTACCCATTGTGCTTCCTGTTTGTTTGTCATTAATTGCCTTTCCTTGTATCATGGAAAGTATCGCTCAATCTCTATCCACTACAGATATAGACCTGTAAAGGTCATCCAGGGGTTTACTCCCTATTAACCTTTAAACCATGATCAAATATTGAACATTTCTGTCTTTTTCGGGATACAATCTCCTAGTGACCCTGCCTTTTGATCTTTACCTGAAGCCCAAATACATCTACCGATTCAGGGTTGAACGATTTGTTCCTAAAGCCCAATGCCCATCTACCGATTTCGGAACATTTATGTATGTTTGTCGGCGACAAACGGAGGAAATTTGTCTCAGCCGAGCCATCCTAACGGAGTCGGTAGATGTAGGACAGCTAGGCAAGGCTACCCAGCGATTAGTGAACACTCGGTTTCTTTGGTTTCACCCTCCCCCAGCGATTAGTGGACCATACACCGATTTTAACAGAGTGCGGGTCGAGCGAGGGGTTACGTAATCTGCCTGCGACAAACT
Organism: Alentia gelatinosa; assembly: GCA_950022655.1. NCBI lineage: Eukaryota > Metazoa > Annelida > Polychaeta > Phyllodocida > Polynoidae > Alentia > Alentia gelatinosa. Next base: position 4,425,732 of record OX465589.1, read on the forward strand.
GACCGACTCCTATACAAATTGGGAATTAATCGTTCAACCCAAAATCGGTAGATGGGCATCCGGCTTAACTCGTATAGGAGTCGGTGAACTTATCACAGGCGAAATATGTAACCTGTCGGCCCGTGTGGGCCACCCAATTAAAGGCCATTTACCTAAGTTCTGCTGTCTGTGACTGAATTTATCAACATGTTGATAATCTTTTGTGAATGATTTAGGAAAATTGAACGACAACTCGCCCGCTACAAAAGAACAACTCAAGGACGGGTTTTGCTAATCGTTGCCTGACCCTGGCCTAGCTGTCCTACATTTGCCGACTAGTGCCGACTCCGTTAGAATGTCTTACCTGAGACAAATTACCATTCCTTTGTTGCCGACAAAGGTACATAATGTTCCGAAATCGTGTAGATGTGTATTGAGCTTTAATAAGATTTGTAAAACTGATTTTTCACCACCCATAATTAATTAGATATAGGTAGGGTCCCTGTTAGCCTGGATCGCTAAGTAGTTTCCTTTATCCTACCCCTAATATAAAAGCTCATAGGGTTAACATTGTGAATCCGTATTCAACTATGAACTGGATACGGAGTTTCGTAACCCACTAGTGTATTACAGTATTTTAATCACGTGAGTAAAATATGGACCAATCATAGAGCAGCACCCCAGCATCTGTGAAAGTAGTTCCAGCAGTTTCGTGGGGCCCTCATGACAAGCGAGATGGCAGAGGCTACTACATTGCAGCCTTACCCTGGAATGCTTACTTGTTAGAGTTTAATTTAATATGTTTTACATTCAGTGGGGGGTAGGATAAAATCAAAACCTTATTGGTTTTGATATTGGCTCCCGTATTCAACGACTGGAGTTTGGCGTAGTGATTTCACGAGGCGGATTTTATGATTCGAGTGCGTTTCTGAATTCATCTCACCCCTTTCAGGGATATTAGAATAGCATTACAATATAAGAATAATTCAAATTGCTTTGCAAATCGAGTTAGGAACATATGACGTCATCTCACATCACTCCGCTATGATCATGGCGTAGTATTGTCACTTTACGTGGGTGATCGTTGCGTCTAGTTTTTAATGTTACCACTAAACTTGTACTAGGGGTGAAAAACAGATAAGTACCAGGATTAGGGGTGTAAAGCTTTAAATCTTTTGAATAAATTAAAACCAGTAATTGCCATATTAAAGGGTATAACGATAGGAACTATGTCTTTGCTCTATGGCAGAAAGGGACTGTTTTCCCATATACCATGGCTTTGATGCCGTATACCACAGTTTTGAATATGCATACCATGGTTATGGTATCTGACAGGTTTTATACAATGGGTAGTGGTTTACTGAGTCCCCATACATTCTCAATGGGTACTGTGTATACCATGAATAATAAACAATGGGTAATGGTTTACTGAGTCCCCATACATTCTCAATGGGTACTTTGTATACCATGGATAATAAACAATGGGTAATGGTTTACTGAGTCCCCATACATTCTCAATGGGTACTGTGTATACCATGAATAATAAACAATGGGTAATGGTTTACTGAGTCCCCATACATTCTCAATGGGTACTGTGTATACCATGGATAATAAACAATGGGTAATGGTTTACTGAGTCCCCATACATTCTCAATGTGTTCTGTGTATACCATGGATAATAAACAATGGGTAATGGTTTACTGAGTCCCCATACATTCTCAATGGGTACTGTGTATACCATGGATAATAAACAATGGGTAATGGTTTACTGAGTCCCCATACATTCTCAATGGGTACTTTGTATACCATGAATAATAAACAATGGGTAATGGTTTACTGAGTCCCCATACATTCTCAATGGGTACTGTGTATACCATGGATAATAAACAATGGGTAATGGTTTACTGAGTCCCCATACATTCTCAATGTGTTCTGTGTATACCATGGATAATAAACAATGGGTAATGGTTTACTGAGTCCCCATACATTCCCAATGGGTACTTTGTATACCATGGATAATAAACAATGGGTAATGGTTTACTGAGTCCCCATACATTCTCAATGTGTTCTATGTATACCATGAATAATAAATATACGTATTCTATTTGAGATTTTATTTCAATATGGAACTGCAAGACTACGACATGCAGTAGGGTGCCAGAAGGGAATCGGTTCTGCTTCGAACAACACGATTCGCGCTACAACCATTAGCAGGAATCCGTTAATAAACCAACAGAAAACGAACCGAACTAGAATTATTACCATAAATCCATGTGCTTGCGTTAGAAACAAAAAAAATAGTAATGATTGCTAGAATTTAAAAGTTTTGCGTGAAAAACAAAAAAAAAACGGGGGAAAAAAACACAGAAAAGGGGGAAACAGTCTATAGCGGTTGGACGTGGCATCGATTGGCATTCATAAAGCGTTGATAGAGAGAGGGGGTGGGGTGGGAGTGGGTCTGTGTTCGGTCTGGTTATACTGAATACATCGATTTCAGCGCTCCTAGCGGCAGAGGGGGCTGCTCGCTTACCTTGCGGTCAATAATTCACCGCCGATCGTTTCACACGTGTTTTGCCGTTCGCTATTCACCACGTTCGCTGCATTTTAAGCTCAATACACATCTACCGATTCAGGATTGAACGATTAAGGGGGGCGTCCACCAACCACGACAAGGCTACGACAAGCGCCAACAAGAAAGTTCCAGTCGGCGCTTGTCGCAGCCTTTTCATAAGAAGGGGGCTTTACGACAGCATTGTCGGGGCGTGTCGGGAAGTGCACGCTCCACCAAAATTAACTATCGTAGACCTCTGCGACACGCTCCCGACATGCAGTGACACTCCATGACAAAGGTCCAGTCGAAGGAAAAATCGAACATGTTCGATGTTGTCGTAACCTTGTCGGAATGCTCCCAACAAGCTTCCCAGTTGCAGCCTGTTGTGGCATTGTCCACCAACCACAACAAGGCTACAACAATTCCTCCAATCGTAGGGCTGTCGTGAACCTTGTTGGAATGCCATTGTCGTAGCCTTGTCGTGGTTGGTGGACGCCCGCCTTTAAGGGGAGCGTCCACCAACCACGACAAAGCTATGACAAAGGCTTCCCAACAAGGTCCACGATTGGCCTATGATTGGAGGCCTTGTTGTGGTTGGTGGACACCCGTTTCCGACAAGAGTCTAAGACAAGGCCATGACAAGGCCACGATTGGAAGCTTGTCGGGTACGATAATATCGAGCATGTTCGATTTTTTCCATGACTGGACCTTTGTTCTGGAGTGTCATGGCATGTTGGGAGCGTGTTGCAGAGGTCTACAATAGAAAATTTTGGTGGAGCATGCACTTCCCGCCACGCCCCAACAACACTGTCGTAAAGCCCCCCTTCCTCAACAAGGATGTGACAAGCGCTGATTGGAACTTTCTTGTCCATGCTTGTCTTAGCCTTCTCATGGTTGGTGGACGTGGCCGTTTAGTTCCCAAATTGCATAAGAGTCGGTGAACTTGTCACAGGCAAATTACATAATACCTCAGCCCATGTCAGCCACCCAATCAGGGGCAATTTGCCAACGTTCTGTTGTCGGCGACTAGCTTTGTTGAACTTTTTGCTGTCGATTTAGGAACATAGAAACCACAACTTGTTGGTGACAAAATAACATCTGAAGGAGGTGGTTCACTAATCATTGCCTGGCCCTTGCCTAGCTGTCCTACATCTACCAACTATGGCCTACTCCATTAGGATGCCTCGCCTGAGACAAATTACCATTCCTTTGTCACCGACAAAGGTACATCAATGTCCCGAAATCGGTAGATGTGTATTGTGCTTTACCCAACAGAGGGCGCCACCACCACTTTCACGCATGCGCCAAGGCACCACATGCAACGCCATTGTGCGCTTTATCTGTTTCGGGAATTCAATCTGAGTGCAGCGGTTTAATTATACAGTTTTCCGGGCCCCATCATCAATATACCAGTTCCCGGGCCGCCCGCACATGCCTCGCTGTTGCCGCTCGGGGATTTTGTGTGGCCCGGGAACATGGATACATTATTGATTGTTTATTGAGAGGCATTCTATTGATCTTTGATATCCAGGCTCCAGGGCCCGACTGAGTGCCTAACATGTGAGTTGTGAGTTAGACTGGCCCCAGTCCCTGTATCCCTCTACCTACCCAACCCCTCCTCTCCTCCCAGGGTTGTTGGAGTTTGTTGATTCGAGACCCACTGCAGCCACCTTTCTCCTTCATCCCCAGCAGTGGTAGATTTACTGCTATATCAAAAGCCAGTCCTTCTCATACCATGTCTATGTGGTGTGGTATACAGCCTCCTTTCACTTTCACCCCCAGCAGTGGTAGATCTCTGACATCGGATTTCCCATTTGAAGATTTATAAAAACCGTTAAAAAGCAATGATTGTGGGTTACGGGTCAAGGGTCTATCACCATACAACGTCGGTAACCAGCGCACACCGGGACCTGTAAACAGACTGAATTCTGGGATACCTCAATAGGGTCTATGGGGAGTATAGGGGTCTAAATTGATAACACAATCCAAAGGTCGTCCACAGGCGGGATTTATTGCTCTAATAACATAGCATCCGGGGAACTGGAGCAGGGAAAGGGGGTGGTGTAGGAGAAGGTGTGGGGTTACACTGAACGATTGGGGGGACATATACAGGAGGTTCTGTTCCTACTGAACAAGTCTTTGATTCATGGGCCAGTCAGAGAAGCATGTATACATGCTATAACAACCCAGGCGGTCAGGGAACTGGAGGAGGGGGAGGGGCAGGAGGAGGTGTAGGGTTACAGAGAGCAGCTGAGGGTTGCAATCTACAGGAGGTTTTGTTCTTAATGGACAAGTCTTTTATTCCTGAACCAGTCACACTGGAACATACTCTATCGTATTTTTTTTTAAACCATGACTGTCCATAATCAAAGACGGCAACATACTTTATTGTACTTTTGTTTGATCATGAATGTCCACAATCAAAAACTGCAACATACTTTATCGTCATTTCGTTTGATCATGGATGTCCACAATCAAAAACTGCAACATACTTTATCGTCATTTTGTTTGATCATGAATGTCCATAATCAAAGACTGCAACATACTTTATCATATTTTGTTTGATCATGAAAGTCCATAATCAAAGACTGCAACATACTTTATCGTATTTTGTGTAATCATGAAAGTCCATAATCAAAGATGGCAACATACTTTATTGTACTTTTGTTTGATCATGAATGTCCATAATCAAAGACTGCAACATACTTTATCGTCATTTCGTTTGATCATGAATGTCCATTATCAAAGACTGCAACATACTTTACCATATTTTGTGTAATCATGAATGTCCATAATCAAAGACTGCAACATACTTTATCGTATTTTGTGTAATCATGAAAGTCCATAATCAAAGACTGCAGCATACTTTATCGTACTTTTGTTTGATCATGAATGTCCATAATCAAAGACTGCAACATACTTTATCGTCATTTCGTTTGATCATGAATGTCCATAATCAAAGACTACAACATACTTTACCATATTTTGTGTAATCATGAATGTCCATAATCAAAGACTGCAACATACTTTATCATATTTTGTTTGATCATGAAAGTCCATAATCAAAGACTGCAACATACTTTATCGTATTTTGTGTAATCATGAAAGTCCATAATCAAAGACGGCAACATACTTTATTGTACTTTTGTTTGATCATGAATGTCCATAATCAAAGACTGCAACATACTTTATCGTCATTTCGTTTGATCATGAATGTCCATTATCAAAGACTGCAACATACTTTACCATATTTTGTTTGATCATGAAAGTCCAAAATCAAAGACTGCAACATACTTTATCGTATTTTGTGTAATCATGAAAGTCCATAATCAAAGACGGCAACATACTTTATTGTACTTTTGTTTGATCATGAATGTCCATAATCAAAGACTGCAACATACTTTATCGTCATTTCGTTTGATCATGAATGTCCATTATCAAAGACTGCAACATACTTTACCATATTTTGTGTAATCATGAATCTCCATAATCAAAGACTGCAACATACTTTATCGTATTTTGTGTAATCATGAAGGTCCATAATCAAAGACGGCAACATACTTTATTGTACTTTTGTGTAATCATGAAGGTCCATAATCAGAGACTTGAGCCAGTCTAGTCGTGGGTCTGTTTGTGGAAGTGGCTTCTCGTTGTGAACGTTGAGTAGATCGGCGAAAGGCCAACTCCCGCGACGCACGAAACCGCCACAAGCATGGAAAGAGCAAACCCTAATTACTACACCCCTCACTAAATGATTTAAATCAAGGTTCATTTTCTTTTATTATCAAATGGAGTTAAATCCACAAAAAAACCAGACGAGTTGATTAAGAATTGGTAGTTTTATTGGGGGTTGTAGTACATCAAAATAGGGGGGCAAGTATGGTTGGTTGGTTGCAACTTTTTCGTCCTAGTTTACAGGACTTCTTCAGGCAGTTCTTTTATTATCCACCTAATACAAAGTGTCCGTAGAAAACACATAGGGAGTGTGTATCACCATACCCAGAACATACAGATATATCCACTTAATACAAAGTGTCCATAGAAAACACATAGGGAGTGTGTATCACCATACCCGGAGCATACAGATATATCCATCTAATACAAAGTGTCCATAGAAAACACATAGGGAGTGTGTATCACCATACACGGAGCATACAGATATATCCACCTCATACAAAGTGTCCATAGAAAACACATAGGGAGTGTGTATCACCATACCCGGAGCATACAGATATATCCACCTAATACAAAGTGTCCATAGAAAACACATAGGGAGTGTGTATCACCATACCCGGAGCATACAGATATATCCACCTAATACAAAGTGTCCATAGAAAACACAAAGGGAGCATACGGATATGTTGTATGCCCCGGGTGGCGCAAACGGAAAAAAAGTGCGTATGGAAAAATAAGGCATAACTAAAACGAACTGATATCACATGTCACTTGTCCAGAAAAGGTGGGTGATAAATACAATATAGACTGGTTTCAGATAAAAGCGGTTGTTTGCTCTTTGGAGTTGACTCTGTGCAATATCCTCGCATACGCTCGAACATTACTACGCATCAACTGCTCGGAGCATACGGCCGCTTGTATCTGAAACAAGTCAATATTGTGGGGTTTCTTTTGTCAATACTTTCATGGTTGCAAGTAAATGACCGATATCCAACATTTCATTATTTTTCATTCATGATAATAAGGAGCCATCCATTAAGTATGTACGCACTGAGGGGGTGGGGTGGGGATGGGGGTAAAACATTTTGGGAACTGTGCGTACTTGGCCATCCATAAAGTATGTACACAGAATGTCTGAAATTGTGGACCCCCTACTCCCAATATGGTACGTAATAGAAAAAAGAAGGAGCATACACATTCCCAAAATGTTTGAACCCCCCCACCTCCACCCCTTTCATAAGCTCTCACACTCTCTAAGTGGTATTCTGTACAAGGTTCTCACTGCGCTCTATGGGAGAAGAATTCTTAACGAACTAGGCTTAGAACTTTGAGAATCCACTGGCACACAGTATTCCCGCTAGGTGGCATCATTGAGATTACAGGAATCTTTGGTTGCATTGATGTACGTCTTTGGCACGGGAGGCAGGCCAGTGGATTCTCAAGGCTCTAAGCCTAGTTCGTTAAGGATTCTTCTCCTTAGAGCATAGTGAGAGTTCAGAATACGACTTAGAGAGTGTGAGATCTTATGAGAGGGGTGCCAACTCATTCCATAAGACTGTGATGTAAACGTGGGACATACTTCTATAGGTATATAGTAACAGTTTTCTTCATCGATTACTACGAGTTAAAGGCATATCGGATAATTCACGCAGGCGCCACCTGGTGATTTTTAAATATTGTAAATTACCAGTCAAAACTGGTTTCTTGGGATTCCAATGAGTGAATTTAATGTTTTGTCCAGTTTATCCAATTTTGATAGGTATTATAGGCTAAGTTACATTTGCTTGATTTCTATAGGAAATGTAGTGAAAAAAATGGGTTTCTTAAATCTTTTCAAAAACAAGGACAGTGACCCATGGTTTTTAAAGTAGTACTATATATGTACTATATTCTGTGACAGTTTGAGAAAGCTGACATGGGTTTTTAGTATGTGAAAAGCAAATTCTTAGAATTTCTTTATGTTCTATCAAAAACTGTCATAATATCGAATTGAGCTCTAAATCAAAAACTAACATGGTGACCCCCAATTTTAAAGTTAGACATGTATACCACAAGACTTGGAGATCATCATATTCAAATTTCAAGAAAATGACATGGGTTTTAGTTTTCAAGCCGAATTGTCTGATATGCCTTTAAAGACAAGGTTGCTCTAGTTCTGCCTCGTCTGTCCCTGCTAGTAAAATACCAGGTACTGCTAAGTGGGAGAAGCTAAACGTGCAGACCTACGTTTACCCTGCTCTTCTTATGAGAGTTCTGAGTAAACTGTAATGTCCCGCGAAACGGGGTCAGTCTCTGCCGCCTCTGTGCATAATACTGATGTATCACAACTACCCGCAGAGTTATACCCAACAAATATACCACAACTACCTGCAGAGTAATACCCGACAAATATACCACAACTACCTACAGAGTAATACCCAACAAATATACCACAACTACCCACACAGCAATACCTGACGGATATACAGAAACTACGCACACAGCAATACCTGATAAATATACCGAAACTACCTGCAGAGTAATACCCGACAAATATATGACAACAACCTGCAGAGTAATACCCGACAAATATACCACAACTACCTGCAGAGTTATACCCGTCAAATATACCGAAACTACCTACACAGCAATACCCGACAAATATACCAAAACTACCCACACAGCAATACCTGACGGATATACAGAAACTACGCACACAGCAATACCTGATAAATATACCGAAACTACCTACATAGCAATACCTGATAAATATACCGAAACTACCTACATAGCAATACCTGATAAATATACCGAAACTACCTACAGAGTAATACCCGACAAATATACCACAACTACCTGCAGAGTAATACCCGACAAATATACTGAAACTACCTACACAGCAATACCTGACAGATATACAGAAACTACCTACATAGCAATACCGACAGACAAAAATACCGAAACTACCCATACAACAATACTTGACAAATATATCAACGAACTACACAGGGATATCCTACAAATATACTGAAACTACCTACACAGAAATACCTACAGACAAATATACCGAAACTACCTACACAGCAATACCTGATAAATATACAGAAACTACCTACACAGAAATACCTGACAAATATATCACGACTGCATCACCTGACAAATGGGCCAAATTGAAAACAGGCAGATTTGCCTTATTTTGCTTAGCCTAAATAAACTGATTTAAAAAAAAAAAATGTATGCATCTCCAACAGCTGCCGCCTTTACTCTCTGGCTGTGACATCATAGTGTCAGTGTCATAATTACCCTAGCTTTGTTTATAACAAACAAAAGGTGTTTACAGGTGTTACATAAGTTGTTTTTAGGCCAGTAAGGAGTGAAAGTAGAGTAAATGGGTAAGTGTGGGAAATATATAGTATATAGCTCCTAGGCATCATAAAAACAAAAAAAAAAAGCATTGAAAGGCTCAAATAGAATATGATCTAACTCCATGTTTCAAGGTGACTAGAAAAAAGCAATTTAACTTTGTTATAGTCCTGCGTATCAACGAGATCTGAACATAGAATATGACAATGCTGTATCTATAGGTTAGACTAGTAGGAGTATCTTGGCATTGTGAGAGTGAGTGGAGTCGGAGTTCCAGCTCTTGTTGTGGCCGAGTGGCTGTACACACTGTGTGAATAACAGCGGGGATTCCCCGCTCCCAACTCCGCCGCCTCCGCTCGCTTTGTCCCGCCGCCTGGGCTCGTTTTTTTCAGTTCATTAGACTTTAAATGATTCTGGAGCTCCATATCCGCAAAACAATTGGCCAGTGGCATGAAAGTAACAGATCGAAAGGCAGCTGATTAATTCATGAAAGGAAAATAATGTAGATTCATCAGAGGGATTCCCCCGATTCTCATTATTCAACTTATTTACTGCAGCATGATGCCTCCAGGTATTCCTGTAGCAACTGCAGCATGACGCCTCCAAGTATTCCTGTAGCTACTGCAACATGATGCCTCCAAGTATTCCTGTGGGTACTGCAGCATGATGCCTCCAGGCATTCCCCTACCTACTGCAGCATGTTGCCTCCAGGTATTCTTGTGACTACTGTAGCATGATGCCTCCAGGTATTCCTGTAGCTACTGTAGCATGATGCCTCCAGGTATTCCTGTTGCTACAGCAGCATGATGCCTCCAGGCATTTCTGTGGCTACAGCAGCATGATGCCTCCGGGTTTCTTTGATAATACTACAGATAAATCAATTAAGTGCGGCAATTATTGTTGAAATTTCATAGAACTTGGAGAGCGCAGAATCTTTATACAAGTCTTTGATCCAATTCAGTAAAATGCTACCAGTTGCCCAAAGTAATTGTGTTACTTTGCCTGTAAGAAGGAGCCTGTTGAATGGGGGCGCTGTGTGCGGGTAATTCAGTATTAGTAATGGTTGATTGAGTGCCACAATTACATCTTTAAGGGATGATCTCATATTTGAACTATGACGGATAGACACTTATAAACTATGAGGGCAAGTCACATGTAAACTACGAGGGATAGTCACATGTAAACTACGAGGGATAGTCACTTGTAATCTATGAGGGATAGTCACTTGTAAACTATGAGGGATAGTCACATGTAAACTACGAGGGCAAGTCACATGTAAACTACGAGGAATAGTAACTTGTAAACTATGAGGGAAAGTCACATGTAAACTACAAGGGATAGTCACATGGAAACCATGAGGGATAGTCACATGGAAATTTCCAGGGGTAGTCACACATAAACGATGAGGGATAGTCACTTGTAAACGATGAGGGAAAGTCACATGTAAACTACGAGGGATAGTCACATGTAAACTACGAGGGATAGTCACATGGAAACTACGAGGAATAGTAACTTGCAAACTACGAGGGATAGTCACATGGAAAGTATGAGGGGAAGTCACATGGAAACTACAAGGGATAGTCACTTGCAAACTCCAAGGGATAGTCACATGGAAACTACGAGGGATAGTCACTTGTAAACTATGAGGGAAAGTCACATGGAAACTATGAGGGATAGTCAGATGTAAAGTATGAGGGATAGTCACATGTAAACTATGAGAGATAGTCACTTGTAAACTATGAGGGATAGTCACTTGTAAACTACGAAGGATAGTCACATGTAATCTACCAGGGAAAGTCACATGTTAACTATGGGGTATAGTCACATGTTAACTATGGGGTATAGCCACTTGTAAACTACGAGGGAAAGTCACATGTAGACTATGAGGGAAAGTCACATGTAAACTACGAGGGAAAGTCACATGGAAAACATGAGGGATAGTCACTTGTAAATTTCCAGGGATAATCACATGTAAACTACGAAGGATAGTCACATGTAAACTAAGAGGGGGAGTCACATGTAAACTACAAGGGAAAGTCACATGTAGACTATGAGGGAAAGTCACATATAAACTACAACGGAAAGTCACATGTAAACTAAGAGGGAAAGTCACATGTAAACTCCAAGGGATAGTCACATGCATAACATAATATTTGGAAAAATACTGAAAATAAAGAAAGCTAAGCTCAAATTAAAAAGAGAGATAACGGTAGAGTTTTGGAAGTGTTGTTGTGGCGGCTGACGCTCCACGTGGTGCTTGTCTATCGATCTGCTCACACGGCGGCGCCTATTTATAGCGCTGACATTTGGGTTATCGTATACCGCTCCGCTACTCTCAACAACATCCAATTCGCAACAAAAACAAAAAAAAAAAAAAAAAAAAATCGAATTCGCAAGTCCGCAATTTCTGGCGCATTTCCCGACAGCCCATGTCTGAGAGAAACACCTCATTCAGAGATGTCAGTTTTCCACTTTTTCATATTCAGTATATATAATTGCTTTTCCTTGTGTCAAACAAAGAAAATATTGATTTTGCCTCATATACGCCAATAAAACAGTGGTTTGAACCTCCCCAAAGAACACTTGACTCCGTCCCATGGCCGACAAGGACATATTATCCAAGTTTCCTCAGTCTCTCTGACACAGAAAAATCTGCATCAAAAATATTCCCCCTAAAAGTCCTCAAACAAAAAATCCACTTTATTCCAACTGACATCCCTACTCATTGTATCTGCTTGTCAAGTCAGCCACACCACCAACAGGAGAATTGTCTCCAGTGCAGATCAACCACCCTATTTTTAATTCTTTTTTATTGAATATATTTTTTTGCCATCACAATGATTTCGTTTTATTACCTCTAATCGGTCGGGGTTTTCCCGGCGGACTTGACATTTGATGAGGATGAAAATGTAGGTTTGAATGTCACATTAAATCAGGGACTTTGGTGTGTGGCGTTTTGGCAGCTCTCGCATGATTTCTCACAGGCTTTATGTCGTTTTTCTTTATCGATATGATTCTCACCTGCTTACACTGCACGAAAACCACCAGTTTACATATATATATACACCCGGCGTATATAGGTATGATTTTGCGTATACAAGGTAGTCCTATTTTCCGTTGTGTATACGCCTCATCTATAGAAGTGTAAAGTGTATACGACCCGCATATACATGTCCCGCACACAATATTACAGCCATTACGCTGGCGTATAGAAGATTAAACGTGTCAATATACAGCCGATACATCCAGTTAAGGATGGCGTATATATGAATAAACTGGTGGTTTTCGCACAGTGTTAGTAGTCAAGAATAAGTGACACCTAGTGTGTAAACTGCACAATACAGTGGGGTGCAACTACAAAACTTTCTGTCAGTGACACTTAGCCATATATATTTTGGAAATCCCCCTGCTTATGGGCCAGTGAGAAAAACTAAGAAAAAATCATAGAGCCAGAGAGAAGCTATGAGAGGGGTCCTTTGTTCCTTTCTAGAGAAGGTGTGAAGTTTATGGTTCTTTACTTTATATGATTTGTTATAAAATGCGTTTACAAAGGAACACACTCCATGTGGAATTATCTAAAGTTTGAATATGTATTATATTAAGATGTGTTTACAGCGCATTTTTTTCCGACAAGTAGTACCACCTACACCCCCACCAGGGACTAGGAAAGCACAACGCAGAGAGAATTTTGAAACACTTGAATATGTATTACAAGTCATACAGTAGAACAGCATCCTCCTTTATCAAAGGCCAGTCCTTCTCATACCAGTCTATGTGGTGTGGTAAGTAAAAGAACTCTCACCTCTGTAAATGTGTAGGGGTGAGATTTCTACCTAAGTTCATCACATAGATTCGGTCTTATAGAACATATCGGACGTTAAACTACCCAAAGAAACAAACAGACCTGTGTGGAGTGTGCCCTCATCATGGGGTAAAATAAACATGAAAAAGAGCATTCCCCCTTTATTAGGTGTTCCACAAACAGTGTGTGTTGTATATGAGATCATCCTACCCCTAATAGAAAAACTCCATAGGTTTAACATTGGCCGACTGTATTCGGGCGAGTATGCAGAAAAATGAAATGTATCGCTCTAGTGGGATACATTTATGAAATGACGTCATGTGAAAAATGACCAATAAGCGAGCAAAACAAGAGCGATATCGAGAGTATCAACAAGCACACATTATGGAGTGTCACACAATTTTCACTGGATACTGGTGAGTTATATCTTATTTCTTAATATTCTGAAGTAATGTAGATGGGGTAGGATAGATTATTAACCGTACTTGAGTTAGTCGAGTCTTGTTTATCGCACTCCGGCAAGGTCTGCTCCTCACTGCACTCGGCTTCGCCTCGCGCAGTAATACGCAACATGGTCGTCATGCGATTAACGACAACTCGACTAACTCTCATTTAGTTTCTCCCAATGCTGTCAAGTAGTGGGTCATACAGTAAAATGTGACATGGTGTAGTGCGCTGTAGCCAGACGAGTGTCATTGATCAGCCATGACTCATCTGTCCCGGACCACGAGACACAGCTGTACTGGAGTCTCGTGACCGTCACCACACCTGACACAAAATACAGCTGTACCAAAGTCTCGTGACTGTCACCACACCTGACACAAAATACAGCTGTACCGAAGTCTCGTGACTGTCACCACACCTGACACAAAATACAGCTGTACCGAAGTCTCGTGACTGTCACCACACCTGACACAAAATACAGCTGTACCGAAGTCTCGTGACTGTCGCCACACCTGACACAAAATACAGCTGTACCAAAGTCTCGTGACTGTCACCACACCTGACACAAAATACAGCTGTACCGAAGTCTCGTGACTGTCACCACACCTGACACAAAATACAGCTGTACCGAAGTCTCGTGACCGTCACCACACCTGACACAAAATACAGCTGTACCAAAGTCTCGTGACCGTCACCACACCTGACACAAAATACAGCTGTACCAAAGCCTCATGACCGTCACCACACCTGACACAAAATACAGCTGTACCGAAGTCTCGTGACCGTCCCCACACCTGACACAAAATACAGCTGTACCGAAGTCTCGTGACCATCACCACACCTGACACAAAATATAGCTGTACCGAAGTCTCGTGACCGTCACCACACCTGACACAAAATACAGGTGTACCGAAGCCTTGTGACCGTCACCACACCTGACACAAAATACAGGTGTACCGAAGCCTTGTGACCGTCACCACACCTGACACAAAATACAGGTGTACCGAAGCCTTGTAAGACTCACCACACCTGACACAAAATACAGCTGTACCGAAGCCTCGTGACACTCACCACACCTGACACGAGATACAGCTGCACCGAAGCCTTGTGACCGTCACCACACCTGACACAAAATACAGGTGTACCAAAGCCTCATGACCGTCACCACACCTGACACAAAATACAGCTGTACCGAAGTCTCGTGACCATCACCACACCTGACACAAAATACAGGTGTACCGAAGCCTCATGACACTCACCACACCTGACACAAGACACAGCTGCACCGAAGTCTCATGACCATCACCACACCTGACACGATGTAAAGCCTAGAGGCTTAGACTAGCTAGGTGTAGACCTTAAGGAGAAGAGAGTAAGAACTCAAACACAGATGTACTAGGCACTGCCATGAGTCAAGAACTTAACTGATTGTACTGACAGATTCTTCAACTTATATACAAACAGCAGGTGGCATCTTGGTGCAGGGTGAGCTTGTAAACTCTGTGCTGTGATTGGCTGTTGAAGCCACAGCCAATGAGGATTGACCAGTCTCATGCTGGTCTGTCGTACATGTCAGGAGGGCCGCTCATGTCACTAACAACTCAGGTGTCATGTCAGAACGTCCTGCCCCCATGTGGCCAGACCAGGAACTCTAATGAGCGTAAACATGCCATTCACTACATGGCTGCCGTACGGTCAACATCAAGACAGAGAGGAGCTGCTACAAAATGGTGACTGTCTTAATGCATTCATTCTGGTAATAATAAATACCGCCAATTTAGATGACTAATCTCGTCCCATAGAAAACAATATAATTGGTCATGATTGGGAAGTAGAGACCAGAAACTTACAACAAGATACAGTTATACACAAGTCTTGTGACTGTCACCTTGATCCTTGGTTGATCCTTTCTAGACTTTCTTAAGGTACAGCATTTCATCACTGAATTTACACCACAAGTGATCAAATCTATGTGATGAATTCAGGTAGAAATCTCATCCCTACAGATTTACCAGGGG
This sequence comes from Alentia gelatinosa, assembly GCA_950022655.1. Classification (NCBI taxonomy): domain Eukaryota; kingdom Metazoa; phylum Annelida; class Polychaeta; order Phyllodocida; family Polynoidae; genus Alentia; species Alentia gelatinosa. Next base: position 4,441,543 of record OX465589.1, read on the forward strand.
AGAGTTCTTTTATTTCCCACACCACATAGACATGGTATGGGAAGGACTGGCCTTTGATATAGCAGTAAATCTACCACTGCTGGGGATGAAGGAGAAAGGTGGCTGTACACCACACCACATAGACAGAGTATGAGAAGGACTGGCCTTTGATATAGCAGTAAATCTACCACTGCTGGGGATGAAGGAGAAAGGTGGCTGTACACCACACTACATAGACATGGTATGAGAAGGACTGGTCTTTGATATAGCAGTAAATCTACCACTGCTAGGGGTGAAGGAGAAAAGTGGCTGCACACCACACCACATAGACATGGTATGAGAAGGACTGGCCTTTGATATAGCAGTAAATCTACCACTGCTAGGAATGAAGGAGAAAGGTGGCTGCACACCACACCACATAGACTTGGTAAGAGAAGGACTGGCCTTTGATATAGCAGTAAGTCTACCACTGCTGGGGGTGAAGGCGAAGAGTGGCTGTACACCACACCACATAGAAAGGTGGCTGCAGTGGGACTCGATCTCAAGGTGCCCTGAGTTGTGGGCTCCCCTTGTAAGGCTACTTCTCGCCTTGGGTTCCGCTTCACTTGGTCTTCTACCAGGATCCCGGTCACGGCCGACAGGAGGCTGCAGGGGTCATTGAGTGCAGTCTCACGGTGTGCTTTCAACGACATGCTTTGAATAGTTCATCGATGTTCTGGTCTCAGTTGCCATGGCGACCATATTACCAACGATTGAACATGTCCATGTGTCCCGCCTCCCTCACCGCCTGCCGCGTTTCGAGACTCTAAACGCCACTCAACATGAACACCCGCGTTAAAATGGACTCTAGGAGGGGAGGGGGTAGCGGTTGGTTACTGGAGAACTCGACCCGAAACGAACTCGACCCGAAACGAACTCGACCTAAAACAAACACGACCCAAGACGAACTTGACCAAAACGAACTCGACCAAAAATGAACTTGACCCGAAGTTGTCCGGAGAACTCAACCCCTTTTGGAGAAATTTACCCAAAACAAACTCAAACCGTAGTTGTCAGGAGAACTCAACCCCTTTTGGAGAACTCGACCCAAAAAGACCTGGACCCCTTTTTGAAAAATAGACCCGAAACGAATTTGACCCATAGTTGTCGGGAGAATTTGACCCGTTTCAGATAACTCGACCCGAATGGAACTCAACCCCTTTTTGAGAAATCAACCCGAAACAAAGTTGACCCGTAGTTGTTGGGAGAACTCGACCTCTTTTGGAGAAAGTGACCCGAAACAAACTTGACCCATAGTTGTCAGGAGAACTTGAAGGGTTTTCTGTTTGTTTTCTTCCACAGAGAAGATCAAATTTAAAGCCAAGATAACATACTCCTTAATATAGTTAGAAGATACTTGAGTAGGGAAAATTTAGAATGAGTCGACTTCATTGCGGGTCAAGTTCTTAAAAGGGTCGAGTTTTTTATGGGTCAAGTTATTAAACTAGGTGAAGTTTGTTATGGGTCGAGATATTTATGGGTCAAGTTCGTTATGGGTCAAGATCTTAAAACGGGTCGAGTTATTTACGGGTCGAGTTTTTTACAGGTCGAGTTCTCCAGTATCCTAGCACTTCCCACACCCATACATCGACCAACTCGAAGCCCATGATCCAGGTGTGACATTCTGACCTTTCTACATCTCCAAAAACCAGATAGAACAGTTTGATAACTATTTCAAAGAAAAAAAACCCACATATTGCGAGGTAACCATCCCCCTTCCCTTTACCTGACACTTCATGCTATTGATCAATATCTATAAGGATTACTGAAGTAAAAACACACAAAGGGATGGGTTTTTTTCCATCCACCAGACGACTTTTTCTCACGGGCCTCGTTCTCGTCCCGTAGCGGGGCTAGCCTGCAGGTGAGCATGTTTTCGATGCATGTGACCTGGAAGCCGAGGATAACCTGCAGAATATCGATACGCATGAAATAATCATCGCAGCTGGCTTCGGGCCAGAAGTCGGACCCGCTCGGCCGCACTCGGCACCGCTCGGCACCGCTCGGCACCGCTCGGCACCGCTCGGCACCGCTCGGCCGCACTCGGCACCGCTCGGCACCGCTCGGCACCCAGCTGGTACCAGACCTCCTTCTAACTAGTATCTCACCTCTGGTGTTTTTTTCTCCATAGAATTAACTTTGAGAACTCGTATCCAACGCATATGAGATATCTAAGAGAAATATCCAATGGGGGATTATGTCACTAATGTTAGCCCATTAGTCAATGTGAAGGGTGAGATAAATTCAGAAACTAATATTCATGTTTAGGGTCAGAGCTTGATCCGATCTTGTCTAAATCGCTACATAATTCACGTGGCTTGGCCCTGTAAATTACTACGCGATTCAAACACGATTGTATTCAGCTCTGATCCTAAACTTTCATAGGTTTCCTCTATAGTCTTCATAGTATTCTTGTCTCTTGCCAGGAACCAGATTCCTGATTTTGAATATATTAAGAAAGAAATTGATGAGTGTTTGGTCTGTGTCCCAATTCGCCATCGAGTTCGGAGTGCACAGTAATATGAACGAGGAGATAGCCAAGTGAATATTCTGAAACTCTCCAAACGAGATTGGTAGTATCGCTCAGAATCGGGAACAGTCGGTGAGTGTGCATACGTCGACAATTGTAAAGTCGGGTACAGTCGGCAATTATCCCCACCCGAGTAACGGCCGACCTGTCGGGAAAGGTAATAAAATCGGGTCGGTGAAGTGCAAACATTGACCCGAATGACGCCGATTCTCACCGATCCGATAATTCTATCAAGCAAAGGTGGATCGGGCAGAGTCGGCATGTCAGTGTTTTAAGGGATGTATCCAGATAATGGCCGATTTGTTGACTCGTTAGGTCGGGATGAATCGTGTGCGAATATCTGGTTGAATTGCGGCAGTGGAATAGCCCCCTTTGAGCGATAATATGAGCTACACACATAGATATAAGTGCATGACCAGATCTTACAAGATGTATCCCGATTCATCAAGAAGGAGCAAGGTCCTAAAAAACACAGCCCGTCTTTGCGAGACAAAATCCTTCAAAAGTGCTGGTTCCACCAACACATGGACTTGCAGTGGCATATTTTGGTATATCTTGTTATATCTTACAGTGTCACGATATGTTGTACCTCCGTTGTCGCAATTTGTTGCACGCGATGATATGTGTATTTTTTTCACGATGTCGTTTGTATATTTTGGTGCTCCACTACCACAACACCTCAAGATCTATTGCTGACATATCTATCATGACAAGAACGCGGCACAAGAACTTAACCAGTCTGATGCATGGCGGCAAATATGCACACATTATTCAAAACCTAGCAAGATTTAACAAGACAACCAAATCGTGACTAATCTCGCTATATCTTGTGTGTTGGTGGAACAAGCGCATGATACCAGAAAGACACGGCCTCCGGGTTGTGGTGCTATTGATATTACCAGGTAACCGGCCTGGCCTGAACCCGGTTTCGGAGTAAATTGGCACGTTTTCGGGTCACGTGGGTTTATGGCGGCTGGTTCCTGGCACATCAGACGCCGTTGCCTTGCGCTGGTCGGCAGGTGATCAGGGATACATGGACTCCAGGTGAATTACGGATATCTGAAATTTCAATATTTTTTTCACTTGAAATGATAATTTTCATTTATAATGATCAAAGTTTGGCAGTGATTGTCAGATGGGTGCGATTAAATGAGTACAGGAGAGGCAATCTGGTGGTGCTTTATCCAAGGCGAATTAATCAAATACATCGACAATAATCGATAGTTTTCTGGACAGGCGGCCGTAAACCACGAGTGTTTGACGCGTAGTAATAAACGAGCGCAAGCGAGTGTATTACGACGTCAACCTCAAGTCATAATCATAACCATAACCATCGTTTGTTATATTCATTATCCATCTTTTCGAATACATTAATCCCAGTAATTTCCATATCAAAGGGTATAACCATAGGGACTATTCTTTTACTCTAAAGCACAAAGGGACTATTTTCCCCATGTACCATGGTTTTGAAGCCGTATGCCACAGATTTGAATCCGTATACCACAGTTATGGTACCTGACAGGTTTTATACAATGGGTGGTGGTTTACTGATTCCCCATACATTATCAATGGGGTCTTTGTATACGATGTTTAATAACTGACTGTGCTGTAGTTCCACAACACAGATTGAATTTAAAGTGGGATTCACACGATGGAACAAATGGACCCGAGACTGGTGTACTTCACACCTTTTCACCAGTCGCCGACTATTATCTTCTGGGTACAAAATTTCACAGATTTGGGTGTTCTACAGTCTCAGGTAAACATGGCGGATTCAATTCACATGGGAAGACTTAACAGGTACATAGTCTCACCCCTACACCTCTACACAGGATACTCAGGGTACACAGTCGCCGACTCAGGGTACTTCCCGTGTGAATAGGTGTTATTCGGGACCACTGAGACTCACAGATTGGGGGAGAACATGTGTAATACATTTGTCTCACCAAAATACCCCTCTGAATTTTAAACCCATTCAAAGTCAAAATCTTATGAGATTCTGTTCCTTGTTGGTGGTGATTGTCGCCGACAATTGCAAAGAAAAAGAATGGTCTCAGCAAAATGGAACCATACAATTCAGACGAGGAGGTTGTGTTTCAATACCGAATCTCAGCATGATATGTCTCAGAGATTCTGTACTCGAACACAATCTCATCGTCTAAATTTAGGGTTCCTCTTCCCTGAGACAAATTGTTAAATACATATACACTTAACAAGGAACAGAATCTCATGAGATTTTGAACACTGTGAGGTACATGAATCCCACTTTGTGAATTCCACTTAACAAGGAACAGAATCTCATGAGATTTTGAACACTGTGAGGTACATGAATCCCACTTTGTGAATTCCACTTAACAAGGAACAGAATCTCATGAGATTTTGAAGCCTGTGGGGTACATGAATTCCACCGTGTGAATTCCACTTAACAAGGAACAGAATCTCATGAGATTTTGAACCCTGTGACGTACATGAATCTCACCGTGTGAATCCCACTTTACAAGGAACAGAATCTCATGAGACTTTGAACCCTGTGAGGTACATGAATCCCACCGTGTGAATTCCACTTAACAAGGAACAGAATCTCATGAGATTTTGAACCCTGTGAGGTACATGAATCCCACCGTGTGAATTCCACTTAACAAGGAACAGAATCTCATGAGATTTTGAACCCTGTGAGGTACATGAATCCCACCGTGTGAATTCCACTTAACAAGGAACAGAATCTCATGAGATGTTGAACCCTGTGAGGTACATGAATCCCACCTGTGAATTCCACTTAAGCCATGAAGCCCAAACCTCATCAAGTACAAAGATCTTACTGAAGAACTTCCTCTCTGAAACTAGCTCTCTGAAAATGATTGAAAATAATTGGTCTAGTTCATGTGTTCCCAATGGTTTCCATATTGTTGTTAAGAAGGAGAGTTCTTGTACTCATCAGAGTTTTTCATTAACAACTAGCGACTTGTGGTGTCGTGTCGGAGTTGGCTGCCGCCCCCACCTGTCCTGCTCATATGAACACACCTAGGGGAGTGGTTTAGTGTAAATGTAATCTTGCGAATTGAGTTTTCTCCCGTCTATTATTTCGTGTGACACAGGACTTTTGTCAGGAACCAGCGTAGTGGTCATATTGCTTTCTCTCGAGACTAGCAGATAAAAAAACTACATTACTAAACTTTGATTTCGGCATGGCTCGAAATAAATCATAAGAGAAAAGGTATTTCTGCCAATAGATCTACAAAAGAGAAGAACAGATTCTACTTTTTCCTCCACGAGATTCTCTCCCTCGTGGTACCTCAGTCTCCAAGCCTTAGTTTGGTTCACTATGTCTCTATTTGCGGGAGAGTCTCCTAGCGGATATCACAGAAATTCTAACGTTTTATACGTGGTAGGTAAACAACCTGATGGTGGAAGAGGAGAATGGAAGAGGAGAGCTGTGAGTTGTGTTGGGAAGTTGGGAGAGAGTGAGATATAAGAGTGTTTGGATGTAGTTCTGTAGGAGACATCTTGAAGGCTGCGTGGGTGGAGGGTGGATGTGAGAGGGAGGTGAGAGTCAGTGAAGAGGGTTTGCGGTGCATGCCAGATACATCTCCTTCAAAACACAGAGTTAGAGGGTGCGTCCACCAACCATGACAAGGCTGCGACACGCGCCGACAAGAAAGTTCCTATCGGCTCCTTGTCGCAGCCTTGTCGTGAGGAGGGGAGCTGTCGTGAGCCCTTGTCGCAGCCTGTCGGGAAGTGCATGCTCCACCTAAATATTCTATCGTAGACTACTGCGACACGCCACGACACGCCACAACACAGCTCCAAAATCGAACATGTTCAATTTTGTCGTAACCTTGTCGGAAGGCCCCCGACAGGCCCCCGACAAGGTTCCTGTCGCAGCCTGTCGTGGCCTTGTCGTAGCCTCTTGTCGGGAACTGTGGTCCACCAACCACGACAAGGCTACAACAAGGCTTCCTATCGTAGAGCTGTCGTGGACCTTGTCGGAAAGCCGTTGTCGCAGCCTTGTCGTGGTTGGTGGACGCACCCTCTAAGTAGGAGTTACCCGTTCACTATACTATGGATTCCATGTCTATGTAGTGTGGGCAGTAAAGGAACTCTCACCTTCGTGTGTAGGGATGAGATTTCTACATGAATTCATCATATAACTTGTACTTTAGTATTCCTATAATGATTTGTTTTTATTTGTTTGTATTTAGTCATGCAGATGTCAGGTTTCTGCCTATTTCCAGGTTTTGATAGTGTACTAAGTTTTGATCAAGTTAGAGATAGTGAATATATTGCTATATCAAAGACCAGTTCTTCTCATACCATGTCTATGTGCTGTGGTGTATAGCCACCCTTCTCCTTCAACCCCAGCAGTGGTAGATTTACTGTCATATCAAAGGCCAGTCCTTCTCGTACCATGTCTATGTGCTGTGGTGTATAGCCACCCTTCTCCTTCAACCCCAGCAGGGGTAGATTTACTGTCATATCAAAGGCCAGTCCTTCTCGTACCATGTCTATGTGGTGTGGTGTACAGCCACCTTTCTCCTTCATCCCCAGCAGTGGTAGATTTACTGCTATATCAAAGACCAGTCCTTCTCATACCATGTCTATGTGCTGTGGTGTACAGCCACCCTTCTCCTTCATCCCCAGCAGTGGTAGATTTACTGCTATATCAAAGGCCTGTCCTTCTCATACCATGTCTGTGTGGTGTGGTGTACAGCCACCTTTCTCCTTCATCCCCAGCAGTGGTAGACTTACTGCTACATCAAAGACCAGTCGTTACACAAGGTGGCCCCCTACACTGGGTGGTCCCTTACACAGGGTGTCCCCTTAGACAGTGCCCTCTTACACAGGGTGTCCCCTTACAAAGTGGCCACTTACACACTGTCCCCAGGTTTATCTTTACATAAGGTGATCCTTACACTGGGTGACCCCTAACACAGGGTGTCCCTTAAGCAGGGTTCTACTGTACATGTACATGATGTGGGAAGGTTGACAGCCTAGGGATAGGGACATGGATAGGCTAAGGGATAGGGTTAGGGATAGGGTTAGGGTTAGGGTTAAGGTAAGGGATAGGGTTAGGGTTAGGAAGGGTTTTCTGTTTGTTTTCTTCCCCAGAGAAGACCAAATTGAAGCCAAGACAGCATATTTACTACTGAATATAGTATTTATCCACAGTTGAGACACTTGAATTGAGAAGATTTAAAACGGGAAGAGTTCTTAAAGCGGGTCGAGTTCATTACGGGTCGAGTTCGTTACGGGTTGAGTTCTCCAGTATTCGTCCCAGTAAAGGGGGTGTTCCACTGGCCCGACGGTAGCTGATTCCGTAGCCAGACAATCGCTGATTATTATCGGATGCCCTAGAATTTCTCAAATCTTTGAAAATGGTCATTTATTAAACTATTATTATCAGAATTAAATAAATTACAATACGTGAGCTTCCTCTTAAGGGCCCAGGAACAATTGATCGAGTGAGAAATCGGCCTGGTGGATTTTGCCCTTAATGGGGTTCCCTTACATATTTACTACTAAATATAGTATTTATCCACAGTTGAGACACTTGAATTGAGAAGATTTAAAACGGGTCGAGTTCTTAAAACGCGTCGAGTTCTTAAAACGGGTCGAGTTCTTAAAGCGGGTCGAGTTTTTGTGGGTTGAGTTTTTATGGGTCAAGTTTTTTTATGGGTCGAGGTTTTTATGGGTCGAGTTCGTTATGGGTCGAGTTTTTTTTATGGGTCGAGTTCTCCAGTATTCGTCCAAGTAAATGGGGTTCCACTGTAGATGGTACTCCTGACCTGATGTTTACGAGAAAGAGAAAACTGCAAACTGAGGATTGTCTTGAGACCTCTGCCAAACATCCCCCACACTTTGCATGGCGTGTATTGTGGCTGTCTTGGAAGGACACCAAACAGTTCTGTTGTTGCTACCCTTGTACAGAAACCCTCGTGAAGCCAGACCAGCGGAACGGAAGAGCCTGTTAGTATCTGGGCATTGTGGTTTCTGGTACAAAGGATGCGCCATAAACTATCGCGGAGTCCCACCACGAGTATTATCAGGAAACGTACTGACTGAGTCTGCAGTGATGGCCGTTTGAGGTCTTCGGCCTTTATTACCCATACTAAGACTATGGAGCCTACAGATCGCTATTATTACCCACTTAATACAGAGTCTCTATACTTATTTAAGGTATCCGCCTACAGATCGCTATTATTACCCACCTATTACAGAGTCTCCATACTAAGCCTATGGAGCCTACAGATCGCTACTATTACCCACCTAATACAGAGTCTCTATACTAAGCCTATGGAGACTCCAAATCGCTTTTATTACCCATCCAATACGGAGTCTCCATACTAAGCCTATGGAGCCTACAGATCGCTACTATTACCCACCTAATACGGAGTCTCCATACTAAGCCTATGGAGCCTACAGATCGCTACTATTACCCACCTAATACAGAGTCTCTATGCTAAGCCTATGGAGACTCCAAATCGCTTTTATTACCCATCCAATACGGAGTCTCCATACTAAGCCTATGGAGCCTACAGATCGCTACTATTACCCACCTAATACAGAGTCTCTATGCTAAGCCTATGGAGACTCCAAATCGCTTTTATTACCCATCCAATACGGAGTCTCCATACTAAGCCTATGGAGCCTACAGATCGCTACTATTACCCACCTAATACGGAGTCTCCATACTAAGCCTATGGAGCCTACAGATCGCTATTATTACCCACCTAATACAGAGTCTCCATACTAAGCCTATGGAGCCTACAGATCGCTATTATTGCCCACCTAATACAGGGTCTCCATACTAAGCCTATGGAGCCTACAGATCGCTATTATTGCCCACCTAATACAGGGTCTCCATACTAAGCCTATGGAGCCTACAGATCACTTTTATTACCCACCTAATACAGGGTCTCCATGCTAAGCCTGTGGAGCCTCCAGATCGCTATTATTACCCACCTAATACAGGGTCTCCATACTAAGCCTATGGAGCCTACAGATCACTATCTATTACCCACCTAGTACGGAGTCTCCATACTAAGACTATGGAGCTTACAGATCACTATCTATTACCCACCTAGTACGGAGTCTCCATACTAAGCCTATGGAGCTTACAGATCGCTAATGAGTAGAATATGGAAAGCTGTATTCTCCTAGGAGATTACCGAAAAGGTATTCCCCTCACTGACATATTGCCTTGGGGCATTCTCACCCCTCATTGGCGTAGTGCCTTAAGGCATTCTCACTCCCACTGACATACTGCCTTAAGGCATTCTCACCCTCACTGACATACTGCCTTAAGGCATTCTCACCCCTCACTGACATACTGCCTTAAGGTATTCTCACCCCTCACTGACATACTGCCTTAAGGCACTTTCACCCCTCACTGACATACTGCCTTAAGGCATTCTCACTCCCACTGACATACTGCCTTAAGGCATTCTCACCCCCACTGACATACTGCCTTAAGGCATTCTCACCCCTCACTGACATACTGCCTTAAGGCATTCTCACCCCTCACTGACATACCGCCTTAAGGCATTCTCACCCTCACTGACATACCGCCTTAAGGCATTCTCACCCCTCACTGACGTACTACATTAAGGTATTCCCCCTCTCACTGACCTACCACATTAAGGTATTCCCCCTCTCACTGACGTACTACATTAAGGTATTCCCCCTCTCACTGACGTACTACATTAAGGAATTCCCCTCTCACTGACGTACTTCATTAAGGTATTCCCCTCTCACTGACGTACTACATTAAGGTATTCCCCCTCTCACTGACATACCACATTAAGGTATTCCCCTCTCACTGACGTACTACATTAAGGTATTCCCCTGACGTACTACATTAAGGAATTCCCCTTTCACTGACATACTACATTAAGGTATTCCCCTTCTCACTGACGTACTACATTAAGGTATTCCCCCTCAATGACGTACTACATTAAGGTATTCCCCTCTCACTGACGTACTACATTAAGGTATTCCCCCTCTCACTGACGTACTACATTAAGGCATTCCCCCTCTCACTGACGTACTACATTAAGGTATTCCCCCTATCACTGACATACCACATTAAGGTATTCCCCCTCTCACTGACACCCAACCTCTAAGTATTCTCGTCAGTGCAGGTTTAAGGGCTCACAGTGTTGGCCCTCTTTTGTGTGTCCCTGTAGGGAGGCACACACACACATCGCTCCAGACCAGCAGCAAATATTGACGGATCGGGGTAAAAAGGAACCCGTTCCTGACGATCATGGCGTATAACAAAATGGCGGCATGTTTTACAGCGTGCTAAGTGCCCGCTTACTGGTATTAGAGCCACGTTGTTGGCCGGGGGTGGGCAGTTAGCTCAGTCGTTGTAGGATGTAGGACTTTGTGTGTTCAAGTCCCACTGCAGCCACTCTTCTCCATCAACCCCAGTAGTGGTAGATTCACTGCCATATCAAAGGCCAGTCCTTCTCATGCCATGTCCATGTGGTGTGGTGTACAGCCACTCTTCTCCATAATCCCCAGTAGTGGTAGATTCACTGCCATATCAAAGGCCAGTCCTTCTTATACCATGTCTATGTGGTGTGGTGTGCAGCCACTTTTCTCCATCATCCCCAGCAGTGGTAGATTTAGTTATATCAAAGGCCAGTCCTTCTCATACCATGTCTATGTGGTGTGGTGTGCAGCCACATTTCTCCTTCATCCCTAGCAGTGGTAGACTTACTGCAATATCAATGGCCAATCCTTCTCATGCCATGTCTATGTGGTGTGGGAAGTAAGAGAACTCTCACCTCGGTAAATGTTTAGCAGTAAGTCTACCACTGCACTGGGATGAAGAAGAAAAGTGACTGAAGTGGGACGCAAATCAACAAAGTCCGACAACTTTGAGAGGAGAGGAGGGGTGGGGTAGGTGGAGGGATACAGAGACTGGGGCCAGTCTAGGGTAGGGTAGGTGGAGGGATACAGGGACTGGGACCAGTCTAGGGTTGGGTAGGTGGAGGGATACAGGGACTGGGGCAAGTCTAGGGATGGGGTAGGTGGAGGGATACCGGGACTGGGGCCAGTCTAGGGTAGGAGTAGGTGCAGGGATACAGGGACTGGGGTCAGTCTAGGGTGGGGTAGGTGCAGGGATACAGGGACTGGGGCCAGTCTAGGGTAGGAGTAGGTGCAGGGATACAGGGACTGGGGTCAGTCTAGGGTGGGGTAGGTGCAGGGATACAGGGACTGGGGCCAGTCTAGGGTAGGGGTAGGTGTAGGGATACAGGGACTGGGGCCAGTCTAGGGTGGGGTAGGTGGAGGGATACAGGGACTGGGGCCAGTCTAGGGTTGGGTAGGTGTAGGGATACAGGGACTGGGGTCAGTCTAGGGTAGGGGTAGGTGGAGGGATACAGGGACTGGGGCCAGTGTAGGTGCAGGAATGATCATGAGACAAATTCAACTGCCTTAACACATTCCTCAGGTTTTTAAAGTGAACTTGCAGTCAGTTTATGTCCTTTTTGTTTACTTTTTTACATCAGTTCGGCTCGTGCATGAATTTAGCAGCTCAAATAGTTCTTAGTTAAGTTGTTTATTTCCACGCTGTTGCATATGAGTTCTTAGGTGAGTGAGTTCATAGAAATAACAGAAAACAACTTTTCTTTTTCTCCCACTCGTGTATCGTTATTTTTCATTCATGGACCAACTAAGTTTCATGGTCTTTTAACACAAGGTATTTCAGAACCATTTAAACATGTATATTGTATTATTCTCTGGTCTCTGGCCTGCCTTATGTCCTTGGATTTTATATATGTATGTACAGGGTTCGTACAGAGCCTGGAAAACCTGGAAAAGCCTAGAATTATGCTTTTGGATTTTCCAGGCCTGGAAAAGCCTGGAATTCTCACAGAGAGCCTGGAAAAACCTGGAAGAGCCTGGAAAATTTAATTTTGCATAAAAACCTTTTTTTTTAGTCTATGAAATTCTGGTCATTATTAGCTTTCCTAACTATGTTACCTGACTGCCAATGAAATTTTAGTGACTTGAATTAAATAGCTCCAAAAATCCTTTATTCGACCATTTTTAGCATATTGAAGTGGCAAATTTTTTTTTGAAGATATCTATCCCAAACCTCTAGGTAGTAAGGAAGACTTGGGGATGAATCAAACATGGTTTTAAAAACAGTGACCAGAAGAGCCTGGAAAAAACAATATTAGAGCCTGGAAAAGCCTAAAAAAAAGCCTGGTATTCTATTGAGCTGTCTATGTACGAACCCTGTATGTAATTTGATTCTAGCTCAGACTATAGTGGTGATTTTGTATGTATTTCTGGACATTATTCCTTGTATGAAATATATTATACTACACGGTACATTATATCGGTACTTGGATTATAAAATTGTTGGTGTTATCTTGGACATATGATTTGAATGAAACCTTATTGAGTTGTATGGCTAATGTATACCATATTGGCTAAAACATACTTGTATGACACTTACATTGTTGGTTGTTATCAATATGCTGGCAATTCGTGTGCCAGTCACTGATTGTAAAACATTGGAAACTGCGTCTGCATTCAATCCAGCTGTATCAGTTGTGCAGACGTCAGTATAAACATAGAAAATTTAAAAAAATAAAAAATTGATGTATCTTTTCGGTGAAAGCAATGCCAATTTAGTACTTCAACTACAGTAGAAGTTCCCAGGTTAAGGGGAACCTGGTGGGGTCTTTGTATACGATGGGTAATAAGGACAAATAGTCCCTCTGTACTAAAGAACAAAGAAATAGTGCCTACTGCAATAACCTGTATGTTTGATAAGGCGATTCAGGACTGGGTTCGATATATTGGAGAAGATTGATAATAGATACAACAAACAATGGTTTGTAGACAAGCAGCTTTGGAAACCAGACGCTCATGTATTACTACGCGTCAACCTCTCGTGGTTGACGGACGCCTGTCCACAAAACCATCGATTATTGTCCACATATCTGATCACCTCACCATTTCTCTCCATGTAGAAATGACAAAGATATCCTACTATTCACCTAATTAATTTTCATAACGAATTAAACGTTTTTCCACTCTTTTTTTTACGCTGTGAACTCTGGTTAACTTTGTGCCCTGATTGTTGTGATTCACTTGGCGACGCTGTAGTCCACAGCGCATGCGTGAAGTCTAAAACGGTGAATATTTAATCGGTCGCGCTTCACTGAATACGTCCGAGACATGCACTGCCTGACTGCAGGGCAGTGAGTGCAGGTTCACCCTTAGACTTGCTCAAATCTTTGATTATGAACATTCATTAAATGATAAAACACAATCAGAATAAAGTTCATTATAGTATATATCCTTTTCTGACTGGCCCATGAATCAAAACGAGAGGGTAGCCATAGGATGCAGGGACTGGAGCCAGTCTACAGTCCCTGTATCCCAGCGAGGAGGGTAGCCATAGGATGCAGGGACTGGAGCCAGTCTACAGTCCCTGTGTCCCAGCGAGGAGGGTAGCCATAGGATGTAGGGACTGGAGCCAGTCTACGTCCCTGTATCCCAGCGAGGAGGGTAGCCATAGGATGCAGGGACTGGAGTCAGTCTACAGTCCCTGTATCCCAGCAAGGAGGGTAGCCATAGGATGCAGGGACTGGAGCGAGTCTACAGTCCCTGTATCCCAGTGAGGAGGGTAGCCATAGGATGCAGGGACTGGAGCCAGTCTACAGTCCCTGTATCGCAACAAAGAGGGTAGCCATAGGGTGCAGGGACGGGAGCCAGTCTACAGTCCCTGTATCCCAGTGAGGAGGGTAGCCATAGGATGCAGGGACTGGAGCAAGTCTACAGTCCCTGTATCCCAGTGAGGAGGGTAGCCATAGGATGCAGGGACTGAAGCCAGTCTACAGTCTCTGTATCCAAGCGAGGAGGGTAGCCATAGGATGCAGGGAATGGAGCCAGTCTACAGTCCCTGTATCCCAGCGAGGAGGGTAGCCATAGGATGCAGGGACTGGAGCCAGTCTACAGTCCCTGTATCACAGCGAGGAGGGTAGCCATAGGATGCAGGGACTGGAGCCAGTCTACAGTCCCTGTATCCCAGCGACGAGGGTTGCCATAGGGTGCAGGGACTGGAGCCAGTCTACAGTCCCTGTATCCCAGCGAGGAGGGTTGCCATAGGGTGCAGGGACTGGAGCCAGTCTACAGTCCCTGTATCCCAGCGACGAGGGTTGCCATAGGGTGCAGGGACTGGAGCCAGTCTACAGTCCCTGTATCCCAGCGAGGAGGGTTGCCATAGGGTGCAGGGACTGGAGCCAGTCTACAGTCCCTGTATCCCAGCGAGGAGGGTTGCCATAGGATGCAGGGACTGGAGCCAGTCTACAGTCCCTGTATCCCAGCTAGGAGGGTTGCCATGGGTGCAGGGACTGGAGCCAGTCTACAGTCCCTGTATCCCAGCGAGGAGGGTTGCCATAGGGTGCAGGGACTGGAGCCAGTCTAGTTAAGCCTTAACAGGCACGCTGTGAAAACTGTGTCAAAACTCGGCAGTCAATAGAAATAGCACCATTAAGCAGGAGACATGCAGCCATTGCCAGGATCACCAATAGGCCATCCATAAAGTATGATCGCAGAATTTATGAAATCTTTGACCCAACCCTCACCACGATCTTGTACGCAATGGAACAAAGAAGGAGCATACGCAAAAGTTCCCGGGAATTTTGAACCCCTACCCTTACCCCACCATACAGTACGTAAATTCTTTGGGGTTATGGTTTTTATCATCAAAATCTCGGCAAGCACAGGTGTACTATTTGATAAGATCAAGACAGTCTGTATATTCATGTCACTCAGTGTGCCTTCCTAGCACAGAAGATAGATACTATCGTAAAACTGGATGAGTTTTAATCTTGGCCACCGTATGCCACGACTGGAGTTTGGCATAGTGACTTCATGAGGCAAAGCCAAGTGAAGTCCGGAGCCAAAACTCCAGGAGTGGCATGTGATGGCCAAGATCAAAACGAATCAGGTTTTGATTTTTTCCTACCCTGTCTCCTCGATTTTGGAATATTACGTGATAACAATTCTGTATGCCACTAGTGGCATATAAAACTCCGTATGCCAGTCAGCATGGCATACGGAAACTCAATGTTAAGCCTATGTGATTTTATATTACGGGTAGGATAAATATATATATATATATGTATATATATTTTTTTAATTTGTTTTTCTATCTATATACAGATATATCTATCTATATACATATCTTTCTATATATATTATATATATATATATATTATATTATATATATATATTTTATATATATTACAGACAGTTCTTCAAGTGAACAGCAGATACCACACCTGTATACAGCATTCAGAACTACAAACCACTATCCTGGTCTACTTGGTCCTTTAGTACCCATTTGAAGGCAGCGACTGAACAAAGACTTTGTTGTTCTGCACTTAGCTGATCCCATGCTTAGCTGATACATACTTTATGGATGGCCCCAATACACCATCAGACAGATAAAGCATGCCACGAAACTACAGCCTACAATCAAGGAAATTATGATTGATTGGTAGATTTACTGCTATATCAAAGGCCAGTCCTTCTCATACCATGTCTGTGTGGTGTGGTGTACAGCCACCTTTCTCCTACATCCCCAGCAGTGGTAGATTTACTACTATATCAAAGACCAATCCTTTTCATACCATGTCTATGTGGTGTGGGAAGTAAAAAACTCTCACCTCGGTAAATGTGTAGGGTGAGATTTCTACCTAAGTACATCACATAGATTTGACCATTACTCTTTTTGTGTAAAAGAATCTAGAGAAAGCCTAGGAAGAACCTGTAATGGTTAACTGGACGTTTAATCAAGCCAAACAAACAAACCCGCTCATGACTGCCCACTCACAGCTGCCCACTTACTGCTGCCTAATGACGGCTACCCAGTCACAGATGCCCATGGAAGGATGCCCATGGATGGATGCCCAATGATAGATGCCCAATAATGGCTGCCCACTCACAGATCCACAATATCGGCTGCCCACTCACAGATGCCCACTGACGGCTGCCCACTTACAGATGCTCAATATTGACTGCCCACTCACAGCTGCCCACCTACTGCTGCCCACTTACAGCTGCCTACTCACAGATGCCCACTCACAGCTGCCCACTCACTGCAGACGGCTGATGACTGACAGCTGCCCACTGATGGCTGCCCCCTTACAGCTGCCCGCTCACAGCTGCCCAATTACAGCTGCCTAGTAAGAGATTCCCAATGACGACTGCCCACTCATGGCTGCCCGGTCACAGATGCCCACTCACGGATGCCCACCTACAGCTGCCCACTCACAGCTGCCCACTCACAGCTGCCCACTGACGGCTGCCAACTCACAGCTGCCCCACCTTGCAGTATCTACCCTGGAAGTCATTAACCGCCTCCAAAACAATCAATGCAATTGCTCTTTAATTTTGGGCCCTCAAAAAAAAGGAGAAAAAAATTTCAAAATTACCTTAAAAATACCTCATCATTGTTCAAGTGCCCGCATCTCCTTAAAATAAGAAAGGATACAGAAAAAAAACCTCTTTTAAGTACTTAATAATCATCTCCGGATCAGGAATCTTAGATATGACCTTGAATGACCTTTAGATATGACCTTGGATGACCTTGAGTGAACCTAAACCCGGAGTACAGAGGCGTCATTGTGATAGCCGGCGCGGTGCGTGACTGGGGCCCGGCACAGGAGTCCAGTGTGCGGGGATCTCTCGGGGTAATTTCCACACAGCCTCAGGTGAAATTCGCGGGTTCATTTTTTATTCACTCGGGCTCGGTCTGGTTCAATAAACTCACCAACTTGGAGAACCGAGACTAATTTAGACCCATTTGCTGTGGTTTTACTGTATTTTCTCTTTCCTTTTTTTTTATTTTCTGTTTTTTTTCATTTTTTTTTTTCCAAGGTTCATTTGGACATAAAATAAATCGGTTGAAAATATCATTTTACCATTGCTCTGTATCCCGACGGACTATCAACTCACTGCATATGTAACTAGCGTTTAACCTGAATAGAAAAATCAATGGTGAAAAATATTTAATGATGGTCTAGAAAAACGGAAGGTGCAGCTGACGTGTGGAAGTGGTCGCCATCAATCATTGAGTTTACCGGTCTGAGGTGTACCACGTAAAAACTGATCATTGCTCTGAGATTTTCCAGGAAAATTGTGGTATTTTACGTACTTACTGAAATGTCTTCCTGCTTACTGGTTTTTATCTCCCAGGTCAGTGCAGTAAAATGTTGATAAGGTTTTTGCTTGGTTTGATTGGTTTGATTTAATGTAAAGTTAACCATTACAGGTTCTTTCCAGACTTTCTCAAGGTACTTTTACATCACGAGGGTGGTGATAGAATCTATGTGATGAATTCAGGTAGAAATCTCACCCCTACACATTTACCGAGCCTTCATTGCCTTCCGCTACAGATGTCACTAAGTTCTGCTTCGTGAAATCATTCCACGAAGACAACTCGCGCCATATAAACAATTATATGAAATCTCGTGACATTCCTTGATATTATGGATCCATCCGAGTCCTCATGATTGGTCATTTTAAACGGACCTTATTGGCAGGGTGTTACTGTATGTGGGAGGGTATACCGTGTTATTTCCGCGTCATTTGTGCTGTTTTTAGCACAATCTAACGAATATCAACCATATGTAAAGATGAATTTATTTATTTTTTGCCATACAATAAACACCTAGCCATACAATAAACACCTAGCCTCGTACAGAACATATGTAAAGATGAAATGCAAGATAATTAGTAACTATTTTTTGACGTGACTATGACAGTGCCCTCCTGCTTAGAGTTGTTCCCCTGTATTAACTGCCATATAAGGAATAGAGTAGTCCCAGTAGCCAATGACTGCATTCGGAGCAAACCACGACCTTCACCCTGACCTCCTTACATGATATTTATAGCGCCTTGGGACGGTTCTACAGTCGAGAGTTGACCTAAAATCTAGTGGGCCACAACCACCCTCCTAGAGCTCCATTCCATCTGAAACCACTTTTCTCCCTCACCCCCAGCAGTGGTAGATTTACTGCTACATCAAAGGCCAGTCCTTCTCATACCATGTCTATGTGGTGTGGGAAGTAAAAGAACTCTCATCTCGGTAAATGTGTAGGGGTGAGATTTCTACCTGAATTCATCACATAGATTCGATCAACACCCTTGTGGTGTAAAAGAACTTTGAGAAAGTCTGGTAAGAACCTGTAATAGTTAACTGGATGTTAAATCAAACCCAAAAACCAAATTAGAAGACACACAAAACCTGCAAATAGCAGAATGTCTTTGCAATTTTTTTTTTCCTGTCAAATGAAAATTATTTTTTTGACTGCTAGGTCCGATGCTCAGTTTAGGACGGCTGCAGGTACATTGGGCGATGCCTATCAGCATGCTGCAGTAGTCTCAGGGTCTGCCTCACAACATGCAGCATGCTATCAGTGATCGATAAGCCATCAATAAAGGTGTATTGATTAGGTATCGATCCCATTTGCCCACTGCAGCTGGGCAGGCAGGCAGTGGGGGAGTGTGCAGTGTGCCTAGATTGATGAATCAGTCTTCTTATAGACCTTATTTAGGTATCCCATAATTCAGTCTGTTTACAGGATTTTGTGTTCGCTGGTTGCCGTCGTTGTATGGTGATAGACCCTTTACCCGTAACCCACAATTATTGCAGTTTGATGATTATCATAAATCTTCAAATTGGAAATCCGATGCCAGAAATGGAAATTTAAGCTATTTCTACATGTAAATCCGAAATTATATTCAGTTTCTCCAATATAAATCAGAAAACTGTGGTTCATGCGGTCGTGGTGTGGCCAGTCTGTCGGGAGCGGAACCTTACTAACCCGGGGCGATAATAGGGAGATAAGTAACCTCTGGAGGGTCTATAGACTTCATGGTCATTGCCTTTGGTGCCTTATGGGTTTTTTTAACCTACTATATCTAAAGCACTATGATTCTGGTCGGATCTGCTTGGAGTTTCTCCCGCACATAGAGACAGAGTGAACCAGACCTAGGCTTGGAGATTGTACAAAGGGCCATGAGAGTGAGATTCTCATGTAGTAATTAACTCAAACCGGCTATACTTTTTTGTATTTCTCTTCTTAAATGTACTTCTATCATTCGATTTCATTCTTTCCATACTGAAAATATAACTAGTTCTCTGATCTCCTTTCCTTGAGAGAAAGCAATGAGATCTCACCCTTTCGCTGGTGTCAATCCATAGAGTTCTGATCGCCGATGATCAGCTCAAGCACCTGCGTCATACGAAATGATAACCACAAGTTTACGATGGTTTCCCGTTCACCCGCTAGGGGGCCCAACGGCAGTTAGAAATCGTAGGGGGAAGGGGGGAGGAGTAGGTGGTAGCCTAATACGAATTGACGAAGTCGCTAGTGTGATTTCCATGAAACTTGCCATAAAACTTCCAGACGTTACTAAACTCCCTAATATCGCCCCGGGTACATAAAGGATCTGCTCCCGACTGGCTGGATGGTAATTTATTATCCATCGTATACAAAGCCCTCATTGAAAATGTATGGGGACTCAGTAAACCACTACCCATTGTATAAAACCTGTCAGATACCATAACTGTGGTATACAGATTCAAACCTGTGGTATACGGCCTCAAAACCATGGTATACGGGAAGAATAGTCCCTTTTGCTATATAGCAAAGAAATAGTCCCTATTGTTGTACCTTTTAATATGGCAATTACTGGGTTTAATTCATTCAAAAAGATGGATAATAAATACAACAAACGATGATTTTGTGGACAGGCGGCTCTGTAAACCACTTGAGGTTGACGTCGTAATACACTCGCTAGCGCTCGTATATTACTACGCGTCAACCACTCGTTGTTTACGGCCGCCTGTCCACAAAACCATCGATTATTGTCTATATAATTTGAAATGAATATGTAGAAATAACTGAAATTTCCATTTCTGCCATCGGATTTCCAATTTGAAGATTTATAAAAACCGCAATCATTGTGGGATTTGGGTCAAGGGTTTATCACCATACAACGACGGGAACCAGCTAACACCGGATCCTATAAACAGACTTAGATTTATACTTAGGCAAACTGACTTAATTCATATTCTAGATTAGATAGTCCGGACAGACTGCTATGGCTGTGACAGTTTCAAAGTTGTTCCAAACTATACGGAAACTGGCTAACTGTCTTCGCACGTCAAAAATACGCGGTGAAATTATTGATCACATGCCGTTATTACCAAGTATTACTTCATACTCTATACCCATGCTGTCTTTACTGTAAATGCCGTAGATACACCGTTTCGCCATATAATGTAAAACAATGTACAGAACACTATTCCGTACGCGTTGACTAAAAAATTAGTTTTTAAGCCAAATTATGTTATTATTTTATTGATTTCGGGTATATTGTAAATATAGAACAACCTACCATGCTTGTACAAGCTACAACTTGATTATAATTAGGTTCGTTCTGTACAATCCATAAGGTATCATCTCGTTTTGTAGCTTGTACAGCATGGTCAGGTCATACTATAAAATTACTCTATAAAAAGTATTTTTCTACTTTTGAAAGGTGACTGTTTATTCTAAAGTGGTTTTGAGACATGTCATATCTATAGTGTTAAACATTATTTTAATGATTTACTTTATTTCTATCTTACAGATAAATAACCTACATGGAGTATACTGAATGTCCCGGATCTACGAGAAAGAGGCGGCCATAGTGTTACCATAGCAACACGGTCACTATGGCGACCAGCATACCCGTAGACGGTAAGTTCTCTTCTCTTCTACGGTCTAGGAATTAGAAAAATATGTACAAGGATGACAGTATTTCTCATATTTCAGGTTTGTCACTTTGATTCTTTATCATATACCCATGCAGTATTTATATAGAACGTCCTGACCATGCTGTACAAGTCACAGGACGAGATGGTAATTTACAAATGCCTCGTTCCGTACAAACCGTAAATTATCATCGACATCTGTAACTTGTACAAGCATGGTTGGACGTTATATATTTACTATATACCCGAAATTAAAAAAAAAATCATTAATTTAATTTTTAATAACTGATATGTTAATAAACGTGTTTGGCAAGGTGGTCCGTATTTTAGTGTACGGACCAGCGGTCCGTACAGTATTTTTACGTCATATGCCAAAACGGTACGTATTTACAGTATATACGGCATGGGTATATAGTAAATTTGATAATTACGTACTGCTGCTCCCTGTGCAGTATGAATTGTATACTGAACCCTGTGCAGTACACTGTTATACTGAACACGTTGAAACATCAGCAGTGTGTGGGCTTTCACGTAGACATGTCTTCTATGCCAACATATGGTAAGATTTGATTAATTTGGGGTATATGATAAATATAGAACGACCTGACCATGCTTGTACATGCTACAAAACTCGATGGGAATTGGTGTTATTTACGGAACTCGGCTTCGGGCCTCGTTCTGTAAAAAAACAACAATTCCCCATCTCGTTTGTAGCATGTACAGCATGGTCAGGTCGTTCTATATACTTATTCTATACCAGTGTACGTACGTTAATAGTTCCATACTGTTACTCCCCATACCGTATATAACGTGTATTGCACCCTGTGCCGTACACTGTTATACGGCACACATTGAGATATCAGCGGAATGTGGACTTCGCTTCAACATGGTTTTTACGAGGATTTTACTAGAAAGCCGAAATAGGATTTTCATGGGAAATTCCCTGAAAACCTGAGATAACCTGACAACTGTGTCTGTGATTATTTATTCATTTGAAATAACAGGAGAGAATAAAAGAAGATGAAACTGAACAGATAAAGTATAGCATTATGAACTTTCCAGTTGCTACTTTATTATATACCGGCATACTTAATAGAAACCAAACGAGAGTTAGCCTTGTCAGTGTTTATGCCACGATGGGCAGGTCGTGTATTACTACACGAGGCGTTAGCCGAGTTTAGTGAGTAGCAGACCTGACCAGAGTGGTATAAACATTGACAAGGCTAACTCGAGTTCGGTTTCGTATTTATCCTACCCCATCTCACCGATATACAGAGAATATTTGTAATTATCCATGTTAGTAGTTATCAATGCTGCCGGATCTACTTTCGTTATCTCATCCCTGATTGGTCCGTTTTTTTTATTCACCTCGGTGCATAAATAACACTTTATCCAACGCTATGTCAAATACACTGAGTCAATGTTAAACCTATGGCGTTTTTTATTAGGGGTAGGATAAATACACAATATTACCACGATTTCGATCTGAGTGGCCGTATTCTCCGCGTAGTTGACGCGTAGTAAACCTACGAGCGATAGCGAGGTGTATTGCGTAGTATTGTTTACGTTTTTCAATAACCGTTTACGTGAGACATCGTGATGTCTACAGCATTATCACGTCATAGATAATTTTCTTAACCAATATGATTAAGTCTTCAAAGTATGGTGGTACGGCGCCATACCGGCACAGTATGGTGGTACGGCTCAACTACCAATAGCAGAGGTTGGTATTTGGAGTATTTTTAGGCATAGATGTATAGTACACTGTTGACCCACATCGTCCCTGGGTCTCCTTGGCGTATAGAAAAGAGTCTGTATGTGCAATCCTAGATTATTAAACGGGCCCCAGTATCCCTTTCTGCATTCACAAGTCAGTGACACTTCAATAACTCCCAGGGTAAGGAGGCTAGACATCTGTGAACTAAGCAGGTCTTATTAAAGGTGATGTCAAATACATTAAACATACTCTCAAGACAATAGCTTAAAATGATACGAAAAATATATGTACCGCCCTAAAATCACAGTTTTATATGGATATTTAATCACGATTCTTTCTGGACTTATTATCGACTCCATCTGATCCGTAGGAAAAAGTAATTTATGTCTGATATTCTTTGTATGAATAACGTTTTTAGCTTACAGTAGCTATTGTATGTAGACTTTATATTTCTTCAATAGATTTACATTGTGAAGGGCTGCTGTTTTCTTGTAGTCGGCATTGTTGGTTTTCCTGGTGGTTAGGCAACTCAAAAAAAAAACTTGTTTCTCATCACCAAGCCATGAAAAATATGACGAGGGCGCTTTTTTTTTGTATTGCTATATTAAAGATGGCTTTTGAAGTGCCATAAAATGGGCTTCAGACATACAGTAAAACCCCGCATAAGCGGACACCCTCCGATCCAGGCCAAAATGGCTGCTTACGTGGGGTGTCTGCTTACAAAGGGTTTCCAGATTTTTATTGGCTATACATTTAATACATCCCTGACATCAGGAGCTTTAATCTGATACTAAATACACATACCTTTCATAATTTCTATCAAGGTTCACCTATTTAAAAAAAAAAAAAATCTTCTAAAATCGTTTCTGATGCACGCGGTGATGAGAAACAAGTTGTTTTTTTGAGTGGCCTTACATTGTTTGAGAAACGATAGCTCGGTCTAAAACCTCCATAGATACATAGTGTAGAGTTGAACACCTTGGTGTTTTATTTTGTGTGTCAACATGGCCCTGACTGGTGCCTTAGACATATCATAACTTCAGGCACGATGCAATATTTGTCGCCCAGGGACTTGAACCCAGGCTGACATTGCTTAGTGAATGAGAAGTTGAAGTTTATTCACTGCGGTGCTGACCTTTTATCAACTCAATATCAACCTGGCAGAGATGTGCGTTCTCATAAGACAGTTTTACTATAGTACTCATTTTAAGCCCAATACACATCTACCGATTTCAGAACATTGATGTACCTTTATACATGATAATTTACCTTGGTAACTGATGATATTTTGCTATACCAAATCAAAGGTCAATATGGCTCTTATACTTTGTCAAAATTTCTCTTAATTCAAACAATTACTTTTCTATTTATTGAATTTTGTACATAAATATCAATGATGCCTCTAAAATGCCTGGAGGCATCTTCCTGCTGTAGACATTCTTCGTCCCCTGCATGGGCAGGGGAATGCCTGGAGGCATCATTCTGCCATAGCCAGGGGAATGCCTGGAGGCATCATGCTGCCATAGCCAGGTGAATGCCTCTAGGTATCATTCTGCCATAGCCAGGGGAATGCCTGGAGGCATCATGCTGCCGTAGCCAGGGGTATGCCTCTAGGTATCATGCTGCCATAGCCAGGGGAATATCTGGAGGCATCATGCTGCAATAGCCAGGGGAATGCCTGGAGGCATCATGCTGCCATAGCCAGGGGAATACCTGGAGGCATCATGCTGCAATAGCCAGGGGAATGCATGGAGGCATCATGCTGCAGTAGCCAGGGGAATGCCTGGAAGCATCATGCTGCCATAGCCAGGAGGCATCATGCTGCCATAGCCAGGGGAATGCCTCTAGGTATCATGCTGCCATAGCCAGGGGAATGCCTGGAGGCATCATGCTGCAATAGCCAGGGGAATGCCTGGAAGCATCATGCTGCCATAGCCAGGGGAATGCCTGGAAGCATCATGCTGCAGTTAAAGGGTGTCTGCCATAAAGCCCGTTTCCATTGGCCGATAGCTGGCGGTGGAAGCACCCAGTTTTGTTCTGATAGTTTGGGCACTAATTCAGTTTATCGCGTCAGAACATTCACCATTTACAGATATCATATTTGATACATTCCAAAGAGACCAGAAACTTTCCAATATAGCCTTAGTCTGGGGGAATCAGCACTTAAACTCTGGATCCAACAATCAATTTGTACAAATTCATTGAATATCAGTCTATAGGAAAGTCCTGATTCATTTCTCTTTATTACTACCTCATCAATGTTCAATGAATGCCTTAAGGCACTCCCAGGCAGGGGACAACGAATGCCTCCAGGCATCACTCGGGGCCATTACTAAAAGCAGTATTCTGTGACAATATTCATAAACTTTCTTAATTTTTAAAAAGATAATTGAAAGACACTATAGGCATCGTTATTCGGTGTGAGTGGTCCAAGTCTAATTGAACAAATTGGACGTTAAACTACTAAAACAAACCAAGTTCGGGTTCCATATGTAACTAACGCATTGTATATCAAATGCACCTGTTGAATAACTTCCTGTACCATTGCCATAAGAGCATCGTCCCTTGAAGGGTATATTGCTATGTATCTGTAGGTCTTGATATGGGGGTATATTGCTATGTATCTGTAGGACTTGATATGGGGGTATATTGCGACATATCTGTAGGACTTGATATGGGGGTATATTGCTATGTATCTGTAGGACTTGATATGGGGGTATATTGCGACATATCTGTAGGTCTTGATATGGGGGTATATTGCTATGTATCTGTAGGACCTGATATGGGGTTATATTGCTATGTATCTGTAGGTCTTGATATGGGGGTATATTGCTATGTATCTGTAGGACTTGATATGGGGGTATATTGCTATGTATCTGTA
This sequence comes from Alentia gelatinosa, assembly GCA_950022655.1. Taxonomy (NCBI): domain Eukaryota; kingdom Metazoa; phylum Annelida; class Polychaeta; order Phyllodocida; family Polynoidae; genus Alentia; species Alentia gelatinosa. Next base: position 4,467,485 of record OX465589.1, read on the forward strand.
GGACTTGATATGGGGGTATATTGCTACATATCTGTAGGACTTGATATGGGGGTATATTGCTATGTATCTGTAGGACTTGATATGGGGGTATATTGCTATGTATCTGTAGGACTTGATATGGGGGTATATTGCTATGTATCTGTAGGACTTGATATGGGGGTATATTGCTATGTATATGTAGGACTTGATATGGGGGTATATTGCTATGTATCTGTTGGACTTGATATGGGGGAATATTGCTATGTATCTGTAGGACTTGATATGGGGGTATATTGCGACATATCTGTAGGACTTGATATGGGGGTATATTGCTATGTATCTGTAGGACTTGATATGGGGGTATATTGCGACATATCTGTAGGACTTGATATGGGGGTATATTGCTATGTATCTGTAGGACTTGATATGGGGGTATATTGCTATGTGTCTGTAGGACTTGATATGGGGGTATATTGCTTTGTATCTGTAGGACTTGATATGGGGGTATATTGCTATGTATCTGTAGGTCTTGATATGGGGGTATATTGCTATGTATCTGTAGGACTTGATATGGGGGTATATTGCTATGTATCTGTAGGACTTGATATGGGGGTATATTGCTATGTATCTGTAGGACTTGATATGGGGGAATATTGCTATGTATCTGTAGGACTTGATATGGGGGTATATTGCTATGTATCTGTAGGACTTGATATGGGGGTATATTGCTATGTATCTGTAGGACTTGATATGGGGGTATATTGCTATGTATCTGTAGGACTTGATATGGGGGTATATTGCTACATATCTGTAGGACTTGATATGGGGGTATATTGCTATGTATCTGTAGGACTTGATATGGGGGTATATTGCTATGTATCTGTAGGACTTGATATGGGGGTATATTGCTATATATCTGTTGGACTTGATATGGGGGTATATTGCTATGTATCTGTAGGACTTGATATGGGGGTATATTGCTATGTATCTGTAGGACTTGATATGGGGTATATTGCTATGTATCTGTAGGACTTGGCATGTGGGCCTCCTGCAAGGTGGTCGGACTGAAAGTGTTAATGTGGTTGTACTGGAAGCAGTGTGTGGTGACAGTGATCAGCACTCTAATGGGGTTCTTAATAGAAACCAAACGAGAGTTAGACTTGTCAGTGTTTATGCCACGACGGGAAGGTCGTTTATTACTACGCGAAGCGTTAGCTGAGTGTAGTGAGGAACAGACCTGACCAAGTTCGGTTTCATATTTATCCTACCCTGTCTTCACGACTTAATAATGTTAGGAAAGTCCGACTTGTTTCCGTCCATGTTTGACAGCTTTCAGAATTTCTGCTTTTTTTCTACTTACACAGGTGAATAATTCCTGATTGCTGATTGGTCAATTTGTTAATTTTTCTAGGTACATAAATTTTACTTTATGTCATGGCACGCCACATGAAATTTGCCCATGTTAAATCAATGATGTTTTTTTATTAGGGGTAGGATAAAACGGTAGACCGTAGTGGTGTGGTGGCAGTGTAATCATGTTTTTTCTACGTATGTACCCAGCTGTAGGACCAGTGTACGCGTCATACGGTGACAGGAAGTGCAGAAGGTGAACTCTGTGTGTACCCCGTTCCCGGTCACATCCATCCGAGAGAGTATTTACTCAGAAATATCCCTAAACTAACACAAACCTGCCTCAACACTCGCCAACACTACCATCTTAAAGGCATATCCTATAACTCACAGTGCCGCTGTGATGCGAAAATTGGATGCACTGCGAAAAACTTGATTTATCGCCCACTAGTATCTTGTGCGCATGCGCGAACATGCGCAGTGTTGAAGTCCACGATTGGAGAGTGAACAATTTGCCGAAATTAAGCATATTACGACATATCACGACATGTAATTCTCATGGTGAAATACTATTCTTTTCAGTTATTTACATTAAAATCACATCAAAATAGTAGTACGTCCAATAATCCGTGAAAACTGCCCGGAAGAGCGTGTCCAGACGCATGCGCGTATTGAGTGGGCGATAAAACAAGTTTTTCGCAGGGTAACCAATTTTAGCATCACACCAGCACCTGTGGACAGCAATGATCAATCTGTTCATCCTTTTGGTGCCTTGCCTCCTCGTGGTGCAGGCCGGATATGCTTGCAAGCAAGCATAACTAAAGCGACTGGGGTGAGGAGTTACCTCAGTGGTAAATAGCACTGGACTCATAATCCCAAGGTTGTCAGACTTTGTGGGTTCGAGTCCCACTGCAACCACTTTTCTCCTTCACCCCCAGCATTGGTAGATTTACTGCTATATCAAAAGCCAATCCTTCTCATACCATGTCTATGTGGTGTGGTGTACAGCCATCTTTCTCCTTCACTCCTAGCAGTGGTAGACATCCTGTAATATCAAAGGCCAGTCCTTCTTATACCATGTCAATGTGGTATGGTGTACAGCCACCTTTCTCTTTCATCTCCAGCAGTGGTAGACTTGCTGGTATATCAAAGGCCAGTCCTTCTCATACCATGTTTAGGTGGTGTGGTGTTTAAGCAGTGACAAGCACAGGATATTGAGAAAGTCTGGAAAGGAATAATTGACTGAATGTTAATTAAAACAGTGTGACAGGTAAATGTGAGTGCAAGAATGGTTTTTTTTGACAGATTAACAAATCGGGAACAAATTAGGGTATTGTATTAATGGGTCTAGGCTCTAAACTTCATAATTTATAATTATCTTGGTTTTAACTTGAAAAAAGGTAAGCATAGTATACCTAGTGCTGCCAATGTATTATTTTGTATCCAGTCTCGGTGTCCCTGTGTTATCTAAGGTATATCTAAAGTATCATCGAGGTGATATGCATGTATGACACATCAAATTGGAGCTGGAATCATAGTATACAATAACTGTTATTTCTATGGAAATAATCACTGTTATTTCTATGGAAATAATCACTGTTATTTCTATGGAAATAATCACTGTTATTTCTATGGAAATAATCAGTTATTATTAAGGAAATGATCACTGTTATTTCTATAGAAATAATCACTGTTATTTCTATGGAAATAATGTACACGGGTACTATGAACATAATACCCTCATACACTGAGTGATCCAATGCTAAAGAATACGTTGCCAGGTGAATGTTTGGCTTCAGTTATGCCAACTAAGGTGCGACACCAGCCTGTGGAAAAAGGTTTATCGGGGTTCCACTGTAGTTATCTGTAGCTGTTTCTGTGTTCTGAGACCATCTATGAAAGCCGGCTGCTAAAAACTCAAACTAAGTCCAGTACACACAGACCCGACTTAGTTTTACGGAACTATTTGAGGAACTTTGTTTGCTCCTTTGGACATGACTTGTATATGCAGAGTCCTTGACTTGAGCCTACAATCCCCTTCTGAGTTCTTAAATGGGAGAATTACTGAATCCATGAACACCATAGATTCTAGAAAAGAAAACCTACAAAAATTAATCCTAGATATTCAACCTGCAACTTAACCCATTCACGGCGGGTGATGCCATATGGCAACAACCGTGCTGGGGCGGGTGATGCCAAAAGTCATCATTTTCTTAAATTTCGTTTATGTGGAATAAAATCGGAAATATTGGATTTATAATCATGAAATTTTCACAGAATATAGAATTAACACCCACCTAATGATTCTGGGTGAAATGGATAATAAGATTAATGATTGCATATTTTATCACGTCCTAAACTATAGAACTATCACGATAGGCCTGAGACCTCCCGCCCTCTGGCGGTATAGATTAGCACTAGTACCCACCCTTAACCACGTACTATTGCCACAGGTACCTGGCTTTAAAGGGTTAAAAAGAGCTTACCTGGTTCCTTACTCATTCTGATCACATCCTCAGTGCTCTCGCATACACCTCGTCCTTACCAGTAGCTGTGATGTTTACCTGGTTTAGATTAACGTTTTTTTTATATATACTTATTTTTTTTTTTTATTAATTTTTTTTTTTTTTTTAATGTTTTACATGTTGACGAGACTGTGTTAGGTCCACCTCTGGATGGAGGTTGCCTTGAATCGTAAATAGGATCTCCCCAGCCATAACAGTTACCGTGGCATGCTTGCTCGTCATAACATCATTAATCACCATGTTTCCAGGAACTCCAGGGTGTCCTGGTAAGTTGGAAGCCAGGTTAGGAGAGATGAATATTATTAAGAAACGTCCTTACTGTGGACGAAACGCCTCCTGTTCGAGGTCAATCGTCGATTTCATACGGTCTGACGCCATCGGTGGAAGGCAGTATGAAATCAACTATTGACCGAGAATGAGAAACGTTTGGTCCACAGTGAGGATGTTTGCTTATTATTGTATACCTCAAATCGATTATAGTCATTATAGTGACTTGTGAAGTGGGAATCACAGCAGCCAGAACATTATTATAACTGCACTCCTAGCAGCGGGCAGTATTTGATAGACATGTAGGCAGGTGTATGATAATATCGTAAAACTGGATGAGTTTTAATCTTGGTCACCATATGCCATGACTGGAGTTTGGCATAGTGACTTCATGAGGCGAAGCCGAGTGAAGTCCGGAGCCAAAACTTCAGGAGTGGAATGCAGTGGCCACGAATCAGGTTTTGATTTTATCCTACCCCGTCTCCTCGATTTTTGAATATTACGTGATAAATATTCTATATGTCACTAGTGGCATATAAAACTCCCTATGCCAGGCAGTGTGGCATACGGAAGCTCAATGTTAAACCTATGGGATTTTATATTAGGGGTAGGATAAAAGGTAAAGACCCCGCCTACGCCGACGCCACTGAGGGACTGGTTATACTAGGAAGGTGGTTAATCATCTCAGGAGTTAACTGACATCTCAGACAGTACAGCAAGGCGAGAGACCTCGCCAACTTCTGTCCATTCATCTTTTTTAAAACACCAGGTCGGGTCTGAATAATTTCATTTTTTGTTATATCAGGTTTGATCTGAATACTAATGGCCCTTTATGTAGACTCAACTGACACAGATCTCGTCTATCTGTAAAGTATGTACGCACTGGAATACTGGAGAACTCGACCCGTAACGAACTCAACCCCTGAAAAACTCGACACCTGAAAAACTCGACCCATGAAAAACTCGACCCATGAAAAACTCGACCCATGAAAAACTCGACCCATGAAAAACTCGACCCATGAAAAACTCGACCCGTAACCAACTCGACCCATGACAAACTTGACCCGTAACCAACTCGATCAAAGCGATATTATAAACCTATACTCAAATGGGAAAAGTATTTATATAGAACGTCCTGACCATGCTGTACAAGCTACAAAACGAGATGATAACTTACGGTTCGTACGGAACGAGGTCGATTTATATTTTCTATTTCATTAATTCCATTTGGCTTAACAACTTATGTCTTGATAAACATTTACGGAAGTATTCCGTATTTCCCGTACGGAACAGTTTTTCGTACAGTATTTTTACGTTATATGGCGAAACGATGCGCATTTACAGTATATACGACATAGGTATATAGTAAAAGGTGCGTATTTACAGTATATATATACGGCATGGGTATATAGTAAACGGTACGTATTTACAGTATATACAGAATGGGTATATAGTAAACGGTACGTTTTTACAGTATATACGGCATGGGTATATAGTAAACGGTGCGTATTTACAGTATATACGGCATGGGTATATAGTAATCTACAGTACTTATTCCGGCTTTTTATCTAAGGAATTTCCATAAAGAGCAATTTAGTATCCAACCCCCGTATTACAGAGATAAGATAGCAGCAGGGTAGTAACGCCCAGATTGATATGGACGAGTGGGGTCCTAAACACAGTTTAAACGTGTGTTACAGGTATTAATTTAACCCGCACCAGATACCACAGACAGCTGTTACTCTGTACTTGACTCTATGTGAGTTTAAGGGTCCGCCCAATTTAAGGTTATTACTGTGATATAGCGCTGGTTAGTGTTGGCGGCAGTTATAGACCGCGCAACCATATTAAGGGGGGCATCCACCAACCATGACAAGGCTACGACAATGGCTTCCCGACAAGGTCCACGATTGGCCTACGATTGGAGGCCTTGTCATGGTTGGTGGACTCCAGTTCCCGACAAGAGTCTACGACAAGGCCACGACAAGGCCATGATTGGAAGCTTGTCGGGAGCCTTCGGACAAGGCTACGAAAACATTGAACATGTTCGATTTTTCCCACCACTGGACCCTTGTCGTGGAGTGTCATGGCGTGTCGGGAGCATGTCGTAGAGATCTATGATAGGAAATTTTGGTGGAGCGTGCACTTCCCGACACGCCCTGACAATTCTGTCTTAAAGCCCCCCTTCTGACAACAAGGTGTGACAAGCGCCGATTGGAACTTTCTTGTTGGCGCTTGTCGTAGCCTTGTCGTGGTTGGTGGACGCCCGCCTTTAGGGACTAAAAACTAATTATTTGATACACAAATACTCTCATAACTTAGGCTGTCTAAAAGATGCATATTTGCAAAAGATACCATATTTAACCAGAGATTTTGGGCTTTATTGTCGTATATATTTTAAATTTATTTAGATGATTTATCTGTTTTCATTTTTAGCGTATTTTCTCAGAAATCATGTGTTTAAAAGTTAAGCATGACTGACATCTACAATATGAGTGAAGATTCCATAATATTCCATATGGAAGCAAAACCAAAACCATGTTTAATCAAGTAGAGATTTCCTTTAGAATCATTTCCATACTTTTTTTTTATACTCATAGTAGAAGTCAAAATTGCCTATCATGGTAGGCAGAAAACGTAGAAGAACGGCCCAATTTAAGGTTATTACTGTGGTGATTGGCGGTTAAGTGGTGGTGGTGGTTAGAGTGTGAGTGTAGGGTAGGTGTGTGATGAACGGAGCTGTCTCAGGGGAAGAATAGACGTCGGGCTGATTGGAGAAAATGTCCAGTTTCCCTGAATTTACCCGGGTTTCAAAGTCGTCTGCTGTCTCAGGGGAAGAATAGACGTCGGGCTGCTTGGAGAAAATGTCCAGTTTCCCTGAATTTACCCGGGTTTCAAAGTCGTCTGCTCATTGTGTGTGAATATCGTCTGCTTATTCATGTCCCTCTTTGAGCGATAATAGGGGCAACACGTATAGGGATAAGTGCACGACCAGATCTCACAAGATTTATCCCGATTCATCAAGATGCAGCAATGAAGAGACGTCACGAGTTTGAGTCTGGGTTTATTTATGACACGCATTTTGTTGGCTCCGTAATTTCACGAGTCGAAGGCGAGTGATATTACGGAGCCAACAAAATGTGTGGCATAAATAAGCTCAGACTCAAACGAGTGGCGTCTAGATTTTATCCTACCCCTTTTCCATATTTTTTCAGTATCAGAAAGTAGTGGCATAAACAGCACTTTATGTCACACCCGTGACATAAACAAATCCCATGTTAAGCCTATGGCGTTTTTTAATAGGGGTAGGATAAAAGACACAGCCCGACCATGCGAGACAAAAAACATTGTGATTCTCTGAATTTACGCGGGTTTCAAAGTCGTCTGGTGACTGTGTGTCAATGTCGTCTGCTTATTTATGTGCGGTGTGTCTTGTGGTGATTCCTCTCAATCTCCTCGTGAAAGTGACCTCAGGGTTGTCACAGGTCAGGGGCAATCTGAGGGAACAATTTGGTTGTTTTTTTTAACTCAGTGAGTTGTCGGGTAATTTGAAACATTTGTAGGGGAGAACTAGTATTTCCAAATCCGTGCAATCTAGAATTGACCGTTCGAGGTCAGTCATGAAATCGACGACTGGCCAAGAACAAGAATCGATTCGTCCGCAGTAAGGATGTTTGCTCATTATTGTCTACCTCAAATCTATGAAAGCGCAATTCTAAGGGTTTACCAAGTCACAGTCACAGTGGGCACGAACATTATTATTACTGCACCCCTAGGTGTGGTGTACACCCTTCATCCCCAGCAGTGGTAGATTTACTGCTATATCAAAGGCCAATCCTTCTCATACCATGTGTAGGTGGTGTGGTGTGCAGCCACCTTTCTCCTTCATCCCCAGTAGTGGTAGATTACTGCTATATCAAAGGCCAATCCTTCTCATACCATGTCTATGTGGTGTGGGAACTAAAAGAACTCTCACCTCGGTAAATATGTAGCGGTGGGATTTCTACCTACATTCATCTCATAGATTCGATCAAACCCAAAGTAAGTCTAATTGAACAAATTGGACGTTAAACTACCCCAACAAACAAACAAACAAAACCATGGAGCTTCAAAGTGGTACCAACTAATACCAATAGTTAGAAATACTCCTGATTATCCTACATTTAAAGCCATGACAAAAACTGTTATGTTAGTCTTTACATGATCTGTGATTCATGGCAGTAAGTTCTTGTACATGTGTATTTGCAGTAAAATACCCTAAAATGGAACCAAGTTCAACTGATCACTATGAGGTTGTGAACACTTAAAGGCATATCAGACAATTTGGCGTGAAAATTAAAACCCATCTCACTTTTCTGAAAATTTAATATAATGTTCTCTAAGTGTTATAGAGCTCATATCTGACTTAAAAATTGGGGGTCACCGTGCTAGATTTTGATTTAGAGATCAATATTATGATCATTTTATATAAGAATATATAGAGAATCTAAAAAGTTGTTTTTCACATAGTAAAACCCATGTTATTTTCCTCAAACTTTCACAGAATATAGTCAATGTATAGTTCTACCTATTTAGGTTTTAAAAACCATAGGTCACCGTCCTTGTTTTTGAAAGAATTGAAGAAAACTATATTTTTCAGTACATTTCCTATTTAAATCAGGCAAATGAAAAAGGGCCCATTTTCCCTATTGGATTAAGTCAAATTAGACAAAACTTAAATTTTCCTCTTATGAGTTTTGAATATGCCACAAATTACCAATTATCGATGGAAGAATGGGAATATTTATAAATCACAAGGTGGCGCCACCGTGGATTGTAGAATATGCCTTTAAGGCCCATTCCCACTAGGCGATTTCTGCCCCTGAGACTACTGCCGAGCAAAATCGCCGGGAAACGCCAGTCGCACAGCGGGTGGGAGGACATAGTCGGCAACTATGCCCTGATATATTTCAAACATGTTTGAAATTGAATCGCAAGAGACTGGTGCCCTTTTTAGTGAGAATCCAGTCGCCGACTCAAGCCTGAACAACGGGGGGTAGGGCAATAGTCGCCAACGATTTTGCCTTTTTGCATTCCCACTTGGCGACTCAGGAAATTCCTAGAAATTTTGGCTGATAGTCGCTGACGGGTGCCCTCTGGATGCCCCAAAATCGCTTAGTGAGAACCGGGCTTTATACTATCGTAAAACTGGATGAGGTTTAATCTTGTCCACCGTATTCCACACTGGAGTTTGGCAAAGTGACTTCATGAGGCGAAGCCAAGTGAAGTCCGGAGCCAAAACTTCAGGAGTGGAATGCGATGGACAAGATTAAAACGAATTAGGTTTTGAATTTATCCTACCCTATCTCCTCTATTTTGGAATATTACGTGATAACATTGCTGTATGCCACTAGTGGCATATTAAACTCCGTATGCCAGTCAGCGTGGCATACGGAAACCCAATGTTAAGCCTATGGGATTTTATATTAGGGGTAGGAAAAATAAACAAGATTTGTTATTATAACCAATTGGAAGGCAGGATCATGAAAACCAGCCCAATAATAGGGCTAAGGTCCAAGCCTGAGATTCAAAAGAATCAGGAATTGTACGAAAGAAATGTAACCAGATATGTGAACTCAATAAAGATACTTTAAAAAAAAAAAATAGAAGTAAATAGTGAACATTTATACAGTACAACCCTGCTAAATAGCACCCCCTCCCTTCTGGGTCCAAAGCCCCGTTGTGTGGGGTGTTCCCATAACGGGGTAAGATAAATATTTAAAGGGGAATTCCCCCCAGGCCAAAGTTCCGTAAGTTGTAGGGCCTCCCTTGATTGGTTGTCCTACACCGGGGGTTTACTGTGTACCTGTGTGCAAGGGGATATCTTAAGTCTACAGTGAAGTGTTATGTTTGTACGGTATGTTACCCTTCCTCTTTTACTTCAAATATTTGCTGTGCGTATATTGACGTCATCACTTCTTGTGTGCTATAAATCCCTACATTTGGAGCAGTTTGTTGCCGGAAGACTTAAAGTACATGGTTTAAAAGCTTTTTCATAAAGTGCAATTGACACAGGTCTAAAGATCAAACTAATATTAGAAGTACAACACAGTAAAATAAAGAAAAAATTAAAATAATGATAATGCCCATTTTTCTTTGTAACTTAAATCTTATTTGATATGCAGAATTGTGTGTTATATGTATGTATATTCTATCTATAAGTAATAGAAACGAAGATTGAATAAAACCCTTTTAATGTTGGTTATTCTTCATTATTATTCAATTAAAACGTGTGCACTGGATAACCCTGGAGCTACTTTACCAGCAATAATGTTTATCGTTATTCGAACATTAATTACTACGATCTAGTGCGTGAAGACGTCTATTTTCGTATGTGTAAAAAATTGATAATGTATATCATACCTTATTTTCATGTTATAAATGGGAAAGTATCATATGGGAACTGACTTACTGTCTTATATAAAACGCCGTTATTAATTAATGAATAATTCTAGTTATCACCATGGAAAAATTGACAGGCAACTTTAGACATGGTGGAAAAGAATACATTTTCTCAACAATGATAACATAAGCCTGCACTACAGACTTGGTCCTGTATCATGCATGCTACATTCAAAGACGTGCAACTGCGAGCAGGGGCCTGTTGAATAATCCAGGATGTATCGTAGGGCTGGACGATAAGATCTAACTCATGATGGAGGAGGTCTGGGACGATCCACACCAAATATCGTATCATAAATGAGATCCCTGGTGGACAGTAAAATTCCTCTTGGAAATTGTCCTAAGTATATCGCAGATGTCTCTTAAGGATAAGTCCCTCGAACCTAAGCCTGAGGCCCCATAGACATGGGACAATTTCTAGATGTATTCTGGATTATTCAACAGGCCACATATCATAGGAAGTGCTGAATAAACCTACAATTATCCAACTCCTCCAGAGCCTCTTTTCTTCATTTAAATGATGTATATTCCTTTCTCTTCCACCATGACCAGCCATTTTGATAAAAAAGAACACTGAATACAATTAAAATCAAAACTTATTATACTGTATTTCAATATCAAGCTAAATGTACGACAGCCCTATAGGTGTCCTTGGTATAGGAGCATTTTAGACAACTTAGGACAATTTAGGGAGTTGTACAATAAATTTACATGTCAAAGGCTGCATGAGATCGTATCCTTGAACTCTAGCTCTAAGACCAAATGGCTTATACAATGACATTGGCCCTAGGACGATCAGAGGACAATTTCTATGATTTATGTGATAAGATCTTTTTCTGTGTCTCGAAGAGACCCTATACCGCTTCCCCATGGGGGTGTGGGAGGTGGGCCTATGACTTCTGAGACAGAATTTTTTTTTTTTTTCTATGATTTATCCTGGATTATTATCCATGGTATACAAAGCCCCCATTGAAAATATATGGGGACCGAGACCCATTATATAAAACCTGTCAGATACCATAATTGTGGTATACGGCCTCAAAACCATGGTATACAGGAAAAATAGTCACTTTGTGATATAGAGCAAAGAAATAGTCCCTAATGTCATACCCTTTATTCCTATATACCTATGAGCGAACAACCTATCATTACTTAACGCTGCTGGGGGTGGAATAACTTTTGTTTACTGCCCAGGTTGAAGTTACTGCCCAGGTTGACGTTTACTGCCCAGGTTGACGTTTACTGCCCAGGTTGACATTCAGAGACATTCAGTTTTTATTGATATTAGCCGACAATTGAAGGTATATAGGAATAGGGAAACCACGTACCAATGGAAATAAGTCAAAGTTACGAGGTAAGGCTTGGAAAAATTACTGCCCAAGGCGTAGCCGCGGGCAGTAATTATTCCAAGCCTTACCTCGTAACTTTGACTTATTCCCACCGGAACATAGTTTCCCTCTAATATGGCAATTACTGATCTTAATCTATTCGAAAAGATGGATAATAAGTGCAACAAACGATGGTTATGTGGATAGGCAGCTCTGTAAACCGCTCGAGGTTGACGTCTTAATACACTCGCTAGCGCTTGTGTATTACTACGCGTCAACCTCTCGTGGTTTACGGCCGCCTGTCCACAAAACCATCGATTATTATCTATTATTCACATGTCCGGTAAGGAAAGGGTTAATGTGTCATTGTATGTAGGGCACCGGGTGGGGTGTTAGTTCAGTGGTTAGAGCACCAGACACAGCGGTAGATTTACTGCTATATCAAAGGCCAATCCTTCTCATACCATGTTTATGTGGTGTGGTGTACAGCCACCTTTCTCCTTCATCCCCCGCAGTGGTAGATTTACTGCTATATCAAAGGCCAATCCTTCTCGTACCATGTCTATGTAGTGTGTTGTACAGCCACCTTTCTCCTTCATCCCCAGCAGTGGTAGACTTACTGCTATATCAAAAGCCAGTCCTTCTCGTACCATGTCTATGTAGTGTGGTGTACAGCCACCTTTCTCCTTCATCCCCAGCAGTGGTAGATTTACTGCTATATCAAAGGCTAGTCCTTCTCGTACCATGTCTATGTAGTGTGGTGTACAGCCACCTTTCCCCTTCATCCACAGCAGTGGTAGACTTACTGCTATATCAAAGGCCAGTCCTTCTCATACCATGTTTATGTGGTGTGGTGTACAGCCACCTTTCTCTTCCTTTCTCTTCCATCCCCAGCAGTGGTAGATTTACTGCTATATCAAAGACCAATCCTTCTCATACCATGTCTATGTGGTGTGGGAAGTAAAAGAACTCTCACCTCGGTAAATGTGTAGGGGTGAGATTTCTACCTGAATTCATCACATAGATTCAGTCACCACCCTCATTGTGTAAAAGAACCTTGAGTAAGTCTGGTAAGGACCTATCATGGTTGGCTGGATGTTAAATCAAACCAAACAAACAAACCAAATGTACTGGAACAATGTTTTCAAGGGCTCCATACGTACCAGAAGAAAGCTTGTATTTACAAGAACATTAATGGCCAGGAAGGTGTTCTAGTTTTTAGGTTTTTTTCCTCGTGTACTCATTTGGCATGGCAGTCCATGTCAGGGTGATAGAGAGTTGGCCTGTGCACGCACTGATACCGCAGGCGGAATACAGAGAAAGCAGGAAAACAGCAGTAAATATGTCATAAATAAAAGAAAAGAAAACTTGATTAAAACTGGGGATCAAAGAGGACACCAGTCTCTCATATTAAGACCTTGAGAAATAAGACTGCTTAGGTCTGAACCATAGAAAAAGACTCTATGTTTAAAGTGGTGATTTCACCAACACACAAGATATAGCGAGATTAGTCATGATTTGGTTGTCTTGCTAAATCTTGCTAGGTTTTGAATGATCGTGTGCATATTTGCCGCACACGACATTGCGAAAAGGTACACATATACCATTGCGCGCTACCTATCGCGACAAAGGAGGTACGACATATCACAACAATGTAAGATATAACAAGATATACCATGGCAAATCTATCATGTTGGTGGAACCGGCCCTTAAGCCTTCAATATATTTCTTCTTCACGCCCCACAAACCTGAATCGGCTGCCAAATATTTAAACTAGGAGCAATTTGTACGTTCATCATCTATGAATGAGTGTGCAATTATAAGTGAAGAACAATTAAAAAGTTTGCGTTACATTCAGTCTATGGATCGTTTTCTGTTGCACCCAGTAAACTTGCCATTTCTGTAACTGCCTGAGTCTAGGATCCAAACATATCAAGCACCAGTGGGTCTTGAGGTATTTCAGTCTTGAATGATTGGTCATGGTCAGCTGGGCATGCCTCTAAGACACTGAGACACTGGCATCCTGCTCCTTTTTCAATATCACAGTGAATAGCACGCAGATAGTGAAGGAATAGTGTTTAAGCAGCACGCTGGAAGTCTATATGTGACCACTTTAACCTTTAGGCAATGTATTAAGTACGAGCACGCTTTAACAATATAAACTGGTTCCTGATGGATATTTATATAGAACGTCATGACCATGCTGTACAATTCGCAGAACGAGATGGTAATTTAAAGTTTGTACGGACCGAGGCCTTTACGCCGAGTTCCGTACAAACTGTAAATTATCATCGAGTTCTGTGAATTTTACAGCATGGTTGGACGTTATATATTTACTATATACCCGAATTTTTTTTAAATCATTAATTTCATTTAGCTTTATAAAATAACAACCAATATCTTAATAAACGTGTATGGCAAGGTGGTCCATATTTTAGTGTACAGTGGTCCGTACAGTATTTTTACGTTATATGGCGAAACGGTGCGTATTTACAGTATATACGGCATGGGTATATAGTAAAAAATATTACCTTTTTTCTAATACATGCACAATATCAACATGTTTCTAGTACATCCATAATATTAACTGGTTTCTGATACAAAAGACACCTCATTTTAAGCACTACATTGAAGGACAATCCAAGATCCCTGTCTATCGAGGCGTGCAAGTTCTATTTACCTTGACTTGGCATCGCCGATGTGTTTGGTGTTTATGTGGGTCAAGGTAAAGTATATTTTTGTTTGAGAATGTGCGTTACACACCTGATGGGAAAGAATATTAATGTTGTGGGAAGGCAGGGTGGGTGCACCCTCTCATAAGATCTCACACTCTCTAAGTGGTATTTTGTATAAGGTTCTCACTGCGCTCTATGGGAGAAGAATTCTTAACGAACTAGGCTGAGAGCCTTGAGAATTCACTGGCACACAGTATTCCTGCTAGGTGGCATCATTGAGATTGAGGAATCTTTGGGTTTCATTGATGTACGTCTTTAGCACGGGAGGCATCTGCTCTGGTGCCCAGTATCACAACCAATAGCGGCTGATGCCAGCACTCAGGAATTTGGAGATTCTGCAATGCCGACAAAATGAAGATTGTGCAATACCGACAAAAGTGCATATGTACATATAACATGCTGTAATGGGCCACCGGGTCTTTCTCTGATCTCTTTCTGAGGACTAGACTCTATAATCTATTCCGGTGGAGTGAGACTGTGCTACCCTATGTTGTCCTACATAGGTTGGTTCGGTTAATCTTCGGCAAGTAATAAGATGACAAAATCAACTACTATCTTTCTTACTTAACACAAAACCAGACTCAAAGATCTTAGGCATATGATCTTTATCATAACTTTCTGTATACAGTACCTCAGCACTGGAGTGCCAAGTAAAGCCGGGTGAGCGAGTCCACAAGTCGGAGCAAGTTCCCTCACTCAACCATCGGAAGGGTTTGGAGAAACCCACCAACCGTGAGCCTCCAAAGGGTTCGCTCTACACAGAGGAACACACAGAGTAACCTGTCAACCTGCTGTGGACTTGGCCTTATATACAGACCAAGTTACGTAATCCGGGCGAACCCGTAGCACTTTCATGCACGGGCCCACCGGAATCACAACACAACAGAGATCGGCACCTGTGTCCCCTAGCGTAAACCAAACACACCACTGTTCGACTGACGCAACCCCTACAATGCATGACGATTTTGAATAATTCCTCCTGCAATTATGGAGATTGTCACTGTAATAATCATGAGATGTGCCTAACACCCTTTAATGGCAAACAAAAAATAATTTTTGATAAAATCTATTGGTGTGAGATGGTTGACACCCTATAGAGTGTCATTCAAATGGTAGAGTTAATATTGTCAAGACTGAAAAAGTAAGCAATCTATTTAATATTAATAAATGTTTGTATTATTTTATACCTATATAAATCTACATATTTTGCCATCCTTAAATAATACCATAACTCGCCTATCCAACGCCTAAGCTTTATATAAGCTTATAGGTTAGGGGCTATCCATAAAGTACACATACGCAGAATTTCAAAAGATCCCCCCCCCCCCTTCCTCCTCCCGATCTTGTACGCAATAGAACAAAGGGAGAATATGCAAATTTTCCAATTTTTTTTAACCCCCCTCCCAATCTTGTACGCAATAGAACAAAGAGGGAGCGTACGCAAAAATTTCCAAAATGTTTAACCTCTCCTCAGTGCCTACGTACTTTATGGATGGCCCCTCACTTCCTTATGATACTTCAGGCTTATATTTAATACGCAGTTGTGCAGGGGACCCCCCCCCCCCCCCCACACACACACACACGGTCCCCCGCTCCCCCATTAGTCTCATGTTATATCAATAATAGTTTTACTCGCATGGAGCCTGCTCTATAAATATAAACAAACCCCATTCTCGAGAACCTCATGAATTCACACAACTTAGACTACTCGCACTACAAGGGCTTTATACACTATTTGCTCCCCGCTGTGTTTTTTTTACATATAGCGTCGTAGTATAATACTTGGGGGGTGTTGTCTGTGTGTGTGAATTGAACGCCTTACAGAGAGAGTCACTCTCCTAGCAGAGTGTGGGAAGTAAAAGATGTCTATGTGGTGTGGGAAGTAAAAGAGCTCTCACCTCGGTAAATGTGTAGGGGTGAGATTTCTACCTGAATTCATCACATAGATTCGATCATCACCCTTGTAGTGTAAAAGAACCTTGAGAAAGTCTGGTTAGGACCTGTAATGGTTGACTGGACGTTAAATCAAACAAACAAACAAATCCTTGCAGAGGTTCGGCACTGACTTCCTGCGGCTGATTGTCAAATGACAAGAAATCCACATCAGTGTATTCAAGAGATCATAAAAGTGTTTAAGAACCAACATTGGTGTGACTTCTTGCCAGGCTGGCTTGCCTGTTGGAAACTCCACACTCGTATACATACTTGCTGGGTTATAACCTGATGAGCCAGACATCCTAATGTCCTACAATTTAGGTGTAGGAACATTTTTTTATAGATCAAGAACTGAAAATAAGCGATTCAATTTATTTTGACTATTATTATGCTGAATATGTTAACCCTAAAACCTATAAAAACCTATGTTTTGGGCTTTGAAAACCCTGTAAAAACCTATATTTTGATTTTCAAAACCTATAAAAAAACCTCTATTGAGTAAATGGGGCACTGGGAGGCCTAAATCTGTGCCAGCTTTTTTAAATATCCTAAATTCTTAGCGCTTTAGGCAGTATTTTGCATTCCACATGTATATAAAGATGCAAATATTACATGATAAATGATTTGCACTAGTTTCTGTAACTTGATATTTAAAATCAGACATAGTCTTAGGGATTAGTTTCTTCAGTGGGAAGCACCTCATGTGTTGCAGGGTGTTGTTTGTCAACATAACACATGTGCTCACTCGAAGGGGCAGTATAATCAAGTGTGGATTTGCATTATAAAGTGGTTAAAATCTTTAAAAAAAGAAGCAGCTGGATTGTCTGTGAAGCTCCTTTAACAATTCCCATATTGCCCAACTCATGATATGTGAGTTGTTTGACTTTTATAACTCATGACAGTTGAATTGTTTAGAATCTGAACTGTTCGCTTGTCTCCCCTGTCTTTAGTGGATACTCAGGGAACCAGCTTTGGGTCGGGGCAGAGATGAGTAAGTACTAGCAGCGCGAAAGATCTGCTGGGAGAGTGAGAGAGAGTATGAGTTCTACCGAGCAAATATTCATTTTTTTACTCAGATATTTAGCATAAGTCCTAAGTAGGGGGGAATTTATGAAAGGAGGGTATGATCTACCTCCCCCCATGCAGTGGCAGAGGCACACTCATACTTGCCTCTATTTAACCCTGAGGCAATATTTATCCTACTGACATTCAATTCATTTGCAGCTTTTGTACACATGGCCATAAGAAAGGCAGGGAGGACGAAGAACTGGTTCACACTCACTGCATTTGTCGAAGGACGCGAGTTTCCTGCTTATAAAAACTGGATTTCGTTTTTGTGGGTTGTTGAATTGAAGTCAGTGGTGAGTGAAGGAATAAAAAATAAAATTCAAAATGAGTCGTCGAGCCAGGTCCACTATGCTATTAGACGATCCTAGGTATGCCTTGGAACATGCGGTATATATATATGATGTTGGTTTTAAAAGGTAAACACAGCATTAAGATAAAAAATATATATACCTTACTGGTATGTACTTGAGTACCACGTTTCTTTCAATACAAATATTCCACGAACTCGCAGACTGAGAGGAATTCTTTTATTGAAAGAAACAAGGTACACTGGTACATACCGGAAAGGTAATACATTTTTGTTTTATCATATACCTTCAAATATAAGTATTTGATGAATTACATATGGAAATGTGAAAACATCCAAGCTGGATTCAAAGTGTGCTGGTATTTCGGTTGACATCTTACTGAAGTCGAGCACGGAATACTCTCCAATCACATTTTTTTACTCTTATTTTTCTTCAAATCCCATGATCCTTTGAACACATAAATTAGCAGAGTGCTGCAAGTCACTGTCAGTATGTCATAAGTAGGTCAGTGTGATTTTTTCAGCCAATCAGAACATGTTTTCAAAGTAGGATGGTACATCATTTTATACCACCATACTGTGCTGGTATATACCTAATACAAATACCCTAACAGAGGTTGGTATTTGTGTAACATACTGGCACAGGTATATATAATAGCTCTAGTAAAATAGGCCTAGAACTTGGAATAAGTTCGATCAGTGGGGTTATATTTGATCAACTCTAGGAAACCTGTATATCTTTTATATATAAATTTGAGCAATGCTTTGTCTTATGTCGTCATAATAGCCCTGGAGTTAGAGGGTAATTACATATAGAGCATTTTCCTGTGAAAGTTTATTAGAGCGTGCGTGTAACAATACATCTTGCAGACGTGTGACTGACTGTTGGGCTTCTATCGTTCGTAACTATACATCTTTTAAACTTGTGGCTTAGTGTTTGGCTTCTTCCTTCATTGAATATATATCTGGTAAACCTCTAACAGAGTGTTTAGCTTCTATCTTTATTGACCATACATCTGGCAATCTTGTGACTGACCGTTCATCTTCTATCATTAGTAAAGATATATCTGGCAGACCTTTGACTGACTGTTGAGCATGTATCTTTAGTAACTACATATGACTGACTGTTTGGCTTCTATCGTTAATAACTATACATCTGGTAGACTTGTAACTGACTGTTTGGCTTCTACCATTAGTAAAGATTCTTTTGGCAGACCTTTGACTGACTTTTGAGCTTTATCTTTAGTTACTACATATGACTGACTGTTTGTCTTCTCTGGCATACTTGCTGCTGACCTTGCCCCTCTTTGATTCACTAGCAGTGTGGCCTCTCCTTGGTCCTTGGTCTGCAGCCTGTCCATCCCCGATGGTGTTATAACTATAGCAGGTCGCCCTCATCTCAGGTGGTGGCCCTCACTGAGTATTTGGCTTCTATCGTTAGTAACATTACATCTGGCAGACTTTGTGGCTGACTGTTGGTTTCTATCTTTATTTATCTGGCAGACTTATGACTGACAGTTTTTCTTCTATCTGTAGTAACCATACATCTGGCAGACTGATAGCTGTAGTAAACATACATCTGGCTTCTCTCTTCATTGACTATTCAACTGGTAGACTTGCCGCTGACTGTCTGGCTATTCGGCTTCTATCATTACATCTGGTAGACTTGTAACTGACTGTTTAGATTCTATCTTCATTTACCATACATCTGGCAATCTTGCGGCTGACCGTTCATCTTCTATCATTAGTAAAGATTCATATGGCAGACCTTTGACTGACTGTTGAGCATTTATCTTCAGTAACTACATATGACTGACTCTTTCGCTTCTATCGTCAATAACTATACATCTGGCCGACTTGTGACTGACATTTTGTCTTCTACTCAGTAAAGATACATCTGGTAGACTTGCGGCTGACTCTTTAGCTTCTAGTTCTGTAACCATATATCTGGCAGACTTGTGACCTATTGTTTAGCTTCTATCTTCATTGACCACACATCTGGCAGACTTGTAGCTGACTGTTTGGCTTCTATCGTTAGTAACATTACATCTGGCAGACTTGTGACTGACTGTTTTTCATCTATCTGTAGTAACCACACATCTAGCATACTTGTACCTGACTGTTTAGCTTCTGTCTCTGTAACCATACATCTGGCAGACTTGTAACTGACTGTTTGGCTTCTATCTTTATTTATCTGGCAGACTTATGACTGACTGTTTTTATTCTATCTGTAGTAACCATACATATGGCTGCCTGTTTGGCTTCTCTGGTGACCAAACATCTGGCAGACTTATGACTGACTTCTGTCTCTGTAAACACACATCTGGCAGACTTATGACTGACTTCTGTCTCTGTAACTAAACATCTTGCAGACTTATGACTGACTTCTGTCTCTGGTGACCAAACATCTGGCAGACTTATGACTGACTTCTGTCTCTGTTACCATGCATTTGGCAGACTTGTGACTGACTTCTGTCTCTGTAACTAAACATCTGGCAGACTTATGACTGACTTCTGTCTCTGTAACCACACATCTGGCAGACGTATGACTGACTTCTATCATTAGTAAAGATACATCTGGCAGACGTATGACTGACTTCTATCATTAGTAAAGATACATCTGGCAGACTTGTGACTGACTTCTATCATTAGTAAAGATACATCTGGCAGTCTTGCGGCTGACCTTACCCCTCTTTGAGACACTAACAGTGCGGCCTGTCCTTGTGGTGTGGTGTTATAACTATAGCAGGTCGCCCCCATCTCAGGTGGTGGCCCTCACTGAGCCCCTCAACCACTGAGCAACTCACCATCCTGCCACCAATGACTCAGCTGCTCCTAACACCTCTCCAAGGCCGCCCCCGACACAAACAAATCCCCAAAGAAATCCCCCAAGAAAAAAGTCAATAAAAGATCCGAAATCTTTGGACGTCTGTGGACGGATAGAGGGCGCTTCAGTGCCTCTCTTACCACGTGACCCACTTGGCAGGCTTCCCGTGGTTCCTTGCGGGTGCAGCTTGGCAGGAGAGACGCGCGCGTTCAATGATTAACAACACGCAGTCAATATGGCCGCCCGCTGGTTCCCCGGCGTCGGCTGGTTCCTGGCGTTTGCTGGTTGGTGGTAGTCTGCCTCGTTTTCAAATCGATGGAGGAGATTGGTTCTGAGTACGGGTCGGGGGAGGTGAAGAGTTTGACCTCTGTGTGTGTTTGTGTTGTCCATCCAATACAAAGTGTCCATAGTAAACCTGTAGGAACTCTGTATGGACATATGTGGCGCATACAAATATGTTGTATTATCCACCTAATACAAAGTGTCTATAGTAAACCTATAGGAACATATGTGGCGCATACAGATCTCTATCATTATCCACCAACTATAAAGTGTCCATAGTATGTATGGACATAGGCGGCAAATACAGATATCTACTATCCACCTAATACAAAATGTCCGTAGTAAACTCTGTATGGACATACACGGCACATACCTATATGTTGTATTATCCACCTAATACAAAGTGTCCATAGTGAACCTCTAGGAACTCCATATGGTCATACCCGACCCATACGGATATGTTAATACATGCGGTCAGAGTGTGGAACTTTTAATTACCCGGGGCGATAATAGGGAGTTTAGTAACCTCTGGAGGGTCTATAGGAACCCTGTATGGATATACCCGGCACATACAAATATGTTGTATTATCCACCTAATGCAAAGTGTCCATAGTTAACTCTGTATGGACATACCCAGCGCATACAGATATGTTGTATATCCACCTAATACAAAGTGTCTATAGTAAACCTGTAGGAACACTGTATGGACATATATATATATATGTGGCGCATACAGATATATTGTATTATCCACCTAATACAAAGTGTCTATAGTAAACCTGTATGGACATACCCAGCACATACAGATATGTTGTATTATCCACCTAATACAAAGTGTCCGTAGTAAACTCTATAGGAACTCTGTATGGACATACCTGGCACATACAGATATGTTGTATTATCCACCCAGTACAAAGTGTCCATAGTAAACCCATAGGGACCCTGTATCGACATACCTGGCAGATACAGATATCTATCATCCACCTAATACAAAGTGGTCACATACATTTTCAATGGAGACTTCGTAACCCTTTTGTAAGAAAGAAGAAAAATCTTATACATTAAAGGCAATAAACTCATTCTTCTTAGATAAGATAAGTGTATGCATGGCGACATAATTGTGGCAGGATGGTCCATTAAACCCGTACAAACCGGTCCAATTGACGCGTAAATTTCAGATTTATGAACTTTAGTCGCGCCATTCCACACATTGTTCCCCCTCTCGGTGTCCCTTGGGAGTCCCCCGGGGGTTTTCTCAAATTCCGAGATCATTTTGTTTGATTCCTCTATTGATAAGATACTTTAAATACTTTATTTGACTTGAATGCAATCAAAGAACCTATACAAAGAACATAGCCTTGCAATAAGGACTAGACAAATAGCCCTGACTGTAGTTTGGCAACCAACCCCTTCTACGATATAGGGGTTGGTCGGGTTAAATCACAGACGGTATCCCTCTGTGTTCGCCTCCAACCAAGTACTTTTGTTCTATGTGTACTCTAAAAGCAGACATACTTAATATGAAATACTCATAGCTTACAAATTGATAAAGGCACCAAGATTTGTGTTTATTATATTTTGAAATAAAACACAGGGAATAAATAAGAAAATGGAAAATTGGCTTCGAGGTTATGACATAACACTCTCCAAGCAGGACGAAAGATCTGGTCAACTGGTCCCGCTACTGGGTCAAGGTGGCCGCTTATTTAACCCGACCAGGGACCTGTTTCACTAGTTTCGTGACATGTCTAGATGGCGTCTAGATAGTGTGTCCGGTTTCATAAGAACTAGACATTAGACTTCGTTTTGTCCGTTCTTGCTTGCACTGTTGGTGCCGCTTTTCAAATATGTCTAACACTTTTGTCACGAAACTAGTGAAACAGGTCCATGATGTGTAGATTTGTCTCATTCTTATGTTTGGGGTCTGTCTTTTCCTAAGGGCAGCTACTTGTGGTGTCACGAAACTAGACAGCCCCAATGTCTGTATAGTGTCACAGACATGTCACGAAACTAGTGAAACAGGTCCATGATGTGTCTAGATTTGTCTAATTCTTATGTTTGGGGTCTGTCTTTTCCTACGGGCAGCTACTTGTGTTGCCACGAAACTAGACAACTCCTATGTCTGTATGGTGTCACAGACATGTCACGAAACTAGTGAAACAGGTCCATGATGTGTAGATTTGTCTTATTCTTATATTTAGGGTCTGTCTTTTCTTAAGGGCAGCTACTTGTGTTGTCACGAAACTAGACAACCCCAATGTCTGTATGGTGTCACAGACATGTCACGAAACTAGTGAAACAGGTCCATGATGTGTCTAGATTTGTCTAATTCTTATGTTTGGGGTCTGTCTTTTCCTATGGGCAGCTACTTGTGTTGCCACGAAACTAGACAACTCCTATGTCTGTATGGTGTCACAGACATGTCACGAAACTAGTGTAACAGGTCCATGATGTGTAGATTTGTCTAATTCTTATGTTTGGGGTCTGTCTTTTCCTAAGGGCAGCTACTTGTGTTGTCACGAAACTAGACAACTCCTATGTCTGTATGGTGTCACAGACATGTCACGAAACTAGTGAAACAGGTCCATGATGTGTAGATTTGTCTTATTCTTATATTTAGGGTCTGTCTTTTCTTAGGGGCAGCTACTTGTGTTGTCACGAAACTAGACAACTCCTATGTCTGTATGGTGTCACAGACATGTCACGAAACTAGTGAAACAGGTCCATGATGTGTAGATTTGCCTTATTCTTATATTTAGGGTCTGTCTTTTCTTAGGGGCAGCTACTTGTGTTGCCACGAAACTAGACAACTCCAATGTCTGTATGGTGTCACAGACATGTCACGAAACTAGTGAAACAGGTCCATGATGTGTAGATTTGTCTTATTCTTATATTTAGGGTCTGTCTTTTCTTAAGGGCAGCTACTTGTGTTGTCACGAAACTAGACAACCCCAATGTCTGTATGGTGTCACAGACATGTCACGAAACTAGTGAAACAGGTCCCAGAGCTAACATTGTGAAGCTCTGGCAGCCAGTGTACCCTGACTGGTGCTGTAGGCGATAGTTCCATAATCGCCTGACAGGGGGCAGCAGCAGACCAGCCTCTCACACTGTGGTCGCCGTGTTGATTGAAGGGTCATCAGGTTGTTGGTACTCCAGTGTCAGGCACCTGTCTCCATACTAGAGAACGGGAATTTATGAGTTTCAAAGTACACCAACCACTTATTTAGAATTTATGTGTATGGTTTCTCAGATCCAATTTCCTGAAATAATTTGTCAAATTAGATCCAATTTAGAAGTAAGATATAGGATACTTAACCCTGTTACTTCAGCATGATGCCTCCAGGTATTCCTGTGGTTACTGCAGCATGATGCCTCCAGGTATTCCTGTGGCTACTGTAGCATGATGCCTCCAGGTATTCCTGTGCCTACTGCAGCATGATGCCTCTAGGTATTCCTGTGGTTACTGCAGCATGATGCCTCCAGGTATTCCTGTTTCTACTGCAGCATGATGCCTCCAGGTATTCCTGTTTCTACTGCAGCATGATGCCTCCAGGTATTCCTGTTTCTACTGCAGCATGATGCCTCCAGGTATTCCTGTGACTACTACAGCATGATGCCTCCAGGTATTCCTGTGACTACTGCAGCATGACGCCTCCCGGTATTCCTGTGGCTACTGCAGCATGATGCCTCCAGGTATTCCTGTGGCTACTGCAGCATGATGCCTCCAGGTATTCCTGTGGCTACTGCAGCATGATGCCTCCAGGTATTCCTGTGGTTACTGCAGCATGATGCCTCCAGGTATTCCTGTGGCTACTGCAGCATCTTGTGCCTAGGAATTCCAGTTAGAACTGCAGAGCGAGTATGATGATTATATGCGCTAATTTCCGTACAATTCACTGAAAATGAAATGATTATTTCTTGACAGCTTATTGAATAATGATTCCGGGATTCATTTTTTATATTTTTTATGTATTTATTTATAAAATTCTCACACATACTCAGTTCTTCCATCTTTCAATACGGTAGTCACCTGTACAAGCAATGTGTGATTTTTCTTAAATCTCACTACGGAAATTCATTTAATTCTTTTTTCTTATTTAGCCAAAAGCGGTTGTGCTTTGGGCAGACCTTCCACTGCTTCAACAGTTGATTTAATTCTAAACAAAACTTGATTCAATGTAATCAACGCATTGCTATACACATCTAGTAGACTAAACTAGACATATTCTCTGTGCGGCAGAGTGTATGTCTAGACTGACTTCTAACTGAGTGCTACGGTCAGTTCTGGCACGGCGCCATGCGGACTGATTGTAAATAATAGCTGACAGCCTTACTAGACAGAGCAGACGATACGTAACTACACTGAGTCAGTCTGTAGACTGACTTCCCAGTGTGCAGCCATTCTCAGCTCTATACTGTGTGGGGAAGGGGGCTCGTTTGATAATCTAGGATCGTACATGTAGACCCTTTTGTTTATCCCACCCCTTGGTACAAGTTTAGCCATAGGAATAACGTTATAATTAAATACTTAACCAGGTAAAGTAAAAATACTACGCCATGGTCGTGAATACGAGATGACGTCATTCATAGGCGATTGACCAGTCAGTGGCTAGGATTTCAGAGACAATGCAAGATTTAAACGTCCCTAACAGTGAAAGGAGTTTGGATGCTTATGGGCGGCTTATGGGCGGCTAACACTGTCTTAACAAAGAGACTTAAATGACAGCCTTACTAGACAGAGCAAATGATACGTAACTACACTGAATCAGTCTGTAGTCTCTAGTACCAGTATGCAGCCATTCTCAGCACTATACCCTCTCTCCTAGCAGAGATGCGGCACTCTCCTAGCAGAGATGCGGCACTCTACTTCCTCCGGGCGCTTGTATCTCTGCACCGACTGGTTACTGAGCCCGTATGTCTTCCCCGTTTTGCCACGCTCGCCGTTTTCCTTCTGATACTACAAAAAGCCTGTTATGGCCACTGTCACTTGGTGCAATTGGTGATAGAACATCTGTGGGAATGAGGAAGTGTTTCTCTCAGTGGAAACAACGGGAGATGCGAACAAAGAGACTCGATAAAAGTCTTGGGGAATATCTTCATCGGCGGATTGTGACTGGAGAGAGATTGGGCCCTGAGACAGCGTCCCCCAGTATATGTCTACTGTATTATGAGAAAACATGGTTACTGAGCCCGTACAGGTGGTCGTTCGAGGTCATTTGATGGAAAAATACGGCCCGACGCCGCTGGCGGGAGGGCCGTATTTTTTCATCTAATGACCGAGAACGGACACCGTACGGGCTCAGTCATTACTTTTCCTTATTACTATATACCTCCTTATCGTTTAAAACGCCTTTTTATTGGCAATGCAAAGATTACTGCCATTCACTACGGCCCGCTGTCACAGCGGGCGCGAACATTATTTATACTACTGGCCATAGGTGTACAGTAATATCCTCGCTGTCCCTCGGATATTACTACGCGTCAACTACTCGGAGATTACGGCCACCCATACACAAATCCAGTCATTATTGTGTATATATTTATCAATCTAAATTGGTTGTCTAAGTCGTTGTATTATGTTACAGATATCACTCAATTCTTCTTCGTGATCTCATTCCATGAAGACAACTCACACCATACAAACAATTATATGAAATCTCGTGACGTTTCTTGATAGCATCAAATGCTATTAAAAAAGGTGTGGGGAGTCATTTACTGTGATTTATTAAGTATGAAGAACCAATCCCCTCACACTATAAGAAGTTCAGAGATCGGTTGAGTATTTTTTGGTTCTCGTTTCCTGACTTGTGATTGGTTGATGATGACAGCAGACGCGCAGTGGTGTCGCTGGTTGACAGGTAGCTGATAGCCAGTGACAGCCCGGGAACAAGCGTGTCTCACTCTCCCCCCAGATCTTTCGCGGCGCTAGCGCTGTGCTTAGTCTCTGCCCCAACCCAAACCCTGTTCCCTGGGTATCCACTAAAGAGAGGGGGACCAGCGAAGATCTGAGATTCAAAACAAAGCAACTGTCAAATGTTATACAAGTCAAACAACTCACATATCATTAGTTAGGAAATATAGGAATTGTTAAATAGGGTTAACAGACAATCCAGCTCTTTCTAAAGCCACTTTATGATGTGAATCTATTGTTGATTAGCCTGCCACTTTGAGTGAGCACATGTGTTATGTTGACAAACAAAACCCTGTAACACATGAGGTGCCTTCCAATGAAGAAAGTAATCCCTAAGACTATACCTGATTTGATATAACAAGTAACAGAAATGAGTGTAAATCATTTATCATATAAATAGATGCATATCTATTTACATCTAAACCACAAAATACTGCCCAAAGCACTCAGATTTAGGATATTAAAAAAAACTGGTGTATGGGCCAGATTTGAGCCCAAACAGGCAGGTTGGGGCAGAGATATAAGCGGCCACAGGAAGTAGAGCGCAAGATCTCTGCTGGGAGAGTGAGCGTGTCTCTGCACCGACTTCCGGTAGAGACGTAGAACTGGGTTTTGTTTGGTGGTGAATTGTCGTCTGCTCTGAACGGCCGCGTCTGTGTATACTCTCCTCCCCCTCCCCCCACTCACCGTGCTTTTTATTATCCATCGTATACTCCATTGAAAATGACCCCATTGAAAATGTATGGGGACTCAGTAAACCACGACCCATTTAATTTATATAAAACCTGTCAGATCCAATAACTGTTGTATCTGGATTCTCAAGGCTCTAAGCCTAGTTCGTTAAGAATTCTTCTCCATAGAGCGTAGTGAGAGTACAGAATACCACTTATTCATCCAGAATATTCATCTGCTCAACCGTCTAAGTTCAATTCTAGAATTATACTACATTAAATTAATGATAATATTAATACTAATTACCCTCCCCCACCCGCCTACCCAGCCACTGTGCTTATTATTATCCATCGTATACAAAGCCCCCATTAAAAATGTATGGGGACTCAGTAAACTACTACCCATTATATAAAACCTGTCATATACCATAACTGTGGTATACAGATTCAAACCTGTAGTATAAGTGAGTAGCGCACAGATGGTGAAGGGATAGTGTCTTTGCAGAATGCTGGAAGTCTATATGTGACCACTCTAACCTTTAGGCAACATAAGCAACGTATATAGGGCGTGTAAGCACGCTCTGGAAAGCCTTAAAGTATCCCAAGTTGTAGCTGCTTCCCTGCAGCTGGGTTCGACTGTACCTACTTCGTATGGCCTGCTTACATTCAGTGTTAAATGATGGAAGTTTCCGAGCTCTAAAGCCCGATACCCATCTACCGATTCAGGGATGAACGATTAGTTCCCAAATCATAGAGGAGTCGGTTAATTTGTCGCAGGCAAATTACGTAACCCCTCGCTCGGCCGTCGGCCCTCCAAGAGAGGGGGTGGTGGGTGTTTGTCCTAAGCAAATTAGTCTTCACTTACCGAAGGAGGTGGTTCACTAATCGGTGGCTCACCCTTGCCTAGCTGTCCTACATCTACCGACTACGGCTGACTCCATTAGGATCCCTTGTCTAAGACAAATTACTGTCAGTTTGTCGCCGACAAAGGTACATAAATGTCCCGAAATCTGTAAATGGGCATTGGGGTTAAGTATATCATATTAATTAATTGTATCGTATTAACTAAGTTTATCATGTAAACTAAGTGTATCATATTAAGAAAATGTATCATATCAACAAAGTGTATCATATTAACTAAGTGTATCATGTTAACTAAGTGTATCATATTAACTAAGTGTATCATATTAACTAAGTGTATCATATTAACTAAGTGTATCATATTAACTAAGTGTATCATATTAACTAAGTGTATCATATTAACAAAGTGTATCATATTAACAAAGTGTATCATATTAACTCAGAGATGGAAGATTTCCATGGAAATCTATCTTTTCATTTTCAATATATTAAATTCTTTATTCCTTATAATAATAAAAACAACAATTTACCCAAACACCCCTCCGGCCGACACCGACATGTTTTCCATGTTTTTTTTCGGTGAATTCCACTTGAATAAGGTATTTTTCAACGTTTTGTTCCTGACCTCAACTGGCATCTCTGTAGTAAATAACAGCAGTGGGGGTAAGTTGGGGGAGAATATGTATGCAGCACCATTTGAGGCCGCGTGAATGTTGGCGAAAAGAAATATAATATTATGTCCTCAGAAAGTGGGGCAGGCAGCAGAGCGAGGGATCTAGTGGCGACTGAGAGGTGTGTATATCTCCGTCTGGCTGCACTTTGCTAAAGGGTGGCGTCCACCAACCAGGCTACGACAAGTGCACACAAGAAAATTCCAATCGGCGCTTGTCGCAGCCTTGTTGTAAGAAGGGGGGCTTAAAGGATGGCGTCCACCAACCACGACAAGGCTACAACAAGTGCCGACAAGAAAGTTCCAATCGGCACCTTGTTGCAGCCTTGTCGTGAGAAGGGGGGCTTTACGACAGTATTGTCAGGGCGTGTCATAGACATTGCTGGTTCCCGTAAGAAAGGCGTCCATGGTACCAACACACTACGACAGTGATATAGAGGAAACCACGACAATTGTCCAGTCGTGGCAAAAATCGAACATGGCCCCCAAGAGGCCCCTGACAAGCTTCCAGTCGCAGCCTGTCATGGAACTAGGGTCGGCAACTAGGGTCCACCAACCACGACAAGGCTACGACAAGGGTTCCAATCGTAGGCCTATCATGGACCTTGTTGGGAAGCCATTGTCATAGTTTTGTTGTGGTTGGTGGACGCCCACTTTTTCGACGGCGTTGTCGGAGGGTGTCAGGAAGTGCAAGCTCCACCAAAATTTCCTATTGTAGACCTCTGTGACATGCTCCCGACACACCATGACACTCCACAACAAGGGTCCAGTCATGGGAAAAATCGAACATGTTTGATATTGTCATAGCCTTGTCGAAAAGGCTCCCAACAAGCTTCCAATGGTAGCCTTGTCATGGACTTGTCGTAGACTCTTGTCGGGAACTGGTGTCCACCAATCACGACAAGGCCTCCAATCGCAGGCCAATCGTGGGCCTTTTCGGGAAGCCATTGTCGTAGCCTTGTCGTGGTTGGTGGACGCCCCCCTTTAGTCCTCCTTGGGTGAAAGCGTTTTTACCCCAATACACATCTACCGATTCAGGGTTGAACGATTAGTTCCCAAATCGTATAGGAGTCGGCGAACTTGTCGCAGGCGAATTACCTAACCCCTTGGCTCGTGTTGGCCACCAAATCCGGGGCCATTTACCAATGTTCCATTGTTTAACATGTTGATAAACTTTTGATAATGATTTATAAACATTGAATGACAACTCATCGGCAACAAAAAAACATCTCAAGGACGGGGTTTCACTAATCATTGCCTGCCCCTTTTCTAGCTGTCCTACATCTACCAACTCAGGCCAATTCATTAAATTAAAACCCATGTCATGTTTCTGAAAATTGAATAAATTGATCTCTAAGTATTTTAGAGCACATATATCTGACTTAAAAATCGGGGGTCACCTGCTAGATTTTGATTTAGAGATCAATATCACACAGTAAAACCCATGTCATTTCCTAAAACTTTCACAGAATATAGTATAGGTATAGTGCTACCTATTTAGGTTTTAGAAATCATAGGTCACCGTCCTTGATTTTGAAAGAGTTGAAGGAAACCATTTCACTTTATGTCTCTGTCTCTCCCTCTATATCTCTCCTTTCTCTTTTTTTCTCTCTGTCTGTCTCTCTTTCTCTCCCTTTCTCTCTCGATGCCTCTGCTTCTTCCCTGTCTCTCTATGTTTCTGTCTCTCTCCCTCTCTATGTATCTTCTCTCGCTATGCCTCTGTCTGTCTCTCTCCCTTCCTTTCGATGTCTCTCCTTTTCTCTTTATGTCTCTGTCTGCCTGTCGGTCTCTATATTTCTCTCGCTCCCTCTCTCTCCCTCACTCTCTCTCTGTCTCTCCTCGTCCTCTGTCTCTCCTCGGCCTCTGTCTCTCGGTATGTCCCTTCCCTTGCCCCCTCTCTCCCCCTCTCTCCCACTCCCTCTATCTCTCCCTCTATCTCTCTTTCTCTCTCCCTCTCCCTCTCTCTCTGTCTCTCTCTCCCTCTCCTCTGCCTCTCTCTCTCTCGGTATGTCCCTTTTCTTCCTCTATCTCTGCCTCTCTCTCTGTCTCTCTCTCTGCCTCTGTCTCTAATTATGTCCCTTTTCTTGCCCTCCTCCTCTCCCTCTCTCACTCCCACTCCCTCTATCTCTCCCTCTATCTCTCTCTCTCTGCCTCTCTCTCTCTGTCTCTCTGTCTCTTCTTCTCCTCTGCCTCTGTCTCTAATTATGTCCTTTTTCTTGCCCTCCTCCTCTCCCTCTCTCACTCCCACTCCCTATATCTCTCTCTCTCTCTCTGTCTCTCCTCGGCCTCTGTCTCTCGGTATGTTCCTTCCCTCCCCCTCTCTCTCCCTCTCTCCCACTCCCTCTATCTCCCTCTATCTCCCTCTATCTCTCTCTCTGCCTCTCCTCTGCCTCTCTCTCTCGGTTTGTCCCTTTTCTTCCTCTATCTCTGCCTCTCTCTCTGTCTCTGTCTCTGTCTCTCTCTGTTTCTTCTCTGCCTCTGTCTCTAATTATGTCCCTTTTCTTGCCCTCCTCCTCTCCCTCTCTCACTCCCAATCCCTCTATCTCCCTATCTCTCTCTCTGCCTCTCCTCGGCGTCTGTCTCTCGGTATGTCCCTTCCCTCCCCCTCTCCTCCCCCTCTCTCTCCCTCTCTCCCACTCCCTCTATCTCCCTCTATCTCTCTCTCTCTCTGCCTCTGTCTCTCGGTATGTCCCTTCCCTCCCCTCTCTCTCCCTCTCCCTCCCTCTCTCTCCCTCTCCCTCCCTCTATCTCCCTCTATCTCTCTCTCTCTCTCTGCCTCTACTCGGCCTCTGTCTCTCGGTATGTCCCTTCCCTCCCCCTCTCTCTCTCAATCTCCCTCTCTCTCCCTCTATCTCTCTCTCTGCCTCTACTCGGCCTCTGTCTCTCGGTATGTCCCTTCCCTCCCCCTCTCTCTCCCTCTCCCTCCCTCTCTCTCCCTCTATCTCTCTCTCTCTGCCTCTACTCGGCCTCTGTCTCTCGGTACATCCCTTCCCTCCCTCTCCCCTCCCCCTCCCTCTCCCCGCAGAGCGGACTGTGAAGTGTAAATCAGGAAGCTGTAAGAGATGTCGCATCTCGCTGAGGGCGTGTCGGGGTGGGGTGTGTGTGGGTGTGACACTCACAGACAACAGCAGGTGTGAATCACAGTCTCTGTGAGGAGAAGGTGGGGATGGGGAACACACCCAGCCACCACCAGCCACCCCCAGTAAACAGGTTACTGGAGAACTCGACCTGAAACAAACTCGACCAGTAGTTGGCAGGAGAACTCCCAATGTCTGTCACTTACGGTCGTTACAGTGAGGAGAGTTGACAAAGTATTTCACATCTGTCACTGAAGGAGCAAAGAAGAAACCAACAAGTTTTGGTCAAAGTCCTTGTTCTCCACGAGTTTAATGCGGAGTGATATGAACAAGATGACAGGCGAGTGAATATCAAGTAGCATTCAAACAAGTTGGAGAAAGACTTCTTTGACCAAGTTGCTTTCTGTATTTATCTCACCCCTGTACACACTAAAAGAATGTACAACACACAGGATATAAACCATGGAGAACGGACTGCAATACTCATAGGGGCATGGAGAACGAGTTCCCAATGTTAAGTCTATGAGACAAAAATACCAGGTGTGAGATAAATATATAGAACTGCATCAAGAATCGTATTTATACGATTCGAGTGCGGTTCTGGATTTATCTCAACCCTTTCACTGACGTTAAATAGCATCACAATATCAGAATAATTCAGATTACTTCGCATGTCCAGAACTTTGGTTAATAGCACGTGACGTCATCTCATATTGACCCCACCAAGGCGTGGTTTAGTATTGTCACTTTACCAGGGTGATTGTTGAGTATTTTTTTCTAATGTTATTCCTATTACTAAACTTGTACCAGGGGTGAGATAAACAGTAGAAACCCGAATCATATGAAATTGAGTGACGTTTAGATTTTATCCTACGCAATCTCGTAATCTATACTTCATATGTCGTGGATGGCATATGAATATTTTATGTCATAACCGTGGCATACAGTCACATTATTTTAAGTCCGTGGAGATTTATATGAGGGGTAGAATGATAACCATGGCATACAGTCACACCATGTTAAGTCTATGGAGATTTATATGAGTGGTAGGATAATAACCGTTATATACAGTCCCACCATGTTAAGTCTATGGAGATTTATATGAGTGGTAGGATAATAACCGTGACATACAGTCACACCATGTTAAGTCTAGGTAGATTTATATGAGTGGTAGGATAATAACCGTGACATACAGTCACACCATGTTAAGTCTAGGTAGATTTATATGAGTGGTAGGATAATAACCGTGACATACAGTCACACCATGTTAAGTCCATGGAGATTTATATGAGGGGTAGGATAATAACCGTAACATACAGTCACACCATGTTAAGTCTATGGAGATTTATATGAGGGGTAGCGTAATAACCATAGCATACAGTCACACCATGTTAAGTCTAGGTAGATTTATATGAGTGGTAGGATAATAACCGTGACATACAGTCACACCATGTTAAGTCTAGGTAGATTTATATGAGTGGTAGGATAATAACCGTGACATACATTCACACCATGTTAAGTCTAGGTAGATTTATATGAGTGGTAGGATAATAACCGTGACATACAGTCACACCATGTTAAGTCTATGGAGATTTATATGAGGGGTAGGATAATAACTGTGGCATACAGTCACACCATGTTAAGTCTATGGAGATTCATATGAGGGTTAGGATAATAACCGTGGCATACAGTCACACCATGTTAAGTCTATGGAGATTTATATGAGGGGTAGGATAATAACTGTGGCATACAGTCACACCATGTTAAGTCTATGGAGATTTATATGAGGGGTAGGATAATAACCGTGCCATACAGTCACACCATGTGAAGTCGATGGAGATTCATATGAGGGTTAGGATAATAACCGTGGCATACAGTCACACCATGTTAAGTCTATGGAGATTTATATGAGGGGTAGGATAATAACCGTGGCATACAGTCACACCATGTTTAGTCTATGGATATTTATGTGAGGGGTAGGATAATAACTGTGGCATACAGTCACACCATGTGATGTCTATGGAGATTTATATGAGGGGTAGGATAATAACCGTCACATACAGTCACACCATGTTAAGTCTATGGAGATTTATATGAGGGGTAGGATAATAACCGTGGCATACAGTCACACCATGTTAAGTCTATGGAGATTTATAAGAGGGTTAGCATAATAACTGTGGCATACATTCACACCATTTTAAGTCTATGGAGATTTATATGAGTGGTAGGATAATAACCGTGACATACAGTCACACCATGTTAAGTCTATGGAGTTTTATGTGAGGGCCAAGATAAACACTGTTCCTGCCCTACTTTATCATTCTCTTTTATTTGTCCCATTTTCTTCTCCTCGTACAATTGATATTCTGTCTGGGTGAGACACATTTTCCTGCTGGGTCACTGTACATTCCAGCACACCCACTTGTCACCCTCACTGCTCCCTCTGGGTCCGGCCGAGCAGGGCTGAATTATCTATTTATACTCAGGGACAAGGCTCATCGTTGGTCTGTCGTTATGGTGACTCTATTTTTAGTCTGTTGAGGTCTAAAACAGGTGCCAAGGCTACACCACAAACCACTGGAAGGCTATACAGTGAAGTGTAGGAATGGTAGTTCTTTATTAGAGCTGCTTGCACGCCTATATACATCATCTATAGACCTACAGGTTAGAGTGGCCACATATATACACTTTCAGGTGCTGCCAGAAAACTATCCCTTCACTATCTGCATGCTATTCACTGTGATAGTGTGAAAGGAGCAGGGTGCCAGTGTCTCAGGGTCTTAGAGGCATGCTCAGCTCACCATGACCAATCACTTGAGACTGAAATAACTCATTGACCTATTGGTGCTTTTTGGATCCTAGACTCAGGTTGTTGCAGAAATAACAGGTTGACTGGGTTCCATTAGCTTACAGAAAACTATCCATAGACTGAATGTAACTCAAACCGTTTAATTGTTATTAACGTATAGTTGCACGCTCATTCATCTATGATGAACATTCCATTTGCTCCTAGTTATAAACAACTTGCCATCTCTCTCCCTGACCAATCACTTGAGACTGAAATAACTCATTGACCTATTGGTGCTTTTTGGAGCCTAGACTCAGGTGGTTGCAGAAATAACAGGTTGACTGGGTTCCATTAGCTTACAGAAAACTATCCATAGACTGAATGTAACTCAAACCGTTTAATTGTTATTCATGTATAATTGCACGCTCATTCATCTATGATGAACATTCCATTTGCTCCTAGTTATTAGAGCGTGCTTGACCGCTATATACATCATCTAGAGTTTAGAGGGGTCCATATAGACTTTCAGGGTACTGCATACAAATTATCCCTTCACTATCTGTGTGCTATTCACTGTGATATTGAGAACAGAGCAGGGAGCCAGAGTCACAGTATCTTAGAGGCGTGCCCAGCTGACCATGACCAATCACTCAATACCAAAATACCTCAAGACCCACTGGTGCTTGATTTGTTTGGATCCTAGATGGGCAGTTGCAGAAATTGCAAGTTGACTTAGTGCAAATGGGTTACAGAAAACTATCCATAGGCTAAATCTAACTTATACCTTTTAATTGTTATTCATCTATAATTGCACGCTCATTCATCTAGGATGAACATACTATTGGCTCCTAGTCGATCGTATACAAAGCCCCC
This sequence comes from Alentia gelatinosa, assembly GCA_950022655.1. NCBI lineage: Eukaryota > Metazoa > Annelida > Polychaeta > Phyllodocida > Polynoidae > Alentia > Alentia gelatinosa. The sequence continues at coordinate 4,503,383 of OX465589.1, forward strand.
ATTGAAAATGTATGGGGACTCAGTAAACCAAGATCCATTATATAAAACCTGTCAGACACCATAACTGTGGTATACGGATTCAAACCTGTGGTATACGGCCTCAAAACCATGTTTTATATATGGGGAAAATAGTCCCTTTGTGCTATAGAGGAAAGAAATAGTCCCTATTGTTATACCCTTAATATGGCAATTAGTGGGTTTAATTTATTCGAAAACATGGATGATAAATGCAACAAACAATGATTATGTGGACAGGCGGCTCTGTAAACCATGAGAGGTTGACGTCGTAATACACTCGCTAGCGCTCGTGTATTACTGCGCGTCAACCTCGAGTGGTTTACGGCCGCCTCTCCACAAAACCATCGTTTGCTGTATTTCTTATCCATCTCCTTGTTGTGTGATGAATACCCTTGGATCCTGAGCTTTCCCTACTTTAAGAGACCTATCTATAGAGACATAGATACTGCCATCTGTGGCACCCTCGGGATGGGACTAAAGAAGAAATCAAAATGTTTTGGTCAAAGTCGTGGTTCTCCATGAGTTTGATGCGGATAATACCAACGAGGCGACAGCTGAGTGAATATCACATAATATTCAAACAAGTTGGAGAACAAACACTTTGACCCAAACGAGTTGCTATCTGTATTCATCTCACCCCTGTACACACTAAAATGATGGACAACACACAGGATATAGACCATGGAGAACAAACTGCAATACTCGTAGGGGCATGGAAAACGAGATCCCATTGTTAAGCCTATGGAAAAAAAAGATACCAGGGATGAAATAAAACTGCCTGCCCCTGTGCTACTTCCCCACAAACAGTGATACCTTTGTCGACTCTAAGAGGGCGTTGGTTTAACACTCAACTATGATTACCTTCTGAACATGTTTTTGTGTTTTTGGTTGTGTATGTTTGTGTGTGTGTGGATATGGGATATATGTCTTTGTCTCTCTGTCTCTACCTGTCTCTTTCCATCTCTTGGTCTAACTCTCTGTCTCTGTCTGTCTCTCTGTCTCTCTGTCTCTCTCGCTCGCTCTCTCTTCTCTTCCTCTGTCTGTCTCTCTGTCTCTGTATCTCTCTCTGTCTCTGTCTCTCTCTCTCCTTATAACATCCAGAAACTGTTTGTCTGTCTCTAACTATCTCAGTCTGTTTCTTTGTATCTGCCTCTGTCTGTCTCTCTGTCTTTGTCTCTTTTTCTGACACTATCTCTGTCTGTCTCTCTGCCTCTCAGGCTCATGTCTGTTTATCTCCCTGTCTGTCTGGCTATATCTCTCTGTCTATTTGTCTGTCTCTGTCGGTCGCTCTATCTCTATCTCTCTGTATGTCTCTGTCTGTCACTGTCTATCTGTCTGTCTATCTCCATCTCTCTGTCTGTCTATCTCTCTGTCTCTGTCTCTCAGGCTCATGTGTAGCTATCTCACTGCCTCTGTTTATCTCTGTCTGTATGTATGTCTATGTCCGTGTCGATGTTACAAGTGTCTCTCTGTCTCTCTCTGTCAATCTCTCTGTCTGTCTAGCTCTCTCTGTCTCTCTGACTGTCTATCTTTGTGTCTGTCTCTGTCTCTCTATCTGTCTGTTTCTCTATCTGTCTGTCTATCTATCTATGTGTCGCTTTCTCTGTCTGTCTGTCTATCTTTGTGTCTGTCTGTCTGTCTCTGTCTGTCTGTCTGTCTTATTACCTGTCTCTGCCTCTGGATCAGTGACAGAGAAATGCTTCATAAGGTACTCATAAACTATTCTTATTACCTCCGTAACGGTAGACGGTACACCCCCCAGGTGTATGGCCCTCACTAAAACAGGGACACAGTTCACAATGCGGCGGCCTACAATACGTAGATTATGTCGGTGTGGGGTGACGCCCTCCCGAACGTCGAGACGGGGTGGTGGGTGGTGGGGGGAGAGGTGCTGATGCTGCTGTTTAGAGTCACGACTGAGTGTGAGGGGCCTCGTCCCCGCCCTGTCCCGGCCCTGTGTGGGAGGAGTGTGTAAAGGGGGGCGTCCACCAACCACCACAAGGCTACGACAAGCGCCGACATGAAAGTTCCAATCGGCGCTTGTCGCAGCCTTGTTGTAAGAAGGGGGGTTTAAAGGGGGGCGTCCACCAACCACCACAAGGCAACGACAAACACCGACATGAAAGTTCCAATCGGCGCTTGTCGCAGCCTTGTTGTAAGAAGGGGGGTTTAAAGGGGGCGTCCACCAACCACCACAAGGCAACGACAAGCACCGACATGAAAGTTCCAATCGGCGCTTGTCGCAGCCTTGTTGTAAGAAGGGGGGTTTAAAGGGGGGCGTCCACCAACCACCACAAGGCAACGACAAACACCGACATGAAAGTTCCAATCGGCGCTTGTCGCAGCCTTGTTGTAAGAAGGGGGGTTTAAAGGGGGCGTCCACCAACCACCACAAGGCAACGACAAGCACCGACATGAAAGTTCCAATCGGCGCTTGTCGCAGCCTTGTTGTAAGAAGGGGGGTTTAAAGGGGGCGTCCACCAACCACCACAAGGCTACGACAAGCGCCGACATGAAAGTTCCAATCGGCGCTTGTCGCAGCCTTGTCGTAAGAAGGGGGGCTTTATGACAGCAGTGTCGGGAAGTGCACGCTCCACCAAAATTTCCTATCATAGACCTCTGTGACATGCTCCCAACACGCCATAACACTCCACGACAAGGGTCCAGTCGTGGGAAAAAATTGAACATGCTCGATGTTGTCGTGGCCTTGTCGGAATGCTCCCGACAAGCTTCCAATTGTGGCCTTGACGTGGCCTTGTTGTAGAATCTTGTCGGGAACTGGGGTCCACCAACCACGACAAGGCCTCCAGTCGTAGGGTAGTCTTGGACATTGTCGGGTGGCCATTGTCGTAGCCCTGTCTTGGTTGGTGGATGCCGCCAATAAAGCCCTGCCCCTAGAAATCCACCAAATACTTTTTGAGAAATGAAAAAATATGTCTCAATTTCAGTGGCCTATGTTGGTCTTTTATATGAACATATATGTTGACCTTTGACCTCGCTGTGGCTTAATGGTGTATGATGGGAATTCTATCTTTAGGGCTTAACTAGGGTATGGTGTCAGGTGTCTAGATATATCATTTAAGTTGAAATACAAGCATATTAGAACAAGTTATAGAAACTATTGTAAGTCCTTATAGGAAATTGGGTAAAATTCCGGGTGGAAACATTCTATTTCGTGACCTTGACCTTGATCAAAATCAAGATGGTGACAAAAGCAGATGTCTCTATGGTGTCTCGATGTATTTACCAAATATTTAAGAAATCAAGTTAATACTCTTGGAGAAATGACAAAATATGTCTTAATTTCAATACCCTCTGAAATTTGATGACCTTTGACCACTAATAGAAGGTCAAATGGACAAATTTACAGAAAAATGGCTACCATATCTGGAATGGCCAAAGTCTTAGCTTTCATTTGATTCAATAAAATTGCTGCTATACTTCCATGGAACAAAACTCCTTAAATAACAGGATTTCAGGGAACTGCCCCCCTGACTAAGAGGAGAACATTTCCGTTCCGAGGAAATGGTCTGCTAATGCGGCGTGTTCCCTTACACGGAGTATCCCTTTAACGGGGTTTTACTGTATGTATAAAAAGATGACAACCATGAAGATGGCCATTAGCCATCGCCACATGGCTAACTGTAGGAACTGGATCTGGGACTTCACATTTCATGGCCTTCCAAAGTCTAAGCACACTCTACCTGTATATAAATGACCATTAGCCATCACCACATGGCTAACTGTAGGAACTGGATCTGGGACTTCACATTTCATGAGCTCCCTCCATCTAAGGACACTCTACCTGTAAGTATATGGCCATTAGCCATCACCACATGGCTAACTGTAGGAACTGGATTTGGGACTTCACATTTCATGTCCTCCCTCAGTATAAGCACACTCTACGTCTATATAAATGACCATTAGCCATCACCACATGGCTAACTGTAGGAACTGGATCTGGGACTTCACATTTCATGTCCTCCCTCCATCTAAGCACACTCTACGTCTATATAAATGACCATTAACCATCACCACATGGCTAACTGTAGGAACTGGATCTGGGACTTCACATTTCATGAGCTCCCTCCATCTAAGCACACTCTACCTGTGTGTAAATGACCATTAGCCATCACCACATGGCTAACTGTAGGAATTGGATCTGGGACTTCACATTTCATGGCCTTCCTCCGTCTAAGCACACTCTACCTGTGTGTAAATGACCATTAGCCATCACCACATGGCTAACTGTAGGAACTGGATCTGGGACTTCACATTTCATGGCCTTCCTCCGTCTAAGCACACTCTACCTGTATATAAATGACCATTAGCCATCACCACATGGCTAACTGTAGGAACTGGATCTGGGACTTCACATTTCATGGCCTTCCTCCATCTAAGCACACTATAGTCTATATAAATGACCATTAGCCATCACTACATGGCTAACTGTAGGAACTGGATCTGGGACTTCACATTTCATGGCCTTCCTCCGTCTAAGCACACTCTACCTGTGTGTAAATGACCATTAGCCATCACCACATGGCTAACTGTAGGAACTGGATCTGGGACTTCACATTTCATGGCCTTCCTCCGTCTAAGCACACTCTACCTGTATATAAATGACCATTAGCCATCACCACATGGCTAACTGTAGGAACTGGATCTGGGACTTCACATTTCATGAGCTCCCTCCATCTAAGCACACTCTACCTGTATATAAATGACCATTAGCCATCACCACATGGCTAACTGTAGGAACTGGATTTGGGACTTCACATTTCATGTCCTCCCTCCATCTAAGCACACTCTACGTCTATATAAATGACCATTAACCATCACCACATGGCTAACTGTAGGAACTGGATCTGGGACTTCACATTTCATGAGCTCCCTCCATCTAAGCACACTCTACCTGTGTGTAAATGACCATTAGCCATCACCACATGGCTAACTGTAGGAATTGGATCTGGGACTTCACATTTCATGGCCTTTCTCCGTCTAAGCACAATCTACCTGTGTGTAAATGACCATTAGCCATCACCACATGGCTAACTGTAGGAACTGGATCTGGGACTTCACATTTCATGGCCTTCCTCCGTCTAAGCACACTCTACCTGTGTGTAAATGACCATTAGCCATCACCACATGGCTAACTGTAGGAACTGGATCTGGGACTTCACATTTCATGGCCTTCCTCCGTCTAAGCACACTCTACCTGTATATAAATGACCATTAGCCATCACCACATGGCTAACTGTAGGAACTGGATCTGGGACTTCACATTTCATGAGCTCCCTCCATCTAAGCACACTCTACCTGTGTGTAAATGACCATTAGCCATCACCACATGGCTAACTGTAGGAACTGGATCTGGGACTTCACATTTCATGGCCTTCCTAAGTCTAAGCACACTCTACCTGTAAGTATATGGCCATTAGCCATCACCACATGGCTAACTGTAGGAACTGGATCTGGGACTTCACATTTCATGGCCTTCCTAAGTCTAAGCACACTCTACCTGTAAGTATATGGCCATTAGCCATCACCACATGGCTAACTGTAGGAACTGGATCTGGGACTTCACATTTCATGGCCTTCCTAAGTCTAAGCACACTCTACCTGTAAGTATATGGCCATTAGCCATCACCACATGGCTAACTGTAGGAACTGGATCTGGGACTTCACATTTCATGTCCTCCCTCAGTATAAGCACACTCTACGTCTATATAAATGACCATTAACCATCACCACATGGCTAACTGTAGGAACTGGATCTGGGACTTCACATTTCATGAGCTCCCTCCATCTAAGCACACTCTACCTGTGTGTAAATGACCATTAGCCATCACCACATGGCTAACTGTAGGAACTGGATCTGGGACTTCACATTTCATGGCCTTCCTAAGTCTAAGCACACTCTACCTATAAGTATATGGCCATTAGCCATCACCACATGGCTAACTGTAGGAACTCGATCTGGGACTTCACATTTCATGGCCTTCCTAAGTCTAAGCACACTCTACCTGTAAGTATATGGCCATTAGCCATCACCACATGGCTAACTGTAGGAACTGGATCTGGGACTTCACATTTCATGTCCTCCCTCAGTCTAAGCACACTTTCCCTGCGTGTAAATGAGTCCAATAGAAGTGAGGGCAAACAGATCCGTTATTTATCGGATAGAGGAGACGGGCTCCTGCCACCTGGCTGGTAGCGTGTACGGAGTGATGTCTTCTACGCAGCAAGTCCCTGTGTACTTTTAACATCTACCTCTGGTCTCTGGGGGATTCCTTGGGAGGCAGACTCACAGGTAGACTGGCTCAAGTCTTTGATTATGAACATTCATTAAATGATTACACACAATCATTAAATGATTAAACATAATCAGAATAAAGTTCATTATAGTATGTATCCTTCTCTGACTGGGCTATGAGTCAAAGACTTGTCCAGTATGAACACAACCTCCTGTATATGTCCCCCCCCCCCCCTGTCGCTCCCTGTAACCCTGCACCTCCTCCTACCCCCCTCCCCATCCTCCTGTTCTCTGCCTGCCTGTGTTGTCATAGCAATAAGTTTTGCCAGCTCCTGACTGTGACTCATTGAGATCAAAGTGTGATGGTATCAATCTCCCAGCAGATATCCTGACCAGTAGCCAGGTCAATTCCCTGTTTACTTTTACCATCTAGCTCCAGTCTGTGGGGGATTCCTTGAGGTTCATTCACAGGTGTACTGGCCTCAGTCCCTGTGCCCTTGTAAAAACTGGACGTACCATGTACCAGACTGGACGTACCATGTACCTCGCCAAGCAGAGGTCTTGAGCTACTGATCAGAATATCTGCTTGGAGATTGATACCCCCCGTGTGCTAGATTGACCCCCCCCCCCCCCCCCCCCCGGTCAGCCACAGTCAGGGGTAGGCGAAATATATTGCTATGACAACACAGGCAGTCGGGGAACTGGGGGAGGGGAGGGGGAGGGGGAGGTATAGGGTTACAGGGAGTGGCTTGGGGTAATAAACAGGAGATTCTTGTCAGAGTGGACAAGTCTTTGATTCATGGGCCAGTTAGAGAGGTACACATGCGATAATGAATTGTATTCCGATTTCGATTAATCATTTAATGAATGTTCATAATCAAAGACTTGAGCAAGTCTACTATGTACATAGAATCGCACAGTGGAGACAGGGCTACATGTGTAGGCATTTACCCCGGATCGCAAGCGTTTTTAAATATCAAACATGTTTGATATTTGGTACGCCCAGTCTCAGACTGGGCGTACCCTATGTACCTAAAATCGCAAGCGCTCCAGTCGCAAGCAGGGTAGTCCACACACAGAATCGATGTTACCCTGCGATCCGAGGTACATGCGGTACACCAAGCCATTACCATCAGTCTGAGACTGGAGGTACAGGATCGCAAGCTCCCCCAGTCGCACAGTGGAGAAAGGCCTCAAAGCAAAAATGGGAAAAAGGGAAATGCTCATGTAAAAACTTTAACTGGCGTAAGGCTTATCATGTTGACTACGCAATATCCTCGCATACGCTCTGTTATCTCAACCCAGTATTTTTCTCCATAGGCTTAACATTAAGAACTCATACTCCACGGCCGTGAAGTTGTGTACCTAATTCTCAATGGCTATTTGAGTGATACATTTTATCAATAAATAATGTCATACGGGGTGAGATAAAATCAGAAACCCACTCGATGAAAATAACTTGGTCCTACTCCACCTCGTTTGACCGCAAAGTAATTCACTCAGCTTCGCTTCATGAATTACTTTGCAGTCAAACTCGGTGGAGTACGGACCAAGCTATTTTCATCTCGTGGGTTTCCTTCTAAATACCACGCATCAACTCCTCGGAGCATAAGGCCGCTTGTATCTGAAACCAGTCAATATTGTGTATCTTTTCTGATTTTCGTCAATCATTTAATGACTGTTCAGAATCAAAGACTTGAGCAAGTCTAGCCCACAGGCGTCCATACCGTTACCTGCCCCTTTTATCGCTCATTGAGTCTTGGGCAGTAATTTTCCCGATCCTCACCTCGTAACTTTGACTTTCTCTCACCGGAACATAGTTTCCCTCTATTATCCTACCCCTAATATAAAATCCCATAGGCTTAACATTGGGTTTCCGTATGCCACGCTGACTGGCATACGGAGTTTTATATGCCACTAGTGGCATACAGCATTGTTATCACGTAATATTCCAAAATCGAGGAGATAGGGTAGGATAAAATCAAAACCTGATTCGTTTTAATCTTGGTTACCGCATTCCACTCCTGAAGTTTTGGCTCCGGACTTCACTCGGCTTCGCCTCATGAAGTCACTTTGCCAAACTCCAGTCGTGGAATACGGTGGCCAAGATTAAACTTCATCCAGTTTAACGATAGTATTCCAGTTCCAATTTGGGGTGTCATAAACTAAATTCTTTTAAAAAGCAACCTAACTTTATCTACTGCGCGCCATATTTTAGTGCAGAGTCCCACCAGGACAATGCAGTGGGACGAATGTGCACTCGTCCTGGTGAATACGTCCCACATTGTGTCCAGCTTTCAGTCAAAGCGGCCCCTCTACGACACCCATCTATCATTGATGGGTTTATTGGTGAAATGCGCGGAGATACATTCATTGATCCGCGCTATTTGCAGGCTGCCTGTACTATAGAGTACTCTCTCCTCTCCCCCACACGTGGCCCGCCGCCAGCAAGCCGCCATCTTTGTTTACTTCCGGTTTGCGCACGGGTGATGCGCTGTGATCAGGTTAAAATGATTTTTTCCCGGCTTGCCATAGAGGTGTATTATATGGAGACATGGTTAGTGTGGCTAAATGAAATCTGTTCAGAGATATTTCGGTCAGAAATATTCACTGAGTTCGAAGAATGAGGTGAATATATCCGATAAAAATATGTCAAACTATGTCTCCTTATTACTATATACTTAGAAATCGTTAAAAAAGCCATTTTACAATTAACTACTCACTTTTATGAAGATGGTCACGTGGTACGGAGGGACGTATGAATATTCTTTCGTCACTCAGTGACGAACGGAATCTGTACTCCTCGTCAGTAAAAGTGAGACCTTCGCTCACAGGTATATAGTAATAGCCACATCTTAGCCTTCATTGCACGCTAAAAAGTCAGACTTTGACACTTTTCCACGTTGAAAAGTCAGGGCTTAGTTATCATTGGATGCTAAAAAGTCAGACTTGGACATTTTTCCACAGTAAAAAGTCGAGGCCTAGCCATTGTTACACGCTAAAAAGTCAGACTTTGATATTTTTCCACAATGAAAAATCAGGGATTAGCCATTGTTGCATGCTAAAAGGTTAGACAGTTTTATGCTAGATTGAGTAAAATTTGAACCTGCTGACCTTTTTGGGCTGGCAAAAATGTTGCCGGGGGGGGGGGGGGGGGAGTCGCCTCCCTTCCCCCTTAAGTGCGTGATCCACCAAGAGTGAGTTAGGGCCGGACGATGACCATGTGGAGGAATTGTGGACGTCGGCCGCCCAAATTGTACGTCGGCTCAGATCAGCTTGGACAATCTGCTAGGTGGATAAGCAAATCAGCCGGAATCGGCCGGACCCGCCCATTGAAAACCCTGTCGCCCGCACCCGTGCGGTCATCGCCTCTGGCCAGTCGGCCCTGTAAAAACCAGCCGGCCGGCCGCCTCTGGCCGTCTCTGAGCGTCAATTTGGTGGATCACATGCTTTATTCTCACTCTACTAGAGCATATGACTGCTTCTATCTGACACTAGTCAATATTGTATATTTAACCCCCTCTTGGAGCACTGTTGCTCGGCCCCGTTTTTTTGCACTTCCTCAGTTCCATGCCTGCACTTTTCTTTTTCTAAAAAGTAGTTGTAAGATACTGCCACTGTATTCCGGGGGTAACCACTGTTATCAGTTGTTATAAGCTATAGATGATATTGAGACAAAGCTAAAATTCCTCCAAGCACCAAAAGATACCTTTGGTCAAAATCCATTGATAATTGGTCCCGCCACCTGGTGTTTTAGATGGTGACGGGAGGCAAGATGGCCGCCTTCATAGCACAATAGCTACCACTCTGTACCTCTGCGCCCTATTATGGAGGAAACCTATGAAAGTTTACAGTTAGAGCTCGTATCCCATCCAGTTTGAATCGCGTAGTAATTCACAAGGCAAAGCCACGTAAATTACGTAGCGATTCAGATGAGATGGGATCAAACTCTGACCCTAAACTTGAATAGGTTTCTGAATTTATCTCATCCCTCACATTGACTACTGGGCTAACATTCATGACATAATCCCCCATTGGATATTTTCCTAAATATCTCATGGGCTTATATACGAGTTTCCGATGTTAACCCTTTAAGGACGGCCACCTGTGGCAGAGCTGTCACCATAAGGATGGGTGATAGTGATAGTGCATATCTCTAGAGGATGACCACCTTTTAGATAGAGGCATAATTTGATGTTCCATCATGTGATATTATTGGTAATCAATAATATTTCACTTATTTAGCTTAGTAATAATGATTTTGATGTTATAGCTACATTTCCTGAAGATTTCATGTAGATCGATAAATTGTTTCTTTGTCAAAAACAATTTTATTGATTTAAGAGAAATGATGCCTAGAGGCATCATTCGGCCTGGGCCGGTTGATGCCTCAAGGCATCATTCGCCCTGGGCTGGTTGATGCCTTGAGGCATCATTCGTCCTTAAAGGGTTAAGCCGATGGAGAAAAAATGCCAGGGGTGAGATATAGGTCCATGTCATGGGGATAGGTAGCAAAGCAATGGCATGATGCATACCCTGAGTTACCAGTAACCCTACATGATCTCCCTGCACTTGGCTCGGGTTGTATGCATGATGCTTCGTCCTATCTATGATTTATGAGTGCACCATTTTAACAAAACAATCCGGAGACGTCAAGTTGGGACACTGCCGACACTTCCTGGCCACCCTCTGTGCCCAGCCAAAGTGGTCCAAGATGTCTGGGGCTTCACTGCACGAAAACCACCATTTTACATATGAATGCGCCCGGCGTATATAAGTATGACTTTTGCGTATATAAGGTCGTCCTATTCCCCGTGTATATACGCCTCATGTTTAGGCGGATATGAGCGTCCAGTGAAGAGGACTTCACTGAGAGCGAGCGGCGGGAGGTGGGGGAGGGGGCGGGGGAGGGCTTCTTACTGAGGACACCTTTACTTCTGCCAACACAAAGGGGCGGGAGGCAGAGGAAATTTCCTCTCATATACGCCGGGTGTGAAATACAGCCAAGACGCGTCCGTATATAAGGCCTGGGCATATATATATATACATACATATATATCAAAACAAGTCAACATTCAGCCAATACATGCACTTCCGCGATGGCGTATTTATGAGTAACTTAGTGGTTTTCGTGCAGTGCTTCCCTTGATGGTACAAAACAAACACCAAAAGGGTGTTCATTTTAGGTTAAAAGGGTGCTGGGGGTGGGGAGCTAGCTCTGTGGTTAAGGCACTGGACTGGTGATCTCAAGGTTGTGGGTTCAAGTCCCACTGGAGCCACACTTTTCCTTCATTCCCAGCAGTGGTTGATTTACTGCTATATCAAAGGCCAGTCCTTCTCATACCATGTCTATGTGGTGTACAGGCACCTTTCTCCTTCATCCCCAGCTGTGGTAGACTTACTGCTATATCATAGACCAGTCCTTCTCATACCATGTCTATGTGGTGTGGTGTACAGCCTCCTTTCTCCTTCATCCCCAGCAGCGGTAGATTTACTGCTATATCAAAGGCCAGTCCTTCTCATACCATGTCTATGTGGTGTGGTGTGCAGCCACCCTTCTCCTTCATCCCCAGCAGTGGTAGATTTACTGCTATATCAAAGACCAGTCCTTCACATATCATGCATATGTGGTGTGGTGTACAGCCACCTTTCTGCTTCACCCCCATCAGTGGTAGATTTACTGCTATATCAAAGGCCAGTTCTTCTCATACCATGTCTATGTGGTGTGGTGTGCAGCCACCTTTCTGCTTCACCCCCAGCAGTGGTAGATTTATTGCTATATCAAAGGCCAGTCCTTCTCATACCATGTCTATGTGGTGTGGTGTGCAGCCACCTTTCTCCTTCATCCCCAGCAGTGGTAGACTTACTGCTATATTAAAGGCCAGTATTTCTTTTATAAATGTGTTTATTGCATTCGACATAATACATCGTTCTTCCTTGCAAATACGACAATGTTATCCCATAACCAACAATGATGATATTTACAATGATGTTGGTTACAATATGAGTTTCACTTACATTCAATTATATGCAGATCTTGACATATTACATTTTATGTACAATTCCTGATGAAGTAACGTTACAACTCACAGTCATAGATCATATTCTTTAAATCTAGATACACCCTTAGGTCATCGTCTATAGATTATAACAACCGATAACAATTGTGGCGATATCTTTTAATTTCCTAGCGGATGAAGGCAGAACTAACATTATCCTACCCATAATAAAAAACCGCCATAGACTTAACATAGGCAAATTTTATGTGGCAGGCCGTGACATAAAGTGTTTTTATGCCACTAGAGTAATAACAATATTGACCAATCAGAGAGCAGGATGTCAGCTACTATGAAAAATGTTCTGTTGGTCGTTGAGTCAATATTTATCTTTTAGTAATACAAAAGCAGAGACGGGGTAGGATAAATGCGAAACGGAACTCGAGTGAGACTTGTCAATGTCTATGCCACTCTGGTCAGGTCTGCTCTTCACTACACTCGGCTACGCCTCATGTAATAATACACGACCTGCCCATCGTGGCATAAACATTGTCAAGTCTAACTCTCGTTCGGTTTCTACTAATTCTTTAAATCTAGATATACCCTTAAGTCATCGTCTATAGATTATAACAACTGATAACAATTGTGGCAACATCTCATAATTTCCTAGCGGATGAAGGCAGAACTAGCAATCACTCTGTGCCCTCTACGATGGATAATAAAAGACGTTAAACTAAGAGGCAGAGGAGGGTCGAGACGGTTATCTGAGACGGTTGTCCTATATAGATATTGTTTGTGCCAATATCAGATCATATGTCGGCGCCAAAATACATACCTCAGGAGTGCATAACCTCTCGCATGGTCACACGCGATAGTAACCACCCTGCCACGCTCCGAGGGCACATTTTACAGCCATTTTCTTGCTATCGTTTGCAATTGTTTTTATTGAGTTGCACACTTCTGGTACAAGTCAGTATTTTTTTCGATGGAAATAAAGATACTATAATTACATCAGAACTCTTAAAGGCATATCGGACAACTTGGCTTGAAAATTGGAACCCATGTCAATTCCCTGAAAATTTAATATGATGATCTCCAAGTGTTTGTGGAACACATATCTAACACTGTTACACTGCACACGTTGAAATATCAGCAGTATTTGAGCTTTTACGTAGACATGTCTTTTATTCCAATATACGGTAAGATTTGATTAATTTTGGGTATATATAACGACCTACCATGCTTGTTACCTACTACTTATAAAACGTTAGAATTTCGTCGAATCCGCTTGAAGTTGCACCCGCACATAGAGACATAGTGAACCAGACCTAGGCCTGGAGACTGAAGAGCCACGAGAGTGAGAATCTCGTGCAGGGAAAAACTAAATTCTGTTCTTCTTTTTTGTAGATCTATTGGCAGATATACTTTTTCTCGTATGATTTATTTCGAGCCATGCCGAAATCAAAGTTTAGTAATATAGCTTTTTTATCTGCTAATCTCGAGAGAAAGCAATGAGATTACTTCGCTGGTTGCCGGCAGAATACCTGTGTCATACGAAATGATAACCGCAAATTTCTGATTGTTCCCCATTCACCCACTAGGGGCACGGCAGTTAGGAATTGTTAGAAATCGACGAAGTCGCTAGTACATGTTACAAAACTCGATGGGAATTAATATCATTTATGGAACTCGGCCTGGGGCCTCGTTCTATAATTAACACCAATTCCCCATCTTGTTAGTAGCATGTACAGCATGGTCAGGTCTTTCTTTGGAATTACTTGAATTCAGAGATGCCAGTTTTCCTTTTTTTCCCTAGGATATGTCTTTTTATTTTCAGTTAATACAAAAATAAAATTCTTGGGTAAAAGAAAAAGATAATTAATTGAGTCTCATTCAAACCAATAAACAGTGGTTCAACCTTCCCCACATACCCCAGCCCCATTCCATGATCAATAGCGATGTGTTTTCCATGTTTTCTCAGTCTCCCTGATGCAGTATATAAATAAAGGAATAGGTTGGCATATACGCTGTTCTTTTGTGTGCTTTTGATGCCCTTTATCGTAAAACTGGATGAGTTTTAATCTTGGCCACCGTATGCCACGACTGGAGTTTGGCATAGTGACTTCATGAGGCGAAGCCGAGTGAAGTCCGAAGCCAAAACTCCAGGAGTGGCATGCGGTGGCCAAGATTAAAACGAATCAGGTTTCGATTTTATCCTACCCTGTCTCCTCAATTTTGGTATATTATGTGATAACAATTATGTATGCCACTAGTGGCATATAAAACTCCGTATGCCAGTCAGCGTGACATACGTAAACTCAATGTTAAGCCTATGGGATTTTATATTACGGGTAGGATAATATCTAATGCCAGTCATCTATGTATGCTCTCAACTGACCTTCCCATAGACTCTCAGCTCCATTTCATCGCCAACACAGATGTGTTTTCACCTTTTCTCGGTCTCTTTTAATATAGGTATAAGACACCGAAATTTTATTCCCGACTCTCACCGAGCCGATGGTCGGGATGAATCTGGAACAGATTTCGGTGTCTTATAGGCGCAAGACATGCAATTCCACATGGAAATTATTTCTATCTTTTTTTTTTCCCTGCTGTCAACTGACATCGTTGAAAGTTAGTATACATATTTTAGATACTATGTGAGGGTTTTCTCGTTGGTCACTGAGTGCATGTTCCAAGTGTGAAACGCAGGTGGGAGGTCTGCTGGGGTGGATGAGAGCTGAGTGAATATCACGTAGCATTCAAACTAATTAGAGGATAATGAAGACTTTGACCAAAACGAGTTTCTTTCTGTATTTATCTCACCTCTGTACACACTAAAAGAATGGGCCCCACACAGGATATAGACCATGGAGAACAGAATGCAATACTCCTAGGAGTTCCCAGAATTAAACCTATGGGACAAAAATACCAGGGGTGAGATAAATCTAATAAATGTTGCCTATACTCTCCTAGCCCCCCTTCCAGCTAACAGGTCTAAAGTAACTAAAGCGGGCTTTATTTCATCATAAAGCATACTAGTGCACCACTTGGTACCCCTTCCTCCTCCTTTGCAAATTCGTGCAGATTTGTTTTTCACCAGACATTACTGCAGTTGTCTCAGTGGAACTCAGTAAGGATATGCTTATTGTTCACCACTCACAACTGAACCTTTCACAGTATATACATGACCTCCTCTTGTTATCCTCTCTCCCTGCGGCCCTGCTGGGGTGGACGGCAATGGTCAATCTGTTCACCCTCTTGGTCGCCTTACCTCCTCTCACCTCGAATTATGTGTAGAAACTTTCAGGTATCACAGTAGGGATTTTGGTCCCACCCTGATACAAAAAGCAAGAAAGGGCTCCCCTTTATGTAATTTCTTATACAGAAAAAAATTTGGAAAATAGATTAGATCAAAAGAAAATCAGAAAGAGTAAGAGAAAAGTACCTTTTTATGTATTTTCATACAGAAAAATATGGAAATCTGGCAAGTGTATTAGATCAAAAGAAAATCAGAAAGAGTAAGAAAGAAGTATCTCTTAACGTTTTTTCATAGAGAATAAAAATTGAAAATTAGGAAAGGAGATTAGATCAAAAGAAAAGAGTAGGAGAAAAGTGCCTTTTTATGTACTCTTTATACAGAAAAAAAATGAAAATTTGGAAATTAGATTAAATCAAAAGAAAATCAGAAAGAGTAAAAGAAAGGTATCTCTTTATGTATTCTCTATACAGAAAAAAATAATAATTTGGAAATTATATTAGATCAAAACAAAGTTAGAAAGAGATAAGTATCTCTTTATGGTTAAACACAGAGGAAAAAATGCCTCCTTAGAGTAACCCCCCGATGAATGGCAGTATAAGTTATGGATGTCGGCATCTGATGAAGATCATTATCATGTACTAAAATCCAAGGTGACCGGCAAATGAAGGGCGGCAGGGCGGCAGCTGTCTAGGCTACGGCGCTAATTTGATTAAAGCATAAATTATTCGTCTCCTTTGCCCGTCTCTGTCTTGTTGCAGGGATATTGCCATAAAAGTGAATAATGTATTAGTATGCTCCATGCTTCTCTCTGCTCGCTAGTGGAGAAAGTTGCTGTTCAAGGTCACGTGTTGGGTTCTGATCATGTTCGTCATGCGCTGTTTTTGGCAGGCCGCCCGGCAGGTGGCAGCACCGTCACCGGAAGGGTAAATCACTTCCGGTTGCGGGAGAAGTTGCTCCGAAACGAAGTTGTTCCGTAGTTAATGGGAGGACTCGTTCCGTTTAGGAGAATTCGCCCCATTTCTGATAACTCGTTCCATGAATTCGCTCCGTAGTTTGAAGGAGAACTTGGCACATTTTGGAGAACTTTCCTAGTGAAGTTGGCCCATGATTTTAAGAAGAAATCACCGTGTTTTGGAAAACTCGTCCCACAAAATAGCCCTGCACTTTACAGGAGGACTCGTCCAAGTTTAGAGAACTCGCCCTACGAAGTCGCCTTTTAGTTTACGAGAGGACTCGCTCTGTTTTGAAGAACTCGTCCCCCGAAGTGGGCCTGTAGTCTATAGGAGAAATCGTCCCGTTT
Organism: Alentia gelatinosa; assembly: GCA_950022655.1. NCBI lineage: Eukaryota > Metazoa > Annelida > Polychaeta > Phyllodocida > Polynoidae > Alentia > Alentia gelatinosa. The sequence goes on from OX465589.1 coordinate 4,520,215, forward strand.
TGGAGAACTTGCCCCATGAAGTCGCTCCACAGTTTACGGGAGGACTCGCCCCATTTTGGAGAACTCGCCCCAAAAAGTTGCCCCACAGTTTGAAGTAGAATGTTCCCCGTTATAGGGGACTCGCCCCTCGAAGGCGACCCGTGGTTTACAGGCAAGTTGTAGAAAACTCATCCCATAAAGTCGCCCCATAGTTTAAGGGAGAAATTGCCCCGTTTCGAAAAATTCGTCCCACATAGTCGGCCAGTAGTTTACAGGAGAATTCGGCCTACGAAGTCGGCCCCTAGTTTGAAGGAGAATTCGCCCCATTTTAGAGAACTCGTCCCGTGATGTCTCCCCACAGTTTACAGGGGAAATTACCCCGTTTTAGAGAATTTGTCCTGCGAAGTCGGCCCGTAGTTTCCAGGGGAAATCGCCCCATTTTAGAGAACTCGTCCCGTGATGTCTCCCCACAGTTTACAGGGGAAATTACCCCGTTTTAGAGAATTTGTCCTGTGAAGTCGGCCCATAGTTTACTTGCCCCACGAAGTTGCCACACAGTTTATAGGGGAAATCACCCTGCTTTGGAAAACTCGTCCCGCGATGTCTCCCCACAGTTAATGGGTCTGCGAACTCGCCCCGTATATTTGATCTATGAATTATTGTAGAACGCTTTAAGTTAATATAACCCTTTTTTTTTATTTCATAAAGCAGCCAGTTCTGCCACAGGGCAGTTCTTCCACTGGTGTAGGTACCCCCGGCAGTACCACAGGTTTGGAGCCGGGTACAAGTGCCAGTGAATACCGCTAGAGGCCGGGTATAGAGGCCTAATTATGATAATTTTATCTTTGCATCACGTGACATGACACGTGAAAAACTATTAAAACTATTCTTTATTTTGCTTAAAAATATTAGATATGATGTTATACCTCCATACTGTGAGAGTTTCATGTTGACTGAGCAAATATTTCCAATTTTATTCACAAAAACTTTTTTTTTTTAAAATGATGCCTCAAGGCATCACCTGGCCATCCCCGGTTGATGCCTTGAGCCGTCAACTGGCCAGCCCTGGTTGGATTATCAAGTGACCCTGTTGCTGTATTGATTAATTAAGCATGTCTTCTTTGTTTCAGGTGAGTACGATTTGTTGAACCTGGATTAAGCTCGGATATATGTATGTCGTCCACAGTTCAAGGTATCGTAACTGGGGAGTTGTAGGTTTTCTGGTCCACTTTTTTAATGTAAAAGTAGTTTGGGGAAAAAAGATATCATAATTCTCTGCCTCAGACCCCCGCCTTCTATCGCCCGCTTTTAACCTCCCGTTCCTTCTTCCCTCTCCTGGTTTTCCTTCTGTCTCTCCCTCCCCTTCTCCCTACTCTCTCTCCCCTCTCTCCCTCCCTCTCTCCTTTCTTCACTCCTCCTCTCTCCTGTCTCCCTTATGCACCCCTCCCTCTCTCCTTCCTTCCGCCCTTCTCTTTCCCTCACTCCCCCTCTCCTTCCTCCCCCTTCTCTATCCCTTATACCTCACTCCCTCCCTCCCTCCCTCCCTCTCTCACTCACTCACTCCTCCTCACTCCTCTCTCCCCCTTCTCACTCCATTATACCCTCCTCCCTCTCTCCTTCCTTCCTTCCCTCCCTCTCTCCCTCCCTCACTGCTCCTCACTCCTCTCTCCCTCTCCTCTCTCCCTGCCTCCGTCTCTCTCTCCCTCCTTCTGTCCTTCCCTCACACCTCTACCTCCCGTCCCTACATCCCTTCTCTGTTTCTTCTGTTTTTTCTGTCTCTCCCTCTCATTCTACCTACTCTCTCTCCCCTCTCTCCCTCCCTCTCTCCTTTCTTCACTCCTCCTCTCTTCTGTCTCCCTTATGCACCCCTCCCTCTCTCCTTCCTTCCGCCCTTCTCCTCTCCCTTATACCTCCTTCCCTCCCTCCCTCCCTCTCTCCTTCCCTCCCTCCCTCACTCCTCTCTCCCTCACTCCTACTCACTCCTCTCTCCCTCTCCTCTCTCCCTGCCTCCGTCTCTCTCTCCCTCCTTCTGTCCTTCCCTCACACCTCACACCTCCACTCTCCCTCTCCTCTCTCTCTGCCTTCGTTTCTCTCTCTCACACTCACTCCCTCACTCCTCCTCTCCCCTCCCTCCCTCCCTCCCCTCTCTCCCTCTCCTCTCTCCCTGCCTCCGTCTCTCTCTCCCTCTTTCTGTCCTTCCCTCACACCTCCACTCTCCCTCCCCTCTCTCCCTTATACCTCCCTCTCTCCATTCCCTTCTACTCCTCATCTCTCTCCCCTATCTTTTATCTGTCTCTTTGTGCCTACCGTTCTATCTCTCTCTCTCTCTCTCTGTCACTGTTTGTGTCTCTCTCACCTTCTATCTCACTCTTTTTCCCTTTCTGTCTTTCTCTCCTTCTCTCTGTCTCTCTCTCTCTATCTCTCTCCCTCTCCGTCTCTCTCTCTCTCTGTCTCTCTATATATCTATCTCCCTCTCTGTATCTCTCTGTCCTTTTCTCACTATATTTCTTTGTCTCACTCTCTCTCTCTTTCTGTCACTGTTTCTCTCTCTGACATCTTATCTCTGTCTTTTTCTCTGCCCCCTACCCCTCTGTTTCTCTCTCTCTCTCTCCCTCTCTGTCTCTCTCTCTCTGTCTTGCGCTCTCTATTTCTCTCTATCTGTCTCCCTCTCTGTATCTCTGTGCTTTTCTATCTCTCTTTACCTCTCTCTTTCTCTGTCACTGTGTGGGTCTCTCTCTGACCATTTTTCTATCTGTCTTTCTCTCCCTGTCTCCCTGTTTCTCTCTCTCTCTCTCTCTCTCTCTCTCTATCTATCTATCTAGCTATCTGTCTATCTCCATCTCTGTCCTTTTCTCTCTATCTCTCTTTGTCTCCGTCATTATGTGTGTCTCTGATATTCTTTCTTTCTCTCTGCCCCCTCTATCTGTCTCTATCTGTCTCTATCTGTCTCTCTCTCTCTCTGTCTCTGTCTCTCTGTCTCTGTCTCTGTCTCTCTCACTCCTTCTTGAAGTTTCTGCCCCGCCCATCCATCCATTGTATTGTTGACTGTCTCTATCTGTCTCTATCTCTGTCTGTCTGTCTCTGTCTGTCTGTCTGTCTCTCTGTCTGTCTCTCTCTTTCTCTCTCTGTCTCTGTCTCTGTCTCTCTCACTCCTTCTTGAAGTTTCTGCCCCGCCCATCCATCCATTGTATTGTTGACTGTCTCTATCTGTCTCTATCTCTGTCTGTCTGTCTGTCTGTCTGTCTCTGTCTGTCTGTCTGTCTCTCTCTCTTTCTCTCTCTGTCTCTGTCTCTGTCTCTCTCGCTCCTTCTTGAAGTTTCTGCCCCGCCCATCCATCCATTGTATTGTTGACTGTCTCTATCTGTCTCTATCTCTGTCTATCTGTCTCTCTCTTACTCTCTCTGTCTCTGTCTCTGTCTCTCTCGCTCCTTCTTGAAGTTTCTGCCCCGCCCATCCATCCATTGTATTGTGGACTCCTCACCAGACATGTTCATACCTACAGGGGTTTATTTTAGTATCCATTAACAAGTCCTATCACTGAGATCTAAGGAGGAAAGTCAAGTGTGGGCAGATCTACAGCTGTTGTGTATGTATGAGATGCAGGGATAGCGGGTTATGCCTCAAACCAAATCACACCAGCCAAGATGGTTGACATTCTGTGTGTCGGCAAGCTGCTATCTAGAGGGTATATCTCCCTGCCAGGACATGAGACACTATTATCCACTTAAGGGCTGGTTCCACCAACACACAAGATATAGCGAGATTTGTCACGATTAGGTTGTCTTGCTAAATCTTGCTAGGGTTCGAATAACGCTTGCGCATATTTGCCATGATGCATTGGTCTGGTTAAGCACCTTTGCCACGTTCTTGCTGCGATAGATCGGTGTATACCGCAATATATCAGCAATAGATTTGAGATGTCAGAGTGGTGGAGCACCAAAATATACACACTACATCACGAAAAAGTACACATATCATCCTGTGTGATGTGTCGCAGCAAAGGAGGTACGACATGTTGTAACACTGACACTGATATGACAAGATATACCAAGATATAAGGCGGCATATCCATCATGTTGGTGGAACCAGCACTTAATACAAAGTGTCCATAGAAAATCATTTATTATAAGGAGTGTGTATCTATTTAACCAGCAGATACAGATATGTTGTATCCCTATGCGCATAGGTGTTTTCGAAATACCATAGTAGTGACATATACCTTAAAGGCATATCCTACAATTCACAGTGGCACCACCTGGTGATTTTTAGGTAATGTCAATTATTAGTCAAAACTGGTTTCTAAGGATTTATTATAATTCTACATGAGTAAATTTAACATTTTGTCCAGTTTATCCAATCTCAATAGGTAAAATAGGCCAATTTACATCTCCTTGATTTTACATAGGGAATCTACTGAAAAAATATGGTTTTATTCAATTCTTTCAAAAACAAGGACGGGGACCTATGATTTCTAAAACATAAATAAGTAGCACCATATACGTGCTATATTCTGTGAAAATTTGAGAAAAATTACATGGGATTTACAATGTGAAAAAATACTTTTTAGAATTTCTATATATTTTTTATATAAGATTATCATCATATTGATCTATAAATCAAAAACTAGCACGGTGACCCCTGACTTTTAAGTTAGATATGTGTTCCACAACACTTGGAGATCATCACATAAAATTTTCACGAAATTCACATGGGTTTTGATTTTCAAGACAAATTGTCCGATATGCCTTTATTTGATAAACCACATATAACTAATCATTTACTACTATTCATTTGGTTTGATTGGACTCCCACTCGTTTGGTTTGAATGGGGACTTCCCTCTAGATTACATTTCCGGTGTTCTTTTTTCTGCCCATGACTTGCATCCTTGATGGACGCCATTCGAGTTCCGAGGTTGCACGCAGAGTGGCGCTACTGTCAGTGAAAACACTATCGAGGCCATTATAGCAGTAATAGCATCGAGGGAAAGTCCCGTTCTAGTTAGGTATTTTTATCTCGCGCCTTCAAGTTAGTCCTCCAGGAGTATTCTCCCGGGCTGCCCCCCGTTAGGAAATGACCCCGATCCTCCGTCTTGCTACTTGTGATCATGTGAGTCTTGGCTATAGGTGATTGCACCATGTTATAACCTCCCCAAGACAAGAATTACATTTATTATTATTATATACCTGTGGTAGTATATCCTACACATACGGCCCGCTACTACCCATGTCGTATTTATATCCGTACGACATCCAAAAAACTCGCCCAGAAGCAAAGTTAAAAATGGGATATTTTAAGGTATTTACATAGAACGTCCTGACCATGCTGTACAAGTCACAGAACGACATGGTAATTTACGTTTTGTACGTAACGAGGCATTTATGCCGAGTTCCGTACAAACCGTAAATTATCATCGAGTTCTGTGACTTGTACAAGCATGGTTGGACGTTATATATTTACTAAATACCCCAAAAAAATTAAAAAATCATTAATTCAATTTTTAACAACCGATATGTTAATAAACATGTATAGCAAGGTGGTCCGTATTTTAGTGTACGGACCAGCTGTCTGTACAGTATTTTTACGTTAGATGCCGAAACGGTACGTATTTACAGTATATACGGCATGGGTATATAGTAAATTTGATAATTACCTATTGCTGCTCCCTATACAGTATTAATTGTATACTGAACCCTGTGCAGTACACTGTTATACTGCACACGTTGAAACATCAGCAGTGTGTGGGCTTTCACATACACATGTCTTTTATTCCAATATATGGTAAGATTTGATTTATTGTGGGTATATAATAAATATATAATGACCCACCATGCTTGTATAAGCTACAAAACTAATTGGGAATTGATGTTATTCATGGAACTTGGCCTGGGGCCCCGTACCCCAGCAATTCCCCATCACGTTTTGTAGCATGTACAGCATGGTCAGGTCGTTTTATAAAATTACTCGCGGTGTCTGTTGTAAACGTTGTATTCCGCTCTGTGGACTTTGAGGAGAGAGACTAATATCAAGGATTATATCACATATATGTCTCATAAATGAAATATTAACTATATCAAATCTATGTCAGGTAGAGTTTTGTTGTGTTATATTTATACTTTCCAGCCCTCTACTTGTCATTCTCCACGAGTTTGATGTAGAGTGATATGAACGAGGCGAAAGCCGAGTGAATATCACATAGCACTTAAAGGATTTGGACTTTCACCAAAACGATTTGCTTTCTGTATTTATCTCACTCCTGTATTCACTAAAATAATGGATAACAAACAGGATATAGACCATGCAAAACAGATTGCAATACTCGTCGGGGCAATGTTGTTGGACTTAGTTGATTGGAGTCCCACTGCAGCCACTTTTCTCTCTCCCCCGCAGCAGTAGTAGAGTTACTGCTATATCAAAGGCCAGTCCTTCTCAAACCATGTCTATGTGGTGTGGGAAGTAAAAGAACTCTCACCTCGGTAAATGTGTAGGGGTGGGATTTCTACCTACATTCAGAGATAGGTCTGATAGGACAAATTGTACATTAAACTACCCAGATAAACAAATAAACAAACTCGTTGGGGCATGGAGAACGATTTCCCAGTGTTGAACCTATAGCTGGAGACACACCAAGCGAGAAATGCAGCGATTTCCGCAATCGCCAACATTAAATGGCAAGTATGTGAGCTATTATTTAATATTTCACCTGAATATTGCTTCCATGATGCTAAATTATCGGTGGGAAATATTACTATGAAAGAACATCTCACATATATGCTATTTTGTTTTGGCGATTCCAAAGATCGCCCACTTGACTCGCTTGGTGTGTCCCCGGCATATGGGACAAAAATACCAGGGGTGAGATAAAATGCATAATTCACACTGTATCCACAGAGAGATTAAACCTATTGTGGTCCTATGCAGGTTTTACCCCACCCTAATATAAAATCCCATAGGCTTAACATTAAGTTTCCGTATGCCACGCTAACTGGCATACAGAGTTTTGTATGCCACTAGTGGCATATAGGATTGTTATCATGTAATTATGATAAAAATGATTTGCGTCGATTCGGGCGTCTCCGCGTTCCCCGTGGGGTGTGGGTGACTGTTCGAATCGTTCAAAAATCACTTGTTATCATGTAATATTCCAGAATCGAGGAGACGGGGTAGGATAAAACCAAAACCTGATTTCAGTTTTACGATAGTTTGCTCCGGGTTGCAAAACCAGGCGCATACAGAAAAACAGTGCATTTGAAAAAATAGTGCGTTCTTAAAATGAACTAATAAGAATAACCCACATGTCAGGAAGAGGTGGATAACAAATAAAATATAGACTAGTTTCAGATAAAAGCAGTTGTATGCTCCTCGGAGTTGGCTTCACCTTGTGAAATCACTATGCCGAACTCCAGTCGTGGCATACGGTGGCCAAGATTAAAACTCCTCCAGTTTTACGATAATATACCACGGCCAATAGACTCTATCGAGGTCCGCTTATTTAGAAGGAAACCCACGAGATGAAAATGTCTTGGTCCGTACTCCACCGAGTTTGACTGCTTAGTAATTCACAACTAACTAACTAGGTTTTCCTTGGACCTTGACATTGTCGAGTGGGTTTCTGATTTTATCTCACCCCAGATATTTTTTCTCCATAGACTTAACATTGAAAACTCGTATCTAACACCCATTAGATATTTAGGGAATATATCCAATGGGGGATAATGTCACAAATGTTAGCCCATTAGTCAATATTAAGGGTGAGATAAATTCAGAAACCCATTCAAGTTTAGGGTCAGAGCTCGATCCCATCTCATTTGAATCACATAGCAATTCACGCGGCTTCGCCTTGTGAATTACTACGTGATTCAAACTCGATGGGATACGAGCTCAGACCCTAAACTTTCATGGGTTTCCTCTATATTATCTCACCCTGTATAACATTATTTATTGATAAAATGAATCACCAAATTAGCCATTGAGTATTGGGTACACGAACCTCACGGCCGTGGAGTACGAGCTCCTAATGTTAAGCCTATGGAGAAAAATACCGGGGTGAGATAAATACATGTTATTATCCATCGTATACAAAAGCCCCCATTGAAAATGTATGGGGACTCAGTAAACCACGACCTATTGTATAAAACCTGTCAGATACCATAACTGTGGTATACGGATTCTAACCTGTGGTATACCGCCTCAAAACCATGGTATACGGGAAAAATAGTCCATTTTGCTATAAAGCAAAGAAATAGTCCCTATTGTTATACCCTTTAATATGGTAATTATTGGGTTTGATTTATTCGGAAAGATGGATAATAAATGCAACAAACGATGATTTTGTGGACAGGCAGCTCTGTAAACCACTCGCGGTTGACCTCGTAATACACTCGCTAGCGCTCGTGTATTACTACGCGTCAACCGCTCGTGGTTTACGGCCGCCTGTCCATAAAATCATCGATTATTGTCTATTTATAACACTCTACGTTCGGTTTATAATTGGCGATGTTTTGGTGTCGGCAACACGCCACAGAGACCTATAGTTCTATAGCTGCACACTGTGACACAGTTGTCGCCCCCTTCCACACCCCATCACATTACTCACTCTCCACCCACATCCTCCCTCCGTACCCCAGCATAGCCCGGCTTGCTGAGTCTCTGCTTGGAGAGTGATCTGCGCGCCTGCTTTGCGCTGGCAGATCAGTCGTCGGGGATCCAGTGAACATGGTGCTAGTTGCGGGACCGTAACGGATCTAAACTTCTGTACATCGCACTAAGGATTTATCGCCAGATTTGGACCCAGCCCCAACACGGGAGTATACTGGAGTTGTGCCTGGAGCTTGGACGGTCGTTGTTGAGATACACAGGAGGAGATATGTACTTGTTTGTGGAGCTAAACTCCTGTTGTGAGAGTGGTGGCTGTCAGGTGTCAATACGGTGAAGGTGCCGCAGTGACACCTATACTTATACCATTGTGGATCATAGAACGGTGCAGTAGTGACACCTATACTTATACCATTGTGGATCATACATGCTTACAGTCACACTGACTTTGTATTACTACTACATAGATATCCATACAGTCACACCTTCTGGCATATCACAACACCCCAGTCTCTCTATTGGTAGTGGATTATCCTGCTCCAGAGGCAACCCTCCCGTCACCGATACAAACACCCACACACGGGTACATAACACACCAACGCCATACGCCGTACACCAGTAGAAGTAGAAGAACTACCCTCACCATCCAGGGTGGGAAACAAGCAAGGGATCGTCTCAACCCTCCCCCCTGGAGTCAGGCCCCAACACAGGAGTTTTATAGCAGCACCCACTACCGCAGGAGAACCGGGGGGATTATTGTTATCACCATGGATACGTGTACCCGACTGGGGACCCAGCCACCGCTTATCTCTGCTGTTATCGGTCCCCTCCGGTAACTAAGGTTACGGGCAGGTTTGTTGGCTCTGGGTGGTGGGTGCCTTACGTTCGTTCGCTCTCCATCTAGCCCCTGTTCTTACTGCCGGGCCGCCGCCGCCCGCCCGCCGTACACCGTACACCCTACACCGCCCGCCGCTACCCGCTGTAAGGTACAGGCAGGGTTTGGATCCCTCTCCTACTTTGGGATCTGGATCCCGTGTGATATATCTTTATACTATATACGAGTTGTGGAGTTTACCTTGTAACATGGACGACCGGAGGAGGAGTATCTGACCCCCACCCCGCCCCCCCACCGACACACGGAGTACACACACCATGGCCCTTGTCGATACCGCCACAATGGACGACCATATCGGAGGTAGGTCTGTCTCTGCTACATTCTCCGTCGTGATCCAGAGGTGGACGTTTTCCTGGTTTTTTTTTTTCAAGGGAATCCTTGTGTTCATTTTCAGTTTATTAAGTACCTTGTACAAAACAAAGGCAGAGGTAAATTGTGGTAGGGCTGGTTACACTGGCTAAGACAGGGGGGAGAGAGAGACAGACAGACAGAGAGGGAGAGAGACAAGAGAGAGAGAGACGAGAGAGAGTGGAAAAGAGAGAGAGGGACAGACACAGAGGGGAGGGAGAGAGAAAGGAAGACAGAGACAGACAGACAGAGAGAGGGCAGAGAGAGAGAGAGATAGACAGACAGACAGACAGACAGAGACAGAGAGAGAGACAGGGGGGCAGAGAGGAGGGAGGGAGGTATTATAGAAGAAACCCATGACTAGTTACTTTAAGACTAGGACATGTTAGATTTTATAGAGGACACCTAATAGAGAGAGAAGAAGAAGAAGGCAGGGAGGGAGGCATAAGGGAGAGAGGAGAGAGGGGGAGTGAGGGAAGGAGAGAAGGAGTGAGGTATAAGGGAGAGAGGAGAGGGAGGGGGAGATAGGTATTAAAGAAGAAACCAACAAGTTTTGGTCCAAGCCAACTCGTTTGAATGCTATGTGATATTCACTCGGCTGTCGCCTTGTTCATATCACTCCGCATTAAAGAATGACTTCTTTGACCAAAAACGAGTTGCTTTCTGTATTTATCTCACCCCTGTACACACTAAAGGAATGGACAACACACAGGATATAGACCATGGAGAACGGACTGCAGTACATGTAGAGGCATGGAGAACGAGCTCCCAATGTTAAGAGGGGGAAGGAGGGAAGGAGAGAGGGAGGGAGGTTATAAATTGAGCCGTTTTGACCCGTTTTGGAGAAATCGATTGGAGAACTCGACCCGTTTCAGATACTTATCGATAAGGCAGTTTAATATAGAAGGAAAGATCTGACTAGTTAGCTTTAAGACAAATAAACCAGCAAATTGGAAAAATAAGTATTCTTTTCATTCACAAGGTGGAAGTACAGTAGAACTCAGCTAGGTAGGACACCTTTCATAACAATCAGAGGTGCCCCATGTTATAGTGGACGAGTTTCTGCCCCTTTACCCCTCCACCCACCTGGCCTTGCTACCTGGACCAGTCAGGGGTATTCTGAGTCGAAGTGGTGACAGTTGTGAACTGTCTCCCTTAGCGGGGTGTCCCAAAACCAGGGCCAATATATTACACATGTACATATATATGTTTATATATATATGTATGAATATATATGATTACCATATACCCATGCCGTAAATATTGTAAATACGCACCGTTTAGACATAACGTAAAAAGTACCGTACGGAACAGTGCTCCGTACGGCAAAATACTGAACGCGTTTAATATAACTTGAGTTGTTAGGCCAAATTAAGTTACTTGTTTTTATTAATTTCGGGTATATAGGAAATATATAACAATCTACCATGTTTGTTCAAACTGCAAAACTGGATGATAATTCACGGTTCGTGTGGAACTTGTCATAAATGCCTCGTTCCGTACAAACCATAAATTATCATCTCGTTTTGTAGCTTGTATAGCAAGGTCAGGTCGTTCTATATAAATACAGTAGAACCCCGCCTAACGGACACCATGCGTAAGTGGACACCCTGCGTTAACGGACACCTTTGGTCAGAACAGATCCCTCTATAAGATGTTTCTTTTAACCCTGCGTAAGCGGTACATACACACTAATATATGCACACACACACATATATATATATATATATATATATATATATATATATATATATATATATATATATCATAATATACAGTAGAACCCCGCGTAAGTGGCCACCCTCCGTTCCGGCCCAAAGTGTCCGCTAACACAGGGTATCTGCTTACACGGGGTTAAAATAAACATCTAATAGAGAGATCCGTTCCGAGCAAAGGTGTCCATTAACGCGGGGTGTCTGCTTACTCGGGGTGTCCGTTAGGTGGGGTTCCACTGTATATATACACACGCACACATATATATGTACAGTAGAGCCCCGCATAAGCGGACACCTTCCGTTTCGGCCAAAAGTGTCTGCTTACTAATGGAGGGAACCGTTCCGAGCAAAGGTGTCCGTTAACGCGGGGTGTTCGCTGACTCGGGGTGTCCGTTAGGCGAGGTTCTACTGTATATGTATGTACATGTATAAATATATCTATAGATGTACACACACACACACACACACACACACACACACACACACATATATATTTATATATGTATATATATACTATACACACATACTATGGAGAAACCAAACAAGAGTTAGTCTTGTTGTTGTTTATCGCACGATGGCAAAATCGCGTACTACTGCGCGAGGCGAAGCCGAGAGCAGTAATACGTGATCTTGCCGGAGTGTGATGAACAATGACACAACTAACTGGAGTTTGGTTTCGAATTTATCCTACCCCACCGTCTAAATTACTTCTACATTAACAAATGACGTCATTTGTCAAGTGTATCCCACTAGAGCAATATTTTTCATTTTTCTGAACTCCAGACCGAATACAGTGACCCAATGTTAAGCCTATGGAGCTTAGGGGTAGGATAAATCTATATATATTATTATATATATGTGTGTGTGTGATATATGTGTGTATATATATATGCACCATCACGGCTTGACCTTTATGCTCACCTCTCTATTAGCCTACCTTCTGACAATAGTGGCTCCTGAATCCTGTATGTATTTGGGTATGGGCGTGTGGAGCGGAGATTTAGGTGGCTTCCTCCCGGACCTTGTGACGGGTTATGTTTGGGGCCTCACTGTTGATACACACTCACTTCACCACGCTGAGAATCAATAACACCGCCTCGAGCCAGACACACACCGCCAACCACAGTGAACTGAATCTCACACTCCTGGTTAATATGCGATAACAGAAACACTCCCTCGTCCTCGGATCTCCCGTGTATTGCTACTAACGCATGACAGTTTTAGCACTGTCATAGTAGACACGTTTTATAGTGGTTACGGTTTCCTATGAGAGGTTTTTTTGGGTTGTTTTTTTTTAAGAAATAAAAGTTGGAAACTGGTCCAACCGGAAGTGGAGCGGGATTATGGGAATTTCGTCAGCTCAGTCATGGACTGGAGGGAATGGAATCCAGGGCTCGATGGAGTCGTACTCAATGGGGATTAGACTTTCTCAAGTCCTTGATTATGAATTTTCAATAAATGATTTTTTTTTTTAAACAATTTTATTGGGAATTCCATACTTACACCACCGAATTCGGCAGAATTGCCGTTCTTCCATTCAAGCCCGTATGTATAGAATATGAGCATAATCCAATAATTTGTACAATTCAGATTACATTCGAATCAGCAGACCTCCAGTGATGAAACAATGTGATGATAATGGATGATTACTAAACTTTTTCGACTCAATTATATATTTTTATGAATTTGCGTAGTATTGTATCGTTAGTGTATAAATTATTCCTTAATAGTTGATCGTGCATTGACATTTGCTTTATTATCACCTTACTAATGGAGGAGAGATTCTTATTCAAAGGTAAACAACTTAGAGGCTACAAATACGAGTAAGTTGGAACAATGTTAAATCACGTCACAATGCATTACAGTATACATGTACATGTATGTCCAGGGCTCAATGGAATGGTACGGAATGGGATTAGACTTGCTTAAGTCTTTGAACAATCAATGAATAATTAAACTAAATCAGGTTACAATGCATTACAATATATACCCTTCAGGACTTTGCAGGCCCAGCGAGGAGGGGTTGGGAGGTGAAAGGGGAGGCATATGATACAGGGAATGAAGCCAGTCTAACTGGGAACGTAAATGGTTTGATAACAGTCAACAAATACACAAGATTGATTGGTTTCAGAAACAAGCGGCCATATGCTCCTAGGAGTTGACGCGTGGTAATATCCGAGCACATACGTGGATATTGCGGAGAGTCAACTCTGAGGAGCATACAACTGCTTTTATCTATAACCAGTCTATATCTTTGTCCAACTGGTGGTGTGCCAATTTTAATTCACTTTAGTTATGCACTATTTTTTCGTATTTACCGGGTAAGTCCATACAGAGATCCTATAGGTTTACTAAAGACACTTTGTATTAGGTGGATAATAGATATCCATATGTGCCTGGTATGTCCATACAGAGTTCCTATAGGCTTACTAAGGACACTTTGTAATATGTAGATAATACAGTATATATACCTGTATGTGCAGGGTATGTATGTCCATTCAGAGTTCCTGTAGCTTTACTACGGACATTTTGTATTAGGTGGATAATACAACATATCTGTATGTGCCGGGTATATCTATACAGAGTTTCTATAGGTTTACTACAGACACTTTGTAATAGGTGGATAATAGATATCCATATGTGCCGGGTATGTCCATACAGAGTTCCTATAAGTTTACTACGGACACTTTGTATTAGGTGCATAATATAACATTTTCATATGTACCGGGTATATGCATGCAGAGTTCCTGTAGGTTTACTATGGACACTTTGTATTAGGTAGATACTTTAACATCTGTATGCGCTTTTTATTAGCTGGATCATAAATCAGGAGATCGCGTCGGCAAAACAATGTGATATAACAAAGATATAAAAGCAGAACAAAGTGAGTTATTTGAGACTTGGCCATGCTTATCACACGAGTGGATATGTGAGTCCTGTGGGGAGGGGGTGTGAGGAGTGGGGGTGTGGGGAGGGGGTGTGGGGAGGGGGGTGTGAGGAGGGTGGGGGTGTGAGGAGTGGGGGTGTGGGGAGGGTGGGGGTGTGAGGAGTGGTTGAACCAGCTGCTGGAAGGGACTTTTTTGAGACTTGCTCAAGTCTTTGATTATGAATATTCACTAAATGAATAAACACGATAAGAATAAAGTTCATTATAGTATGTATCCTCCTCTGACTGGCCTATGAATCTCTGACTTGCTCACGTCTTTGATTATGAACATTCACTAAATGAATAAACACAATAAGAATAAAGTTCATTATAGTATGTGTCCATCTCTGACTGGCCTATGAATCTCTCACTTGCTCACGTCTTTGATTATGAACATTCACTAAATGAATAAACACAATCAGAATAAAGTTCATGATAGTATGTATCCTTCTCTGACTGCCCCGTGAATCAATGACTTGTCCAATAGGAACAGAACCTCCTGTAGATGTGCCCCATTCGCTTGCTGTAACCCTATACTTCCTCTTAGCTTTCCCCATCCCTTCCCTCCAGTTCTCTGGCCACAAATGTTCTCATAGCAATAAATTGCTCCTTGTCCTGACTGTGACTGGATTGAGATCAAAGTGAGAGGATATCAATCTCCCAGCAGATATCCTGACCAATAGCCAGGATATCTGTATGGAGAGTATTGGGAATACTGGAGCTAAACAACACCAGAAATCCAACACCATTACCATTTGTACCACTCCCTGTACCCCAGCGAGGAGGGTAGCCATAGGATGCAGGGACTGGAGCCAGTTTACAGTCCCTGTATCCCAACGAGGAGGGTAGCCATAGGATGCAGGGACTGGAGCCAGTTTACAGTCCCTGTATCCCAGCGAGGAGGGTAGCCATAAGATGCAGGGACTGGAGCCAGTCTACAGTCTCTGTATCCCAGCGAGGAGGGTAGCCATAGGATGCAGGGACTGGAGCCAGTCTACAGTCCCTGTATCCCAGCGAGGAGGGTAGCCATAGGATGCAGGGACTGGTGCCAGTATACAGTCCCTGTATCCCAGCTAGGAGGGTAGCCATAGGATGCAGGGACTGGTGCCAGTCTACAGTCCCTGTATCCCAGCGAGGAGGGTAGCCATAGGATGCAGGGACTGGAGCCAGTCTACAGTCCAATGTATCCAAGTGAGGAGGGTAGCCATAGGATGCAGGGACTGGAGCCAGTCTAGGACTTGTTCAATCTGTGGTCTTTATCAGGATACAGACTTCAACATGCACACAGCAGTACTCCTTGACTCTTCAATGTCGTCTGCTAATCACAAAACTAAACTCAGTGTGAAGTGGCGGCAAAGTATCATATTTCCTCAGCAATTACCTTTTTGTTCTCCTTAGATATAATTACCCTAGTACGTTCAGCAAATCTAAATGAGGTTGTTTGTCTCCTGTGGATGTTAAATCAACTCAATCTCCATTAATTTACGCAACCTCCTTCTCTGTAATGTTCTTGAGTGAGGGAGAGTCTGAAATATGGACTCAATCAATATCAATGCTACGATTATGTTGTATTTTTTTTTTTTTTTTTTTGGGAGGGGGGGGGGGTTGTTTTTGGCAGCTTTTATTTCGGTAAAGACATTTTACAATATATTCCATGTTAGAGCAGAACAATCAAGTGAAAATTCACTATATTTTATAAAAGTTAATTAAACAAGGTAATGATATATAGAGACATAGTTAGTGTGACTGAATGGAATCTGTTCTGAGATATTTTGATAAGAAATACTCACCGAGTTTGAAGAACGAGGTGACTATTTCTGAGTTAAATATCGAGGAACAGATGGAATTAAGTCACACTCACTGTGTCTCTTTATTATCATATACCTAGAATAATTAAGAATGCCATTCTACAACTCACTAAATAGAAGAATGAGTGGTCATGTGGTACGGAGGGTAGTATTATATATATTACGCCACAGTGTGGACGAATGAAATCAATACTACTAGGGCGTATACAAGAGACATTCGTGCACCGGTATATAATAATATTTGCTGTTGTTCTTTTTGTGGCTCATAGAGCTTATATATACACAATAATGACTGGTTTTGTGTAGGAGTGGCCGTAATCTCTGAGTAGTTGATGCGTAGTAATATCCGATCGATTAGCGAGGATATTACATCGTCAACTACGGGATTACTAAACTAGGAGCAAATGATATGTTCATCATTGATGAATGAGCGTGCAATTAAAGATAAATAACAATTAAAAGTTTTTGGATATATTCAGTCTATGGTTAGTTTTCTATAATCCACTTGCACCCAGTTAACTTGCTATTTCTGTAGCTGCCTGAGTCTGGATGTCAAACATATCAAACACCAGTAGGTCAATGAGGTATTTTGGTCTCAAGTGATTGGTCATGGTCAGCTGGTCACACCTCTAAGACCCTGAGACACTGGCCCTCTGCCCCTTTCACAATATCACAGTGTTAGTGCGCAGATAGTGAGGGGATAGTTTTTTGCAGTAAGCTGGAAGTGTATATGTGAGCACTCTAACCTTTAGGCACTGTATATAAAGCGTTCAAGCACGCTCTAATTAATTTCAGCACCCGGCTGTGGCGAACTGTAACACCTCTATTGATGTCCCAGTGATTGCACAACGGGAAGGTCCAGTAGGATCCTGGATAAAGGGTTTCCAAATTTTATGGGCCCGTTTAATAATATAGGATCCTAAATGCAGATCCTTTTCTGTACACCATAGACACCAAGGGATGATGTGGGTCAACTGTATTCAACACATATGGACGACTTTATGGACGGCTGAGCGTGTCTTAGCGAATTGACTTAAATATTATTAAAGGTTAACCTTTGTACGATGTACAGAAAAAGGGTCTTCGCGTACGATCCTAGATTAGTAAACGATCCCCAGGATCCCTATACATTTCCCTGGTAATAGGTGGGTAATGAATACATATGCATGTCCACAATCATCGACACCCACACACATGAAGTCAGAATTGCATGATGCACACGACTCTCACTAGGGCACTCTCCATAGATTGATGGTGAATGGTGTGTTATTCCCCCATAGATTGATGGCTAATGGTGTAATATTCCCCCATAGATTGATGGCTAATGGTGTGTTATTCCCATAGATTGATGGTTAATGGTGTGTTATTCCGCATAGATTGATGGTTAATGGTATTTTATTCCCCATAGATTGATGGTTAATGGTGTGTTATTCCCCATAGATTGATGGTTAATGGTGTGTTATTCCCCATAGATTGATGGTTAATGGTGTGTTATTCCCCATAGATTGATGGTTAATGGTGTGTTATTCCCCATAGATTGATGGCTAATGGTGTGTTATTCCCCCATAGATTGATGGCTAATGGTGTGTCATTCCCCCATAGATTGATGGTTAATGGTGTGTTATTCCTCATAGATTGATGGCTAATGGTGTGTTATTCCCCATAGATTGATGGTTAATGGTATTTTATCCCCCATAGATTGATGGGTAATGGTGTGTTATTCCCCATAGATTGATGGTTAATGGTGTGTTATCCCCCATAGATTGATGGTTAAAGGTGTGTTATGCCCATAGATTGATGGCTAATGGTGTGTTATTCCCCATAGATTGATGGTTAATGGTGTGTTATTCCCCCATAGATTGATGGCTAATGGTGTGTTATTCCCCATAGATTGATGGTTAGTGGTGTGTTATTCCCCATAGATTAATGAATAACGGTATTTTATTCTCATAGATTGATGGGTAATGGTGTTATTCCCCCATAGATTGATGATTAATGGTGTGTTATTCCCCCATAGATTGATGGCTAACAGTGTGATATTCCCCCATAGATTGATGGTAAATGGTGTTATTCCCCCATAGATTGATGATTAATGGTGTGTTATTCCCCATAGATTGATGGCTAATGGTGTGTTATTCCCCCATAGATTGATGGCTAATGGTGTGTTATTCCCCCATAGATTGATGATTAATGGTGTGTTATTCCCCATAGATTGATGGCTAATGGTGTGTTATTCCCCATAGATTGATGGTTAATGGTATTTTATCCCCCATAGATTAATGGGTAATGGTGTGTTATTCCCCCATAGATTGATGGCTAATGGTGTGTTATTCCCCCATAGATTGATGGGTAATGGTGTGTTTTATTCATTTTGTTATGCTGTGGAGAGTAGATCAGTTAGTGTTGGTTTTTCGGGCAGAGCTATGTGGGTCTCGGAGTAAAAAGTCGGTGGTGACTCACAGCGTTCCCTCAGCGTTCTCTCAGCGTTCTCTCAGCGATCTCAGAGCGCCCCCTAGCAGCGCCCAGATGACGCTCGCCTTATGTAACTGTGGCAGATAAAAACATACACTGGCCACCAGAGCTACACTATGTTAGCTCTGGTCGGGTTAAATCCGTGACCACCTTGACCCAGTAGCGGAAAATGTCTGTTACTCTCCTACCAGGGTTCTCTGACTATGTTTTCATATTATTATATACCTAAAACACGGGGGGGGGGACACTTTATTGTTCACTTACTAAGTTATCGTTTTATATACACTGTATATGGTGCGATAGTTGGGAGACATAGACAATAATCGATAGTTTTGTGGACAGGCGGCTCTGTAAACCACGAGAGGTTGACCTCTCATGGTTTACAGAGCCGCCTGTCCACAAAACCATCGTTTGTTGCATTTATTATCCATCTTTTCGAATAAATTAAACCCAGTAACTGCTATATTAAAGGGTAAAACAATAGGAACTATTTCTTTGCTCTATAGCACAAAGGGACTATTTTCCCGTATACCATGGCTTTGAGGCCGTATACCACAGACTTGAATCCGTATACCACAGTTATGGTATCTGACAGGTTTTATCCATACCCATACTGGGATGCTGTGAGATTGTTATGTAACAATTATTTTTTACAGATGGGTAACTGTACATAAGACCGATGATGGTCACCAGTTTTATTGTACATGTCAGTACAGTAGCCTAATCTTATTGACTAGCTAACCCAGTGACAAGAAAAGAGAATTCAGAATATCTTCTATGGTAAACGAAGAAGACAGATAACCATACACAGATATGTATCAATAACATATTATAACAAAGTATACAGTTACATAACAATTCTCATCAGCATACAAAATCACATCCACTTCTGTAGTGTTCATTTGATATAAGTCCTCTTGGTCAAAGCAGAACTCACAGTATATCCCTTTCAGTTATTGTTCAATGTCTCCTTGACTTGTGGATATAGATGATCCAAAGTAGTGGTAGCAGTCATCAGTGTCTTTTCCTCCAGTGCTGGGGTGATAGTAGCTTATGGAGAAGCCCAATCCTCAGTAAAGGCCTCTGTAGCCTAGTGTCCTATGGTGTTTCAAGCCTGACACTGCAGTGGTGGTAATGCTGAGCAGCATGGAGATGTTGACGCAACAGTGTCTGGGTTCCAAGTGAGCTGTGAGTGCAAATCTGCTTCCTTATATCGGGGGATCAGTCGAAACGAAGACAGGGGATGGTTCAAACGCTGGGGGTGGCAGTCCAAACGGTAAGGCCTTGACCACTATCTAGAGCGAGGACCTGTTAGGAGGCACCCTGTGATATTCTTAATACATACATCACATGTATACAAAAGAAGATGAAACGATTTGTAAAATCCTCCATGTTGGGAGGTTCTCTCAAACCAGCTAACCACTGATGAATGTCCCAAGGTATATAGAGAATTTAAAAATATAAAATACTTTTTTTAAATTTTTTTTTTTTAATTCTTTATTTTTATTGGGACAATCGTCAGCGGTTAGCTGGTATGAGTGAGTCTCTCAACACCAAAGATTTACATCGGAGTTTTACCTATTATATATACAACAGGTTTAGGGACCTGGATAAATAAAGGCTCACAGTGATTACACAATTCACAGTCCATATAAGTAAGTGGTTATATAAAGTCATTTTGGCGTCTCTCATCCACAGTACAGGTGTGGTTTATTGGTCCTTTGTTGATCAAATTATAGAATGTACTATGCTGAGTCCACGGTGAAGGGGGGGGGGGACACTTTGTTGTTCACCTACGAAGTTACGAAGTTATCGATATTTACACTGTATAAGACCTCGTTTTCAACGAGGTCTTTGTATAGGGGACAGAGCCATTGTTAGTTCATAAAACAGTCACTAGGTGGCCAGCAGTATGGCAGGCCCCTTGGGGGGGACAGATCTATATTCTAGCTCTTTGTTCTTACGAAATTCAACTGCCTTTCAATGTTTTGCCATGGTTCCCTTGACTCTCTACACCTATCCTAGAGCAGGATGACATAATGATTAAACCCGAAACATGAGGTTTTTCACATGGAACACTTTATATACATATATCAGCAAGGCTAGAGTTGTGACACTTCCCCATTATCACTCACTTCTTTCGCACCTCCTTTAGTGAAGAACACCTACTTTTTCACCTCCATTAGAGAAGAACACCTACTCGGGGGGCGTCATGGCAGCCCCCATGGATCATAGCCTATATGCCGTATACGATGGATAGTAAAGAAGGGGGTCTGCATAACGGAGTTGCACTGTAGGTGCGATAGGTGGAAAAGGAGCAGCCTTGGCCTGTAATCAGCAACTGATAAGATTGTATTATTGATTTGAGGAGGCAAACAAAGACAGATATCTCCACAGAACAATATTGACTCCTGGGTTTCATTTGTTGTCTACCGTTAGCTTTTATCTGACCAAATAAAAAAAAGATAAAAAAGACTGACCCTAGGGGTCGGTGGTGATTCTTTGATCTCCAAGTGAAGTAAGAATGTGGAGATAAAGTTTATGTAATTGGGCCAACAGCTCTGCGAGTGGTTTTAGACTGTCAGAGAGACTTCAGCGATTCGCTAAGTCATTCTGCACTGATGATAAATGCACATTAGTATATACCCATGCCGTATATATACTGTAAATACGCACCGTTTACTGTATACCCATGCCGTAAATACTGTAAATACGCACCGTTTACTGTATACCCATGCCGTATATACTGTAAATACGCACCGTTTACTGTATACCCATGCCGTATATACTGTAAATACGTACCATTTACTATATACCCATGCCGTATATACTGTAAATACGCACCGTTTACTATATACCCATGCCGTATATACTGTAAATACGCACCGTTTACTGTATACCCATGCCGTATATACTGTAAATACGCACCGTTTACTATATACCCATGCTGTATATATACTGTAAATACGCACCGTTTACTATATACCCATGCCGTATATACTGTAAATACGCACCGTTTACTATATACCCATGCCGTATATACTGTAAATACGCACCGTTTACTACATACCCATGCCGTATATATACTGTAAATACGCACCGTTTACTGTATACCCATGCCGTATATACTGTAAATACGCACCGTTTACTATATACCCATGCCGTATATATACTGTAAATACGCACCGTTTACTGTATTCCCATGCCGTATATACTGTAAATACGCACCGTTTACTATATACCCATGCCGTATATACTGTAAATACGCACCGTTTCGGCATATGACGTAAAAGTACTGTACGGACCAGCGGTCCGTACATTAAAATACGGACCACCTTGTCGTACACATTTATTAAAATTTTGCTTGTTAAGAAAAATGAAATTGATTTTTTTTTTTAAATTTCGGGTATATAGTAAATATATAACGTCCAACCATGCTTGTACAAGTCACAGAACTCGATGATAATTTACTCATGTAGAGTTAGAATACATCCCAAGAAACCCGTTTTGACTAAAAATTGACACCATTTAAAAATTACCAGGTGGCGCCACTGTGAATTGTAGGATATGCCTTTAAGAAAGAAATTGATGAGTATTTGGTCTGTGCCTCGTTCGCCATCGAGTTTGGAGTGCGCAGTAATATGAACAAGGCTATAGCCGAGTGAATATTCTGAAGCACTCCAAACGAGATGGTGAACAGGGACTCACACCAAGCACGAATATGTTTCTGAATTTATCTTAGCCTGGAAATATTCATTTCTTTATCACCCGTTGAGAACGAGTTACCGTTCTCGCAAGCCTGCTGAGAACGAGTTCGTAATGCTGAGCCTATGGACGTTTATTCCAGGCTAAGATAATGACTGGTTTCAGATACAAGCGGCTGTATGCTCCGAGGAGTTGACGCGCAGTAATCTGACGAGTTTTTCTCAGTCTCTGTGAAGCATTAAATTCCACAAGAGACATTTTTTCACTTTTTTTTTTCTGACCCCAACTGACATCCCTGTTCCTATAGGACATATAGCTATTGTGTTATGGAAGCGGCCATCTTGCACCCCCCCCCCCCCCTCTCCGCACATCTGATGCTTAACAAAACTCCAGTTATAAATGGATTTTATTGGGAATTTTTTTTTTGGTTTACAGTCAAGGGTTTTGGCCTTGTCTCACGATTATCTATAGATTATGACATCAGAAAATTGGGGTTTTCCCCCGACTGCAGTGGCACTATTTTACAATTTGCTGGTGGATGATGGTCGAAATAGCAAATACTCTGTTCCCTGTAGCATAAACACTAGTTTGAAAAGAAAAGATTGCGGATAGTTTCATTTGCAGAGTAAACGTGGTGCACACTGTAAGGCTACTCAAAATTATTAAAAAAAAACTTGTTTCTCATCACCGCGCGCTTCAGCAAAAACGATTTTAGAACATTTCTTTTAAGAAGAACCTTGATAGAAATTATCTAGGTTCATCTTATTTATACAAAAAAAATAGAAACCTTCTGAAATCATTTTTCTAATGCGCCCGGTGTTGAGAAACAAGTTTGTATTTTTGAGTGGCCTTAGCTGCAGACCACGGCACATGCGCAGTTTCCACTTCCTGTTAGCTACAGACCTCAACACATGCGCAGTTTCCACTTCCTGTTAGCTCACAAGGACAGTCCTTCTTCTCCCTCCTCTGTCCGAACCAGATCCACGATAACGAGTCTATAAGAGAGTCCACGTGTAGTTTTTTTGTCAATTGTCGGCTGTTATATGTAAAGACGTTACAAAAAGTGAAATCTATTTGGCGGGACTATTTGGCGGGACGTGAGGGACTGCGGAGGTTAGAGCAGGTGTGTGATGGGGCTCGGACAGAGAAATACGTCGAGTGGGAGACGGGGGTGTTGTTAAAAAGACGGAGAGGTATTTATATCCATGACGTTTATATCGTAAATACGCACTGTTTCGCCGTATAGCATACTATCATGAAACATCACGAAATTTCATATGATTGTTTGTATGGCATGAGTTGTCTTTGCGGAATGATATCACAAAGCGGAGCTGAGTGATATCTGTAGCAGAAAACAATGAATGGCATATAAACAATTATATGAAATTGAGTGATGTTTAGATTTGATCCTACCCTGTCACATGTTTTTAACTTCATATGTTACCAGTGGCATATAAATATTTTATGGCATAACCGTGGCATACAGTCACACCATGTTAAGTCTATGGAGATCTATATGCGGGGTAGGATAAAAGTATTAAACTAAAGAAGAAACCAGCAAGTTTTGGTCAAAGTCGTCATTCTCTACGAGTTTGATGCGGAGTGAATATCGTAGCATTGAAACCAGTTGGAGAATGACTTCTTTGACCAAAACGAGTTGCTTTCTGTATTTATCTCACCCCTGTATACACTTAAAGAATGGGCAACAAATAGGATACAGACCATGGAGAACGGACTGCAATACTTGAATGGGCATGGAGAACGAGTTCCCAATGTTAAGCCTATGGGCATTTATTCCAGGGGTGAGATAATTTATTACATACCCATGCAGTATACTTGATAATTACGTACTGCTGCTGCCTATGCAATATAAATTGTATACTGAACCCTGTGCAGTACTTAGAAGGAAACCCACGAGATGAGAATAACTTTGTCCGTACTCCACCGAGTTTGACTGCGGAGTAATCCACGAAGCGAAGCTGAGTGAATTACATAGCGGTCAAACGAGGTGGAGTACAGACCAAGTTATTCTCATCGAGTGGGTTTCTGATTTTATCTCACCCCGTATAACATCATTTATTCCTGGAATAACTCGCCAAATATGCCATTGAGTATTAGATACGATACTTTCACGGCCGTGGAGTACGAGTTCCTAACGTTAAGCCTATGGAAAAAAAATACCGGGGTGAGATAAACTGTTATACTGCACACATTGAAACATCAGCAGTGTGTTGGCTTTCAATAGACATGTCTTCTATGCCAACATATGGTAAGATTTGAATAATTTTTTAAGTATATGATACATATAGAACGACCCACCATGCTTGTACATGCTACGAAACTCGATGGGAATTGATGTTATGTTTTTTACGGAACAAAGCCCCAGGCAGAGTTCCGTAAAAATCAACAATTCGCCATCTCGTTTTGTAGCATGTACAGCGTGGTCAGGTCGTGCTATATAAGTACAGGGTTCCGTACCACAGTGTACTGCACACGTTGACCACACATTGCTATGTGTACTGCACATGTTGATGACATGTTACTATGTGTACTGCACACGTTGACAACATGTTACTATGTGAACTGCACGTGTTGCCACATGTTGCTATGTGTACTGCACATGTTGACCATACGTTGCTATGTGTGATACACATATTGCTACATGTTGCTATATATACTGAACACGTTGACCACATGTTGCTATGTGTACTGCACATGTTGCTATGTGTACTGCTCATGTTGCCACATGTTGTTATGTGTACTGAACACGTTGACCACACATTACTATGTTTATTATATACCCGTGCACGAAACTGACGCCTATACTGTATGAAAGTATTATTCAGATATTATATGTATGTGCACGAAATTCAGTGTACGGGCACCGGGTGCGCGAAACAGGAAGCAGTTAGCTTGTTCCTGCCCACATATTTCACATATGAACCAGCGAAAAAAAATGTAAGGCATCGTTTAAGTATCGACTATAAGTATACACAATTAAAACCTGTGAAAGTGGTGCACAAATACATTAATAAATACAAAACATCGAGATAAAAAGTTAAAGATATAATTAAAACTAGCATGCCATAGCAAAGAACTTGGCAATAACGCCACGTAATACAAGGCCGACAGTCAGCTTGCAAAATATAAACAACCAATGACGTCACGACGTTGCAGGGAGAGTGATAGCGGAGGGTTGTAGCAGAGATTAATAAGCGCAAGCACCAGGGAAGTACAGTATATCACAATGTGATGGTTACGTCGTTATTTCTAATCGGTCCCGTTTTGATAGTGTATTTCTGCAACAACCCGAGTTCTAGCCCTAGCGACAACGGGAGACACTGCACCGCTCCGCAGTTAGTGAATCGAGCGAGGCAGTGTGATAACAATGCGCTGGTTATGGACAGATCTCAATCTTTCTCGGAGTAGACCAGTCGGCAACAAGCTAAATATGGCTCACTCGCCCAGCATATGCTTTTCCCCTAGCCTTAATAAAGTAAGACAAAGAATGTGGTAGGAGAGTGAGACGTTGATGACGTCACAGGCGCAAGCCTTGCTTTGAAGACGAGAGCGACGTTGTTGCGAAAACCAAGGTACGAGAGTACACGATTCTCTGCCCGGCGACTTCGATAATGGCGTTTAGGTAAATATTTAACTAATTCTAACGATTTGAGGGTATATAATAAAAAGAATACAGTCTAGGCTTCGAGTGACGTTGTTTTATACGCGGTCCTAGGTCCAGTTTTACGTCCTGAGCTCGTAGAGCGAAGGACGTAAAACTGGACCTAGGACCGCGTATAAAACAACGTCCACGAAGCCTTAGCCAGTATTCTCTAAGTACTGAACACGTTGACCACATGTTGTTATGTGTACTGCACATATGGCCAAATATTGCTATGTGTACTGCACATGTTGCCACATGTTGCTATGTGTACTGCATATGTTGACCACATGTTGCCATGTGTACTGCACATGTTGACCACATGTTGCTATTTGTACTGCACATGTTGACCACACGTTGCTATGTGTACTGCACATGTTGACCACACGTTGCTATGTGTACTGCACACGTTGACCACATGTTGCTATGTGTACTGCACATGTTGCCACATGTTGCCATGTGTACTGCACATGTTGACCACATGTTGCTATGTGTACTGCATATGTTGACCACATGTTGCTATGTGTACTGCACACGTTGACCAAATGTTGCTATGTGTACTGCATATGTTGACCACATGTTGCTATGTGTACTGCACACATTGACCACACGTTGCTATGTGTACTGCACACGTTGACCACATGTTGCTATGTGTACTGCACACGTTGACCACATGTTGCTATGTGTACTGAACACGTTGACAACATGTTGCTATTTGTACTGCACATGTTGCCACATGTTGCTATGTGTACTGCACATGTTGCCACATGTTGCTATGTGTACTGCACATGTTGCCACATGTTGCTATGTGTACTGAACACATTGAAATACCAGTATTACCGTGTATTTATAATGTTACATGATGGGCGGGGTCGGCTTTTCACTTGTTACTGAGAAATATCACACTCTCCAAGCATCGGTCCAGGTTTCATGTAAAACCTGTAGGAAAAGCGACCGTTACCTATAGCCTGTGGATGAAGGAGGCCGTGGATCTTACTTAGTGTAGCTCTGGTGGCCAGTGTACCCAGGCCCCTGTCTGTTAAGGGTTAACGACCCCGCTCTCGTCGGTCCCCTCCACTTGTCATGTCCGACAATAGACGAGCATTCCGTCAAATGTAATCACCGGGTAATCACAGTGTAATCAGCGAGGTGATTGGCGCAGAGACTGGTGAATGACTGCGGGCACAGTGAGCTGGTGGGTCGGCTTACACTGAGTGGTGGGTGTCAGGTGGCCAGTGTAACCCACCCTTTATCCTACCCCTAATAAAAAACTCCATAGGCTTAACATTGGGTCACTGTATTCAGTCTGGAGTTTAGAAAAATGAAAAATATCACTCTAGTGGGATACACTTGACAAATGACGTCATTTGTTAATGTAGAAGTGATTTCAACGGGCGGGGTAGGATAAATTCTAAACCAAACTCGAGTTAGTCATGTTATTGTTCATCGCACTCCGGCAAGATCGCGTAATTTACTGCTCTCGGCTTTGCCTCGTGCAGTAATACGCGATCTTGCCGTCGCACGATGAACAACAACACGACTGACTCTTGTTTGGTTTCTCCATAGTATCCGACACAGCTCCCACTGAGGGGTAGACTGGCCTCAGTCCCTGTACCCGACACAGCTGGCTCACTCCCACTGAGGGGGAGAAACATCATGGTTACTTGTACGCACCCTATACGTATAATACATTTACTATATACCCATGCCATATATACTGTAAATACGCACTGTTTACTGTATACCCATGCCGTATATACTGTAAATACGCACCGTTTACTATATATCCATGCCATATATATACTGTAAATACACACCATTTACTATATACCCTTGCCGTATATACTGTAAATACGCACCGTTTACTATATACCCATGCTGTATATACTGTAAATACGCACCGTTTACTATATACCCATGCCGTATATACTGTAAATACGCACCGTTTACTATATACCCTTGCCGTATATACTGTAAATACGCACCGTTTACTATATACCCATGCTGTATATACTGTAAATATGCACCGTTTCTCCATATAAAATAAAAATACCAGTGGTCCGTACAGGAAAATACTGACTACCTTCCCATACACATTTATTAAGATATTGGTTGTTAAGCCAAATAAAATTAATGATTTTTTAAAGATTTTAGGTATATAATATAGTAAATATATAATGTCCAACCATGCTTGTACAAGTCACAGAACTAGATGATAATTTACAGTTTGTACGGAACTGAACCATGAGTTAGTCCCTTTATACCCTCCTCTGGGACGTTGAATAAACAAACCAAAGCAATCCTGGTGGATGAAGGCGGAACTAGCAATCACTCTGTGCCCCTGATACCGGCCCATGTTGACATTCCGTGCGGCATATGTGACCCTCCTGGGCGATATTCCCACACATGTCGGGCACTTTCCCACGCACATCAGGCACTTTCCCACGCTCATTATCTCACTGTGGATGTTTTCTTAACGAGCACGAACCAGCCCAGAAAAGGAAGACAGAGTTGTACCCACCCCAGATTCATCGTGAAGGTGTTGACAACAAAGAAAGCCTAGAACTAAGGCCACTCAAAAAAACAAACTTGTTTCTCATCACCAAGCCATGAAAAATATGAGAGGGCGCTTTTTTTTTCTTTCTTTTTTTTTGCTATATTAAAGATGGCTTTTGAAGTGCCATAAAATGGGCTTCAGACAGTAAAACCCCGCATAAGCGGACACCCTCCGATCCGGGCCAAAGTGGCCGCTTACGCAGGGTGTCTGCTTACAAAGGGTTTCCAGATCTTTATTGCCTATACATTTAATGCATCCCTGACATCAGGAGCTTTAATTTGATACTAAATACACATACCTTTCCTAATTTCTATCAAGGTTCACCTATTTTTTTTTTTTTTAAATCTTCTAAAATCGTGTTTTCTGATGCGTGCGGTGATGAGAAACAAGTTGGTTTTTTTAGTGGCCTAATAAGAAATTATCTTTATACCACACAGGGAGAAGGCATACATGTAGAACCCCGCGTCAACGGACAGGTTTTTCAGAGCATGCTTGCACGAGCTGTATACGGCATATAGCCTATGATCCATGGGCGCCGCCATGACGCCCCCGACTAGGTATTCTTCACTAATGGAGGTGAAAAAGTAGGTGTTCTTCATTAATGGAGGTGAAAAAATAGGTGTTCTTCACTAATGGAGGTGAAAAAGTAGGTGTTCTTCACATATGGAGGTGCTAAAGAAGTGAGTGATAATTGGGAAGTGTCACAACACTAGCCTTCCTGACAAATGTTTATAAAAGTGTTCCATGTGAAAAAACACTATGTCCTGGGTTTAATCATTATCTCATCCTGTTCTGGGATGGGTGTAGAGAGTCAAAGGAACCATGGTAAAAGATTGAAAGGCAGTTGAATTTTGTAAGAACAAAGAGCAAAATAAAGGTTCTGTCCCCCTTAGGGGCCGGCCATACTGCTGGCCACCTAGTGACTGCTTCATGAACTAACAATGGCTCTTTCCGCTATACATCACCTAGAGACAAGAGTGGCCGTAAATAGATTTCCAGCGTGCTTCCAGAAAACTATCCCTTCACTATCTGTGTGCTATTCTCTGTTCTAGTGGAAAAGGAGCAGGGTGCCAGTGTCTTAGAAGCATGCTCAACTGACCATGACCAATCACTCAAGACCGAAATACCTGATTGACCCACTGGTGCTTGATATGTTTGGATCCTAGGGTCAGGCAGTTGCAGAAATGACAAGTTAACTGAGTGCAATTAGGTTACAGAAAACTATCCATGCTCCGATTGTAACCCAAACCTTTTATACTTATTCATTTATAATTGCACGCTAATTCATCAATGATGAACATACCATTTGTTCCACTGCGCAAAAACCACCAGTTTATATATTTATACAACCGGCGTATATAGATATGATTTTCCATATACAAGGTAGTCCTATTTACTGTTGTGTATGCGCCTCATCTATAGACGTGTAAAATGTATACGACCCGCGTATACATGTCCCGCACACGATATTTCTCTTCATATACGCTTTGCAGTAAATACAGCCATTATGCTGACGTAAAGAAGAGGGAACGTGTCGATATACAGCCGATACATGCACTTACATGATAGTGTATTTATGAATAAACT
The DNA here is from genome assembly GCA_950022655.1 of Alentia gelatinosa. NCBI lineage: Eukaryota > Metazoa > Annelida > Polychaeta > Phyllodocida > Polynoidae > Alentia > Alentia gelatinosa. Next base: position 4,550,461 of record OX465589.1, read on the forward strand.
GGTGGTTTTCGCGCAGTAGAACCCCGCATAAGCGGACATGTTCTGTTCCACGCCAAAGTGTCTGCTTGCGCGGGGTGACCGCTCACATGGGGTGTCCGTTAGGCAGGGTTCTACTGTACTGCACCTACTACATCAATATCAGGCATGGGATTTCTCAGGATTTCAAGATTTGTTAACGTCCCCAAGGGTTATTCTTGAGAATAACGTATATCCGAGGAGAAAATAGGTGCACATACATGTATACTAAATATATAATGTTATGATGTGTTGGTATCTTGTGCAGAGGTCATCAATTAATAGAGAAAGATTCACATTTTAGCTTAAATACTGGAGAGGATATTCTGTGCTTGCGATGCTCCGACTAGCAAACCCTAACAGACTGGAACGTGTTGCAAAGAAGACCAGTGTTTTTGTTAATGGTTTCTCCACTATATTTTTTTCTGTGTGTGGTTGCAACTTCCTGTGGGGACTCGCTAGCTGGCAAATACGCAAATACGATGTGGTTTTCTTCACTGGCTGCCTCTTGAGTGTAGTAGAAGTAGGCCAAGTTAGTGTTAAATGACATCTACCGCCTACAGCCGACTCCATTAAAGCCAATACCCACTGAACGATTTCGTTTCCAACGATTAACTCCCTGAATCGTCAGGGTTATTTATACATCGAGTTGACTATTCCCACAACGTATATGGCAGCCATTAGCATGAGTTAATCGTAAGCAAATTCTGTCCACACTGGACGACGGACTGCGTAAATCATGAGCGATTTAGGGCCACCAATAAAGGAACAAGTAATAAATCTCAGTATATGGGAGTTAAATCGGTGAGCTGGCCTCAGTCTGTTTGTGGCATGGGCATTTCTGCTCACCCAGCGACTAATTAAGGGCCATAATTGGTAGGAACCAGGGGGGGTATTTCTTAAACTCCGTTGTCGGCGACAACGGGAAGGAACACGTTCCTTAATTTATCGGTCCCGATTTCGGAACATTGGACTGCAATTTGTCGGCGATAAAGGTACATCGCCATGGGGGGGATTTCCAAATCTTAGGCAAATTACTGTAGGGGGGTGTCACGTTGGCCGACACATTTTCTAGGCCTCATTCATGTTCCGAAATCCTACAGTGTGTATTGGCTTTTAGGATGCCTTGCCTGAGACAAATTGCCGTCCGTTTGTCGCCGACAAAGGTACATAAATGTTCCGAAATTGGAAGATGGGCATTGGCCTTAAAGCCGGATTCCCATCTACTGATTTATTGTTGAACGATTAGTTCCCAAATCGTATAGGAATTGGTCACTTTGTCGCAGGCAAATTACGTAACCTTTGCTCGACCCGCGGCCCTCGAGGAGAGGGGCTGGTGGGTATTAGTCCTAAGGAAATCAGTCCATACCTACCGACATATATACTTACACTGATAAAATCGGTGTATGGTCCACTAATCGCTGGGGAGGTCAAAAACCACAACGTGTCGGCGACAAAAGGACATCTGAAGGAGGTGGTTCACTAATCACTGGTTAGCCTTGCCTAGCTGTCCTACATCTACCGACTCCGTTAGGATACCTCGCCTGAGACAAATTACGTTTGTTGCCGACAAAGGTACATAAATGTTCCGAAATTGGTAGATGGGCATTGACCTCAACTGTGTAAATACATGTCGGAGAAGTAGACCACAAACCGAATACATGTACCACTGCGGTATCTGTGGTGGTCTAAGTTTATTCACCACCACAATCCCTTATCTCAGTCATAATTAAATAGATTACCTACTTTTCACTACTACAGGAAACTATCTTATCGCCTACATACCAGACTATAAGGAGAAGGTATTCAGCTATTTATAAACTTACACGTTTTTCCCACACACACACTTGATTCGCCAGTATGCCAGTGAGATAAATATATAGTTCACATGTGACTTCGAAACTGTTTTTTATTATTCCCTTGTCTATAAGCCAAGTTTGGTGGTTTATCACAATTATCACATTTTTTAAATTTTATTTACATTTCCCAATGTATATTTATCTTGTTTACATTCCCAATCCAGTCTTTTGATCATATAGTTATAGTGTAAGTTTTTGATTAGGAACATTCGTTAAACTAGGAGTTGATGATATGTTCATCATTGGTGAACGAGCGTGCAATTATAAATGAATAACAATTGAAAGGTTTGGGTTACTTTCAGTATATATGGATCGTTTTCTATAACCCACTTGCACCCAGTCAACTTGACATTTCTTCAACTACCTAAGTCTAAGATCCAAATATATCAAGTACCAATAGGTCATTTAGATATTTTGGTCTTGAGTGATTTGCCATGGTCAGTTGGGCACACTTCTAAGACCCTGAGACACTGGCACCCTGCTCCTTTGCCAATAGCACAGTGAGTAGCACATGGTTAGTGAAGGGATGGTGTTTGTACACTAAGCTGGAACCCTATGTGACCTATCTAACCTTTAGGCAACGTATATAATTGAGCAAGCACGCTCTAATAAAGAAAATCAGAATAAAATACACTACAGTTAATAATCCCAATGTCGTGGGTCTTTGTGGGTTTGATTCCTCTGCAGCCACTCTTCTCCTTCATCCCAAGCAGTGGTAGACTTACTGCTATATCAAAGGCCAATCCTTCTCATACCATGTCTATGTGGTGTGGGAAGTAAAAGAACTCTCACCTTGGTAAATGTGTAGGGGTGAGGTTTCTAACTGAATTCATCACATAGATTCGATCACCACCCTTATGGTGTAAAAGAACCTTGAGAAAGTCTGGTAAGAACCTGTAATGGTTAACTGGACGTTAAATCAAACCAACATGAAGATCTAAAGAGCTTTAGTTGATCATGTTATCCTAGGGCACAACGTAGTGCCCTAGGCCCTTAGGAACATCAATTCCTCTTCAGGACTAAAGTAAGTACCTCGTGTAATTATCTATTTGGAGAATACACGAGTATAGAGTAAAATGAGCACTAAATATTCATGTTATCGAGTACTTATATGAATGTCATACATGACATATACACAGACTAATACATCTGTGCTAGTTTCCGGGTATTTTTGGTGTGCCTTTTTTTACACTAAATTAGCCTGATATCAGAGATAAAGAGTGGCGATAATAAGTAGGATTCAGACATGTTGCGGCTGTTTTATAGACCCTCTCACCCTCTGTGCTGCTACAGAGTTTGTCCCTTTCTGGGTCGTGGGTGTGCTTTGGGTGTAGACTGGCTTCAGTCCCTGAGTGTGTGCTACCCTCCTATATGGCACATGGCCTATGATCCATGGGTGCCGCCATGACGCCCCCCCGAGTAGGTGTTCTTCACTAATGGAGGTGAAAAAGCAGGTGTTCTTCACTAATGGAGGTGCAAAAGAAGTGAGTGATAATTGGGAAGTCTTACAACTCTAGCCTTGTTCACATATGTATATAAAGTGTTCCATGTGAAAAACATTATGTCTTGGGTTAAATCATTATCTCATCCCCCTCTGGGATGGGTGTAGAGAGTCAAAACAACCATGGTAAAACATTGAAAGGCAGTTGAATTTCATAAGAACAAAGAGCCAGAATATAGATCTGTCCCCCCAAGGGACCTGCCAAACTGGTAGCCACCTAGTGACTGCTTCATGAACTAACAATGGCTCTGTCCCCTATACTGCCTACCGCCACCGGGCACAGCCCTCACCCCTCTCATAAGATCTCACACTCTCTAAGGGATATTCTGTACAAGGTTCTCACTGCGCTCTATGGGAGAAGAAATCTTAACGAACTAGGCTTAGAGCCTTGAGAATCCACTGGCACACAGTATTCCCGCTAGGTGGCATCATTGAGATTATAGGAATCTTTGGGTTGCATTGATGTACGTTTTTAGCACAGGAGGCAGGTCAGTGGATTCTCAAGGCTCTAAGCCTAGTGCGTTAAGAATTCTTCTCCATAGAGCTTAGTGAGAGTGTCAATAAAGAAAATGTTGAAAAAAAAGAAAAGAATACGACTTAGAAAGCGTGAGATCTTATGAGAGGGGTGCACCGCCCTCATCCCTCCCCTTACACTTCCCTAGGCCTGGCTGATACTTTGATTCCGGAGCCAGTGAGGGGAACCTTACACATTGTAATATATTCCAATCATGCAATATATGTTCATAATCAAAGACCTGATCAAGTCTACTTTAGGTTGGGTAAAATACAGGATAAACGCAGAGTTGTAAGATAAGGCAGAGGGATGTATCTCATTAATAATTTTACCAATTATTTTGACGTACTAAGACAGTCAGCCCGTTTTCGTATTATTATATATACCTAAAAATGACGAAATTCTAGCTAGTCACGTGATCACATACCCCTATACATACGTCATGGGTAGCAGGGGCAGTATGTGTAGGTCATACGGCCATAGGTATATAATGATATATTCTAATCATTCAATATATGTTCATAATCAAAGACTTGATCAAGTCTACTTTCGGTCGGGTAAAATACATGATAGACGCAGAGTTGTGTGTCAAGGAGCGGCCTGGGGGTTTATCCAGACCGAGTTCCAGCTGTGACCCACAAACAGTGCCCTGTGACAGGCGATAGTTCGCTGTACTGCTTCACGTCTGTCTGCGTCACCGACGAGTTTTAAGCCCAATACACATCTACCGATTCAGGGTAGAACGATTAGTTCCCAAATCATATAGGAGTCGGTGAAATTGTCCCAGGCGAATTGTGTAATACTTCGGCCCGTGTCGGCCACCCAATCAGGGGCCATTTACCCATGTTCCGTTGTCGGGGACTGGATTTTGTCAGCATATTGATAAACTTTGGTGGCCGATAGTTCTCCCTACTGATTCATGTCTGTCTGCCTCACTCACGAGTTTTAAGCCCAATACACATCTACCGATTCAGGATTGTCGTTACTTGTTCTCGTACGCACCCTATACCATACCTATAAAGCCCAATACACATCTACCGATTCAGGGTTGTCGTTACGTTTTCTCGTACATACCCTATACCTATAAAGCCCAATACACATCTACTGATTCAGGGTTCAACGATTAGTTCCCAAATCGTATAGGAGTCGGTGAGCTTGTCCCAGGCGAATTGCATTATACTTTGGCCCGTGTGGGCCACCCAATCAGGGGCCATTTACCAAAGTTCTGTTGTTGGCGATAGATTTAGATAGTGATTTAGGAACATAAAACCACAATTTATTGGTGACAAAATAACATCTGAAGGAGGTGGATCACTAATCATTGCCTGACACTTGCCTAGCTGTCCTACATCTACCGACTATGGCTGACCCTGTTAGGATGCCTGGCTGGAGACAAATTACTGTACTACTTCTTATCCAACCCCTAATAAAAAAACACCATAGTCTTAACATAGGAAAATTTTATGTGGCATGCAGTAACATAAAGTGTTTTTTTATGTACCTAGAGAAATAAAAGAATTGACCAATTAGCGATCAGGAATTATTCACCTGTGAAATAGTTCCGACTGCAGAGAAAAATTCTGACCAGTGTCAAACATGGCAATTTACGTATTCATAAATGGATTTCGGTGAGGGTTTGCATATTTCCTAATACTGTAAAGTCGTTGAGACGAGGTAGGATAACTTCTATACCAAACTCGAGTTACCTGGTCAAGGTTTATACCACTCCGGCCAGGTCTCATACTCACTGCACTCAGCTATCACTTCGTGCAGTAATACGCGACCTATCTGTCGTTTTATAAACCTTGACTAGGCTAACTATCGTTCAGTCTCTACTAATTATCTCACCCCAGTATTTTTGTCCATAGGTTTAGAGTAAGGAACTCGTACTCCACGCCTGTGAAGGTATTGTAGCCAATACTCAATGGCTAATTTGGTGAGTTATTTCATCAGTAAATGATGTTATACGGGGTGAGATAAGATCAGAAACCCAAGAGATGAAAATAACTTGGTCCGCACCTCACTGAGTTTGCCGAATAATTCACGAAGCGAGATTCTGTACTCGAACCCAATTTCATCGTTTAAAGTCACATTGACTATTGGGATAACATTTGTGAAATAATCCCCCATTGGATTTCTTTCCTAAATGCCCCATGGACATTTTATACGGGTTCCCAATGTTAAGATTACGTAATTCGCCTGTGACAAGTTCACCGACTCCTATACAATTCTGGAAATAGTCATTCAAACATGAATCGTGATGCGTATTGGGCTTTACTGGAACACAATCCCTTCATCTAAATTGTAGGTTCTATTTCCCTGAGACATGTTTTCCTTCTTGCTAATATTGGGGACATTTGCCCCTAAAAAGATAAAGAATCTCATGAGATTCTGTACCCTGTGAAATACATAAATCCCCCCTGTGAGAATTCCACTTCAGCATTTGTTTTTTTATTGTGTGATATAGCAGAATATACTGGGTTCCTTCCTATATCCTGTGTATTAACATCTCTCTGTGCCTTACTGGGTGACTTAAACCGCTTAGCTGGCTGAGGTATATTTTTGTGACTCACTCTAGCTTTTGTAAAGGATATGGCTGCGAACATTTACTCGTACAATGAAACCCAACGGCGGAAGGTTCTCATTTAATCCCTGCGGAATTTTAGGCTCAGAGAGATTAGAAACTTCTGAAATAACCACACGACTTGTGAAGACTGACCTATTTCTGGATGGTCCCCCAGACCAACAAGTCTGAACCAAACGGCCTACATTTGCTATTCAGATTTAAAGCAGGGATGCCTGGTTGTAGGATTTTGTCTACATGTAGGATTTTCTTGTTAGTCCCAAAGATATGAAAATTCAAGAAATTCTGTGTTATTAGAACAATATAGACTCCAGATTCCCAAAAAAATTTAGATCTTAGATAAACCTGTTCTGTAATCTTTCAAAATTCTGAATTCAGCTACCCCCAGCACTCTCAGTTACAGGGCTTATGGATCCCAGTGCTCCAACCTACGGCTGTAGGATGGTCGGATTCTTGTGGGAAATGCTCTTACGGACAAGGGCAAACTTGAATACTAGCATCTGATTGGCTTAAAATGTGTCATGTGAGAATAGAGTTATTAAAGCATTACCAAGTCGAAAAGAAAATACCAGAGGAAGCCTAATGAACTTGTAAAGATATTCTGCAGAATATAAAACTTATTGTGTGTAGTAATCTTTCTTAAATGATTTTCTTTGAAGAGTACCCCATTTAGTGCAGAACTACACATGTACCCACTCTCATAGCAGATATCTAGCTATCTTATACTACCAGTCTATGCCCAAGGATATGCTAGGAGAGTGATGGGGATTCCCCATACACCATTTATGCTTTTAGGTGATACATAGACTGGCCTCGGTCCCCATGTAGGATTTTTTCTTGACCCCCACTGGCATCCCTGTTAGAGGCATATCCTACAATTCACGTAGACTGATGGTGATTTTTAGCATTGTCAATTATCTATCAAAACTGGTTTCTTGGGATTCATTCGAATTCTGAAAGAGTGATTTTAATGTGTTGTCCAGTTTATCAAATTCGAATAGGTATTATAGGCTAAATTTCATTTGCTTGATATACATAGGAAATATAGTGAAAAATATGGTTTTCTTCAATTCTTTCAAAAACAAGGATGGTGACCTATTGTTTTTAAAACTTAAATATGTAGTACTATACGTATACTATATTCTGTGAAAGATTTAGGAAACTGACATGGGTTTTATTATGTGAAAATCAATTTCTTAGAATTTCTATATATTCTTTTATCAAATTGTCATAATATCGAGCTCTAAATAAAAAGGCTAGCACGGTGAACCCCAATTTTTAAGTTTTACTAGAACACTTAGAGATCATCATATTCAAATTTCAGGAAAATTATATGGGTTTTGATTTTCAAGCCAGATTGTCTGATATGCCTTTAAAGCCCAATACATTTCTACCGATTTTGGAACATTCATGTACCTTTGTCACCGACAAAGGAACGGTAAAATGACAAGTCGAAGTACACTTCTATTTTTATCCAATTCTCAAAAAAAAAAACTCGAATTTTTTTATTTTTTGTTTAAATTTGATATTCCCAGTTTGACATCATGGAGCACACATAGATTATGGAGAAACCAAACAAGAGTTAGTCATGTTGTTGTTTATTGCACGGCGGCAAGATCGCATATTACTGCGCGAGGCGAAGCCGAGAGCAGTAATATGCGATCTTGCCAGAGTGCGATGAACAATAACACGACTAACTCGAGTTTGGTTTAGAATTTATCCTACCCTGCCCGTCTAAATTACTTCTACATTAACAAATGACGTCATTTGTCAAGTGTATCCCACTAGAGCGATATTTTTCATTTTTCTGAACTCCAGACCGAATACAGTGACCCAATGTTAAGCCTATGGTGTTTTTTATTAGGGGTAGGATAAAGAAGTAGCCAGCACTAGACAAAGTATTATTACCATTCAGCTGATACCACAACCTCCTAGATGATGATGTAATGATGAAACAACTGCATCCTGTATTTGATGTGGTAACTATGGATCACAAATAAAGAAATTAAACTCAGGCACCTGGCTGTAAAGCTTTTTTGTTCGTATTTTATTTATTGAAGCAATCAATTTTATTTAGGCGAGTTTACAAACATTGATTCCTTTGTGTGATGAAACATCAGCAAAACAAAAACCCTGTGGTATTGATTATCAATTTTCATTGCAGTCATGATATTGCTCCTTTTAAAAAAAATCTTTATTGCGGTATTTTAGTGAAGGTAATATAATTAATTAAATTGTAGTTCCAATCTCACTATTTTATCATCTCACACTTCAGAAAGCACTGGATTCATAATCCCAAGGTTGTCAGACTTTGTGGGTTCGAGTCCCACTGCGGCCACCTTTCTCCTTCACCCCCTGCAGTGGTAGATTTACTGCTATATCAAAGACCAGTCCTTCTCATACCATGTCTATGTGGTGTTGTGTACAGCCACCTTTCTCCTTCACCCCAGCAGTGGTAGATTTACTGCTATATCAAAGACCAGTCCCTCTCTAGATTCAGTAAATTTGATAGAACATATTGGACGTTAAACTACCCAAACAAACAAAAACGTCAGCACAGAGATGCCTACCTCATAAGAATAATTTTATCATCCCTCACTACACACATGCCTACCATGTAAAAAGCGCAGCCGCTATTTAATTATCCTACACTACAGAGATACCTACCATGTAAAAAGCGCGGCCACTATTTTATCATCTCACACCACACAGATACCTCCCATGTAAAAAGCGCGGCCACTATTTTATCATCTCACACAACACAGATACCTCCCATGTAAAAAGCGCGGCCACTATTTTATCATCCTACACCACACAGATACCTCCCATGTAAAAAGTGCAGCTACTATTTTATCATCCTACACCACACAGATACCTCCCATGTAAAAAGCGCGGCCACTATTTTATCACCCCTCACTACACACATGCCTGCCATGTAAAAAGTGCGACCACTATTTTATCATCCCTCACTACACACATGCCTACCATGTAAAAAGTGCGGCCACTATTTTATCATCTCACACCACACAGATACCTCCCATGTAAAAAGTGCAGCTACTATTTTATCACCCCTAACTACAGACATGCCTACCATGTAAAAAGCGCGGCCACTATTTTATCAACTCACACTACAGACATACCTCCCATGTAAAAAGTGCGGCCACTTTTTTATCACCCCTCACTACATACATGCCTACCATGTAGAAATTAGGCCAACTATTTTGAATAATCGTGAGTGTAGTATTGACACAGAGCCGGTTCAGTTTTTCCCCTCGGCGCACCAGGCAATACGGAATGTAGGCCTTGGCAGGTTGTTTCCACATGGCGCAGCGTTAAAACATTCATAGCATGCTTGTGGCGCACAGGCTGCGGTTTCCACGACTTGAGAGCGTCGGGTAGACTTACTCAAGTCTTTAATAATGAACATTTAAACAAATAATAACACTAAATCAGGACGAAATGCATTGTAATATGTTCCCTTTCGCCCACGAGCCCAGGAATCAAAGACTTGTCCAAAAGGCACAAAACCTCCTGCCCAGGAATCAAAGACTTGTCCAAAAGGCACAAAACCTCCTGCCCAGGAATCAAAGACTTGTCTAATAGGCACAAAACCTCCCACCCAGGAATCAAAGAATTGTCCAAAAGGCACAAAACCTCCTGCCTAGGATTCAAAGACTTGTCCAAAAGGCACAAAACCTCCTGCCCAGGAATCAAAGACTTGTCCAAAAGGCACAAAACCTCCTGCCCAGGAATTAAAGACTTGTCCAAAAGGCACAAAACCTCCTGCCCAGGAATCAAAGACTTGTCCAAAAGGCACAAAACCTCCTGCCCAGGAATCAAAGACTTGTCCAAAAGGCACAAAACCTCCTGCCCAGGAATCAAAGACTTGTCCAATAGGCATAAAACCTCCTGTAAGTGTCCCTCCCCTTCAAGTCTTTGATTATGGACATTCGTGATTAAACAAAATTACGATAAAGTATGATGCAGTGTGACTGGTCCAGGAATCAAAGACTTGTCCATTAAGAACGAAACCTCCTGTAGATTACAACCCCCCAGCCGCTCCCTGTAACCCTACACCTATCGCTCCCTCAGTTTCCTGGGGGTTATGTTATCAGAGCAATAAATCTCGCCTGTGGCCATTGAAAATCTCGATCTAATGTTTACAGTTTCAAACCATCGGCCCGCCAGGAAGAGAGGGAACCAGCTGGGGGGTATTTGTAAATTTTTCATTCCATTAGAGTCGATTTGCTAATCCATGGTTGAAAACAAATTTTTTTTTAAACATACCAGTTGCGAGGTAGATATGTCAGGTCAACTAACGAGTAATTTAATCTGGATGTGTCAATGAAGAAAGACCTGGGTGTCACTCTCCCAGCAGATATTCTGACCAGCTTCAAGGATCTCTGCATGGAGAGTGTTGGCGCAAACCACCACCAGAACCCAGACGTGATTACCGATTGTACCAGTCCTAGACTTGCTCAGGTCTTTGATAATGAACATTCATTAAATGATTAAACACAATCAGAATAAAGTTTGTTTTAGTATGCATCCTTCTCTGACTGGCCCATGAATAAAAGACTTGTCCAGTAGTAACAGAACCTCCTGTATATGTCAGCCCCAGTCACTCCATGTAACCTTACACCTCCTCCTACCCCTCCCACTCCCCTCTGCCAGTTCTCTGGCCGCCTGTGTTATCATAACAATAGATTTTGCCTGCTCCTGACTGTGACACGATTGAGATCAAAGTGAGAGGTATCAATCTCCCAGCAGATATCCTGACCAGTAGCCAGGATATCTGTATGGAGAGTGTTGTGAATACTGGAGCTAAACAGCACCAGAAATCCAACACCATTACCGATTGCACGAGTCCCTGTATTCCAGCGAGGGACTGCAGCCAGTCTCCTGTATCCCAGCAAGGAGGGTAGCCATAGGATGCAGGGACTGGAGCCAGTCTACAGTCCCTGTATCCCAGCGAGGAGGGTTGCCATAGGGTGCAGGGACTGGAGCCAGTCTACAGTCCCTGTATCCCAGCGACGAGGGTTGCCATAGGGTGCAGGGACTGGAGCCAGTCTTCAGTCCCTGTATCCCAGTGAGGAGGGTAGCCATAGGATGCAGGGACTGGAGCCAGTCTATAGTCCCTGTATCCCAGAGAGGAGAGTAGCCATAGGATGCAGGGACTGGAGCCAGTCTATACCAGTCCCTGTATCAGGGCTAAGAGGGATGAGTAGGTGGAGGGGATACAGGGACCGAAGCCAGCAGACCTCCCAGTGAAACCTATTAAACCCATAAAAACCTATATTTTGATTCTTGAGCCTTTATTTTTGCAAAGGAATCTATAACCTATAAAAACCTATATTTTTCACTGCCATGTAGATTGATGTGTACAGGAAATCTTAGAAGTTAACTTGACACAAAGTTAGATAGTCAAATGACCAGAAATCCACATTTAAGAGAATATAAAAGTGCCTAAGAATCAACAGTTGGTGTGAATTCTTGCCGGGCTGGCTTGCCTGTTGGAAACTCAACACTCCTATACATACTTGCTTGGTATAACCTGATGAGACAGACATCCTGATGTCCTGCAATTTAGCACTAGGTACCTTTTTTAGAAATCAAGTACTGAAAATAAGCGATTCACTATATTTCAACTCTTATTATGCTGAATATATTAACCCTAAAAACCTATAAAAGTCTATGTTTTGGTCCTTGAAAAACCTGTAAAAACCTATATTTGGATCTTCAAAACCTATAAAAAAAAACCTATATTGAGGAAGCTGGGTACAGGGAGGCCTGTATTAATATATTGTGTAGGGTTGACTTTCTCTGTATACTGCATGATATCAAAATAATCTCAAATCACTAAACTCATATCAAATTTTTTTTAAATGTTTAAGAATCAGATAAGAATACTTCGCCTTGCCATTTAAAGGCACATCTGACAATTTGGATTGAAAATTAAAACACAAGTCATTTTCATGAAATTTGAATATGATGATCTCCAAGTGTTCTAGTACACATATCTAACTTTTTTGGGCCTTGAAAAACCTGTAAAAACCTATATTTTGATCTTCAAACCCTATAAAAAAAAAACGTGTATTGAGTAAGCGGCGCAGTGGGAGGCCTGAGCCAGTCTAACTGCCCCGCTATTCCCCACTCACTGTCCGTACCTGTCTGCAACAGCCATGAATAATCCATTCTCTGTTTACTCATTTGGGAGGGAATGAATCGAAGTATCTCCATGTGCATGATAGGCAAGGAGCTCCGACGGTGAAGTCAAACTACCTGGGAGATGTTTTTAAAACTGAGAACGATATTGACTGAACGACTACGATTAGGACTCAGTACAGCGATACTGGGGTCCGTTTAATAACGTAGGATCGTACATGTAGACCTTTTTCTGTATGCCATAGAGACCCAGGGGCCCGTTGAATAAACTACGAACGACAAAAAAGTATCTGTCTTTGGGGCCATAGTGTTGTATAAAATAATGTGCTGTAAGCATTAGATGTATAGATCATAAGAGTAACCTAAAGGTCTTATAAGGTGTTGTATATAAATACTTTCATTTATAGAATATCTTCTGCCTTGTCATACAACACTGAATGTAAAAAAGTAGTCCAGGAATTTGTTTATCGTTACGGTTATCGTATCGTTCAGACCAGCTCCAGAAACGAACGGACTTTATTCAACAGCCCCCAGGGGGCCCTTGTGGGTCAACTTTATTCAACACTTATGGACGACCTTATGGATGGGTAAGACTGTCTTAATGAACAGACACAAATATTAACAAACAATAACTCTGGTACGAGGTACAGAAAAGGGTCTACATGTACGATCCTAGTTTATCAAATAGGCTCCTGACTAGGATATCCGTGTCAGTCCAACAGAAATGATGAAATCTTTATCGTTCAAGCTTTTCTGGTCATAGCTGAAGACATGTCCTAGTGGACAACCAGTCAGATTGAGTTTTAAAGTCACATGACTAAGCTCTGTCCTCCACTAGGATTATCTTTAGTCAGTGATCCCCATGGAGGAAAAATCTTTGTGGAGGACTAAGAAAGATATTGATAAGTGTTTGGTCTGTGTCCTCGTTCGCCATTGGAGTGCGAAGTAATATGAACGAGGCGATAGCCGAGTGAATATTCTGAAGCACTCCAAACGAGATGGTGAACAGGGACTCAGACCAAGCACGAATATGTTTTTGATCTTATCTTAGCCTGGAAATATCTATCTGTTTATCACCCGTTGAGAATGAGTTACCGTACTCGCAAGCCTGTTGAGAACGAACTCTAATGTTTAGCCTATGGACGTTTATTCCAGGCTAAGATAAAATGGAATAGCACTTAACAAATAAGCATTCTTTTTATTACCCACCTAATACGGAGTCTCCATGCTAAGTCTATGGAGCCTCCAGATCGCTACTGAGTAGAATACGGACCTCCGGAATCTCCTAGGATTTTGGGCCACCTGATGGGCATTATAGGAACTAATTTATATAAACAATGCACGGCGCTTAGGTCGAATTTCTAATTATATACAAGATTTTTTTCCTAATAAATACTCGAAAGGCGAGTAATAAATACAACATTACCATGATTTCGATCTGAGTGGCCGTATTCTCCTTGTAGTTGACACTACGGAGTTTTACTTCGCGTAAACTACGCGGGGAATACGGCCACTGAGATCGAAACCATGGTAATATTGTGTATTTACCTGTACAATAGATTTATGCATAGATCTGGTAAGAACCTGTAATGGTTAACTGGACGTTAAATCAAGCAAATCAACCAACGAACCAACTATTCACCAAGGAAATATTTGTCATAGATTTCCTAGATGTGAAGTGGCGTTATGATGTATGGTTGTTGTAAAGATACGGTTTCATGTTGTTTGTCGTTGTGTTCACCATTTCCTCCAAAGTATTAAAGTGTTGCTTGGCTCCACATGGAAGATTTGTTATGCACAGAATGTGGGAATAAACTGTGATATGCTCATGTATTTCTCTTAAATTCTCTTAATTGTTCGCCTTTAGTGCACTTGTCCAGTGTGGTTCAAAGAGCATCGAATGTAAATACCTTTTTTTTTTTTCTTTTTCTTTTTTTACCTGTACTCTAGTTTTTTATTACCCACCTAATACGGAGTCTCCATAGGAAATGTATAGAGTTCCTGGAATTAGCTACCCGGAGATTCTGGCATGTCAGAATCTCCTGCCGGAGGTTCCTGAGAAGAATGGACAACACACAGGATATAGACCATGGATAACGGACTGTAATACTCATAGGGGCATGGAGAATGAGCTCCCAATGTTAAGCCTATGGAACAAAAATACCAGGTGTGAGACAAAGTATTAATACTCTATGGGGAACAGCAGTACATGAGGTGAAAAAAGGGCTGCTACTTTTAACAATGTGGAGGTGGGGGTGGGCTGTTTACTGGGGTTCTACTGTATAGAAGTGTTGTACACTCGGCTGCTACTATCGGGGATGTGGAGGTGGGGGTGGGCTGTTTACTGGGGGTCTACTGTATAGAAGTGTTGTACACTCGGCTGCTACTATCGGGGATGTGGAGGTGGGGGTGGGCTGTTTACTGGGGTTCTACTGTATAGAAGTGTTGTATACTCGGCTGCTACTATGGGGATGTGGAGGTGGGGGTGGGCTGTTTACTGGGGGTCTACTGTATAGAAGTGTTGTACACTCGGCTGCTACTATGGCAATGTGGAGGTGGGGGTGGGCTGTTTACAGGGGTTCTACTGTATAGAAGTGTTGTATACTCGGCTGCTACTATCGGGGATGTGGAGGTGGGGGTGGGCTGTTTACTGGGGGTCTACTGTATAGAAGTGTCGTACGCTCGGCTGCTACTATGGGGATGTGGAGGTGGGGGTGGGCTGTTTACTGGGGGTCTACTGTATAGAAGTGTTGTATACTCGGCTGCTACTATCGGGGATGTGGAGGTGGGGGTGGGCTGTTTACTGGGGTTCTACTGTATAGAAGTGTTGTATACTCGGCTGCTACTATCTGGGATGTGGAGGTGGGGGTGGGCCGTTTACTGGGGGTCTACTGTATAGAAGTGTTGTATACTCGGCTGCTACTATCGGGGATGTGGAGGTGGGGGTGGGTTGTTTAGCGGTGTTCTACTGTATAGAAGTGTTGTATACTCGGCTGCTACTATCGGGGATGTGGAGGTGGGGGTGGGCTGTTTACTGGGGTTCTACTGTATAGAAGTGTTGTATACTCGGCTGCTACTATCTGGGATGTGGAGGTGGGGGTGGGCCGTTTACTGGGGGTCTACTGTATAGAAGTGTTGTATACTCGGCTGCTACTATCGGGGATGTGGAGGTGGGGGTGGGTTGTTTAGCGGGGGTCTACTGTATAGAAGTGTTGTATACTCGGCTGTTACTATCGTGGATGTGGAGGTGGGGGTGGGCTGTTTACTGGGGGTCTACTGTATAGAAGTGTTATATACTCGGCTGCTACTATCGGCAATGTGGAGGTGGGGGTGGGCTGTTTACTGGGGTTCTACTGTATTGAAGTGTTGTACACTCGGCTGCTACTATCGGCAATGTGGAGGTGGGGGTGGGCTGTTTACTGGGGGTCTACTGTATAGAAGGGTTGTATACTCGGCTGCTACTATCGGGGATTTGGAGGTGGGGGTGGGCTGTTTACTGGGGTTCTACTGTATTGAAGTGTTGTACACTCGGCTGCTACTATCGGCAATGTGGAGGTGGGGGTGGGCTGTTTACTGGGGGTCTACTGTATAGAAGTGTCGTACACTCGGCTGCTACTATCGGCAATGTGGAGGTGGGGGTGGGCTGTTTACTGGGGTTCTACTGTATTGAAGTGTCGTACACTCGGCTGCTACTATCGGGGATGTGGAGGTGGGGGTGGGCTGTTTACTGGGGTTCTACTGTATAGAAGTGTCGTACGCTCGGCTGCTACTATCGGGGATGTGGAGGTGGGGGTGGGTTGTTTAGCGGGGTTCTACTGTATAGAAGTGTCGTACACTCGGCTGTTACTATCGGCAATGTGGAGGTGGGGGTGGGCTGTTTACTGGGGGTCTACTGTATAGAAGTGTCGTATGCTCGGCTGTTACTATCGGCAATGTGGAGGTGGGGGTGGGCTGTTTACTGGGGTTCTACTGTATTGACGTGTCGTACACTCAGCTGCTACTATCGGGGATGTGGAGGTGGGGGTGGGCTGTTTACTGGGGTTCTACTGTATTGACGTGTCGTACACTCGGCTGCTACTATCGGGGATGTGGAGGTGGGGGTGGGCTGTTTACTGGGGGTCTACTGTATAGAAGTGTTGTATACTCGGCTGCTACTATCGGGGATGTGGAGGTGGGGGTGGGTTGTTTAGCGGTGTTCTACTGTATAGAAGTGTTGTATACTCAGCTGCTACTATCGGGGATGTGGAGATGGGGGTGGGCTGTTTACTTGGGTTCTACTGTATAGAAGTGTTGTATACTCGGCTGCTACTATCGGGGATGTGGAGGTGGGGGTTGGCTGTTTACTGGGGTTCTACTGTATTGATGTGTCGTACACTCGGCTGCTACTATCAGCAATGTGGAGGTGGGGGTGGGTTGTTTACTGGGGGTCTACTGTATAGAAGTGTTGTATACTCGGCTGCTACTATCTGGGATGTGGAGGTGGGGGTGGGCCGTTTACTGGGGTTCTACTGTATAGAAGTGTTGTATACTCGGCTGCTACTATCGGGGATGTGGAGGTGGGGGTGGGCTGTTTACTGGGGGTCTACTGTATTGACGTGTCGTACACTCGGCTGCTACTATCGGGGATGTGGAGGTGGGGGTGGGTTGTTTAGCGGGGTTCTACTGTATAGAAGTGTTGTATACTCGGCTGCTACTATCTGGGATGTGGAGGTGGGGGTGGGCTGTTTACTGGGGGTCAACTGTATAGAAGTGTTGTATACTCGGCTGCTACTATCGGGGATGTGGAGGTGGGGGTGGGCTGTTTACTGGGGTTCTACTGTATTGACGTGTCGTACACTCGGCTGCTACTATCGGGGATGTGGAGGTGGGGGTGGGCTGTTTACTGGGGGTCTACTGTATAGAAGTGTTGTATACTCGGCTGCTACTATCGGGAATGTGGAGGTGGGGGTGGGTTGTTTAGCGGTGTTCTACTGTATAGAAGTGTTGTATACTCAGCTGCTACTATCGGGGATGTGGAGATGGGGGTGGGCTGTTTACTGGGGTTCTACTGTATAGAAGTGTTGTATACTCGGCTGCTACTATCGGGGATGTGGAGGTGGGGGTGGGCTGTTTACTGGGGGTCTACTGTATTGACGTGTCGTACACTCGGCTGCTACTATCGGGGATGTGGAGGTGGGGGTGGGTTGTTTAGCGGGGTTCTACTGTATAGAAGTGTTTTATACTCGGCTGCTACTATCTGGGATGTGGAGGTGGGGGTGGGCTGTTTACTGGGGGTCAACTGTATAGAAGTGTTGTATACTCGGCTGCTACTATCGGGGATGTGGAGGTGGGGGTGGGCTGTTTACTGGGGTTCTACTGTATTGACGTGTCGTACACTCGGCTGCTACTATCGGGGATGTGGAGGTGGGGGTGGGCTGTTTACTGGGGGTCTACTGTATAGAAGTGTTGTATACTCGGCTGCTACTATCGGGGATGTGGAGGTGGGGGTGGGTTGTTTAGCGGTGTTCTACTGTATAGAAGTGTTGTATACTCGGCTGCTACTATCGGGGATGTGGAGATGGGGGTGGGCTGTTTACTGGGGTTCTACTGTATAGAAGTGTTGTATACTCGGCTGCTACTATCGGGGATGTGGAGGTGGGGGTGGGCTGTTTACTGGGGGTCTACTGTATTGACGTGTCGTACACTCGGCTGCTACTATCGGGGATGTGGAGGTGGGGGTGGGTTGTTTAGCGGGGTTCTACTGTATAGAAGTGTTGTATACTCGGCTGCTACTATCTGGGATGTGGAGGTGGGGGTGGGCTGTTTACTGGGGGTCAACTGTATAGAAGTGTTGTATACTCGGCTGCTACTATCGGGGATGTGGAGGTGGGGGTGGGCTGTTTACTGGGGGTCTACTGTATTGACGTGTCGTACACTCGGCTGCTACTATCGGGGATGTGGAGGTGGGGGTGGGCTGTTTACTGAGGTTCTACTGTATAGAAGTGTTGTATACTCGGCTGCTACTATCGGGGATGTGGAGGTGGGGGTGGGCTGTTTATTCGGGGTCTACTGTATAGAAGTGTTGTATACTCGGCTGCTACTATCGGGGATGTGGAGGTGGGGGTGGGCTGTTTACTGGGGGTCTACTGTATTGACGTGTCGTACACTCGGCTGCTACTTTGGGGGATGTGGAGGTGGGGGTGGGTTGTTTAGCGGGGTTCTACTGTATAGAAGTGTTGTATACTCGGCTGCTACTATCGGCAATGTGGAGGTGGGGGTGGGCTGTTTACTGGGGGTCTACTGTATAGAAGTGTTGTATACTCGGCTGCTACTATCGGGGATGTGGAGGTGGGGGGTGGGTTGTTTAGCGGGGTTCTACTGTATAGAAGGGTTGTATACTCGGCTGCTACTATCGGGGATGTGGAGGTGGGGGTGGGCTGTTTACTGGGGTTTTACTGTATAGAAGTGTTGTATACTCGGCTGCTACTATCGGTGATGTGGAGGTGGGGGTGGGTTGTTTAGCGGGGTTCTACTGTATAGAAGTGTTGTACTATCGGCTGCTACTATCGGCAATGTGGAGGTGGGGGTGGGCTGTTTACTGGGGTTCTACTGTATAGAAGTGTTGTACACTCGGCTGCTACTATCAGCAATGTGGAGGTGGGGGTGGGCTGTTTACTGGGGTTCTACTGTATTGATGTGTCGTACACTCGGCTGCTACTATCAGCAATGTGGAGGTGGGGGTGGGCTGTTTACTGGGGGTCTACTGTATAGAAGTGTTGTATACTCGGCTGCTACTATCGGGGATGTGGAGGTGGGGGTGGGCTGTTTACTGGGGGTCTACTGTATAGAAGTGTTGTATACTCGGCTGCTACTATCGGAGATGTGGAGGTGGGGGTGGGCTGTTTACAGGGGTTCTACTGTATAGAAGTGTCATACACTCGGCTGTTACTATCGGGGATGTGGAGGTTGGGGGTGGGCTGTTTACTGGGGGTCTACTGTATAGAAGTGTCGTACACTCGGCTGCTACTATCGGGGATGTGGAGGTGGGGGTGGGCTGTTCACTGGGGTCTACTGTATAGAAGTGTTGTATACTCGGCTGCTACTATCGGCAATGTGGAGGTGGGGCTGGGCTGTTTACTGGGGTCTACTGTATAGAAGTGTTGTATACTCGGCTGCTACTATCGGCAATGTGGAGGTGGGGGTGGGCTGTTTACTTGGGTTCTACTGTATAGAAGTGTTGTATACTCGGCTGCTACTATCGGGGATGTGGAGGTGGGGGTGGGCTGTTTACTGGGGGTCTACTGTATAAAAGTGTTGTACACTCGGCTGCTACTATCGGCAATGTGGAGGTGGGGGTGGGCTGTTTACTGGGGTTCTACTGTATAGTAGTGTTGTATACTCGGCTGCTACTATCGGGGACGTGGAGGTAGGGGTGGGCTGTTTAGCTGGGTTCTACTGTATAGAAGTGTTGTATACTCGGCTGCTACTATCGGAGATGTGGGGGTGGGCTGTTTAGCGGGATTCTACTGTATAGAAGTGTCGTATACTCGGCTGCTACTATCGGGGATGTGGAGGTGGGGGTGGGCTGTTTACTGGGGTTCTACTGTATAGAAGTGTTGTATACTCGGCTGCTACTATCGGGGATGTGGAGGTGGGGGTGGGTTGTTTAGCGGGGTTCTACTGTATAGAAGTGTTGTATACTCGGCTGCTACTATGGCAATGTGGAGGTGGGGGTGGGCTGTTTACTGGGGGTCTACTGTATTGACGTGTCGTACACTCGGCTGCTACTATCGGGGATGTGGAGGTGGGGGTGGGCTGTTTACTGGGGTTCTACTGTATTGAAGTGTTGTACACTCGGCTGCTACTATCGGGGATGTGGAGGTTGGGGTGGGTTGTTTACTGGGGGTCTACTGTATAGAAGTGTTGTATACTCGGCTGCTACTATCGGGGATGTGGAGGTGGGGGTGGGCTGTTTACTGGGGGTCTACTGTATAGAAGTGTTGTATACTCGGCTGCTACTATGGGGATGTGGAGGTGGGGGTGGGCTGTTTACTGGGGGTCTACTGTATAGAAGTGTTGTATACTCGGCTGCTACTTCTGGCAATGTGGAGGTGGGGGTGGGCTGTTTACTGGGGTTCTACTGTATAGAAGTGTTGTATACTCGGCTGCTACTTCTGGCAATGTGGAGGTGGGGGTGGGCTGTTTAGTGGGGTTCTACTGTATAGAAGTGTCGTACACTCGGCTGCTACTATCGGAGATGCGGGGTGTATATGGGGTTGGGGAGTTAGCTCAGAGGTTAGAGCACTGGACTTATAACCCCAAGGTTGTGGGACTTTGTGAGTTCGAGTCCCACCCCCAGCAGTGGTAAACTTCATCAAAGGCCAGTCCTTCTCATACCATGTGTATGTGGTGTGGGAAGTAAAAGAACTATCACCCCGGTAAATGTGTAGGGGTGAGATTTCTACCTGAATTCATCGCATAGATTCGGTCACCACCCTCATGGTGGAAAAAACCTTGAGAAAGTCTGGTAAGGACCTATAATGGTTGACTGGACGTCAATTCAAACAAACATACAAACAAACAATACTATCGGCAATGTGGAGGTATGGGGAGCCTCAGTGGTCCATCACTTGACCCTCTTGACTCCGGTGACCCAATATTCCACAGACGTGACCAGAAAGACCACAGCCCCATCACACTGTGGAAGTTCTACTAATAACAACTACAGTAGAACCCCGTGTAAGCGGACACCCTTCGTTCCCAGCCAAAGTGTCCGTTTCCGCACGGTGTCCACTTACGCGAGGTTAAAAATAAACATCCAATAGAGGGAACCGTTCCGAGCCAAGGTGTCCGTTAAGGCGGGGTGGTCGCTTACAAGGGGTGTCCGTTAGGCGGGGTTCTACTGTACACTGATAACTGACAGTGTAAGGAAGGGGGAGTCAAAGCACACCTACAGATAGCACTGATATATAGATACCTACCTGTGTATATGTATCAGGCGATATGGTTTACAGCTGCCTGTCCACAAAACCATTGTTTATTGTCGATGTCATCAACTTTGACCTTCATAGATTCAATCACCACCTTTGCGGTCTAAAAGGGGTGAGGAAAGTTGAACCTTAAGATAGTCGCTTTATCTCACCCCTCGTATTTTTGTCACGTTTGGAACTCCATGCCCTTACGAGTATTGGAGCTCGTTCTCCATGGTTTATATCCTGTGTGTTGTCCATTCTTTTAGTGTGTATAGGGGTGAGAGAAATACAGAAAGCAACAAGTTTAGGTGAAATAAGTCATTCTGCAACTCGTTTGAACACTACATGATTTTCACCCGGCTGTTGCCTCGTTCATATCACTCCGCATCAAACTTGTGGAGAACGACAACTGTGACCAAAACTTGTTGGTTTCTTCTGTATTACTATTCACCTATTGTCGAACATGTATGAAATACTACCCGCTGCTAGGGGTGTAGTATAAATAATGTTCGCGCCCGCCGTGACAGCGGGCCGTAGTGAATGGCAGTGGCTTTTCGTAAAGTTAATAAAATGGCGTTTTAAACGATTAGGAGGTGTATAGTAATAAGAAAACATGGCTACTGAGACCAAATGGCCCTCAGTCAGGACTATAACTACAGAACGTGGAACTAATATTAAAAAAATGTCACGAAATTTCATATGATTGTTTATATGGCGTGAGTTGTCTTTGCGGAATAATATCACGAAGCGAAGCTGAGTGATATCTGTAGCAGAAGACAATGAACGCCATGTAAACAATCATATGAAATTTCGTGATGTTTAGATTTTATCCTACCCTGTCACATGTTTTTTATTGCATATGTCATCCGTGGCATATAAATCTTATATGGCATAACTGTGGCATAACTGTGGCATAACTGTGGCATCCAGGCACACCATGTTAAGTCTATGGAGATTTATATGAGGGGTAGGATAAACATTAGCGTTAAGGGAGGAACCACCATACTGCTGACCACCTAGTTTAGCCTACAAGATTCCTAATCAATTTCCTAGAGATTCCAGATTCATGTGTCATATTTTCTCGTGGAATGAGGTTCTAATTTCACAGCTGAGAAGATCTGACATCTCTACATAAAGTTCATTGTGCCTCAGTTAGAACTTAAACAGGTCAAGTGGCAAATACTTATTCGGCAATGTCATAAATGACGACTGATTAAACAGCTACGAGGTCCTCCACCATGGAGTTGTCCCATTACCTTAAGTCCATATAAGGAATACAGTTGACCGAGTAGCCAATGACTGCATTCACAGCAAACCCCGACCTTCACCCTGACCTCCTTACATAATATTTTCTAGCGCCTTGGGACGGCTCTGCAGTCGAGAGTTGACCTCGAATCTTAGGGGCCACAACCACCCTCTTATACGAAAGTATACAGTTTTCTCAGGCATCGACCTGAAACGTATCTTTTCTACAATCAGTCACCTGGCAAAGGACTTTGACTTATTCCAGCAACAAGAATGTAGCCAGCCCTCATACCATGTCTAAGTGGTGTGACGTGCAGCCACCTTTCTCCTTCATCCCCAGCAGTGGTAGATTTACTGCTATATCAAAGGCCAGTCCTTCTCATACCATGTCTAAGTGGTGTAGTGCGCAGCCACCTTTCTCCTTCATCCCAAGCAGTGGTAGATTTACTGCTATATCAAAGGCCAATCCTTCTCATACCATGTCTAAGTGGTGTGGTGTGCAGCCACCTTTCTCCTTCATCCCCAGCAGTGGTAGACTGACTGCTATATCAAAGGCCAGTCCTTCTCATGCCATTTCTATGTGGTGTGGTGTACAGCCACCTTTCTCCTTCACCCCCAGCAGTGGTAGATTTACTGCTATATCAAAGGCCAATCTTTCTCATACCATGTCCATGTGGTGTGGTGTACAGCCATCTTTCTCCTTCATCCCCAGCAGTGATAGACTTACTGCAATATCAATGGCCAATCCTTCTCATACCATGTCTATGTGTTGTGGGAAGTTGTGGTAAATGTGTAGGGGTGAGATTTCTACCTACATTCATCTCATAGATTCGATCAAACCCAAAGTAAGTCGAATTGAACAACAAATTGGACGTTAAACTACCAAAAGAAATCCTTATGTAAGCAGAAAGGATGTGATCTGAAGCCCTGTATATCTACTGTAGGTAGATTACAGAAGACTTTATACATTGGCTACTAGCGACTTCGTCGAGTCCGAGTCCGAAAAATATAGAAAAGTGAAAATACAGAGTGCCGCTAGCGGGGTTCGAACACCCGACTCTTCAGGCTACCGCATCCCCAGCCGGAGGCGCTGCTGACTGCTCCACAAAGACAGTTGCTCCAAATGGGCCAAATACTTAGGCTGTTGGTGGGTGGGGGGAATCAGCGGAGTTTTGAAAGGGCTACCAGCGAAAGTTGAGATCTCATTGGTTTCTCACAAGTAAGGTAGATTAGAAAACTACAATATTAAACATTGATTTCGGCATGGCTCGAAATGAATCATAAGAGAAGAAGTTTGTCTGAGTATAGTCCTATAAAAAATAAGAACAGATTCGAGTTTTTCACTACACGAGAATCTCACTCCCGTGGGTCTTCAATCTCCAGCCCTAGGTCTGCTTAACTATGTCTCTATGTGCAGGAGCAACTTCAAGCGGATTCGACGAAATTCTACCGTTTTAGATATAGTAGGTAATAACTAGCTATACATTAACAAATACAAACACAATATTGACTGGTTTCAGATACAAGCGGCTATATGCTCCACATGAGAAACGTTGTTTATCTCACCCCTGGTATTTTTGTCCCACAGGTTTAACATCGGGAACTCGTTCTCCATGCCCCTATGAGTATTGTAGTCCGTTCTCCATGGTCTATATCCTGTTAACTGTCTGTTCTCCTACTGTGTACAGGGGTGAGATAAATACAGAAAGCAACTCGTTTTGGTCAAAGTCGTTCTCCAACTCATTTGAATGCTACGTGATATTCACTCTGCTGTCGCCTCGTTTATATATCTCCACATCAAACTCATGGAAAATGAAGACTTTGTCCAAAACTTATTGGTTTCTTCTTTAGTACTTGGCCACTTTGTCAATCACAATGACGGCTGCATGAGATTTTGTGATAAGGTCACATGTTTGTTTGAATGTGGTATAAATGTCTTCTGCTCCTTTTACCATGTTACTAACGTCTTTCATCTTTCTCCATTTTCAGGTGAGTTCGTTTATCACAAAGAGGCGTCGTACAAAGGTAAACGTGGCTATTTCATCCGGGCGAAGCAGTGTAGTGTCCGGCACCACATTAACTGGGCAGTTAGCTCAGTGGTTAAGGCACTGGACTTGTAATCCCAAGGTTGTAGGACTTTGTGGGTTTGAGTCCCACTGCAGCCATTATTCTCCTTCATCCCCAGCAGTGGTAGAGTTACTGCTATATCAAAGGCCAGATTTCTACCTAAATTCATTACATAGATTCGACCAACCAGTCAACCAAATCCGAAAAACTGTTAGAGATAATTTCTTTATATCTTACCATATTTTACACACAAAAAAACAAATACAAATCATTGGAGCAAAGAAATAGACCATTAAGAATTGAATATGTTAGTAGTGGTGAGAATATTCCCCTTTAGGAGGATGTGGTGGGTGTAGACAGAAGTTTGAACTTTGTTGTCTTTGATCTTGCCTTCACCCTTGATACCACACGATAATTACATCCTCTGCTCTTAAATCTTACCTCTTTACTCACAATGAGTGTTGCTGGTTGGCTGAGATGTTGGTTGAGGGTGCTGTACACCATGCCAGTAATCTGGGTCATATCATGGTGAGATAGAATCTGTGAGATGTGGATAACAACAATCACAAAACTCAGCCTCTAACACCAGATTCACTGATCGGGTACTGGAGAACTCGACCCGAAACAAACTCGACCCGTAGTTGCCAGGAGAACTCGACCCATTTTGGAGAACTCGACCCGTAGTTGTCAGGAGAACTTGACCCGTTTTGGAGAACTCGACCAGAAATGAACTTGACCCATAGTTGTCAGGAGAACTCGACCCGTTTTGGAGAACTCAACCCGAAACAAACTCGACCCGTAGTTATCCACAGAACTCGACCTGTTTTGGAGAACTCGACCCAAGAAGTCGACCCATTTCAGATACTTATGGAAAAAACAGTTTCGTATAGAAGGAAAGACCTGACTAGTTAGCTTTTAGACAAATAAACCAGCTGATTTGAAGGATAAGTCCAGTTATGTGTAGGGTTAGGGATAGGGATAGGGTTAAGGCTAGGGTTTTCTGTATGTCTTCTCCCCCAGAGAAGTCCAAATTTGAGGCCAAGATAACATACTACTAAATATTGTATTTATTCATAGTTGTAATAAGAAACTTGATTTAAAACGGGTCGAGTTCTTTATGGGTAGAGTATTTTTTATAGGTCGAGTTTTTTATGGGTCAAGTTCCTTTCGGGTCGAGTTCTCCAGTATTCCACTGATCTATGAGCCAGTGTGCTGCCAAAGAGATTAAAGGTTTATTCTATTATTATATACCTGTGGCCGTATCTCCTACATATACCGCCCACTCCTACTCATGTCGTACTTATGGCTGGACAACACATTATGACCTACAGTGATCATGTGACTACCTTAAATTGTCTCCATTTTAATGATACGAAAACAAGCTGTCATGTATTGATCTGTACCTCGACCTACCGCATCGGGCTATATCTGATCAATATTTTCACCGCCTATATTTGACGTACGAACACAGTAAACCAGTTTCCGTATATTCTCTTTGGTGCTACCAATTTGCCTGCAGTAAAATAAAAATATTTTTTATGAGTACATGTCCATAGCATTCCTGTTACAAATCCAACAAAAATTCTGATAATGAAATTAACCAAACCCATTACCTTATGGGTTATTTGACAAGTAAAATCTCCCCCATTTCTTCCCCATAAATCTTTATTTCTACTTGTATACCCATTTTTGTAGTCTATATGTCGGGTAGAGCCGAGTGGGATTTCGGGTCACATATAACAGGGACACTCGGGGAAGGTGGACTTTGCGCGACTAAAGAGAGTCGTAAAGATGTGTTCACTGATCAGCAATGATTACGATTTATTGCTTCTATAAAACCTGGCCACATGCTAGCCAGCTACCTGGAGACCTGACCGTAAAACCTGTAAAATTAACCTACCTGGAGAAATAACCGTAAACCCTGTAAAATTAATCTACCTGGAGAAATGACCATAAACCTGTAAAATTAACCTACCTGGGGAAATGACTTTAAAACCTGTAAAATTTACCTACCTGGAGACTTGACCGTAAACCCTGTAAAATCAACCTACCTGGGGAGATGACCGTAAAACCTGTAAAATCAACCTACCTGGGGAAATGACCGTAAAACCTGTAAAATTAATCTACCTGGAGACTTGACCGTAAACCCTGTAAAATCAACCTACCTAGAGACTTGACCGTAAAACCTGTGAAATTAACCTACCTGGAGACCTGACCGTAAAACCTGTAAAATTAACCTACCTGGAGAAATTATCGTAAACCCTGTAAAATTAATCTACCTGGAGAAATGACCATAAACCTGTAAAATTAACCTACCTGGGGAAATGACTTTAAAACATGTAAAATTTACCTACCTGGAGACTTGACCGTAAAACCTGTGAAATTAATCTACCTGGAGAAATGACCGTAAACCCTGTAAAATTAATCTACCTGGAGACCTGACCGTAAACCCTGTAAAATTAACCTACCTGGAGAAATGACCGTAAAACCTGTAAAATTGACCTACCCGGAGATATGACTGTAAACCCTGTAAAATTAACCTACCTGGAGAAATGACTGTAAAACCCTGTAAAATTAACCTACCTGGAGACTTTCGAGTCCCACCCCCAGCAGTGGTTGATTTACTGCTATATCAAAGGCCGATCCTTCTCATACCATGTTTATGTGGTGTGGTGTACAGCCACCTTTCTCCTTCACCCCCAGCAGTGGTAGATTTACTGGTATATCAAAGGCCAATCCTTTTCATACCATGTCTATGTTGTGTGGTATACAACCACCTTTCTCCTTCATTCCCAGCAGTGGTAGATTTACTGCGATATCAAAGACCAGTCCTTCTTATGCCATGTCTGTGTGGTGTGGTGTGTAGCCACTTTTCTCCTTCACCCCCAGCAGTGGTAGATTTACTGCTATATCAAAGGCCAGTCCTTCCTAGACCATTTTTATGTGGTGTGGGAAATAAAGGAACTCTTACCTCAGTAAATTTGTAGGGGTGAGATTTCTATCTAAATTCATCACATAGATTCGATCACCACCCTAGTGGCGTAAAAGAGCCTTGAGAAAGTCTGGTAAGGACCTATAATGGTTGACTGGACGTTAAATTAAACCAACAAACCAACCAACTGTAAAATTAACCTACCTGACTACTTGACCTTAAAACTTGTAAAATCAACCTACTTGGAGACTTGACCGTAAAACCTGTAAAGTTAACCTACCTATCATTAATGTTCATCGTAGTTCTTTACATTTTCTCCATTCACAAACAAGTCTGCCATAGTCCTGGTATAAACGTCTATAGGAACATTAGGAACACGTAACATTAGGAACTCATACTCAACAGGCTTGTGAGTACGGTAGATCATACTCAATGGGCGACATTAAAACAGATAGATATGTCCAGGCCAAGATTAAATCAGAAACATACTCATGTTTGGTCTTTGTTAGCCATCTCGTTTTGAGCACTTCGGAATATTCACTCGGCTAGCACCTTGTTAATATTATTATATACCTATGCACAAAGTCAGAGTAAATACATACTGCTCCTAGGGGTACAGTTATCGTACACAGAATGCACTGTATGCCGTGATTCTTTGTACCGGTGCCTTTGGGTATCGACAGACTGCACCCTTTGACTAACAGACTGCATCCTTTGAGCCTCACCTGCACGCTTTGACTGACAGACTGCACCCTTTGAAGAAATAACGCATTTTGATTGGTCGAGAGGCCGACAACAGAATTCTAGGCGCAAGATTCAAAAATGACGGATCCCCTCACTTCGCGAGTTCTGTGGGGTTGTACAGTAACCACTGAGAGAATTAGTGCGAAAATACATCAAACTTCGAGGTGGAATGCGATGACGAATTACGTGATACACTTTAGATAGCTTAGATATGCGAGAAATATCGATTTCAATACGTTCACGGGCCGAGCGGGCGACTCGTCGATGTCAACAAATACAAAGGACGTATGACATATCGCGCCACTGTAAGATAAAGAAGATATACCAAGATATAGCATGGCAAATCCATCGTTCTGGTGGAACTAGCACTTAAGTCTCAAGCCTTCCGCTATGTTTCATGGGCGTCAAGAAAATATGAGTTTTAAGTGAGTTTCTGTACCCAGAAGTCAAGATTAATGAAGAAAGTTGCTCTGACTATCCACCTCGGTTGCTCCAGGTGGTACAAACATACGGAGGCAACTGACAGTATTGTTATTAAATGACTGATGATAGAAAGGGTGACAACTAGTGTAGTCCAATGGAGATTCCAAGCTTCTCACTCTGATACTCATTGATTATACTTACAAAACAAAACAAAAAGAGAAGAGCTTGAAAACAGACTACCATGAATTTCATTAACAACTGTTAAACCATGTTTTGAATATTTGTATTACATGCTTTATAATTCTTGATTGAAATCATCTATCGAGAATACTAATAAACACTGCTCTTTATATAAAAAAAGAAGTTTTAAGTCAGGAAGTAAATATTATCGTGAAGGATTCTTACTTCTGGCTATAAATCTAAAAAAATATATTTCTTATCTTTTAGGTCGCTTGAAAACAGATGAGGATATGTTTTAAGTGTGACTAAAAAATTATTTTTTTTATTTACTCGGTCTCTCAACACGCCTCGTCACTCGATTTTCCTATGAATCTATAAAAACTCACAAATAATTTAAACTGATTATATTGTACCAAACTACTAGAGAAATTAAAAAAGAAAATGTGTTTATTCAAATTTTTTCCGACAGCATCATCAAATAATCTTGGCATTATTTCAGTCATAATTTTCAAAATATTTCTAAGAGACATCTTTACATCTTAGATGCTTCTACTGGAACACCACTTTTTTTTTTTTTTCTTTTCTTTTAATTTTTTACATGTAATATTTCACAATCAGAGACTAATCATAATAGGGATATTCTATAACATCTGATATATCCTGTGTGACATGAGAAGAGATAGACCGTAAGGAAAATTATGAATTTTAAGGCAGGAAGTAAATATTATCGTAAAGGATCTCACTTCTGGCTATAAATCTGCAATAAAAACTCACCTATATATACACCGCCATCCATTAGGGATATGGCGACAGAGAACACACAACCCTGACCACAACAGTTGACACGTGAAATACCCCAGTCACGTTCGCTGTGTGTTTTGATGACACACAAAATAAAACACTAAGAAGGGACGTGAAGGTATCGGCGTCTCACGGGCGACTATTACGGGATGGTACGAGCGTTTAGTCATCACTTCTCAACACAATCCTCGGCACTGGGGTCAGATGTTGGTACTCTGTAGAAACTGAACGAGAGTAAAGGGGGGGCGTCCACCAACCATGACAAGGCTACGACAATGGCTTTCCGACAAGGTCCACGACAGGCCTACGATTGGAAAGCGTGTCGTAGCCTTGTCGTGGTTGGTGGACCCTAGTTCCCGACAAGAGTCTACGACAAGGCCATGACAGGCTGCGACTGGAAGCTCGTCGGGGGCCTTCCGACAAGGTTACGACAAAATCTAACATGTTCGATTTTTGCCACAACTGGACCCTTGTCGTGGAGTGTTGTGGTTTCCTCGATATCACTGTCATAGTGTGTGTCAGGACCATGGACACCTTCTTTACGGGAACCAGCAACGTCTACGACACTCCCTGACAAGGCTGTCGCAGAGCTGTCCTTTTCACGACAAGGCTGCGACAAGGCCGCGATTGGAACTTTCATGTCGGCACTTGTCGTATCCTTGTTGTGGTTGGTGGACGCCCCCCTTGACACTACTAACTCTCGTTCAGATTCTACTCAGTACAGAAATTACCAATCTGTTCACCCTCTTGGTCGCCTCGCCTCCTCGTGGTGCAGACCGGATATGCTTGCACGCAAGCATAACTAAGCGACCGGGGTGGGTGGGGAGTTAGCTCAGTGGTAAAGAGCAGACTTTGTTGATTCGGGTCCCACTGCAGCCACCTTTCTCCTCCTACCCCCAGCAGTGGTAGATTTACTGCTATATCAAAGGCCAATCCTTCTCATACCTTGTCTATGTGGTATGGGAAGTAAAATAACTCTCATCTCGGTAAATGTGTAGGGGTGAGATTTCTACCTAAATTTATTTTATAGATTCGATCAACACCCTTGTGGTGTAACAGAACCTTGAGAAAGTCTGGTGAGAACCTGCAATGGTTAACTGGACGTTAAATTAAACCAACAAACCAACAAACAACTTCACAGGGTGTTAAGCTTCAAGTATTTTAGACTCTATAACTTTTAGACATACGAGTGTATGCACATAGTTAAATACATTTAATAAATATCACCGTTTGCATGTTTACTTATAAACATGAGTCACGTAAACCTGAGTAGTATCTAATGCTAGACATTGTTGAACTCTACTAAATAGCACCAAATCTGATAATCTAGAAGTTTTTAAAGACCAATTAAAACGGGTTTTTATTCTTATTTTGAAGCAACGTTGCAGCGAATAATTACTTTCTTGAGAATCGTTTTTTGTTGTGGGAAAATATTAAGTACAAGTCTGTGACACATGCCTGGGAAAGAATCCACATTCGTCTACATACTGCATGGGGTGTGATTCTCTCAGTTAACAAAAACAGCCACATGTTTTAGAAACAGTTCAAATACACTGCCCTGTAGACCTGCTCAAGTCTTCGATTTTGAACATTCATTAAAGGCATATCGGACAATATGGCTTGAAAATTAAAACCCATGTTAATTTCCTGAAAATTTAATATGATGTTCCTGAAGTGTTGTGGAACACATATCTAACTTAAAGATCGGGGGTCACCGTGCTGGTTTTTGATTTATAGATGAATATGATGATAATTTTATAGAAGAATATATAGAAATTCTAAAAAGCATTTTTTCACATAGTAAAACCCATTTTCCTCAAATTATCACAGAATATACTTATCTATGTTTTAAAAATCATAGGTCACCATCCTTGTTTCTGAAAGAATTGTAGAAAACCATATTTCTCAGTAGATTTCCTATGTAATTCAAGCAAATGCAAATTGGCCTATTTTACCTATTGAGTTTGGATAAACTGGACAAAATGTTAAATTTACTCATGTAGAATTAGAATCAATCACAAGAAACAACTTTTGACTAATAATTGACGTTATTTAGAAATCACCAGGTGGCGCCACTGTGAATTGTAGGATATGCCTTTAAATGATTAAACACAATCAGAATAAAGTTCATGGTAGTATGTATCCTTCTCTAACTTGCCCATGACCCTGGGGTCTGTTACATAAATTCTGAACGATACGACCATTGTACGATATGATCTATCCAACGATGTACGACCTCGTGGACGATCCTCGTCCAATTTGGTTACATAAAATAGACTGTAGGGAGACACATGAATCGTTCGTACAAATTATTATCTTTGATATAGATCGTAAGGGATCATAGATCTACTATGTGGAAGCTATGCACCGGCCCCCCCCCCCCTCCCATCCACACACACTGCTTATGACGTAGTGGGTTCCAGTGTTAACGATCATTCAGCCTACTGGTATTCAAGCCATATATATAATATGATATATATATATAGTTTTAATTTATATATCTTGTTTATTTCTTATATATTACCAATGGTTTTAAGTGCATTATGGAATTATACATTTTAATTAGCTCTGAATAAATGAAATTAATACATAAATCGACACCCACGAGAACCTCTAGAGACGTCGTACGTTAGGACGATTTTGGATGATATAAGACCATTTGCACGATGTAGGTCAATGTTTATGTAACAATATTAGCCTTTCTCATTTGATCGTATCGTACAAAGGTCGTACGTGTACGACCAAAACCATTTATGTAACGATATGCACCCTATGAGAATTGTACAATCTTTTACAAGATCTTTCAAAATTTATGTTACAGACCCATGTATACCAGCGAGGAGGATAGCCTTAGGATGCAGAGACTGGAGCCAGTCTACAGTCCCTGTATCCCAGCAAGGAGGGGTAGCCATAGGATGCAGGGACTGGAGCCAGTCTACAGTCCCTGTATCCCAGCGAGGAGGGTAGCCATAGGGTGCAGGGACTGGAGCCAGTCTACAGTCCCTGTATCCCAGCGAGGAGGGTAGCCATAGGATGCAGGGTCTGGAGCCAGTCTACAGTCCCTGTATCCCAGTGAGGAGGGTAGCCATAGGATGTAGGGTCTGGAGCCAGTCTACAGTCCCTGTATCCCAGTGAGGAGGGTAGCCATAGGATGCAGGGACTGGAGCCAGTCTACAGTCCCTGTACCCCAGCGAGGAGGGTAGCCATAGGATGCAGGGACTGGAGCCAGTCTACAGTCCCTGTATCCCAGCGAGGAGGGTAGCCATTAGATGCAGGGACTGGAGCCAGTCTACAGTCCCTGTACCCCAGCGAGGAGGGTAGCCATAGGATGCAGGGACTGGAGCCAGTCTACAGTCCCTGTATCCCAGCGAGGAGGGCAGCCATAGGATGCAGGGACTGGAGCCAGTCTACAGTCCCTGTATCCCAGCGAGGAGGGTAGCCATAGGATGCAGGGACTGGAGCCAGTCTACAGTCCCTGTATCCCAGCGAGGAGGGTAGCCATAGGATGCAGGGACTGGAGCCAGTCTACAGTCCCTGTATCCCAGTGAGGAGGGTAGCCATAGGATGCAGGGACTGGAGCCAGTCTACAGTCCCTGTATCCCAGCAAGGAGGGGTAGCTATAGGATGCAGGGACTGGAGCCAGTCTACAGTCCCTGTATCCCAGCGAGGAGGGTAGCCATAGGATGCAGGGACTGGAGCCAGTCTACAGTCCCTGTATCCCAGCGAGGAGGGTAGCCATAGGATGCAGGGACTGGAGCCAGTCTACAGTCCCTGTATCCCAGTGAGGAGGGTAGCCATAGGATGCAGGGCCTGGAGCCAGTCTACAGTCCCTGTATCCCAGTGAGGAGGGTAGCCATAGGATGCAGGGCCTGGAGCCAGTCTAACTCCCCCCCCCCCCCCCCCGGTGCTGCTGGGTAAACTATGTATGCCGCATGTTAGTGTGGAGTATATCTCTCTTTGTCTCCCATCTTTGTCGTGGTTCTACTTTATTTTTCAAATACGATTATTCCTTTATTAGGAAAACTGATCTTCAAGACTTTCATGAGAACATGCATGAGATCCAAGAGGGGAGTGTTTTTACAATTCTTTTTTTGTTTTTTCAATAAAGTAGATAGTAGCAAGTACAACTCAACAAAATCCCCAAATGGTTTGATGGATGGCTTTTATTGGAACAGTAGTACACACAACGTTTCGGCAAGAGTAACGTTTTTTCTTTTTTTTTGTTGGTAAATAAAAAGAGTTTTTTTTAAAGTGGTCATGGGACTGTGGCAGAATCGGTGAGAACCAGACCTGCATTAAAAGTAGTCTTGTACCGACTCTTCTATTGAAAAAGCAGAATTACTTATTAATTGCACACCTAATTATCTTATCACTATATATAATATATGCCCGTTGCGTAGAGTCAACTACAAGGAAGATACACACACTAGTATCAGAAGCAGGTTAATATTCAGAGATGTCAGTTTTCCATGGAAATCTTTGTTTTTATTACCCACCGATTACGGAGTCTCCATAGGAAATGTATAGGGCACCTGGAATTAGCTACCCGGAGATTCTGGCATGTCAGAATCCTCTGCAGGGTATTCCGGAAAAATAGTCCCGTCCATAATGAGGTCGAATCATCATGCATTTCGGAATAAGTTTCTTGAATGTTACTTCAATATTTATTATTTAGAATCAATCATAATAATATCATTTACCATCAGAAATCATTGTAATAACACACTTTGCATGTTAAAGTACAGATTAATGGTGAACTATATTATTGATGTAAGTCTATGCCGAATTACTGCCACACTTGAGAGTGCTGTGGTGTCTGGAACCAAATATCTTGCAGAAACATTTTTATTGCAATAGACTTGTTATTTATCTTGTAGGTGGGCATTAATATAATAAGGACTGGTTTTGTTTATGAGTGGCCGTAATCTCCTCGTAGTTGACGACGTAAAATCCTCGCTAATCGCTCGGATATTACTACGCATCAACTACTTTGAGATTACGGCCAGTCGTACACAAAACCAGTCATTATTGTTTACTTATTTCCAGTTTATGAAGTTTTTTATCCATGTGGAAAACCAAATTTAGTATGAGCCTCATTTATGCCAATAAAACATTGATTTCAAACTCACCACAAATCCCCATTCCCATTCCATGGCCAACAACGATGTGTTTTCCATGTTTTCTCAGTCTTTCTGAGGCAGTAAATTCCATAAGAAAATTTTTCCAATTTTTTAATATTAGTAATATCACTTTTGATTTTGATTTTCCTGCAAGTTTTCAGACAAATGACGGAATTCCGATATTTCATATACACTGGCAATTTTAGAATATAACATGTTCCAAAATGATGTTATGCAGGAGTGTTTTCAATTTCCGATTTTGTCCTCAGTCCCGACTGTCATCCCAATCTTTAAACATTGTGACTACAAAGTTGTCATTCTGTGATAATATTCTGAGATTGTAATAATGAGGTCATATAGAATGTAGTGAGGGGGCTATTAAGTATCTATTTTAAAGCCTGCATGGTAGTGGGGGGGGGAGGAGGGAATCAACTATTGTTTTTAGCGCAGATTTTGCATTCTGCGCTAATATTTGTGAACTAGTCCGAGAAACTTTGACTGCCTAGCGGACAGTGAAAGCACATGTGTTTTTCCCCATAGTACAGAAAAGCACTTCCTTGGTTCTAAATAATCCTGTCAATGTCAGTGCATGTTCATGCACTCTTACATTTAGAGATGTATAATAAATCCTTTTTGATGGCAAAAACTCCTGTTTTGTTCTTTTGTGTCACGTTTTGGAGCCTTTTTGCACAATTCATTTCACACCATTTCACCACTTCTCACTCATGTCAGCCATATTTGATAAACTGGTTCCTGGCATTCCCCTGTGTGGCGCATTGGAAGCTGCTATTTCCGGAAATGTTCCCGCCTGTTGAAGGCATGACATGGATTTCACAAATATTAGGCTGTTCTATTATTTAGAACTAATGCACAGGTAGGAAATTAATGTTATTTTACTGTATTTTGTCTCAGGAAACTTTTTTTTTTTTTTTTAATTCAATCTTTATTGGCTCATTCCTCTATTTACAATTCATCTTGTAGAGTTACATTGTAGGTTATATTTCCAATAAAGAAGTAGCCATCAGCCGAGGCTGGTTTTCTTTGGCTACTCGATGAACATGTGTTTTAACAATTTGCCTGAGTATTTGTATTTGTTACACGTCATTCACATTGTAGGGAATGTATAATATCTTAGCACAGTTCGACATTTTTTTTTTTGTACATACACACAATATATCAGTTTTCGTGATTCGAGTCTTTTTTTTTGGGGGGGGGGGGGGAGAGCTACATAATACATCATGGGCACATCTCATATCATATCCGTTATGTTTTATGCGATAGAATCTAGCATGGTTCTCTTTGTTAACGATTTAAACATTTTTAGCGTCGGTGTAGAGCGGACTACCACAAAACCAGAAACTCAGACCACTTTGACTGGCAGCTAATGAAGTTATACTATATTTTTAATACAGGACTGTAAGGATGCCCTGCTTAACAGGGTTATTATTAAGCGCAGATTTGCTGCGCTTAGGTACGTCATTTTGAAAGTTTAAGTAGAGTGTAGTAGATGTTGAGGAAACTGTATGTAGAGTTGAGGGTCAGTTGGCGAGGGATCATTTAAGTGCGTAATAACAGCTGCAGGCAGGGACCGTCGGACGTGTTGGAGGTCAGCGTAACACCGCCTAACCATACCGCATTGAAATACGAGCCCTGCGCTTATCCATCTGTGACGGAAACTCTTACAGTGACTATAACTTACGAGCCCTGCACTTATCCGTCTGTGACAGAAACTCTTACAGTAACTACAACTTACGAGCCCTGTGCTTATCCATCTGTGACAGAAACTCTTACAGTAACTACAACTTACAAGCCCTGCGCTTATCCATCTGTGACAGAAACTCTTACAGTAACTACAACTTACGAGCCCTGCACTTATCCGTCTACGACAGAAACTCTTACAGTAACTACAACTTACGAGCCCTGTGCTTATCCATCTGTGACAGAAACTCTTACAGTAACTACAACTTACGAGCCCTGTGCTTATCCATCTGTGACGGAAACTCTTACAGTAACTACAACTTACGAGCCCTGTGCTTATCCATCTTTGACGGAAACTCTTACAGTAACTACAACTTACGAGCCCTGCACTTATCCATCTGTGACAGAAACTCTTACAGTAACTACAACTTACGAGCCCTGCGCTTATCCATCTGTGACGGAAACTCTTACAGTAACTACAACTTACAAGCCCTGCGCTTATCCATCTGTGATGGAAACTCTTACAGTAACTACAACTTACGAGCCTTGCGCTTATCCATCTGTGATGGAAACTCTTACAGTAACTACAACTTACGAGCCCTGTGCTTATCCGTCTGTGACAGAAACTCTTACAGTAACTACAACTTACGAGCCTTGCGCTTATCCATCTGTGACGGAAACTCTTACAGTAGCTACAACTTACGAGCCCTGTGCTTATCCGTCTGTGACAGAAACTCTTACAGTAGCCTGCGCTCATCCGTCTGTTACGGAAACTCTATCTACTCCTTGTCAATTAAGGATGCTCCACTGAAGGGTGTTCTGCTGTATTTTCAATACATGAATGAAGGAAGACAGGCCAATCCTTCTCTTATCATGTCTATGTGGGAGGTAAAAGAACTCTCACCTCGGTAAATGTGTAGGGGTGAGATTTCTACTTAAATTCATTACATAGATTTGATCACCACCCTTGTGGTGTAAAAGAACCTTGAGAAAGTCTGGTGAGAACCTGTAATGGTTAACTGGACGTTAAACCAAACCAACCAATCCTGGTACGCAACCTCCATTTTCACCATGACAGAGAATGTTGCGCTTCTCCATCTACGACAGAAATCGATCTGCTATGCATCTGATTTGAGGGTCCAACACTATTATTAGTAAATTGTAGTAGATGATGAGGGAACTGTATGTAGATTTGAGGGTCAGTCGGCGAGGGACCTTTTAAGTGCGTAATAACAGCTGCAGGCAGGGACCGTGGGACGTGTTGGAGGTCAGCGTAACACCGCCTAACCTTACTGAATTGAACTTACAAGCCCTGCGCTTATCCATCTGTGACGGAAACTCTATCTGCTCCTTGTCAATTAACGATGCTCCACTGAAAGGTGTTCTGCTGTATTTTCAATACATGAATGAAGGAAGACAGATTCAATTTAAAGGAAAAAGAATTATTTATCCAAACAAAATCTGATAAATTAGTTTGGTTTTTTTTAAAGTTTTTATTTTTATTTTTTATAAAATTAGTTCCTCATACTGCTGTTATTCTGAATCAGGAGGCTCCTTGAAAAGAGATGGTTTGAATGATGAGTTTTTAACCTTGTTCATCTGAGTAACTTCCTCTTCCACTTTTATTACAACTATCATTGTGTCGTTGTCAGAGCCTGGAGGGGTACGTGCAGAATCGTACGTCACCGTGTGCAGTACATACTTCACAGTGTGCCGTACGTGACCACCTAAGCAGGCTGCATCTACCTATACATGAACTTCTCTGAAATACTTCCCACTGCAGGGCATTATGTATAGATAATGTCAGTACATGGGGTTCGTCACTCCTAGAAATGTGGGAAAAGCGTTACTCCAGTAATATCGGATCGTGTTGTGTGGTATTGTTATTTCCATGTTGTAGCGCTACTTTTTTACAACACCACATTTTCAGTGACATAGGTGAAAGGTTCATTAGAGGTTTAATTGAATATAGATTGGTGATATAGTTATGATGCGGTCCGCAAAGAATCTGGAGTAACGGCTTTGACCTTGGTCGCCATTGAGCGATCCGCAAAAAACAATTTCGTGATTTTCCGACATATATTAATAAGGAGACATAGTTACTGAGCCTGTAGCGATGGCTGTTCTTTGTTCTTCATCTCATAACTACTGCCCTTTGCCTGATGGGCCAAAATACCTTGAATTTCCATCACTGCGGGCTCAGTGGGGGTGGCTCAGTGGTCAAGGCACTGGATTTGTAACCCAAAGGTTCTAGAACTTTATGGGTTTGAGTCCCACTGCAGCCACTGTTCTTCTTCATTCTCAGCAGTGGTAGACTTACTATTATATCAAAGGCCAGTCCTTCTCAAACCATGTCAATGTGGTGTGGTGTACAGCCACCTTTCTGCTTCATTCCCAGCAGTGGTAGACTTACTATTATATCAAAGGCCAGTCCTTCTCAAACCATGTCAATGTGGTGTGGTGTACAGCCACCTTTCTGCTTCATTCCCAGCAGTGGTAGATTTACTGCTATATCAAAGGCCAGTCCTACTCAAACCATGTCAATGTGGTGTGGTGTACAGCCACCTTTCTGCTTCATACCCACCAGTGGTAGATTTACTGCTATATCAAAGGCCAGTCCTTCTCATATCATATCCATGTGGTGTGGGAACTAAAAGAACTCTCACCTCGTAAATCTGTAGGGTGAGATTTCTACCTACATTCATCTCATAGATTCAGTCCAACCCAAAGTAAGTCTAATGGAACATATTGGACCTGAAACTACCCAAACAAGCGTTGTTGTGATTTAGCGTTACAAGACAAGCATGGAGAGAGTAGGTCTTTTAGACAAGTCACTGACCCTAGACCTGAAGTCTGTTTTTTTAGTCTTTGTTTCACATTCCTTGATCCCCTGTGGCCTTTCGCTGCTATCTTATGTCAGTATCGTGGGAGAGCTACCGGGATTAGAATTCTTCGTGAATTCCCTGCTATTCCCACTATTTGACAGCATTGATTGTCTTTTGTCCTGTAGCTGGGTTTCCACAGGTTGATTTTTCTTTATTTTTTTTTATTTGCGATTTATCCTGCGAGGACTTAGGCCTAACCAGCCTGTTTGATTGTCCTCACAGCATGTACAGAGTTTCACGTTTTGCATAGAAATGTTTCTGGTATGTACAATAAATGCAAAAATAAAAAACAAGTTTAGCAATTTAAAGATGAGGTTTGTGACCAAAAGGTCACCATTTGGTGCAGGCTGTTAGCTCTGCCAGTTCTTATTTAGTCTCTTCTTCAGTTATGCTGTGATTACACCATTGCATCATCATATGGGTGTCTGTCCTGTAACAATGTTGGCATTGTTGCGACGCGTGAATTTGTTAGTAAGAACCTACCGATAAAACAAGACATCGGATGAAAATATAAAGAATCCCCATTTACAGGCCTCCCACTGAAACCTTTAAAACCTATAAAAACCTATATTTCTTTTCTTGAGCCTTTATCTTTTTTAAAGTAACCTATATAAACTATAAAAACCTAATTTTTTTACTGCCATGCAGATTGATGTGTACAGGAAATTTTAGAAGTTAACTCAACACAAAATTAGATTGTCAAATGACAAGAAATCCATATTATCAGTGTACACTAGAACCCTGCATAAGCGGACACCCTTCGTTCCGGGATAATGTGTCCACTTTTTATTTTTTTATTTTATTTTATTTTTTTATTTAACCAAAGGCAGTTCTTACGTGGCTTACACGGGGTTAAAATAAACATTTAATAGAGGGATCCGTTCTGAGGAAAGGTCCGTTAACGTGGGGTGTCCGCTTACGCAGGTATCCCTTAGGCGGGGTTCTACAGTATTTAAGAGATCTTAAATGTGTTTAAGAATCAACAGTTTGTGTGACTTCTTGCCAGTCTGGCTTGCCTGTTGGAATCTCTGCCTGCTTGGTTTAACCTGATGAGCCAGACATTCTGATTTAGTTTCAAGTAGGAACATTCTTTTAGAAATCAAGAACTGAAAATAAGTGATTCGCTATATTTTGACTCCAACATGCTGAACATGTTAACCTTGAAAACCTCTAAAAGCCTATGTTTTGGCCTTGAAAAACCTGTAAAAACCTATATTTTGATTTATAGCAGTTCCTCATAGACACCAACAGTTAAGTACTTACTTTCTTCAGATGCCCTTCCCATAGACATAGTGTTTTTTTTAGCATTTCTCATTTGTATATGTTCCCAACGATCAGAATCCAAAATTATTAGAATATAGCAATAGAACATCAGTGCCATCTAGCAACGAAGTCAAAATATAGCAGTTTCCCATAGACAACAATAGTTAAGCACTTACCTTTTTCAGATGGCCTTCCCATAGACGTTAGCATGGTGACATGCCTTTTTTGTTGCATTTTCTATTTGCTAATATATGAAACTTATATTATCCAGAGTTATTTGCAAAAAATCAATAGAATCTAGAAATTACCCAACTACCCGCATTTAGACATGCCCAGTTTTGATCTCTGCTTCTGTACCGTCCCTCTGCATGGTCGCGCTATTTTCCCTTCGTTCTCTGACATATATTTCTGTGATGACTAATGCTTTATGAGGAGGTTTGGCGAGATTGGGAATATCCCTTTTTAGATTCAAGTCATGCTTGGCCACGCGACTTGTTGGTATTTGTGAAAGTCTATTGCGTTTTATATTTCCTTGGTCTTGGTCTGTGGTTTACCACATGATCTATTTTAATCCTGTTCTTTAGGTTGTCGTTTATCATTATTATTGTTGTTGTTGGTATTATTATTATTATTATTATTATTATTATTATTATTATTATTATTATTATTATTATTATTATTATTATTATTATTATTATTATCATTATCATTATCATTATTATTATGATCATCATTATTATCATCATTATTATTATTATCATTATTATTATTGGTATTATTGTTATTGTTGTCATTATTATCTTTTATTCTAATCTCCAGGTAGTTTATTGATGTCACGGTTACATGTTTAGAAGATCTGTCCTTCATTATAAGCTTTCAATATATCTCAATATACAATATATCTCAATATACTTGGCTTATCTCAAGCCTATCTTTAAAAAAACTTTTTATTTCAATTTGTTTTGGAGAACGTGCCGATTTCCCTGTAGATTGTGCAACAAATTCGTTGAAGCAGCAGCCTTACTTCTCAAATATCTTCCTCCCGTAGTCTTTCTTCTTTTGAGAACCTGTAATGGTTAACTGGACGTTAAATCAAACCAACAAACTTCTCTGACCATACTAGAGCTGACGTAGTGTGGCTCTGGTGCCCAGTGTAGTGGCGGTGTTGGTGTCTGAGACTGCCCAACCCGTCCTCGGGGTCAGTAACTGGGACGTGTCCGAGGTCTCACAGTGACTGAGTCTTGATACGCGATGTGTTTTTTTTATATATTTTTTTTAAGGTTTTTATTTAGACTGGAGGTGTCAGCTTGGGTGGTAAACACCCTATCTTCCGCTGACTCCAGTAACAAATTATGCGAACTGCCTCCCAATGTCCTATTTAGGACTTACATGAGGTCAAGTAAGAGGTTTGATACAATGTGTTGATACAAGCTGACTTGACAAGAAATCAGGAGAACAAAATTATCTTTAGATAACTAACCTAACAGGATAGTAGAAAATTGGCGTAAGACAAATATAACATATATACAGGATTCACATTGATTATCACTTTCAGAGTGATCATTTTTGCATGGACGTCTGCACCACAACCCCGATTAAACTAATTTTAGGAAGATGAAAAACATGAGTGTTTTCACACATTAAGTCCAAGTAGACAGTACATTTTTCAACACACAGTGAGGCACATGTACAGTCAGCAACACATAGTCCGTTTACAGACCGCGCCGCCTAAGGCTTACAGTCTGTAAGGGTCTAACAGAGCAAGGCACCCATTTGCCTGTTTCCTCTGCCTGATGGGAGATACGAATTTCGTGATTGGCTGTTCTAATTCTAGCGCCAACTCAAGCCACTAGTTACTGGCAAATCAGTCAGGGCACCTTAGCACCAGCGGAGGCAAGAATCCCTGACTCAAAACGGCAGCGCATAACAGTCTTAGTTTGAGCCTGTGTGCCTTGGCCCTGGCGACAACAGACTGTACTAGAGTCTAAGCAACACAAGGCATGTTAGGTAAATTATTCACCCCTGATCTCCATTCAGGGGTGAACAGCTGTTCTATGTCAATAGGCGAGGCACTGTGCAGTTAGGGAACCAGCGAGAAAGACTCAACAAAATGGCTGGACCTGAGAACCAGCCAAGCTTCACTAGAAAACTACGTCTAAATACACAGTTATAACACAAGATACAGCTGTTTTGAAGGTTGGCAAAGACAAATGGGTATAAACTTATAGATTCGATTTTTTTTTCATATACATGTATGTCAGAGTGTGCGCAGTATGAAATGGACCCCGATGGAGGGCTCTATGGCAGAGGAACCCGGCCCTGTCTCAAACAGGGCCGGGTTCACTGGCTAAAGGCATGTTTACATATGTGGCTTCTGTTGTATACAGACATGGCTTCTGTCGTATACTGACATGGCTTCTGTCGTATACTGACATGGCTTCTGTTGTGTACAGATATGGCTTCTGTCATATACTGACATGGCTTCTGTTGTGTACTGACATGGCTTCTGTTGTATACAGATATGGCTTCTGTCGTATACTGACATGGCTTCTATCGTATACTGACATGGCTTCTGGCGTATACAGATATGGCTTCTGTCATGTACTAACATGGCTTCTGGCGTATACAGATATGGCTTCTGTCATGTTCTAACATGGCTTCTGGCGTATACAGATATAGCTTCTGGCGTATACAGACATGGCTACTGGCGTGAACAGATATGGCTTCTGGCGTATACAGATATGGCTTCTGTTGTATACAGATATGGCTTCTGGCGTATCCTGACATTTATATCATTTATGTTATTTATACGATTATAGATCCTGTTCTATATAAGTATTATCTGAAATAATGAAATAATGTACAGTACAACCCTGGTAAGCGCACACCCTTCTGTCTGATACAAAGTCTACCATACACCACTTAATGGGGTAAAGAAACATGGAAAAGGGATGTCAGAATGTCCAAAGTATGTGGATGATCCACTTAACGGGTTCCTTTTAGGAGCCATCCATAAAGTACGTATGCACTGGGGAGGGTTAAGAAATTTAGGAAATTTTGCGTGTGTCCCGTCTTGTCCCGAGTGAGGGTGGGGGCGAAATCTCAGAAATTCTGTGCAGGAACTTTATGGATGACTCTTTACTCATATCATCAGTGTTGATTCGCATATTTATTCCATAAAGTACGTACGTAGTGAGAGGGTGAGGGAGATTCAAATTTCCCAACAATTTTGTATCTTTATGGATGGCCTCCTAATAGGCCTTTTTCCACAGGCGGGTGTTGGGCCTAATCTGCTTAGTTACGCCATACCTGAAGCCAAACAAACGCCTGGCAACGTATTCTTTAGCATTGGATAACTGAGTGTATAAGCGCAATATGGTTGCAATACTATGTACATCATTTCCATAGATATAGCAGCATTTGCATCGTATTGTATGGTAT
Source organism: Alentia gelatinosa (assembly GCA_950022655.1). NCBI lineage: Eukaryota > Metazoa > Annelida > Polychaeta > Phyllodocida > Polynoidae > Alentia > Alentia gelatinosa. The sequence goes on from OX465589.1 coordinate 4,594,849, forward strand.
TCCAGCTCCAATTTGGTGTGCCATACATGCATATCACTTCAATGATACTTTAGATATACCTTAGATAACCCAGGGACACCGAAACTGCATACACACTAATACATTGGCAGGCCTAGCTATAACATGCTTATCTTTTTCCAAGTTCAAACCAAGATAATTATCAACTATGGAGTTTAGACAGCCCAGGCCCGTTTTTACAATACCCTAATTTGTTCTAGGAATTTAATCTGCCAAAAAACAACACTCCTGCAATCACACCCACCGTTCACCCTCTAGGTATGATTGCTGTGTGTCTCTATAGGCATGAGGCCGGAATCGGCTGTGTTTGTCCGAGCGGCCGCGTAACTAGACAACACACCGTTAGGCGGCGCTGAAGGGCTTCATTTACCCCTCTCACTGAAATGAATGCCTTTTCTAATGTTTAGTTAGAACGAACTTAGGTTCTGATTCACTAAATGTCACCTACTTGAAGTCAATGTAATATATCACTCAGCCTATCCCCTCGGAGTCACGACCTTAATGATGTAGTCATTTCCAACAGGACAGCGTGTGAATGTTTAACTATAGTACTTTATCCTACCCTCATATATATCTCCATAGACTTAACATGGTGTGACTGTATGCCACGGTTATTATCCTACCCCTCATATAAATCTCCATAGACTTAACATGGTGTGACTGTATGCCACGGTTATTATCCTATCCCTCATTTAAATCTCCATAGACTTAACATGGTGTGACTGTATGCCACGGTTATTATCCTACCCCTCATATAAATCTCCATAGACTTAACATGGTGTGACTGTATGCCACGGTTATTATCCTATCCCTCATTTAAATCTCCATAGACTTAACATGGTGTGACTGTATGCCACGGTTATTATCCTACCCCTCATATCAATCTCCATAGACTTAACATGGTGGGCCTGTATGCCACGGTTATGCCATAAAATATTTATATGCCACTGGTGACATATGAAGTTAAAAACATATGATAGGATAGGATAAAATCTAAACGTCACTCAACTTCATATAATTGTTGATATGCCATTCATCGTCTTCCACTACAGATATCACTCAGCTCCGCTTTGTGATATCATTCCGCGAAGACAACTCATGCCTCATAAACAATCAAATGAAATTTCGTGATGTTTCATGATATTATTGTAACTGCAGGGTGAATCAAAGCAATATTTAATTAAGGTTAATTAGTTTTATCTGATTCACCACATCCTTCTTGTTTATTAATCGTGATGTCACATCCCAACTCTACTACCATATCCTGACCAAAATACCTTCTCTGCCACCTCCGTACGTACTTTCAAGTACACGCATTATAGAGAAACAGGCTGACTGTTTCCGTACGGATAAAATACGCGGTAAAATCGGCGATCAGATGAACCGATGCCGGAGGCAGAGGTTCAACTGATCGCCGATTTTACCAAGTATTTTATCCGTACGGAGACAGTCAGCCTGTTTCTCTATTATTATATACCTTAAAATATCCGATTTTTAACCTTGCTTCTGGGGTTATTTTTGGATTTCGCCGCCGTACATGCCCAATTCGTCACATACATACCCCGTACGTCACCTAGGTGTCGTACGGATATAAATATGACATGGGTAGGAGCGGGCCGTATGTGTAAGATATACTAGCACAGGTATATAATAATATTCAAAACTACTTTATGCCTCTTAGTTAATCTGTGCTGTGGGGTGGGGTAAGAGCACCGGACTTGTAACCCAAGGTTGTGGGTTTGAACCCCATTGCAGCCACTTTTCTCCTTCACCCCCAGCAGTGGTAGATTTACTGCTATATCAAAGACCAGTCCTTCTCATACCATGTCTATGTGGTGTGGTGTACAGCCACCTTTCTCCTTCACCCCCAGCAGTGGTAGATTTACTGCGATATCAAAGGTCAATCCTTCTTATACCATGTCTATGTGGTGTGGGAAGTAAAAGAACCCTCACCTCGGTAAATGTGTAGGGGTGAGATTTCTACCTAAATTCATTACATAGATTCGATCACCACCCTTGTGGTGTAAAAGAGCCTTGAGAATGTCTTGTAAGGACTTATAATGGTTGACTGGACGTTAAATCAAACCAAACAAAGATGGTGTAGATTATCATCATGTGATATCCGTCACGTGATAAACGTAAGCAGATAATAAATCGGGAAGTGTACGGAACAGTCGTGATCCATTACTACATTTACCTCTCCCTACGTTAATCAACAGTGTGTTTTGATTTATGGATCCATATTGTAATTTGATAGTAGATCATTCATTGTAAGATTGTCTATCTCCATAAATCTGGAGCACGTAAGATATCTGTGGATACATTGTGCAGTCAATAGATTGAGGCGCTGTTTTATTACCGAGACTAAGAAAAGTTATCAGATAAAGTTTGATAATTGACCTTTGTAAGCCCACTGGTCAATGGAAGCGATTTCTCAGATAAGATTTTTTACTTTTTTGTTCTTTTTCCTTTTCGGTGTAACATATTCGCTGAATTGTCTTAAGATTTAACCCATGATTTTAAATTGTAACCTCTGCACTACACCAACATTTCCACACGCTAGTATGAAAGGGTTTTCCCATCCAACACAAAATAATACTACAAAAATGTTGAGTAACCAAGCTGAGATTGTAACAAAACACATTTTATCTAATCACCTTGACACCCACAAAGCTTAATAAGATGCCCGATGAGCCGTTTCCGCCGAAACTTTGACTTTTATCCCACTTACACTTTAATGTGTAATGCTGTATGTGTACTATCTGTCAAAGTTTGAGGAAAAGGACATGGGTTTTACTTTGTGAAAAACAACCCTTTTAGAATTTCTATATATTCTATTATAATATTATCATATTATTGATCTACAAATCAAAAACTAGCACGGTGACCCCCGATATTTAAGTCAAATATGCCTTCTACAACACTTAGAGATCATCATATTCAATTTTCAGGAAAATGACATGGGTTTTAATTTTCAAGGCAAATTGTTCGATATGTCTTTAAACCTCAAACAGAAACCCTATTTTCATATGTACATTACCCTATTATTAAGAGGGCCTCTCCACAACATAGGCCACTTTAGCCTGGAATTAGGTGTCCCTATTTAGGAGGATTTGTGTAGGAAATGGTTTACGTGGGGTTTCTACATTAGTCATTAGGAAGTAAATAAGGATGTCCTAGTTTGAAGATCTGTACATTATATTTGTGCTAAATTAGGAAACTCTGTCACTGTGAACGGACAGCGAGTCACGCAGGAGGTTCTAGGTTCAGCAGGGATTTAGTGGCTTGGCAGATGCCATTGACAGCAGCAATGGAATGAAGTAAGGTCAGATCATTAAAACCGGTCTGTATTGGGGACAGAGCCATTGTTAGTTCATGAAGCAGTCACTAGGTGGCCAGCAGTATGTGGCAGGCCCCTTGGGGGGACAGAACCTGTATTCTGGCTCTTTGTTCTTACGAAATTCAACTGCCTCTCAATGTTTTATCATGGTTCCCTTGACTCTCCACACCCATCCTAGAGGAGGATGACATAATGATTTAACCCAGGACATGATGTTTTTCACATGGAACACTTTATACATATGTCAGTAAGGCTAGAGTTGTGACACTTCCCAATTATCACTCACTTCTTTCACACCTCTATTAGTGAAGAACACCTACTTTTTCACCTCCATTAGTGAAGAACACCTACTTGGGGGGCGTCATGGCCGCCCCCATGGATCATAGGCTATATGCCATATAGGTATGAGATCCTCAGCCACTTTGTTTATCAAAGACTCATACTATGTGACTGTACGAACTCTATTGTACTGCTCTTATGATCAATAAAGAAATTTGAAAATAAAAAATAAATTCAGTCGGGTAGATAACATTCAGTCAGTCAGTCAGTCAGTCAGACAGACATATCATCCAGACCAGATTCAGTCAGTAAGACAGATATTCTATCGGGCATGTTCAGTAAGACAGACATTCAGGCAGACGACATTCAGTCTAAATTGGCACCGTTCAGCAGGCAGATGACATCCAGTCCGGTTTTGTGTGTTCGGCAGACACCATTTAGTCAGATTTGGCCCGGTTCGGCAGGCAGCCGATATTCAGTCAGATTTGGTGCCGTTCGACAAACAACATCCAGTCAGATTTAGCAGACGACATTTAGTCAAATTTGGCGCCATTTGGCAGATGTTTGGCAGGCAGACGACATTCGGTCCGATTTGGCGCTGTTTGGCAAATGACATTAAGTCAGATTTGCTGCCATTCGACAGGCAGACAATATTAAGTCAGACTTGGCACCGTTTGGCGCAGGACATCCAGTCAAATTTGCCGCCGTTTGGCAGGCAGACTATATCCAGTCAGATTTAGTGTGTTCGGCAGGCAGCCGATATTCAGTCAGATTTGGTGCTGTTCGACAAGCAACATCCAGTCAGACTGGGCCTGTTCAGCAGTTGACATTCAGTCAAATTTGGCGCCATTTGGCAGATGTTTGGCAGGCAGATGATATTCAGTCAGTTTTAGCGCCATACGTCAGGCAGACAATATTCAGTCAGTTTTAGCACCATTTGGCAGGCAGACGATATTCAGTCAGATTTGGCGCCATTCGGCAGGCAGACAATATTCAGTCAGTTTTAGCACCATTCGACAGTCAACATTTAGTCAGATTTAGCGCCATTCGGCAGACAATATTCAGTCAGATTTAGCGCCATTCGGCAGACGATATTCAGTCAGATTTAGCGCCATTCAGCAGACGATATTCAGTCAGATTTAGCGCCATTCGTCAGATTTAGCACTGTTCGGCAGTCAACATTTAGTCAAATTAGCAAAGTTCGGCAGGCAGACGATATTCAGTCAGTTTTGCCGCCATTCGGCAGATCTCATTCAGTCAGATTTGCCGCCATTCGGCAGGCAGACGTCATTCAGTCAGATTTGCCGCCGTTCCAGACACGGTAAATACACGAGGCCACTCGTTACCCCAGAAACCCGTCACAAAGGTCACAGCCCGACCTGGCTCTTCTCCGGTGGAGCACGACTTGTTCTTTTTGTTACGTTTAAAGACCTGTGAATACTGCATAAGGACGCCATTACTTTCAGACACCAACACCCCACTCCTTCAAATACTCTCTGGATCTGTTGTTAAAGTGGCGATATTCTATTTTTTTGTGTGCAGAAATAACGCACAATAAAGCCTAGCACACAGCTACCGATTCAGGATTGAACGATTAGTTCCCAAATCGTATAGGAGTCGGTGAACTTGTCCCAGGCAAATTGTTGTGTAATAAAGAAGAAACCAACAAGTTATGGTCAAAGTTGTTATTTTCCACGCATTTGATGCGGAGTGATATGAACGAGGCGACAGCATTAAAACGATTTGGAGAACGACTTCTTTGACTAAAACGAGTTGCTTTTGTATTTATCTCACCCCCTGTACACAATAAAAGAATGGACAACACACAGGGTATAGATCATGGAGAACGGACTACGATACTCGTAGAGGCATGGAGAACGAGTATGGGACAAAAAAACTAGGAGTGAAATAAGTGGTGATATTTTATCTTTTTTGTGTGTAGAAATAACGTACCTGTGATTTGGGCATGCAAAATGTGTTATGACAGGGATTTCTGATGGTAAATGATATTATTATGATTGATTCTAAATAATTAACATTGAATGAACATTCAAGAAACTTATTTCGAAGTACATGATTCATTCAACCTCATTATGGACAGGACTATATTTCCCGAATCTCCTGCAGGAGATTCTGATATGCCAGCATATCCAGGTAGCTAATTCCAAGAGCCCTATACATTTCCTATGGAGACTCTGTAATAGGTGGGGAATAAAAGTGTAAAAAAAAAAAAACACCGTTAGGTGGCGTTGAACGGCAACACCTGTATATATACGCAGCCATCATTATGGTACGGTTAATACAGTAGAACCCCGCCTAACAGACACCCTGCGTAGGTGGACACCCCGCGTTAACGGACACCTTTGCTCGGAACGGTTCCCTCTATTAGATGTTTATTTTAACCCTGCGTAAGCGGCCCTTTGGCCCGGACCCATGGGCCCCGCTTACGCGGGGTTCTACTGTAGTTAACACCACAATTAGCGCTGGTGGAATCCATTCCCACGGCCCTTGATGTTAACGAGATTTATGAGTTCTGATTGTATCACTCACGATAATATCCCTTATCTGTTTACCTCTGAGAGTGATCTCTGACTTTTAAGAGCTGCATTTCATTATCATCCTCCTAAAACAAAGTGTCTATAGAAAACATATAGTGTGTATCAACATACCCGGAGCATACAGATATATCCACCTAAAACAAAGTGTGCATAGAAAACACATGGGGAGCATGTATGGACATACCCGGAGCATACAGATATATCCACCTAATACAAAGTGTCCATAGAAAACATATAGGGCAGTGTGTATGGACATACCCGGAGCATACAGATATATCCACCTAAAACAAAGTGTGCATAGAAAACACATAGGGAGCATGTATGGACATACCCGGAGCATACAGATATATCCACCTAATACAAAGTGTCCATAGAAAACACATAGGGAGTGTGTATCACCATACCCGGAGCATACAGATATATCCACCTGATACAAAGTGTCCATAAATAACACATAGGGAGTGTGTATGGACATACCTGGAGCATACAGATATATCCACCTAATACAAAGTGTCCATAGGAAACTCATAGGGAGCATGTATCACCATACCCGGAGCATGCAGATATATCCAACTAATACAAAGTGTCCATAGAAAACACATAGGGAGCATGTATGGACATTACCCGGAGCATACAGATATATCTACCTAATACAAAGTGTCGATAGAAAACACATGGTGATCGTGTATCTACATGCCCAGAGCATACAGATACGTTGTATGCTCTGGGTTGCAAAAGCTAGCGCATACAGAAAAATAGTGCGTATGAAAAAATAGTGCATACCTAAATGCATTAATATTGGTATGCCACTTGTCAGGTAAAGGTGGATAATAAATACAATATTGACTGGTTTCAGTCGAGCGGCTGTATGCTCCTCGTAGTTGACTCTACGTAATATCATCGCATACGCTCGGATATCACTACGCGTCAACCTCTCGAAGCATATGACCACTTGTATCTGGAACCAGTCAATATTGACATCTGTAGTATCCGGAAACATGGTAACTGTGTGCGGTAATATACGGAGACATGGTTTGTGTGCCTGAATGGAATCTGTTCAGAGGTATTTTGCTCGGTAATAATTACCGCGGTTGAAAATCTGACGAAATGATTTGCGATAGCTGACAAGTGCACAAAGGTCACAGGGTGTCTACTAAACTTGCTCCAGTCTTGATAATGAACCTTCTCTTACATAAGTGGGATTCACAAGATGGGATTCAATTACATGTACCTAGCAAGGTGTTTGTCCGAGACAATTCCTGCTGAAATTCTCTACTGGGACACAATCTCCTCGTCTGAAGGGTTCCATTTTGCTGAGACAATTTTTCCTTGGATTTGTCGGCAACAATCACCCCTAACAAGGAACAGAATCTCATGAGATTTTGACTTGTTTAATTTGACAGGTTTAAAGATTAGAGGGGTATTTTGGTGAGACAAATGTATTTCACACATTCTCCCCCAGTCTGTGAGTCTCAGTAGTCCCAAATTACACCTATTCACACGGGAAAGTGCCCTGAGCTCTAAGCCTTGTTCGTTAAGAATTCTTCTCCATAGAGCTTAGTGAGAGTACAGAATACCACTTAGATAGTGTGAGATCTTATGAGAGGGGTGCGTAGTGAGAACCTTGTACAGAATACGACTTAGAGAGTGTGAGATCTTATGAGAGGGGTGCGTAGTGAGAACCTTGTACAGAATACCACTAAGAGAGTGTGAGATCTTATGAGAGGGGTGCATAGTGAGAACCTTGTACAGAATACCACTTAGAGAGTGTGAGATCTTATGAGAGGGGTGCATAGTGAGAACCTTGTACAGAATACCGCTTAGAGAGTGTGAGATCCTATGAGAGGGGTGCGTAGTGAGAACCTTGTACAGAATACCACTTAGAGAGTGTGAGATCTTATGTGAGGGGTGCGTAGTGAGAACCTTGTACAGAATACGACTTAAAGAGTGTGAGATCTTATGTGAGGGGTGCGTAGTGAGAACCTTGTACAGAATACCACTTAGAGAGTGTGAGATCTTATGAGAGGGGTGCGTAGTGAGAACCTTGTACAGAATACCACTTAGAGAGTGTGAGATCTTATGAGAGGGGTGCGTAGTGAGAACCTTGTACAGAATACCACTTAGAGAGTGTGAGATCTTATGAGAGGGGTGCGGTGTGGTAGGGGCTCAGAGACTGAGGCCAGTCTAGTGTTTACCACTGATCTCATGTAAACATTGCGTGACGTCATTGTGAGCCTCGTCACGTGACTCCTAACAGTATTAGAGCGTCACATAACACGTTGTTTTTCGTACTGTCGATGACAATACGCTCTTTCTTGATGGCGTGCTATCTTAAAACTGGATGAGTTTTAATCTTGGCCACCGTATGCCACTGGAGTTTGGCAAAGTGACTTCATGAGGCACAGCCAAGTGAAGTCCGGAGCCAAAACTCCAGAAGTGGCATGTGGTGGCCAAGATTAAAACAAATCAGGTTTTGATTTTATCCTACCCTGTCTCCTCGATTTTGGAATATTAGGTGATAACAATTCTGTATGTCACGAGTGGCATATAAAACTCCGTAAGCCAGTCAGCGTGGCATACGGAAACTCAATGTTAAGCATATGGGATTTTATATTAGGGGTAGGATAAACAATGACTTTGAATGGAAAGAGAATCCTCTTAGCCACTCTCATAGCCTGGGCTGTATATAATTCTCATTCAGTAATGGGTAAGTACCTCGGGTAATTATATACAGAGATGATTTTGGAGGAACAGACTTTTAAGTCTAACCTTTAAGTCTGGTCAACATTTTCTCATTATCTCACTCCTGGTATTTCTATCCCATGGCTTAACATTAGGAACTCATTCTCCATGCCCCTACGAGTATTACAATCCATTCTCCATGGTCTATATCCTGTGTGCCATCCATTCTTTTAGTATGTACAGGGGTGAGATAAATACAGAAAGCAACTCATTTTGGTCAAAGTTGTTGTTCTCCAACTCATTTGAATGGTACATGATATTCACTGACTGTCGCCTTGTTCATATCACTCCGCATCAAACTCGTGAAGAACAAGGACTTGTCGGTTTCCTCTTTATGACTATTATATGGGTCAGAGTTTGTGTCACTTGGCTGATATCCTGGAGGTGACTGGTGACTGTCGCACTCAGAGCTGGACGACACCCAATTAAAACCTCCTCCAGTCAGGGAGGTGTTGGCAGGGAGCACACTGCAGCACTCGGCACCCATAGCAGCACCCACACAGGACACCCACATAGGACACCCACACAGGACACCCATATGGGACACCCCCATGGGACACCCACACAGGCACCCACACTGGGATACCTACGTGGGAAACCAATATGCGGCACCCACACAGGATGCCCACATGGGACACCCACATAAGACACCCACAAGGGACACTCGCATTGGGCACCCACACACTTAACCCAAATGAGACACCCACATGAGACAACCACATGGGTCACCCACAAAAGGATCCCACACAAGAATGTGACATGGCACTCACAAGCAACAGCCACACACTCACCCTTATAGATAATTCACACATGATTCATACACATCACCCAAATGGGGCACCCACATGGGACACCCACACATGGGACACCCACAAGTCACCCACATGACGGGGTGGGGGTTAGCTCAGTGGTTAGGGCACTGGACTCCTAACCCCAAGGTTGTAGGACTTTGTGTGTTCGAGTCCCACCCCAGCAGTGGTAGATTTACTGCTATATCAAAGGCCAGTCCTTCTCATTATAGGTCTATGTGGTGTTGTGTACAGCTACCTTTCTCCTTCATCCCCAGCAGTGGTAGATTTACTGCTATGTCAAAGGCCAGTCCTTCTTATACCATGTCTATGTGGTGTGGTGTACAGCTACCTTTCTCCTTTACCTCCAACAGTGGTAGATTTACTGCTATATCAAAGGCCAGTCCTTCTCATACCATGTCTATGTGGTGTGGAAGCTAAAATAAATCTCACTTCGGTAAATATTTAGGGGTGAGATTTCTACCTGAATTCATTACACAGATTCGATCAAACCCAAAGTAAGTATAATAGACCAGACTCATAAGTCTAATAGAGTCATCCATGCATGACACCCTCCCACATAGGTATATAAATATCTCACGGGTCTATGGTAAAAACCTAAAGAAAAAGAGCTTTGAGCCAGTAAGACGTCAATTAAAATCCATACACAACTTCCCAAGTGCGGCTTCTATGTACTGTCAACATGTAGCTGGGAAACATGCTCTAGTTCTCAGAAGTCCCGCGTCACACATGATGTGACTTTAATGTGTTTATTTACGATGTGTTTGTCTTAATTACTCCATGCCAGAGAGCACTGTGAAGTAATGTACGCAGGTTTTGTAGCATACTGCCCTGGAGCACAGCCAAGCATACATTCAGACCAAAACTACAGTAGAACCCCGCGTAATGGACACCCCGTGTAAGGCCGCTAAAAAAACCACTTGTTTCTCATCACCGCGCGCATCAGCAAAATCGATTTTATAAGATTTTTTTATTTTTGTTCAGATAAGATGAACCATGATAGAAATTATGAAAGGTATGTGGATTTAGAATCAAGTTATAGCTCCTGATGTCAGGGATGCATTCAATTTATAACCAGTATAAATCTGGAAAAAAAACGTAAGCGGACACCCCGCATAAGCGGACACTTTGGCCTGGAATGGAGGGTGTCCGCATACACAGGGTTTTACTGTATGTCTGAAGCCCATTTTATTACACTGTAGAAGCCATCTTTGATCCAGCAAAAAAAAAAAAGGCGCCCTGTCATATTTTTCATGGCTTGGTGATGAGAAACAAGTTGGTTTGTTTGAGTGGCCTATATAAAGGGGATACCTTTGCTCATAATAGATCCCTCTATTAAATGTTTATCTTAACCCCGTGTTAACGGGCACTTCGCGTAAGCGGTCACTTTGTCCCCGAAAGGAGTGTGTCCGCTTATGCGGGGTTCTATTGTACAACGAAATCTGTAAATATGTAGGAGATAGAGTGCAAGTGCACTTAAAAACCCCAATTGGAAAGCCACAAGTATGGTGTCATTTAATAGAGAGTGGGCACCTATTTGCCTCCAGCATACTGCCAAAACAATATCCCTTCACTATCTACATGCTACTCACTGTGGTACTGGCAAAGGAGCAGGGTGCCAGTGTCTCAGTATCTTAGAAGCGTGCCCAACTGACCATGACCAATTACTCAAGACTAAAATACCTGATTGACCTACTGTTGCTTGATTTGTTTGGATCCTAGACTCAGGCAGTTGCAAAAATGGCAAGTTCACTGGGTGCCAGTGGGTTACAGAAAACGATTCATAAACTGAATGTAACCCAAACCTTTCAATTGTTATTCATATATAATGGCCTGCTCAATATGGGGTTGGGGAGTTAGCAAGGTTGTAGGACATTGTGTGTTCGAGTCCCACCCCAGCAGTGGTAGATTTACTAGTACATCAAAGGCCAATCCTTCTCATACCATGTTTATGTGGTGTGGGAAATAAAAGAACTCTCACCTCGGTAAATGTGTAGGGGTGAGGTTTCTACCAAAATTCATCACATAGATCCGATCACCACCCTTGTGGTGTAACAGAACCTTGAGGAAGTCTGATAAAGACCTATAATGGTGGACTGGATGTTAAATCTACCCAAACAAACAATCATTCAACGTTCTATTTGCTCCTAGTTGTTGATTATTGCCTGCTTAAGTTGGCATAACATGAATTCGTGGATCAAAGTGGGGTGAACCACTTTAAGTTAAAACAGTTTCCCATTACCACGGTTCTGACTGTGGACAACATAACATACATCAGTTCTATTTCATAACATAAGTATTTTTATATATCGAGATAATTCCCTATAACAGTTATTTTCTCATTATTTATATTAACATACCTCCATGATCACCTCTCTTGATTATTCTCTCAAATATCTTATAATTGGTATTTATGTTCTATTTTTAGCAGAGAGAACACGATTAAATGACGAAGCGCAGAAACGTCAACAGATTAGGACATTACATGGTAGACTGGTCTCAGTCCCTGTGTTCTATTTTATCCTGATGTATTTAAGCCTATAAGACAGCGACCCGACCATTGTGCCCGATCACACCTTTGCCCGACGAATCCGTCGGGTCGGTCAGAATCGGGTCGCTGTACGCACTTCACAGACCCGATTTTAATCGGGTCGGGCATTACTTGCCTTGGGGTAATGACCGACACTGCCCGACCGTAATCGTGTCGCTGCACGCACTTCACCGACTGTTCCCGATTCTGAGCAGGCCGTCTGACCAGCGATGCTACCTTTCCCCGAGTCCGATTTACAAGTGTCTTAGACCGATTTGTAGGGGAGACATAGGCGATGGTAGATCTGAAAACCATTTCCCGATATCCTAATTTGATTGGAAGTAATTAAACTTTAAATTATTTTCTATGAACGCACACCAGTGGCCCGTGGCTCACCGCGGCTCGGCTACCGGCGGCTCTCTTTGATCTCAATCGGGTCGCTGTACAAGGCCATAAAGTGGAGAGGTGTGATCGGCAAGCGTCGTTGAGGGTATAAGACAGCGACATTCCTGTTCCCGATTATAATCGGTGATCGGATGGGTGAAAATCGTTGAAAAATGTCGCTGTCATATGGGCTTTAAAGGCATCTCGGACAATTCGCTTTGAAAATTAAAGCTCATGTCATTTTCTCATTTTCTTCTTCACCCCCAGTAGTGATAGAATCAAAGAAGTCGTTCTCCAACTTGTTTGAACGTTACGTGATATTCACTCGGCTTTCGCCTCGTTTATATCACTCCACATCATACTCGTGAAGAACAACAACTTTGACCAAAACTTGTTGGTTTCTTCTTTAGGATGGTATAACGTATTTTATTACCCACCTATTACAGAGTCACCATAGGAAATGTATAGGGCACCTGGGATTAGCTACCTGGATATTCTGGCATGTCAGAATCTCCTGCAGGAGATTCCGGAAAAATAGTCCTGTCCATAATGAGGTCGAATCATCATGTACTTCGATTTAGTTTCTGGAATGTTCATTCAATGTTAATCATTCAGAATCAATCATAATAATCTCTTTTACCATCAGAAATGATTGTCATAACACCCTTTACATGCTAAAATCACAGGTTAATGGTGAACTACATTGTCACCTTTTCTGAACAAGTGGTATGTCGATATCAGTTCGTTTTAGTTGTGCACTATTTTTCCTTACGCACTATTTTTCCGTATGCGCCACCCGGAGTATACAACATATCTGTATGCACCAGGTATGTCCATACAAACTCTCTACGTGTTTTCTATGGACACTTTGTATTAGGTGGATAATAAAAACTAAGCCTGAACGAATTATTTTAGATTTTTTTTTTAAAGTTGATAATGAGAGGCTTGAGCAGGTCTAGGGTGTTGTGTGAGGGAGCGTGTCTGGTGACAGCACTGAGTGCACCAGGATTCAGTGACGAGCAATGTGAACTGCCTCGTGATAACTAGCCACTTGAACTATTTTATCTAACATGTGAAGATTGCTACTGAACAATAAGCTGTTATACTTGTAGCGGACCACTGGTCGTTGAGAGTGTATGACCACTCTCCGGGGTATTCCTACCTTCCTAGTGGTGGAGACAAAGTCGCTACCCCGTGCTACCGCTTCTGTAAGGGTTGGTTCGATTGGATCCGAGGTAGGCTGGGAGATGCGGGATCTACTACCTAGCTTAGCCTAGAATGCAAAACCAGTCTTTGGACTGTTTCGGTATAAAGGTTTTATTATACCTTGGAAGTTTCCGTTCCTTGTTGCTGGGACACCAAGTAGAGTGAGGGGAAGAGATTCTGGTCTCTTCACCGTTGAAAGGTTTACGGGGAAACCTAACCAACACCGAGGCTCCAGGCGTTCACTCAACAGAGAGGCACCGCGAGAAGACCTTTCGACCTGCTGCGGACTCAGCCTATATAGTAACTGAGTTACGTAATGCGGGCAACCCCGTAGTATTTGCATACACAGGTCCGCCAGCCTTACCGCACAGTGGGGATTGGCACTTGTGCCACCTAACGTGAAGTGAAACAAACACTGCTCAACTACCCTGATCCCTACATACTTATGAGTGATGATTGCTGTGAACTTACGTTATAACATAATGTGAAAGCGAGTTGAGCATGATCGTAATGCACCCATGTGATAACTAATCAACGGATTGCTTCTAAGGATATTAAAGTTACCAAATCATATTCCATTGTTCATCCTTACTACCTCAGGCCACAGGGATGTGAGGTCACCATCGCTGAGACCAAGCCATTCGAGTAAAATTTATCCTACATTAGAGTTCAATGGATTCCAAGATAACATGATAACAGAAGTAAGAAGTTAGATACTGCCAAGTCTAATTAACCCTAATTAAGACCCATACCAACGGTGCACTCTACTTACATAACCCGTCTTTGTGAACCCCCTCATGATAACCAAACACTCGTCAGACTTCTCTCATACCGCAGTGTTAATTACGACTGTACTTACATAACCCCTTCTGTGTGAATTGCCTCGTGGTGACCAGCCGCTCGTCATACTTCTCTCACACCGCAGTGTTAATAACAACTGTGCTTACATAACCCCGTTCTTACCTCCTGATGATCAGCCACTCGTGATACGACTACTTACATAACCCCGTCTTTGTGAACTTCCTCGTGATGACCAACCACTCGTGATACTTCTCCCACACCACAGTGTTAATTACGACTGTACTTACATAACCCCGTCAGTGCGAATTGCCTCGTGGTGACCAGCCACTCGTGATACTTCTCCCACTCTGCAGTGTTAATTACGACTACTTACATAACTCTGTTCTTACCTCTGATGATCAGCCACTCGTGAGGCTTCCCTCACACCACAGTGTTAATTACGTCTATACTTACATAACCCCGTCTCTGTGAACCACCTCGTGGTGTCCAGCCACTCGTGATACTTCTCTCACACCGCAGTGTTAAGTACGACTGTACTTACATAACCCCGTCAGTGCGAACCACCTCATGATGATCAGCCAGTGGTGAGACTTCTCTCACACCGCAGTGTTAATTACGACTGTACTTACATAACCCCGTCAGTGCGAACCACCTCATGATGATCAGCCACTCGTGATACTTCTCTCACACCCAGTGTTAAGTACGACTGTACTTACATAACCCAGTCAGTGTGAACCACCTCGTGGTGTCCAGCCACTCGTGATACTTCTCTCACACCCAGTGTTAATTACGACTGTACTTACATAACCCCGTCAGTGTGAACCACCTCATGATGATCAGCCAGTGGTGAGACTTCTCTCACACCGCAGTGTTAATAACGAGTTTACTTACATAACCCCGTCAGTGTGAACCACCTCATGATGATCAGCCACTCGTGATACTTCTCTGACACCGCAGTGTTAAGTACGACTGTACTTACATAACCCCGTCAGTGCGAACCACCTCGTGGTGTCCAGCCACTCGTGTGCCTTCTCTCACACCGCAGTGTTAAGTACGTCTATACTTACATAACCCCGTCAGTGCGAACCACCTCATGATGATCAGCCAGTGGTGAGACTTCTCTGACACCGCAGTGTTAATTACGACTGTACTTACATAACCCTGTCTGTGCGAACCACCTCGTGGTGTCCAGCCACTCGTGATACTTCTCTCACACCGCAGTGTTAATAACGAGTTTACTTACAAAACCCCGTCTGTGTGAACCACCTCATGATGATCAGGCACCTAGTAACTTGGGGTTACTGCAAATAAATTGCTTGCATATAATGATATTGATATCTATCGTGTCTAATACTCCATAACGTCTAGCCCTGTACTAGCACTCAGAAGTGTCCCTAGGCTCGCAAGAAACTTAATTCTCCTTCATACTTCTACCAAGAAAAGTAATCGGATAATTACCTATTATAAGTTTATGCATTTATGCACTCACCGACCTTTTGGGAATAGACGTATAAAAAGGGCGGTAACAATGATAACGATTTGGTAACTAGAGAAGAGGATATTGCTAGATTTATGATCACAGTTAATGTAATATCTTCTGTTTCCACTTCTCTGCAGCTTTATCATAAAACAGCAGATATCATATCCAGATAAAAGTATACTGGGCCACTCCTAAGCAATGATTTAGAATTATCATGACGTAGCAATAACACCCATATGGCAAGGCGAAAAAAATCTAAGCAATAATTTATCGCCAGTACATATATTGCCCTCCACTCACCAATCAGATCCTGTGAAGGATCTAGAATACAGGATCTGTTTGGAGAATATTGTCATAGCCCTAAGGCATAGAAGATCTATGGGTACCGCCCATGTCTACGTCACTATGACGTCATAATAATGACGTGTTGCGGTTACACTCTAATAAGCGGGATACTGTGCTAGGAGAAGGGTTCCTTTGAGGGTCGCTGCATACACTCTCCCCCCACATATTAGGCCTACTTAGTACATCATAATTGCCTTGTGGTAATGGCAGCATTCTTCAAAGCTGCCCTAGGGTTGGTGACGGTTACAGATAAGAACCTTCAACCCCTGCTTCAACCCAGAGGATCTTTATTGTCCTTCTATTTGCCTGGCAGCTGTAGACCCAGCTGCAAATTGAGACGTATATACGCGGCTTTACGGATGCAGTCAACCCGTAAAGCTTTGTCTGGGTGACCAAAAGAACTCGAGCAATTTAAATGTCCACTTCAGGGAACATAAATCAATATCATGACCAACATACAATAGAACTCTGGTTGTGGGACACGCTCTTTTAAAGTGGTTGGGGAGGGAGTGGGGAACTATGGACATTTCGGCCCAGAAGGGGTTGGAATTTTACTTTATATCCGAATCATAGTAATTATGCCCCCCAATGCGTGCCAGTACACTATTTTAGCATTTTTATGTGGTAATTATGATACGATACTATGATGCTTTTACAATCATGTTTTATTTGCAGGAAATATATATGTATATATATTTATTTTCTATTGCGGAAGCTCGAACTCTACGCTTCGCCACGTTTTCAGAAATTTTATTTGCAGGAAATAGATGTGTAAGTCACATGACCAATCCAAGGCGAACCTTATCCCCCCAAAAAAGACAAAAAACACTCTATC
The DNA here is from genome assembly GCA_950022655.1 of Alentia gelatinosa. NCBI lineage: Eukaryota > Metazoa > Annelida > Polychaeta > Phyllodocida > Polynoidae > Alentia > Alentia gelatinosa. Next base: position 4,612,176 of record OX465589.1, read on the forward strand.
AGTCCTACACCCTAGTTTGTGTGTCATGTTCAAATCCTGAGTATAATTTTGAAGCGACCTACTAGAAGCCTGAATCTATATACAGACGAATATAAAATGTCGTATGTACTTAGCTAGTATCACAGTGGTACTCGGGCGCTCCTTGGTTAGAGCATTCTAATTCACGGTTAATTAGAATAATGACATTTCAAGCTTTCGCAGAATATAGTACATGTTATTTAAGTACTATGAAATGTTTGTACATAGTTGTAACAAGTCCCACATACGAACTAGTAGCAAAGTATCAAAAGAATTGTGTCACTGGTTATACTTGGTTTCAACTGATTGTATAGAGGAAGATGTTAGTAAATAAGTTCAAGTGCTTAAATCGAGAACTCCGCCTGTTAGTCCATAAACTGGACATTGCGTGAGTAATATTAACACTAGAACTGGAGCCAGTGGAAGATCGGCAAATTCCTGCCGAACAGTTCACTCCAGTATAATAAAAACCTTTAAAAAAAATTAAAGAAATAGTACTACTTCTTTAGGTTTTAAAAATCATAGCTCACCATCTTTGTTTTTTTAAGGAAGGAAACCATATTTTTCAGTACATTTCCTACGTAAATCAGGCCAATGTAAATTAACCTATTATAGCTACTAAAATCGTCTAGATGTGACAAAACGTTAAATCTACTCATGTAGAAGTAGAATGACTCCCAAGAAACCATTTTGACTAATAATAGACAGTATTCAAAAATCACCAGGTGGCGCCACTGTGGATTGTAGGATATGCATTTAAGGATCCTCCATGGGAGATACCTCCAGGCATTCTCAGAACTGAGAATCACGATAGTCGACGAATGTGTTGTTATGGCATTGTGCATCAAAATATTCCGTAACGGTTACATACTGTAGGAGAAAACGTGCTACTAGGAAGAAATAAAGCAGTGTTTTATGTGTGGCGCTGTGAGTTGGCGATAGTGAGGTGGTGTGTGTGTGTGTGTGGGGGGGGGGGGGGTCGGTGTAATTGTGTTGACTTTAGATATTACCGCAGCACCTTGAGCAAGATACGAGTCGACTGAGCTCACAAATCACAAACCAGATAATCTCTCCTCAAACAGCGAGGAGTGTCGACGGGCCTCAGTCATTAAAGACAAATGCTGGTAGTTGGGTGATTTCTAAATTCTATTGAGATTTGCTAATAATTCAGGATAATATAAGTTCTATATATCAGCAAATAGAAAATGCAAAAAAAATGGCATGTCACCATGCTAACTTCTATGGCAGGGCCATCTGAAAATGTAAATGCAATATTTTTACTTTGTTGCTAAATGACACTGATGTTCTATTGCTGTCTTCAATTAATTCTGGTGTGTAATAGTTGGGAACATGTACAAATGAGAAGTGCTAAAAAAAGACTATGTTACCATGCTAATTTCTATGGGAAGGCCATCTGGAGAAGGTAAGTGCTTATCTATTGGCGTCTATGAGAAACTGCTATATTTCCATGGCACCAGGTGGCAGCACCAGTGTTAAACCAGGGGGCATTTCGATACCTACCCGCATTTGTCAAGATAAATGCGGGTAGGTATCGCAGTGCCCCCTGTGTCTACTAAATTAACACTGGTGCTACCATCTGGTTTCATGAAAATATAGCACCAATAGACACCAATAGATAAACACCTACCATCTTTCCATTTGCTGATATATGGAACTTATATTACCCAGAGTTATCTGCAAAAATTAATAGAATTTAGAAATCACCCATCCCTCCTGACCGTGACATTGATGGGTATTCCAGGCAGGCGTTAGGAGATACTGGAAAGTCGTCTGCTAAATGATTATGATCAATGACTTGAGCACGTCTAGTAGAAACACAATGACAGCTTGTCTCTCAGCCCTCCCAGACCTACCTGCATGTATCACCAGACACAGGCGGCCACTTTAAAGTGCCGACGTCTCTGTCACAGCCACAGTCCTTGGAACAGTGTGAGAAGTACTTTACAAAGAAGTCCCGATCAAATTACACCGACGCTTTTATTTACTCTCTGATTGCTGAAATGTACTTCAAAAAGAGGTCATGACTTTAGAGATCAACTGTTTAAATGACAGAACAGAAAGGGGAACAAATATTGCCTTGTGGATATTGGAGAACTCGACCCGTAATGAACTCGACCCGTGAAAAACTCGACCCGTAACGAACTCGACCCGTTTTAAGAACTCGACCCGTTTTAAGAACTCGACCCGTAACGAACTCGACCTGTGAAAACTGACCCGTTTTAAGAACTCGAGCTGTTTAAGAACTCGACCCATAACGAACTCGACCCGTTTTAAGAACTTGACCCGTCACTGACTCAACTCTTTATAAATCTTCTCAACTCAAGTGTCTCAACTGTGGATAAATACTATACTGAGTAGTAAGCATGTAAGTTGGTCTTCTTGAGAAAACAAACAGAAAACCATTTCCCTAACCCTATCCCTAGCCCTAACTCTTTCCCTATTCCTAACACTATCCCTAACCCTTTCCCTAACCTTATCCCTAACCCTAACACTATCTCTAACCCTAGCCCTTTCCCTAACCCTATCCTTAACCCTAACCTTAACCCTATCCCCAACTAGTCAGACCTTTACTTCTATATGAAAATGTCTTATCCATCAGAATCTGAAACGGGTCGAGTTCTCCAATCGATTTCTCCAAAATGGGTCGAGTTCTCCTGACAACTACGGGTCGAGTTCGTTTCGGGTTCTCCAGTAACCTGTCTTGTCTATTCCTATATACCTATGGCTGTACACTCTATGCTTACACCACGTTCTGGGGGGTGGAGTAACTTATGGATACTACCCAAGGTTGCCGTATACTACCCAAGGTTGCCGTATACTACCCAAGGTTGACATTTAGACCAATCAGATTGTCTCTTACAAAATTCATATGAAAAGCGCAGTGGGGAGAAAACAAAGAGTGTTAGTTACTCGATAAGGTTGGATCTGGCTTCAGGTTTGATGGTGGATGAGTAAATAACGCTAATTATCGTTATTAAACCACATTTGAAGGTACATAGGAATAGGGAAACCAAGTACCAGTGAAAGGAAGTCAAAATTACTCGGTAAGGCTTGGAAAAATTAGTGCCCGCGGCCAAGGCCTTTAGCAGTAATTTTTCCAAGCCTTACCTCGTAACTTTGACTTCCTTTCACCGGAACATAGTTTCTCTCTATTCCTACATACCTATGACCGAACGTCTATAAAATACTACCCGCTGCTCTGCGCCCGTAGTGAATATTCGGGCGCACTGTGGCCAAAGCGAATGTATCAGGTACATAAAATAAGAATAAAAATGGCATTTTTCTTGATATTTAGGTATGTAATAATAAGAAGACGTAGTGACTGAGTCCGGAGGGATGCCATTCTCGGTATTTTGATGCCATAAATACGTCCCGACGCCGCAGGGCGATCCAATGTTCGGGCGCACTGCGCCCGTATTGAATATTCGGGCGCACTGTGGTCATCGGGTCAATTGGTACATTTAATAAGTATCTAAAATGGCAGTTTTTGTTATTTAGGTATGTGATAATAAGAAAACTTAGTGACAGAGCCCGTAGGGATGCCATTCTCGGCCTTTTGATGCCATAAATACGTTCCTCCGCCTGCGGGGTCGGGACGTATTTATGGCATTAAAAGACCTCGAACGGCCATCCCTTCGGGCTCAATAACCACGTTTTTTCTTAAGTATACGCTCCTACCCGTGATGTATGTATGGCCGTACGTCACACTGTGATGTATGGATTACAGTCATTCAATTGATATCAATAGGTGATAAAACTTCGCTATTTTAAGGGATATGATTAGTAATTGATTTTACCACGTGTTTTTTACATACGAAAACAGTAAACCATTTTCCGTTATGATGTTTGGTAAATTGCACAACGGCAATGTACAAATACTTAGAGAAGAAAATGTGGCCTACAATAGTCAGAGATGTCAGATTTCCATTTTTCCTTGGAAATTCATTTTTTCATATTCAGTATATATGTAATTGCTTTTCCTTTTGTCAAACAAAGATAAAATTGATTTGGCCTCATGTCAATATGAGCGAGGCGATAGCTGAGTGAATATTCTGAAGCACTCCAAACGAGATGGCGAACAGGGACTCAGACCAAGCACGAGTATGTTTCTGATTTTATCTTAGCCTGGAAATATTTATCTGTTTTCACCTGTTGAGAATGAGTTACCGTACTCGCAAGCCTGTTGAGAACGAGTTCCTAATGTTAAACCTATGGACTTTTATTTCAGGCTAAGATAAAATGTAGATGTATATGTATATATTTATATAGAACTGGATCGAAAATCATATAAATAGACAATACTCCACAAGTTTGGATGGGCCGCAATCGTCATCGAGGCGAAGCCGAGTGACGATTATGGCCCATTCAAACGAGTGGAGTTTAGTGTATTTTACGATTCAAGTGCGGTTCTGGATTTATCTCACTCCTTTTTATGATGTTAAATATCATCACAATTTCACAATAATTTGAAGAGACTTAGCAAATCCATGACGTCATCTCACATTCACTACGCCACGGCGGTGGCGTAGTATTGTCACTTTACGGGGGTGATCGTTGAGTATGTGAAAAGACGGGGCGTATCAAAGTTTCACCTCCTTCGTCCACCGCTTGCGACCACGTGATCGTTGAGTATATTTTTTCAATGTTATGCCTATGGCTAAACTTGTACCAGGGGTGAGATAATAAAAAGGTCTGGCAATAGATGCTGGGTTTTCCCCACTCTTCGGTGTACAAACATGAGCCGCTCTGTGTGAGACGAGTCTCTGAGCTGACCCACTTCTCCGCAGTCTCATTGACCTCCGGGGGTGGGGAGTTGAGCCCGGTTCCCACTAAGCGATTTCTCGCCTCCCCTCCCTCACCTCCCCTCCTTTCCCTCTCTCCCCTTTCCTCTCCCTGCCCCCTCGCCTCCCTTCCCCTCCCCCAGCTCCCCCACTTTCCCCTCCCCCGCCCCCTCCCTTTCCACACTGCGTACCCACTAAGGGTCCAGCGGAAACAGGTAATTGGACGAGCAGCTGAAGAAAACGCACGGTCCAGCCCTGCCCGCTCTCTTTGTGAATACTGATCATGGTACCTTTTATGAGCCGCTCAGCCATAGGCAGCACAGTAGGCTGCTGGCCATTGATGCTGCAATTACAGTGCACTGCGGCATTGGAGTTAAAAGAAGCCCCCCAGTACGCACATATAGACTGCTCCCCGGCGAATATAACACCAGGTGGCGTTAGTGTGGCTAAGCCCAGTTCCCACTAAGTGATTTTGGGGCATTCAGAGGGCACCCGTTGCTGACTATCAGCCAAAATGTCTAGGAATTTTAGGAGTCGCCAAGTGGGAAAACATAATGGCAAAATCGTTGGCAACAATTACCCTAACCCCCATTGTTTGGGCTTGAGTCGGCGACTGGATTCTCTCTGAAAAGTGCACCTGTCTCTTGCAATTCAATTTCAATCATGTTTGAAATATATCAGGGCATAGTCGGCGACTATGCCCTCCCACCCGCTGTGCGCCTGCTGTTTCCCGGCGATTATGCCCGGCAGTAGTCTCAGGGGCAGAAATCGCCAAGTGGGAATGGGCTCAGTGGTTTGAACACCGGACTTGTAACCCCAAGCTTGTGGTCTTTGCGAGTCCCATCTTTCTCCTTCATCCCCAGCAGTTGTAGATTTACTGCTATATCAAAGGCCAGTCCTTCTCATACCCTGTCTATGTGGTGTGGTGTACAGCCACCTTTCACCTTCATCCCCAGCAGTGGTAGATTTACTGCTATATCAAAGGCCAGTCCTTCTCATACCATGTCTGTGTGGTGTGGTGTACAGCCACCTTTCTCCTTCATCCCCAGCAGTGGTAGATTTACTGCTATATCAAAGGCCAGTCCTTCTCATACCATGTCTATGTGGTGTCAGAAATAAAAGAACTCTCATCTCAGTAAATGTGTAGGGGTGAGATTTATACCTTAATTCATCACATAGATTCGATCACCACCCTGTGGTGTAAAAGAAAGTCTGGTAAGAACCTGTAATGGTTAACTGGACGTTAAATCAAATCAAACAAACAAAATGTCAGAAGTCCTTAAATGTTGTGCTCTTAATGACTCTTAACATCGTATCAGTTTGTTGGTTATTTTCATCTTGCCCTGCTAATGCTTCAAGATATACGTCAATATACAAAATCATACAGGTACAAACTTAATAATACATCATAAAAAGACAATACAGCAGACATAAAACAGTTCACACATGATACACTTAAATGAGATGTATTAAAGTACCATAACCCTATCCCGAACTAGTCAGACCTTTCCTTCTATATGAAAATGTCTTATTCATAAGTATCTGAAAAGGGTCAAGTACCCAAATCAAGTTCTCAACAAGGGGTCGAGTTCTCCTAACAACTACGGGTCGAGTTCGTTTCAGGTCGAGTTCTCCTGACAACTACAGGTCGAGTTCTCCTGACAAATACAGATTAAATTTGTTTCGGGTCGAGTTCTCCAGACAAATACAGGTCAAGTTTGTTTCGAGTTGAGTTCTCCAAAACGGGTCGAGTTCTCCTGACAACTACGGGTCGAGTTCTCCTGACAACTACGGGTCGAGTTCGTTTCAGGTCGAGTTCTCCAGATAAATACAGGTCGAGTTTGTTCCGGGTCAATTTCTCTAAAACAGTTCGAGTTCTCCTGACAACTACGGGTCGAGTTCGTTTCAGGTTGAGTTCTCCAGATAAATACAGGTCGAGTTTGTTCCGGGTCAATTTCTCTAAAACAGTTCGAGTTCTCCTGACAACTACGGGTCGAGTTCGTTTCAGGTTGAGTTCTCCAAAATGGGTCGAGTTCTCCTGACAACTTTGGGTCGGGTTCGTTTCGGGTCGTGTTCTGCAGTAACCGTTCAACAGGTGGTCGTGATGTTGGTGAAGTTCATATCCGGGTCTAATGCGGACGTTCATCCAGGGATGAGGGGTGGGGTGGGGTTGAGGGTGGGACACAGTGACTGGAGCCTGTGGCATGTTAATAGAACACACTGTGGGTGATTAATGTGTGTTTAGTTCACGTCACTTGTAAACCCGTAATCCGTAACACAGATTAGAGCCAGGATTTGTTTTCTTTTTTTTATATATTTTTTAATTCAATTACATGAGCTTATACATGAAGAAAGTACTAGCTTTGGGTAGGTTTGAAGTATCCGTGGATTTTATTACGTCCTGATGACTATTATTATTATTATTATTATTATTATTATTATTATTATTATTATCATTATCATTATCATTATCATTATCATTATCATTATCATTATTATTATTGTTTTGTTATTATTATTATTATCATTATTATTATTATTATTATTATTATTATTATTATTATTATTATTATCATTATCATCATCATCATCATCATCATTATCTAGCCTCACCCAGAGGGTCTTAATTTCGTATTCCTTAATCTAACGATGAAAAAAAATGGCTGTAAGGGATTCTTCGTAAATGTTACTGTCAAAGTTAAGTTCTATGGATATCCCAGTTCCTGAGGCAGTATAAGTAATATAACAAAACTGTATGATAGGAGTGGAGTTTAATACGTCATGAAGACCTGACTTAAGTGCGCGAGATCCCAGGACGAGTGAGAATCTGATTAGTAAGTAGCTGATGACGTCAGTGTACGGGGTAATACATGGAGCGTATCTGGAAACATTCATCACTTAAAGGACAACCGTCACCACGCTGTTTTGTTCTTTTCATATCAATTTATTTATCCTAGGAAAAGAAAAGGCAAAAGTTTTCTCGTTTTTACATTCTGATCTAGACTTGCTCCCGTTGCTGCCCGTGAATACTGGAGAACTAGGCCCGTAACGAAGTCGACCCGTAAAAAACTCGACCCGTTACGAACTCGACCCGTTTTAAACTTTCCCTACTCAAGCATCTGAACTCTGAATAAATACTATATTTAATAGTAAGTATATTATCTTTACCTCAAATTTAGTCTGTACGATGTACGCACTTTTACCGACTGTTCCCCATTCTGAGCAGGCCGTTTAGATAAAGATACTACCTATCCCCAGTCCGATTTACAAGTACTTTATATCGATGTGTAGGGGAGACACAAGCGATCATAGATCTAAAAACTGTTTTCTGATATTTTAAATAGACCAGAAGTTACTAAACTTTGCATTATTACCTATATATACTTATCACCCGGCCCGGGGCCCAGCCGGCCTCGGCTCCCGGCCGCTCTCTCTGATCTAATCCCGGGTAATTTACGAGGTTATGAAAGAGGGAAGTGTGATCGGGGACAGTCATCATGTCGGTGTCTTATAGGTATAAGACACCGAAATTTTATTCCCGACTCTCACCGAGCCGATGGTCGGGATGAATCGGGAACAACTTTCGGTGTCTTATAGGCTTAACCCTAACCCTAACCCTATCCCCAACCCTAACCCTAAACCTAGCTGGACTTATTTTCTATATGCTGGTTTATTAGTCTAAAAACTAACTAATCAGCCCTTTACTTGTATATGAAAATGTCTTATCAAGTTCTCCAATCGATTTCTCCAAAACGGGTCGAGTTCTCCTGAAAACTACGGGTCGAGTTCGTTTCGGCTCGAATTCTCCAGTAACCCTGCCCCTCATACTTAGAACTAAACAAACTGTCCACAACAAAGCCTTGCTGGGTGCAGATCCCGATATGCATCATAACCACCCTGTTTATACTGTACGTAAGATCTTTGTGGGACTTATTTTATAATGCACCCAAATCTGGGTGGCATGGTGCGTGCAGGCATTATGAGAATACCTTGAGAAAACACCCGTTTAGAGGCAGACGGGGGTTTCTATGACAGTGTTTGCCTGACCTGAGGGAGGTGAGAGAGGTGCAGCTACCCGTATTCCTATATACCTATGAGCGAACAACCTATGATTACCTAACGCTGCTGGGGGTGGAATAACTTTTATTTACTGCCCAGGTTGACGTTTACTGCTCAGGTTGACGTTTACTATCCAGGTTAACGTTTACTGCCCAGGTTGACGTTTACTGCCCAGGTTGACGTTTATTATTATTTTTATTTTTATTATTATTATTCTTCTTTTTTTTGTCTTTTTTTTTAATAATTAACGCATTGATTAACTCGTTGTTTGTGTTTGATTACAGATGACACTTAAAACTAGTGTCCCTTAGGATAATTAACACATCATTTAACTTGTTGTTCGTGTTTGATTTCAGATGACACTTAAAGCTAGTGTCCCTTAGGATAATTAACACATCATTTAACTTGTTGTTCGTGTTTCGTGTTGTTTGTGTCCCACAGGATAATTTACACATTATTTAACTCGTTGTTTGTGTTTGATTTCAGATGACACGGACATGAATTTGGTGCTCAAGTCCATTAAGGATGACCTCTGCTTCATGAGCCGAGGAGCCAAGGCTCGTAAACCGAGCAGCTCGAGCCACGCGCAGCGCTCGCCCTCCGCCTCACACCTGGTGAGTAACTCAGTAATCAATCAATTAATTAATTTAATAAAAACCAGAAAGATATGTAGGGGTGGAAAGTTAGCTGAGCTCAGCGGTAAAGAGCACTGGACTTGTAATCCCAAGGTTGTAGGACTTTATTGGTTCGAGACCCACTGCAGCCACTGTTCTCCTTCATTCACAGCAGTGGTAGATTTATTGCTGTATCAAAGGCAAATCCTTCTCACACCATGTCTATGTGGCATGGTGTACAGCCACCTTTCTCCTACATCCCCAGCAGTGGTAGATTTACTGCTATATCAAAGGCCAGTCCTTCTCATACCATGTCTATGTGGTGTGTTGTACAGCTACCTTTCTCCTTCACCCCCAGCAGTGGTAGATTTACTGTTATATCAAAGGCCAGTCCTTCTCATATCATGTTTATGTGGTGTGGTGTACAGCCACCTTCCTCCTTCATCCCCAGCAGTGGTAGATTTACTGTTATATCAAAGGCCAGTCCTTCTCATACCATGTCTATGTGGTGTGGTGTACAGCCACCTTTCTCCTTCACCCTCAGCAGTGGTAGATTTACTGCTATATCAAAGGCCAGTCCTTCTCATACCATGTCTGTGTGGTGTGGTGTACAGCCACCTTTCTCCTTCACCCCCAGCAGTGGTAGATTTACTGCTATAACAAAGGCCAATCCTTCTCATACCATGTCTGTGTGGTGTGGTGTACAGCCACTCTTCTCCATCATCCCCAGCAGCGGTAGATCTACTGCTATATCAAAGGCCAATCCTTCTCATACCATGTCTATGCCGTATGGTGTACTAAAGAAGAAACCAACAAGTTTTGGTCAAAATCGTCGTTCTCCACGGGTTTGATGCGGAGTGATATGAACAAGGTGACAGCCGAGTGAATATCACATAGCATTCAAATGAGTTGGAGAATGACTTCTTTGACCAAAGCGAGTTGCTTTCTTTATCCTACCCCTAATAAGAAACCGCCATAGACTTAACATAGGGAAATGTTATGTGGCAGGCCGTGACATAAAGTGTTTTTTTGCCACTAGAGTAATAACAATATTGACCAATCAGAGAGCAAAATGTCAGCTACTATGAAAAAAGTTCTGTTGGTCGTTGACTCAATATTTATCTTTTTAACAGTAATACAAAAGCATAGATGGGGTAGGATAAATACGAAACCGAACTCGAGTTAGACTTATCAATGTCTATGCCACTCTGGTCAGGTCTGCTCCTCACTACACTCGGCTACGCCTCGTGTAGTAATACACAACCTTCCCGTCGTGGCATAAACATTGTCAAGTCTAACTCTCGTTCGGTTTCTACTAAGTATTTTTCTCACCCCTGTACATACTAAAAGAATAGACAATGCATAGGATATAAACATGGACTGCAATACTTGTATGGGCATGGAGAACGAGTTCCCAGTGTTCCAAGCCACCTTTCTCCTTCATCCCCAGAGGTGGTAGATTTACTGCTATATTAAAGGCCATTCCTTCTCATACCATGTCTATATGGTTTAGGAAATAAAACAACTCTCACCTCGGTAAATGTGTAGAGGTGATTTTCTACCTAAATGCCACCGATAGATTTCATCACCATTAAATCCAAAGTAAGTCTAATCGATCTTATGGGACGTAAAACTAACCAAACAACAACAACAACATCAACAAACAACAACAACATAGACAATAATCGATGGTTTTGTAGACAGGCAGCCATAAACTTCAAGTGGTTTTCACAACCGCCTGTCCACAAAACCATCTTTTGCAATGAATTAAACCCAGGATGATAAAACGAACCTCTGCCTTTGGCATCGGTTGGTTTTATCATCAATCTTACCGCGTGTTTATCACGTACAGCCACAGTAACCCTGTTTCCGTATAATACACATCCTATATTAGCTAAGTCATTTGTTTATTCATCTATTTATTGCATCGGCTGGGTTTTTACATCGTATTATCTTTGAATCAGGAAACGAGTCAAGTAGGATATAAAACGTCGGAATGTTGAAGACGGATTTAAAAGTGCCTCGACTACAAACCAACCCCTTTTTCGCCCGGACCTCTAAGCGTATACTTTGCTGCATTTTTTTGTTTTATTTTTGTTGTGGGTATTTTATCTTGTTATGCCTCAGAGCAAGGAGCTACGTATTTCTAGCCTCGCCAAACTCTCGTGCAAATATCGCGAGATAACGCGAGTGTTTGATGTGTGTCAGGTGAGCGCGACGGGAACCAGCGAACCCGGCGTCTGTAGGGGGCGCTGTGAGCGTCCACAGTCAACTCTCCCAGCAGAGTCTTTGTTAGCGTCTCTCCCCCCCCCCCCCCCCCCACACACACACACACACTCAACTCCTTTCATTTTGTGTCTAAATCTTAGTAACTGATCAAGTAGTGCTGTTTGTTTTGATTATTATTGGTTTATTTTTGCACCAAAAGGGTTTGGATTTAGCTCAGTGGTTAAGGCACTGGACTTGTAATCCCAAAGTTGTAGAATTTTGTGGGTTCGAGTCCCACTACAGCCACTTTTCTCCTTCATCCCCAGCAGTGGTAGATTTACTGCTATATCAAAGGTCAGTCCTTCTCATACCATCTCTATGTGGTGTGGTGTACAGCCACCTTTCTCCTTCATTCCCAGCAGTGGTAGACATACTGCTATATCAAAGGCCAGTCCTTCTCATACCATGTCTATGTGGTGTGGTGTACAGCCACCTTTCTCCTTCATCCCCAGCAGTGGAAGACTTACTGCCATATCAAAGACCAATCCTTCTCATACCATGTCTGTGTGGTGTAGTGTACAGCCACCTTTCTCCTTCATTTTTTTTTATTTTTTATGTCTTTTATTTTAACTGTCTTACTAGGCTAGCTAGCACCCAGTTTTCAGTAGGCTCCAGTGGCCAATCACGAATAAGTTCATTTCTCAATATCCATATATACCCAATGTATTAACAGGTAACTCAATTACAGATCATAGTCATTGTTCATTGACTTACTGCTATATCAAAGGCCAGTCCTTCACCCACTAAGGCCACATAGACAGGGTATGAGAAAATGGTATGTCAGCAGCCAAGCACTACGTCGTGTTTCCATTTGTTTTCTGCCCCATGTACTAAAGATCCTGCTCGTAGTTTCTGTATACATCTTTGACGGAGGTGCTACTGCCGCGGGACAGGGTGGTTCGGAGCAGCACATTTTGTCCGATCCTATCTGAGTGACATAGGCGAGGTCTGTCAGAACTTTAAATGGGCTTGGTTGTTCTCCCCCAGGGAAGTTTCCCACACAGTGGTGTCATAGTGAGAAGGGGAAAGTTTGAAATAGAACGTAGAAGGAGGAATAGTAACTAGACTATCAGAAAAACATGCTCATAGTCGTTGGACTTGTGTGTTTATATCGGTTTAGGAGTCTCACTCCATTTACAAAAGAAAAAAGTTATAAAAACATATTTCAGCAGCCTGGTAGAACCTTTGAGTGGCATGTTTGTGGCCTGGCAGTGGCCTGTAGATTGCCTGTCAGTGGCCTGTCACTGTCAAACTACCACTTTATTCATTTATACGCCATCGCTTAAGTGCATGTCTCGGCTGTATATTGACACGTTTCCTCTTCTATACGTCAGCGTAATGGCTGTATTTACCGCAAAGCATATATGAAGAGAAATATCGTGTGCAGGACATGTATACGCGGGTCGTATACATTTTACACATCTATAGATGAGGCGTTTTTTTTTTTTCTTCACAAATTTCTTTATTGAGATCTAAGTTATTACAATTTCTTTCCATCGTGTACATAAGCATTCTCAATAAAGTGGCATACGACCTCAGCTCACACATGGGGCTGGTTTCCTGGTCATGCCATCCCATCTTAAGCATATAACAAATTTTCTTTTACAGTTACACAATGGAAAATAGGACCACCTTGTATACGCAAAATCATACCTATATATGCCGGGTGTATACATACATATATAAACTGGTGGTTTTCGCGCAGTGCTAGCTTTCTGTGAAGTCTGCGAACACAGAGTATCTGGGCCATGGGAAAACCGGAGCCTATTGACTTTTACACTTTCCCCAACATTGCAAATTATAGCCTCGCGCCCTCCACAAGGCCAGCCGAGCGTAGGACAGCCGTTTTATTATTATTCGCACACCAGACACCCTTCCTCATTGCGGGGAATTATCTGCTCCGGATTTATAAAGAGAAATCCACTGACATGAAAAACTGGTTGTATAGGTCTTTGTTGGTCGTGGAAAAGGTCCTGGATTCACTATAGAGTTGTTTATTGACAGGAGCATGTGTTTTTATTGAGGGTGGTAGGAAGACTTTCCGCAACTTTGGGCATGATGACTCTGGGATTTTGTGTGAATGCTTTTTTTTTTTTACAAGTGTCACATCTTTATCACAATCTGTTTCAATCTGGTGAAAGCCTCATCTATAAGTGTTGCACCTTTGTCTCAATCTGCTGCCGGCAGTAACGACTCTCGTTTACTAGTGTCATATCTTTGTCTCCAAGTGTTGCCGGCAGTAACGACTCTCATCTCTAAGTGTCACATCTTTGTCACATCACGGCAACTTTGTGAATGATGACTCTGGGATTTTGTGTGAATGCTTTATCTACAAGTGTCACATCTCTATCTCAATGTGCTACCAGCAGTGGAGACTTTCATCTACAACTGTCGCATCTTCGTCTTAATCTGCTCCCGGCAGTAACACCTCTCGTTTACTAGTGTCAGATCTTTCTCTCAATCTGGTGCAAGCAGCAGCAACTCTAAGTGAGAACTCTTCATCTATAAGTGTGAAATATTTATCTCAATCTGCTGCCGGCAGTAATGACTCTCGTATACAAGTGTCACATCTTATTCTCAGAGTGCTGCTGGCAGTAACGATTATTATCAACAAGTATCACATCTTTGTCTCAATCTGCTGCCAGCAGTAATGACTCTTGTAAACAAGTGTCGCATTTTTGTCTCAGAGTGCTGCCGGCAGTAACGATTATTATCTACAAGTATCATATATTTGTCTTAATCTGCTCCCGGCAGTAATGACTCCCGTATACAAGTGTCACATCCTATTCTCAGACTGCTGCCGGCAGTAACGATTATTATCAACAAGTATCATATCTTTGTCTTAATCTGCTCCCGGCAGTAAAGACTCTCGTTTACAAGTGTCGCATCTTTGTTTCAATCTGGTGCAAGCGGTGACAATTCTCGGTGAGAAAACCTCATCTACAAGTGTTGCATCTTTGTCGCAATCTGCTGCCTGCAGTAACGACTCTCGTTTACAAGTGTCATATCTTTGTCACATCACCGCAACTTTGGGCATGATGACTCTGGGATTTTGTATGAATGCTTTCTTCTACAAGTGTCACTTCTCTATCTCAATGTGCTACCAGCAGTGGAGACTTTCATCTACAAGTGTCGCATCTTCGTCTCAATCTGTTGCTGGCAGTAACGACTCTCGTTTACTAGTGTCGCATCTTTGTCTCAATCTGGTGCAAGCAGCAGCAACTCTAAGTGAGAACTCTTCATCTATAAGTGTCACATCTTTGTCTCAGAGTGCTGCCGGCAGTAATGACTCTCGTTTACAAGTGTCATATCTTTGTCTTAATCTGCTGCTGGCAGCAACAGCTTTTATCAACAAGTGTCATATCTTTGTCTTAATCTGCTCCCGGCAGTAACGGCTCTTATCAACAAGTGTCATATCTTTGTCTTAATCTGCTCCCGGCAGTAACGGCTCTTATCAACAAGTGTCATATCTTTGTCTTAATCTGCTGCTGGCAGTAACGGCTCTTATCAACAAGTGTCATATCTTTGTCTTAATCTGCTGCCGGCAGTAACGGCTCTTATCAACAAGCGTCACATCTTTGTCTTAATCTGCTGCCGGCAGTAATGGCTCTTATCAACAAGTGTCACATCTTTGTCTCAATCTATCTTATTGTGAAAGGTTGAAATTATTTTATTTATATTGCCATTCATACTAAACCAATATCAATAAGGTATTAAGAATGAAATTAATGAGTGTTTGGTCTGTGTCCTCGTTCGCCATCGAGTTTGGAGTGTGCAGTAATATGAACGAGGCGATAGCCAAGTGAATATTATGTGGGGATCTCAGGAGGGAAAGAGGCTTGATATGTAAAGTTCAAGGTCGTTCAGAATATCCCGTTACCTGTCCTAACATTCATTTGGACAGGAACAGGTTTCTAAACGTCTGGTAACTGAGTGCATTGGCAACCATAGCAACACAAAGTAAGCTCTGGTCGGGTTAGATAAGCGGCCACCTCGACACTTGGCTGGTTCCCACCTGTGTAGTAGTTATACCTTTATCCAGGAACATGCCATCTGGTGAATGTTGGCCGCACTACAGGGTAGGAAATGTCTGTCACTCTCCTTCCTGACTTTTTGTACTGCTTGGAGAGTGTGTTATTTCCAAACCTCGAAGCCAATTTACTATTTTGTTATTTCCTTTAGTGTGTATTGGGGCCATCCATAAAGTACGTACGCACTGATGGGGGTTCGGAGGTCAACAATTTTGGAAATTTTACGTATGCCCCCTCTATTGCGCACAAGATTGGGAGTGGGTGGGGGTAAAAAATTTCAGAAATTCTGCGTACATACTTTATGGATGGCCCCATTCTTTAAATGCAATAAACATAAAGCTAGGATCCCTTATAAATTTGTTAAGCTAGGAATACTTTCTATTAAGTCTGTCTGCTTTGAGAGTATACATAGAAGAAAAGTATTTGGTTTGGGGAGCACCCCGAGTGATCCTGTTTGGGAGATAACCTGACCAACCCCTAGGGGGTGGAGACTTAGCTCAGTGGGTGAGGCACTGCACTTATAAGCCTAAGGTTGTAGGACTTTGTGGGTTCGAGTCCCACGACAGCCACTTTTCTCCTTCACCCCCAGCAGTGGTAGATTTACTGCTATATCAAAGGCCAGTCCTTCTCATACCATGTCTATGTGGTGTGGTGTGCAGCCACTATTTTCCTTCATCCCCAGCAGTGCTAGATTTACCGCTATATTAAAGGCCAGTCCTTCTCATACCATGTCTATGTGGTGTGGTGTACAGCCACCTTTCTCCTTCATCCCCAGCAGTGGTTGATTAACTGCTATATCAAAGGCCAGTCCTTCTCATACCAAGTCTATGTGGTGTGGTGTACAGCCACCTTTCTCCGTCACCCCCAGCAGTGGTAGATTTACTGCTATATCAAAGGCCGATACTTCTCATACCATGTCTATGTGGTGTGAGAAGTAAAAGAACTCTCACCTCGGTAAATGTGTAGGGGTGAGATTTCTACCTGAATTCATCCTATAGATTCGATCACCGCCCTTGTTGTGTAAAAGAACCTTGAGAAAGTTTGGTAAGAATCGAAGGGACATCCCAAGAAATTCTGGAGTTTGATCAATGAAATTATAAATCCAACTGAAGACAAACAAAACTGTGCCCTTGAAGACAACGGTAAACTGGTTCTAAACGAGGATCTCCCTAACTATATAAATAACTTTTTCGCAAATGTGGGTCTTGAATTATTCAGCAAGCTAAACAAAACACATATAGATGCAAATATCCTGAACCTTAAACACACTGACATTGATTCCACAGTTCAAGTATATATTCTAGAATTTAGTTCGTCGGAAATCATAGAAAAATTAAGGGATTTGAGCATACATAAATCTAGTGGGATCCAGGATGTTTCTTCACGCATCTTAATAGATAGTATTGACTTATTAAAACACCATTTTACGCACATATGTAATGTCTCGCTAGATAGAAAACTTTTCCTACATCTTGGAAAAGAGCTACAGTGGTTCCAATTCCAAAAGGAGGCAATGGCAAACAAATCGACAATTGGCGTCCAATATCTCTTTTGAACCTCCCTAGTAAACTTTTGGAAAAACTTGTACATGGTAAGATCTACGAATTACTTAATGAGGCAGAAATCCTGGAGCAGAGGCAATACGGCTTCAGACCAAAGCGAAGCACTGGGGATGCCATCTTTTACTTAGTTAAGGAACTATATGAAGCCCGAAGCTTAGGCTATTATACGGTATTATGTTACGTAGATTATCGAAAGGCCTTCGATTCTATCAGTCATGAAATTTTGTTGTTAAAGCTAAGAAAATTATTAAAGGTACCCGATAATATTGTTAAATGGGTGTATGACTACTTGAGAAATAGAGTACAAGCAGTAAGGGTTAATGGTAACATATCGGATTATACTAAGATCGAGTTTGGAGTGCCACAGGGTAGTGTATTGGGTCCTCTTCTGTTTATTTTATTTGCGAACGACTTAGGAAATAGTATCAATGAATCAAAGTACATTCAATACGCCGATGATTTGGTGGTTTTCAATTCTAAAAGTAAATTGAGCGATGCTGTAAGTGAACTTCAGTGAGATATAAATACTCTGACTGCCTGGAGCACATGTAACGGTTTGACGATCAATATTAAGAAAACGAAGGTTATGTGCGTGAGCACTGAGGCAAAGTTAAAAAAGGTAGAAAACATAGAAGTATATATGAATGATATTAAGCTTAATGAATGTCAAAAATATAAGTATCTAGGAGTCTACATAGATAATGCGTTAACGTGGATTCCACATGTAAACGAAATAACGAGAACTGTTAGTAATAAGTTATTCAAATTTTCCAAAATTCGACATTGTTTAACACCTGATGCAGCCCACAATGTCTATATTAGTACGGTAATCCCACATATGGAATATTGTTCTTTTCTATTTCAGAGTTTCAGAAAACGAGATTTAAACCAAATTGACAGATTGCATAACAGGGGTTTACGAACTTTACTGGGACCAACAGCCAGATTTAAATCGGTAGTAGCCATGAGTCACATGTGTAATATAGATACCCTATCACTGAGACGAAATGTCCAACTCCTCCGTATTATGTTTAAAAATAGGTTTAATTTGGACTGGACTGATCGTACCGCAAGGAGAACTAGATCACAGAAAAAGACACTCTTTAAGCTAAATACCACACGCTGTGCTACTGTTTTCAATAGCCCCTATCAACGGGGAGCAAGAAGTTGGAATGCCCTTGGAGAAGAATTTCATGATATTACTGGAAAAAAGATCTTCAAAAACCGTATTGAGGCGGAGTTAAAAAAATAGTTTGTGCTATAGTACTGGTCAAAGAAATCGAGCAACAATGTATCACTCATCTCATTACTCTTTGTTTCTACGACAGCCTCTGTATTCAACTTTTCTTCTGTTTATATCAATGTATAAACTGTACCAGCTTATTGTAAAACGATTTCATTTTTTGGAAGTGCCTGAAAAACTTGACATTTGTCGAGAGGTATTTGTAATAAAAAAAACAAAAAAAACACAACCCGTAATGGTTAACTGGACGTTAAATCAAACCAACAAACAAACCAAACTACGAGTCTTGCAGTCCATTCTCCATGGTATGTATCCTGTGTTTTATCTACAGTAAAACCCCACTTAAGGCCAATCCTTCTCATACCATGTCTATGTGGTATAGGAAGTAAAAGAACTCTCACCTCAGTAAATGTATAGGGGTGAGATTTCTACCTAAATTCATTACATAGATTCAATCACCACCCTTGTGGTGTAAAAGAACCTTGAGAAAGTCTGGTAAGAACCTGTAATGGTTATCTGGACATTAAATCAAACCAACAAACAAACCCCTACATCGTAGACGGGGCTTGCTTGCCATACTAGTAGCCGGGTGGCAACGAGGACATGTGTTTAGTATTCTCTGAATGTTCCTGCCAGCGGCATTCAGTCACTCTCCTAGCACAGACCGTAACCTCAGCAGGTCGTAGTCTCGGGGGGAGAGCGTTACACTTATTGCCAAGGGCAATGGTCACGGTGCGTGCACTCTACACGGACTTATATAAGATGTTTATTTTTCTTATTTTTCAGTATTTTTTCGGTATTTTTTTTCTTTTTCCCCCCTTTTTTGGTTGTTCATTGGCAGTGAGTTCCGTTTAGCAGTTACAATGGTCTACTTGTTAAAGTTTAGTGCAAGTGACGATAGGGATACAATCTAACACTGGACCTGACCACAATTTATTTATCAATTGTTGCTCTTGCTATATTCCATCAGATAGAATGAGAAAGGACAAATAACTGGATTAATGCACTATAACTCGACACAACATAATATATAACTCCTACTGATTTCCTTGTTAATACCATGTCTATGTGATGTGGGATCTAAAAAGAAACTCTCACCTGTGTAAATATGTAGGGGTGAGGTTTCTACCTGAATTTATCTCATAGATTCGATCACCACTCTTGCGGTGTAAAAGCAGTGAGAAAAAGCAGAACCTTGAGAAAATTCAGAAAACACTTGTAATGGTTGACTGGATATTAAAAATCAAAGAAAATAATCCGACCACTACAGCTTTAGCAGCCTTATCAGAGACTAGAATCATCGTTCGTACAGTTATCGTTAAAGCGACCATCCATAAAGTACCTACGCACTGAGTGGGGGTGGGGGGATGAACAAATCAAGAAATTTTGCGTATGCTCCTTCTTTGTTCTATTGTGGAAGACTGTGAAGGGTGGAGGGTTCCAAAATTTCAGAAA
This sequence comes from Alentia gelatinosa, assembly GCA_950022655.1. Taxonomy (NCBI): domain Eukaryota; kingdom Metazoa; phylum Annelida; class Polychaeta; order Phyllodocida; family Polynoidae; genus Alentia; species Alentia gelatinosa. The sequence goes on from OX465589.1 coordinate 4,632,228, forward strand.
TTCTGCGTACATACTTTATGGATGGCCCCAAACAGTTATTATTGTTCAGAGATGGACCTGCCAGCCTGTGAACCCCACAAGTCGATTGGTCACCCACCCCTGTCTACACTCAGCTGCGACTTAGGGGTTGGCACAGTCGATCTGGAGTATCTCGAGCATCTCCCCTCGAAGCAGAGTGTATTTCCGATTCTGCCTTTACATTGCAGAGAAATCTAACATGAAACAGTCCTATTGATAATAATGTCTAGCTTTATGGCTAGTTTATTCAAAGAAATACTAAGAAAATGTGAGCATCAAAATGTGGCTTCGAGGGTCTTTATGGATCTTTTAGTTTGAATCTTACTTAAGCAGATATTGTTATTTATGATATAGATGTAAGTCAAAATTGTTAGGCCACCAGATGTCTCTGTGCCTCAGGTCTCACTACACAGAATGTGTCTGTGTTAATGTTTCAGGTCTCATTACACAGAATACGTTTGTGTGAGGGCTTCAGGTCTCACAACAAAGAATGTGTTTGTGTGAGGATTTCAGGTCTCACAACACAGAATTTGTTTGTGTGAGGATTTAAGGTCTCACTACACAGAATCTGTCACTGCGACTCAGGTTTCACAACACAGAATGTGTCTTTGTTAGTGTGTCAGGTGTGATGCTAAAATTGGTTAACCTGTGAAAATCTTGTTTTATCGCCCACTCAATATGCGCATGCGTCTAGACATGCTCTTCAGGTCAGATTTCACGGACTATTGGACGTTTTATTTTTACACCATAGAATTTAGTTGGAAATATGTTTTATTTCTCCTATAATAGGCTCTTAAATGTCGTAAAATAACGTTATTAAGTTCATATTACATTCTTAATTTCGGCAAATTGCACTACAACTCCTAACAGAGATAACGCTAAATCCTGACAATCATAGGAATCCAGCACTGATGAATTTCTCGCTCTCCTATTGTGGACTTCAACACTGCGCATCTTCGCGCATGCGCACAAGATACTAGTGGGCGATAAAACAAGATTTTCGCAGGGTAACCAATTTTCGCATCACACAGGTCTCACTACACAGAATGTGTTTGTGTGACACTGTCAGGTCTCACTACACAGAATGTGTTTGTGTGACACTGTCAGGTCTCACTATATATATTTGTGTGAGGATTTCAGGTCTAACAACACAGAATGTGTCTCTGCGACTCAGGTCTCACTACACAGAATGTATTTATGTGAGTGTGTCAGGTCTCACTACACAGAATCTGTCACTGCCACTCAGGTCTCACAATACAGAATGTGTCTGTGTGAGTGTGTCAGGTCTCACTACACAGAATGTGTTTGTGTGCAGGTGATGGCGGTGCGGTCACCTTCGCAAAAATGGGAAGCTCATCCGGTGTACCAACCCAAGGTCAGATGGATAATCATCAACTCAAACAATTCCCTCATTTCATCACAGTATTATCATTAAAGCCCATGTATATACATTGTATAGACAATAATTGATGGTTTTGTGGATAGGTGGCTGTAAACCGCGAGAGTTTGACGGGTAGTACCGTAATACACGAGCTTTAGTGGTGTTTGATTATTTCTGTTGTGCTGTAATATGTAATGTGTTTGATAAGTATTTGTCATAATACTAATGATCATTCCTTTTTTTCTTTCAGAATGAGCTGAAAATAAAGTGCTATTTCCTAAGTGAATGCAGGTAAGTCACAAACTTACATCAGGAGTGGTGTGTGGTCGATATGGAAATGATTCTAAGATGCTTTCATTCTGATTCCTATTTTGTTTCTGATTCAGAGGGGAGGGGAGTGAGCTCAGTGGTTAGGGCCGTAACCCCAAGGTTGTAGGACTTTTTATGGGTTCGAGTCTCACTGCAGCCACTCTTCTCCTTCATTCCCAGCAGTGGTAGACTTACTGCTATTTCAAAGGCCAGTCCTTCTCATGCCATGTCTATATGGTGTGGTGTACAGCCACCTTTCTCCTTCATCCCCAGCAGTGGTAGATTTACTGCTATATCAAAGGCCAATCCTTCTCATACCATGTCTATGTGGTGTGGGAAGTAAAAGAACTCTCACCTCGGTAAATGTGTAGGGGTGAGATTTCTACCTAAATTCATCACAAAGATTCGGTCAAACCCAAAGTAAGCCTAATATGACATATTGGACGCTAAACTACCCAAACAAATAAACAGGACAGACTCAGGCTTATAAACCTAATTATATATTCATAATGTCATTAAGTTCTTTCACTGTTGATTGGTCAGTTAGCCTGCAGCATGATTTTTATGAGGTGTGACAAATATTGTTTTTAACGCTAAAATATTCATGTATAGAGCATCCTAGCATTTTTCTCACCTAGTTAACTCTTTTGGTCCTTTAGATGCCTGGAGGCATTGCAGTTCTCCAGGCATTGCCATGTAGGGCATGAAGATGTCTCCAAGCATTGCCATGTAGGGCCTGAAGATGCCTCCAGGAATTGCCATGTAGGGCCTGAAGATGCCTCCAAGCATTGCCATGTAGGGCCTGAAGATGCCTAGAGACATTGCCATGTAGGGCATGAAGATGTCTCCAAGCATTGCCATGTAGGGCCTGAAGATGCCTCCAGGTATTACCATATAGGGCCTGAAGATGCCTCCAGGAATTGCCATCTAGGGCCTGAAGATGCCTGGAGGCATTGCCATGTAGGGCCTGAAGATGCCTCCAGGAATTGCCATGTAGGACCTGAAGATGCCTCCAGGCATTGTCATGTAGGGCCTGAAGATGTCTCCAGGCATTGCCATGTAGGGCCTGAAGATGCCTAGAGGCATTGCCATATAGGGCCTGAAAATGCTTCCAGACATTGCCATGTAGGACCTGAAGATGTCTAGAGACATTGCCATGTAGGGCCTGAAGATGCCTAGAGACATTGCCATGTAGGGCCTGAAGATGCCTCCATGAATTGCCATGTAGGGCCTGAAGATGCCTAGAGGCATTGCCATGTAGGGCCTGAAGATGCCTCCAGGAATTGCCATGTAGGGCCTAAAGATGCCTCCAGGCATTTTATTTGGTATTTCGCATAAGAAAATAATTGATTTATTTTCATGAATTTTTCCCTTTATATTGAAAACAATATTATTGTTATAATTTACAGTGTATTAGAATATTGTACCCAAGGGAATCCTGTGTTCCACGGTTATACTTGTAAAATGCATGACCTCAGTGTATATAGATTTAGGACTTTAGGTCACTTCAAAACTATAATGAGGACGAGTGTGTGATGCCACTGCTAGGGTGCAGCACTGAATGAGCTGAGATAGATGAAGATAAGCTGATGACTGACAAAGTAACCAAGTATATAAAGTAAAAAAAAATTTAAACATTCAAGAAAAGTCAAAAAAAAATTATTCGATTTTCATGAAAATAGCCCCCCAAAAAATCAAACATAGAAAAAACTATTTAAAAAGATATTCTGCATTGTTGTTATTATTTTTTCAGAGTACTTCACACTACGCGGCCAGTGACACTGAAGGATGTACAGACGAAAATCATTCATCTGTACGGCCAGGACCTCAAAATGCACTACACTCTGCCCAACGCCGAGGTCAGTAGGCTCCAATCTTCTTTTTACATTTTTTTTTTTTTTTACATATTTTCAAAATCATAAGCAGCGTCTTGAAGATGTACATCGAGATTTTATCCATGGTCTTGTGAATATTATTAATCTTAGTAAACTGAGTAAAGTACATGGTACATAGAGAATGGCAATATGAGGCTACTTGAATGTTGTTCTATTCCGCCATGCTATCTAGCGGATACTCAGGGAACCAGTCTGTCATAGTCTGTCTTGTGACCAACATCCACCAGTGTCTTAAATAAACTTGGTCTCGGTAAAGTACAAACAACAACTGTGATGGGTTTATACAGTGGCGGGGTATCCCATAAGGGGCCTTTAGCATGAATGGAATCCCTTTTTTCATGTTTATTTTACCCCCAAAAATGAGGCACCTCACAACAGGAGCAATGTGGTCCGTAACGAAGGGTGTCCCACTTAGCAGCGTTTTACTGTATGATTAAATGCAAGCAAAGGATGGCGGCAAACCAAAGGACCATCCATAGATAAAGAGAATTAGTATATTTCGGTGTAAAATTTCATCTTTCGAGTTGGGTTTTCTCCTGTCAACTCTTTGTGAGTTTGTAGGGGAGACGTCAATCTCTGCGGAAAAAATTTTCTGCAAGGATTGGTTGACATACAGATTCAAGTGCCTTTGTCTGTGGAATTAGCCACAGAAAACGCTGGATCTAGGTCATATGACCACCTCCAACCAACCACGGTCAAGCTCTGAAAATCTCTGACATCTTTCTGTGGGAACACGGCTGAAATCCGCGTTTGAATCGGTCACTTACTCGCTAGTCGCAGTACAGCCCAGTAAGCAACGAATTAATTTCAGTCATGAATATAGAGAATCGACATGGGATTATCCAGGAGTCTGGTATCAACGGGAACTTCTTGTAGGGGAAGGGTTTAAAGAGGGGAGAGAAAAATCTTCATCAAATGAAACAGACAAAAGCAGAAAAAAAGGAGCAAAGGTGACCACACAACAAAGAAAAGTTACCAGGCTAAGTTGAATGTGAAAACTGATTTGGCAACCCAAGGAAACGATTGTACTTATAATTGATGAATAAATTTCTTTGGTAAAAAAAGGAAAAGAAAGAAAGAATAGATATGGGATGTGGCTAGGTGTCATTCAGTTTGCAGGTTAGGAAAAAAAACACGAATAAAGAGAAGAGGTTTTTTATTAATTATTATTATTATTATTTTTGTTATTATCATTATTATTGTTGTCATTATTATTATTGTTATTGTTATCATTATTATTGTTATTACTGTTATTAAAAATGCTAATTGTTGTTTCAGATCATGGTGCCGATCAACACTCAGGAGGACATAGACACGGCCGTGACGTTGGTGGACAAGAACGAGCGGATACGCAGTTTGCGGCTCTGTCTGACCACCAACACCATCGACCCGCAGTCCATGCCCGACCAGGCACCAGGCCAGCTCGGAGAGCTCTTCCAGGACCCGCAGACAACTGTACGCTCCTCATTATTATATCTCTTATCAATTCAGTTATTGTGTTTTTTTTGGTTATTATTATTATTATTATTATTATTTTTTATCATTATTATTATTATTATCGTTATCATCGTTGTCATTATTATTAAAACTGTATGCTCCTCACTCATACATTTTATATCAATTATGTTATTATTGTTGTTTTTGTTATTATCATTATCATCGCTATTATTATCATTATTATAATATTTATTATTATTATTATTATTATTATTATTATTATTATTATTATCATTATTATTATTATCATTATTATTATTATTATGTTATTATTATTGACTGGACTTTCTTAGGATGTACGTAGCTAATACATATTTCACGTTTAGTTGATCGGACTCATTCAGGATGTAAATAACTAATACAAGTTTCACATCTAGTTGACCAGACTCTTTACATAACGAATACATGTTTCTCGTGTAGTTGACCAGACTCTTTCAGGATATATACGTAACTAATACAAGTTTCACGTCTAGTTGACCAGACTCTTTCAGGATATATACGTAACTAATACAAGTTTCACGTCTAGTTGACCAGACTCTTTCAGGATATATACGTAACTAATACAAGTTTCACGTCTAGTTGACCAGACTCTTTACATAACTAATACATGTTTCTCGTGTAGTTGACCAGACTCTTTCAGGATATATACGTAACTAATACAAGTTTCACGTCTAGTTGACCAGACTCTTTACATAACTAATACATGTTTCTCGTGTAGTTGACGGAACTCTTTCAGGATGTACGTAACTAATACAAGTTTCACATCTAGTTGACCAGACTCTTTACATAACTAATACATGTTTCTCGTGTAGTTGACGGAACTCTTTCAGGATGTACGTAACTAATACAAGTTTCACATCTAGTTGCAGATCCGCAGTAACAGTTCCCTCCACATGCTGGACAACAATAACGTGATGAAGTGTAACCCTGACCGCTACTCTCCCCCGCCAGGGTCCTTACCGCTACACGAGCGCCACCTGTCGTCACTGCCCTCGTGTAAGGGCGAGGGGCAGTTTGTGCCGGAGGACGAGGAGTACCCGATCAGTAGGGTCAGTACGCCCACCGCTTCTCTGTCTCACTTTACACAAACACCTAGACTTGCTCAAGTCTTTGATTATTTACATTCATAAAATGATTAAAGACAATCAGAATATAGTTCATTATATTACTATACACCCGTGGCTGAACGTCTATGAAATATTAACCGGTGCTAGGGGTGTAGTATAAATAATGTTCGCGCCCGCTGTAACAGCGGGCCGTAGTGAATCGCAGTGGCTTTTCTTAGAGCAGAAAAGTTAATAAAATAGGTTTTTAAACGAGTAGGAGGTATATACAGTAAAACCCCTCTTCCGGGACACCCCTCTTAAGGGGACACCCCGCTTTAGGGGACAATTTGCTCGGAATGGAAATTTTTCCCTCTATTAAGAGTTTATTTTAACCCCGCTTAAGGGGGACACCCCGCTTAAGGGGACACCCCGCTTTAGGGGACAGTTTTTCGGTACAGAAATGCTTAAAAACCCCGCTTAAGGGGACAGTTTGGAGGGACATCATATTAAAAACACTGAAAATCCAAGTTTATGGTACCCGTTTGTCTGGGACAGACAGTTGTCGCAAACAGAACAATAGACTGAGCATTCCCGTGTGGGCCCGGGCGGCCGGAGTGTGTTTTTTCAAGGTAATAACCACATCTCTAGGGGCTCTGGGCGGGCTACAGTGAGTGGGTATTAGTATGAGCGACTTTCGCACCCGTTGAAGATAGGGGGTTAGAGGCCCGCTTACAGGTTAGCAGTGGGACTTTGAAGGTGCGGTATTCCGTGAGCCGTTGCGGCTCTGGGCGGCTCACGGTGAGTCTTTTTATAGGGCTGCTGAATTCTCTCAGAAGTTACAGGGGGGGGGGGGGGGGGGACATTGAACGGGGGTGTAAAAAGGAGCAAATTTCACAAGGAATGCATATCCATCTTCAACCTCTTTTATCTATTTATTTTTAATTTTGTATACATTTGTATTAATTTTTCTTCATTTATATTGTATAATTCATATTTATTTGCTTATTTATTAATAAACCTTTTAACCTAATAACCATCATTTCCTTCTTTTATGTAGGTATTCTCTATTGTATAACCACTGGCATCCTGAAAACCCCGCTTAAGGGGACACCCCGCTTAAGGGGACACTTGGCCCGGAACTGAGGGTGTCCCCTTAAGAGGGGCTTTACTGTAGTAATAAGAAAACGTTGTGACTGAGCCCGTACAGTGTCCGTTCTTGGTCATTTGATGAAAAAATACGGCCCTCACGCCTACGGCATCGGGCCGTATTTTTTTCATCAAATGACCTCGAACGACCACACGTACGGGCTCAGTAACCACGTTTTCTCATAGTATTTCTCCTTCTCTGACTGGCCCATGAATCAAAGACTTGTCCGCTCTTACCAGAATCTCCTGTTTATGACCCCAAGCCACTCCCTGTAACCCTATACCTCCTCCTACCCCTACCCCTCCCCTCCTCCAGATCCCTGGCCGCCTGTGTTGTCATAGCAATAAATTCCGCCTGCTCCTGACTGTGACCCGTGTCCCTCTGACACCAAAAAAAAATCTACATTAAAAATATTTAACCAACTGTAAACTATGAAAGAAAAAAGTCCTCCAAAAGTAATCCACTTTTTTCCCTGACTCCAACTGACATCCCTGCGCTATACCCATCTAATTGCTATTTATTTAATTGTAATATTCCAGCCGGGAAGCCAAGGAACTTCACGAAGTAGCAGTCGAACTTCCATAGACAGTAGTAACTACCATTCCACACAGTAAGTTTACGTGTTAATTATAAACCCATGCAGTATATTTGATAATTACGTACTGCGACTCCCTGTGCAGTATAAATTGTATGCTGAACCCTGTGCAGAACATTGTTTCACTGAACACGTTGAAACCTTAGCAGTGTGTGGGATTCACATAGACATGTCTTTTAAGTAAATATATGGTAAGATTTTATTAATTTTGGGTATATGCTTGTGCATGCTACAAAACGAGAAGGGGAATTGTTCCCTGAGAAAAGGTGAATTTGACTTGTAATCCCAAGGTTGTAGGACTTTGTGGGTTCAAGTCTGTCCCACTGCATCCACTCTTCTCCTTTATCCCTAGCAGTGGTAGATTTACTGCTATATCAAAGGCCAATCCTTCTCATACCATCTCTGTGCTGTGGGAACTCTCACCTTGGTAAATGTATAGGGGTGAGATTTCTACCTAAATTCATCTCATAGATTCTATCAAACCCAAAGTACATTGAAAACCTGCTTAAGTGGGCATCCTCCGTTCCGAGCAAAGTGTCCCCTAAAGCAAGGTGTCCCCATAAGCGGGTTAAAATAAACTAAATACTAATTTTTCCCTTAAACGGGGTGTCCCAGAAGCGGGGTTTTACTGTAAGTCTAATTGAGCAAATTGGACGTTAAACTACCCTAACATGTCTTTTGGTATCCCAGAGGCAGAAAATCTGTCAGATTACGATTGGTCTCTGAATATATAATGTATTCTTTTCCATACAAAGTTCCCTTCGTTCCTTTGATTAAAAACTGTTTTATATGTGAACAGGATTAGGAATAAACATTAATATAAATAAATTTGGGTTTTAAATCACACTAAATCTATTGCCTCGATGGCATACCAACGTGGCTTTTTTTTTTCTTTTTTTTTAGTGGTTTTAGAAGTGTTTTCTTTTCGTTTTCTAAATCTTGTCTTATAGTCTTGGCTCGGGCCATTAAAATTCACCTTGAGTTGAGGGACTGGCGATTTCTGTTTTCAGCGAGAGTGACTTTTACGTAGCGGACTTCAACTGGGCTGGTCCCGGTGTCAGGTAATGCAGGTGTTTCTCACCAGGTGGCGCCACATATCCCACCAGATGGCGCCCCGACAGAGTGTCCTTCGTATCCGCTTCTATCTCTCCCGCTGCCCATCTTTTGTAGCGAAACCATTGTTAAGAGAACCCAATAAATACAGTAGAACCCTGTTAAGTGGAGACACCCACCGTTACGGACCAATGTGCCTTGTGTTGTGAGGTGGTTTGGTGGACGGGGTAAAATAAACATGAACGAGGGGATTATGTCCCAGGCCAAAGTGGCCCAAGTTGCAGGGTGCCCTTTTTAATGGGGTGCCTTGCAACTGGGGTTCTACTGTACCAATAAACCTGATCAATGTTAATTAAGTAGACTAAACAAACATAGATATATATCCGAACCCGATGTTAACAGATGAGAAATAATCATATCCTTACAGCTTATGAAACCGTTTTGTGCTTTCTAAGTCATAAATACCTAATGCACGAAAACCAATAATTAGATATAGTATATATAAGTTAAATATGTATGTAAATAATACTTGTATGTAAATAATACTTGAAAATGTGATTCTATAGAGGAAACCTATGAGGAAACCTATGAGAGTTTAGGGTCTGAGGTTGTATCCCATCGAGTATGAATCATGTACTAATTCACAAGGCGAAGCCGCGTTAATTACGTAGTGATTTAAAGGAGATGGGATCGAGCTCTGACACTAAACTTGAATGGGTTTCTGAATTTATCTCACCCTTCACATTGACTAATGGGCTAACATTTGTGACATAATCCCCCCATTGGATATTTTTCCTAAATATCTAATGGGCGTTAGATACGAATTCCCAATGTTAAGTCTATGGGGAAAAAATACCAGGGGTGAGATAATAATAGCAAACTATGTTAAGTCGCTTTTGAATCATCTGATGAGTGACCTAATTATACTTACTAATTACCATATTTAATCAGCAATGCACAGTTAGATCCTTACCCAAACCATGATTCTGCATAATATCACATAATTCCTATAGCTTTTAAAAGTTGCAGACTAAGGAAATAATGTTAAGATATATTTAAAGAAATAGGAGTTTGTGTTAGATGAAATGTGAGTGTTACCATCAATGAGTCTGTTTGTCCAGGAAGTTCACAGCAGTTCACTGCGTTTATGACCAGATCGCTCCTCCTTTAGAAGAATGCCCTTTTGAAGACTGCCCTTTTGAAGAATGCCCTTCCAAAGAATGCCCTTCTGAAGACTTTCCATTGAATGACTGCCCTTCTGAAGAATGCCCTTCCAATGTCTGCCCTTATGATGACTGTCCATCAAATGACTGCCCTTCTGAAGACATTCCATTGAATTACTGCCCTTCTGAAGACTGCCCTTCCATAGATTACCCTTCCAATAACTGTTCATACAATTACTGCCCTTTGGATGGCTGCCCTTCTGAAGACTGCCCTTTTGAAGACTGTCTTTTGAATGACTGTCCTTTCGATGGCTGCCCTTCTATCAACTGCTCTTCTGTAGACTGCCCTTCCGTAGAATACCCCTCTAAAGACTGCCCATCAGATGACTGTTCATCGAATGAATGCCCTTCCAACAACTGCCCTTCCAATGACTGCCCTTCTGTAGACTGCCCTTCCAATGACTGCACTTCAGACAGTGCCCTTATAATGACTGCCCTACTGATAAGTGCCCATTTGATGATTGCCCTTAAGGCCCTTTTCCATTGGCCGACAAAAATGGTGTAGATTTTTTGTGTTCTCCTGAAAGCCTATTTCCATTGGTCATCACCGATATACAGTCAGGAACTACCAAGAGACCTTTAGCACTGCTGACGTAAAGTGGAAAAAAAATCTACACCGTGTTTGTCAGCCAATGGAAACAGGCCTTTATGATGACTGCCCTTCAGAAGACTGCCCTTATGATGACTGCCCTCACGAAAACTGTCCTTGCAACAACTGCCCTTCTAATGGCTTCCATTCTGGTTGCCGTCAGAAGGCCTTCCCAAAAATTCTCATTCCAATGACTTCCCTTGTAATGACTGTCTATCCAAAGACTTACCTTCCAATGAATACTGTTCACATGACTTTTCGTCCGATGACTTCCCTTCTAATTACTGCCCTTCCCATGCATGCTCTTAAGACAGACTTCCCTTCTATTTACTGCCCCTCTTCCCTTCATATGATTTCCATCCTCTCAATCACAGCAGCAGATTTACAAAGGGGTGCAGGGGTTCGCTGACATCCCAGGGTTTAATAGTGGTTTGAGGCTTATCTGTATCGCTGTGTGTCCTGCCTGTCTGTCATCAGTCAGATGAACATGTTATATTTACATACCCACCATCAAACGCGATGCCAGATCCAACCTTATCGAGTAACTTGACACACTCTGTTTTCTCCCCACTGCGCTCTTCATATGAATTTTGTAAGAGAAGATCTGATTGGTCTAAACATCAACCTTGAGTAATAAATGTCAGCATTGGGTAGTAAACGAAAGTTATTCCACTCCCCATATTGTGGTGTAACCATAGAGTGTCCGGCCATAGGTATATAGGAATTAGTAGAAACCGAACGAGAGTTAGACTTGTCAGTGTCTATGCCACGATGGGCAGGTCGTGTATTACTACACGAGGCGTAGCCGAGTGTAGTGAGGAGCAGACCTGACCAGAGTGGCATAGACACTGACAAGTCTAACTTGAGTTCGGTTTCGTATTTATCCTACCCCGTCTATGCTTTTGTATTACTAAAAGATAAATATTGACTCAACGGCCAACAGAACTTTTTTCATAGTAACTGACATCCTGGTCTCTGATTGGTCAATATTGTTATTACTCTAGTGGCATAAAAAACACTTTATGTCACGGCCTGCCACATAAAATTTGCCTATGTTAAGTCTATGGCGGTTTTTTATTAGGGGTAGGATAATATTTGATTTCTCGTCGGCAACTCCCAACTGGCGACAGCAACCCCTGACTGCTCTGTTCGTCTTTCCATGGCTGGTCTGAGTGTCCACAATGAACACTTTCCTTCTCGAGTGTGATCAGAAAAGTGTGAAGAATGTGAAACACGAGTGTGACTAAAGATGTTGACTTTCTACAAAAAGAAGCATCTTTACTGGAAGACGATCTTTAGTATCTCCACACGCTCACTCTCTGCTACCGTCCTATATAATCATATCACACTTTTACTTTTTTTATGCATTAATACACACTTTTTTCATAGAAGATAATTGTATTTTTTGTTTGTTACTCATGTATTTTTTACATATAGATGTTCGTCCGATCGAGTTTTGAAATTGTGATAATTATTCAGCTTCTTATCGCTCTGTTCTGCGTTCGAGCTGGGGACATGTATATCAATATTCTCTGCTGTGTTTTAGAGAGTGGGGAACATGTATATTAATATTTTCTGCTGTGGTTTAGTTGCTGGGAACATGTATAGTCAGTATTCTCTGCTGTGCTACAGGGAGTGGAGAACATGTATATTAATATTCTCTGCTGTTTTTCAGGGAGTGGGGAACGTGTATAACAATATCCTCTGCTGTGTCTCAGGGAGTGGGGAACATGTATATTAATATTCTCTGCTGTGTCTTAGGGAGTTGGGAACACATAAAATAATATTCTCTGCTGTTTTTCAGGGAGTGGGGAACATGTATAACAATATTCTCTGCTGTGTTTCAGGGAGTGGGGAACATGTATAATAATATTCTCTGCTGTGTTTCAGGGAGTGGGGAACATGTATATCAATATTCTCTGCTGTTTTTCAGGGAGTGGGGAACATGTATAATAATATTCTCTGCTGTGTTTCAGGGAGTGGGGAACATGCATATTCAGTATTCAGAGAGGGTGTTCCACCTCAACGATTGATTGGCTTTGTTACCGAGTGCTTGCAGCTCATGTATAATCTTTTTCTATTGTAGATCGCGTCCGATTGGGTCGCAGCGAAGTATTATATCAGATTCTGCAGTCGGCTACGATCTGGGATGTAACGGAGGTAAGATTTTTATCTCCTTCTCGTTCTGTATTTTTTATCCTTCATTATTTTGGCTGCAGCTAGTAGGTTTGTGATGAAGGTAAGCAATTAGAAGAAAGTGTTGTAGACTTAATTAATTGCCTGCTATTCTGTATCGCTATTCTGTATCGACTGCTGCCTGCTGTTTTTTTTCAGGGAGTGGGGAAAATATATATTAATATTCTCTGCTGTTTTTCAGGGAGCGGGGAACATGTATATTAATATTCTCTGCTGTTTCAGGGAGCGGGGAACATGTATATTCAGTATTCTCTGCTGTTTCTCAGGGAGTGGGGAACATGTATATTAATATTCTCTGCTGTTTTTCAGGGAGCGGGGAACATGTATATTAATATTCTCTGCTGTTTCAGGGAGCGGGGAACATGTATATTCAGTATTCTCTGCTGTTTCTCAGGGAGCGGGGAACATGTATATTTATATTCTCTGCTGTTTCAGGGAGCAGGGAACATGTATATTGATATTCTCTGCTGTTTCAGGGAGCGGGGAACGGATGCGAGGGGGGACGTATCCGCGGCAAAAGAGCCAAACAGACTTACAAAGCGGCACCTTCCCCATGCGCTACAGACAACAACCAGAGCCTCCAGGTAAGGTCTCCATTGATGTCTCATTAGGAGCGGGAAGTTTGAGAACTCTCCCCTCAGTAAATGTGTAGGGGTGAGATTTCTACCTGAATTCAACACATAGATTCTATATCCACCCTTGTGGTGTAAAAGAACCTTGAGAAAGTCTGGTAAGGACCTATAATGGTTGACTTGATGTTAAGTCAAACCACACAAACAAACAAAAAACTCGTTAGGAGAGGTGTAGGGAGTTACCGCAGTGGTGAAGGCACTGGATTTGTAATTCCAAGGTTGTGGGTTGTGGTCCTACTTCAGCCGCTTTTCTCCTTCATCCCCAGCAGTGGTAGATTTACTACTATATCAAAGACCAGTCCTTCTCATACCATGTCTATATGGTGTGGTGTGCAGCCACTTTTCTCCTTAATCCCTAGCAGTAGTGGATTAACTGCTATATCAGAGGCCAGTCCTTCTCATACAATGCCTCACTATTGTAAATGTGAAGGGGTGGGATTTCTACCTCATCCATGTTTTCTCAGTCTTTCTGTGGCAGTAAATTCCACATAAAGAATATATATGTTTATCCTACCCTTTATATAAAATCCCATAGGCTTAACATTGAGTTTCCATATGCCACGCAGACTGGCATACAGAATTTTTACCATGTAATATTCCAAAATAGAGGAGACAGGGTAGGATAACATCAAAACCTGATTCGTTATAATCTTGGCCACCGCATTACACTCCTGGAGTTTTGGCTCCAGACTTCACTCAGCTTCGCCTCATGAAGTCACTATGCCAAACTCCAGTCATGACATACGGTGGCCAAGATTAAAACTCATCCAGTTTTACGATAATAAACCATGTGTTGTTACCGTACTATCTTCAGGCCGGTGCACGTTTCCTCGATCTCGGCCCTCCAACACTCTCCAATCGTTCAGCCCGACGGCGGGCAGCGAGCACTCACTCTCCACGAGCAGCTCGAGCAGCGGGCTCGGCATGGACTTTGAGTCTCCGGACGGGCAGAAAAAGTACGACCAGCGTGTGGCCAGCATAGCCGACCTGAAGAACCACAAGTGTGAGTATGTGTGTAACTATGTGAGGGGAAGTGGGGGATTTTATGTATTGTCCAGTGACCGAAACATTGACTACCAGCATAGCCGACCTAAAGAACCACAAGTGTGAGTATGCGTGTAACTATGTGAGGGGAAATGGAGATTTTATGTATTGTCCAGTGACCGAAACATTGTCTACCAGCATAGCCGATCAGAAGAACCACAAGTGTGAGTATGTGTGTAACTATGTGAGGGGAAGTGGGGGATTTCATGTATTGTCCAGTGACCGAAACATTGTCTAAGATTAAATGTGAGTACATGTTTAACTATGTAAGGGGAGATAGGGATTTCATGGGTTGTCCAGTGACCGAAACATTGCAAGTGTGAGCAAATGTGAGGAGAGGTGGGGATGTCACATATTGTACAACAGATTTCACATATTGTCCAGTTACCGAAACATTGTCTCAGAGCATAACTGATCTGAAGAACCACAAGTGTGATTTGAATTGTAAAATAAACAATGCTCCACTCGTTTGGATTTCCCATAATCTGCACTTGGCTTTTCCTTGATGATAATTGCAACCCACCAAAATTTGTGGAGTATTGTGTATTTGTATGTCTCTTGATCCAGTTCTATATAATTGTTCAACAACACATTGTCTAAGAGCATAGCCAACCTGCAGTGTCACAAATATGAGTACACTTGTAGCTATGTGAGACGAGGTGGGGATTTAACATATTGTCCAGTGACCGAAACATTGTCTACCAGCATAGCCAACCTGAAGAACACAAGTATGAGTACACATGTAACTATGTGAGGGGAGGTGGGGAGTTCACATATTGTACAACAGCCTATCGTCTAAGAGCATAGCCAACCTGGCAAACCACAAGTGTGCATGTAACTATGTGAGGCGAAGTGGCGATTGTGCAATGACTGAAACATTGTCTACCAGCATAGTCAACCTGAAGAACACAAGTATGAGTACACATGTAACTATGTGAGGGGAGGTGGGGAGTTCACATATTGTACAACAGCCTATCGTCTAAGAGCATAGCCAACCTGGCAAACCACAAGTGTGCATGTAACTATGTGAGGCGAAGTGGCGATTGTGCAATGACTGAAACATTGTCTACCAGCATAGTCAACCTGAAGAACACAAGTATGAGTACACATGTAACTATGTGAGGGGAGGTGGGGAGTTCACATATTGTACAACAGCCTATCGTCTAAGAGCATAGCCAACCTGGCAAACCACAAGTGTGCATGTAACTATGTGAGGCGAAGTGGCGATTGCACGTCTTGTGCAATGACTGAAACATTGTCTACCAGCATAGTCAACCTGAATAACCACAAGTGTGAGTATGCCTGTAACTATGTGAGGTTTGGTGGGGATTTCACATATTGTCCAAATGTGACCGAAACATTGTCTAAGATCATATCCAACCTGAATAAACACAAGTGTGAGTACACATGTAACTACAGTAAAACCCCGCTTAGGGGTCCTTGCTTAAGGGGGCACCTTGCTTAAGGGGGTACCCTGCTTAAGGGAGCACTTTTCTCGTAACAGAAATCTTTATTCAGTTTATTCTAACCCCGCTTAATGGAACACCCCGCTTAAGGGGACACCACGCTTAATGGGACACTTTGCTCGTAACGGAGGATGTTCCCTTAGGCAGGGTTTTACTGGATGTAAGGGGAGCCGGGGATTTCATGTATTGTCCAGTGTCCAAAACATTGTCTAACAACATAGACTAGTAAGACGACTGTGAGATGCTGATTGTGTCTGTTTCTGCTCCTCACAGCTCCGCGGGCGCCCACAAACTGGAAGAAGGGCAGGATGCTGGGCGCGGGTGCTTTCGGCCAAGTCTTCCTTTGTTACGACGCCGACACAGGGCGAGAACTCGCTGTGAAACAAGTGGAGCTCTCCAACCGCACACAGGAAACCTCAAAGGTAGCACGCTGTAACCACAAAAATAATTAATATTTAAAAATAATTAATTTCTGGAGCTTTATATCTGAAGTATAAAAGTAGTTTTTTTTTCATGTCAAGCTATGAGACCTCCAGAAAAAGCATCAAATTAGATATTTTTTTTAAACCCAAAAAAGACTGGGATGGAAGTTTCCAAAGAAATCCTTGTTTTCATTACCAGTTTGTAAAAAAAAAATTTCATTTAAAATAAAGATCTAATAAATTTATCCTCATTCAAAAGGTAGTACATATTTAGCTTCATTTACATAAAAAAAGAAATCTTGTTATCTAAGTCTGTAACAAAAAAAAACACAACCAACCCCCCAACCCCCCCCCCCCCCCCCCCCAAAAAAAAAAAAAAAAAGACAAAAAAAAGACAACAGTATTTTGAACTTCCCTACATACTCTCAGCCCCATACACTGATGTATTTTTCATGTTTAAGTCTCTCTGAGGCAGTAAGTTCCACATTAACCCAACTGACCTGCGTGTGTCTCTGTCTTCAGGAAGTGAAGGCTCTCGGTTGTGAGATTCAGCTGCTGAAGAACATTCACCACGAGCGGATCGTCCAGTACTTCGGCTGTCACGAGGATGACAAGGTCCTCTCCATCTTCATGGAGTACATGGCAGGGGTGAGTTGACGACTTATTTTTTCCTTTTTCTGAACTCCAGACCGAATACAGTGACCCAATGTTAAGCCTATGGAGTTTTTTTATTAGGGGTAGGATAAAGCCACCTTTCACCTTCACCCCCAGCAGTGGTAGATTTACTGCTATATCAAAGGCCAGTCCTTCTCATACCATGTCTGTGTGGTGTGGTGTACAGCCACCTTTCTCCTTCACCCCCAGCAGTGGTAGACTTACTGCTATATCAAAGGCCAGTCCTTCTCATACCATGTCTATGTGGTGTGGTGTACAGCCACCTTTCTCTTTCATTCCCAGCAATGGTAGATTTACTGCTATATCAAAGGCCAGTCCTTCTCATACCATGTCTGTGTGGTGTGGTGTACAGCCATCTTTCTCCTTCATCCCCAGCAGTGGTAGATTTACTGCTATATCAAAGGCCAATCCTTCCCATACCATGTCTATGTGGTGTGGTGTACAGCCACCTTTCTCCTGTACCCCCAGCAGTGGTAGACTTACTGCTATATCAAAGGCCAGTCTTTCTCGTACCATGTCTATGTGGTGTGGTGTACAGCTATCTTTCTCCTTCACCCTCAGCAGTGGTAGACTTACTGCTATATCGAATGCCAGTCTTTCTCATACCATGTCTGTGTGGTGTGGTGTACAGCCACCTTTCTCTTTCATTCCCAGCAATGGTAGATTTACTGCTATATCAAAGGCCAGTCCTTCTCATACCATGTCTATGTGGTGTGGTGTACAGCCACCTTTCACCTTCACCCCCAGCAGTGGTCGATTCACTGCTATATCAAAGGCCAGTCCTTCTCATACCATGTCTATGTGGTGTGGTGTGCAGCCACCTTTCACCTTCACCCCCAGCAGTGGTAGATTTACTGCTATATCAAAGGCCAGTCCTTCTCATACCATGTCTGTGTGGTGTGGTGTGCAGCCACCTTTCTCCTTCATCCCCAGCAGTGGTAGATTTACTGCTATATCAAAGGCCAATCCTTCCCATACCATGTCTATGTGGTGTGGTGTACAGCCACCTTTCTCCTTCATCCCCAGCAGTGGTAGATTTACTGCTATATCAAAGGCCAGTCCTTCCCATACCATGTCTATGTGGTGTGGTGTACAGCCACCTTTCTCCTTCATCCCCAGCAGTGGTAGATTTACTGCTATATCAAAGGCCAGTCCTTCCCATACCATGTCTATGTGGTGTGGTGTACAGCCACCTTTCTCCTGTACCCCCAGCAGTGGTAGACTTACTGCTATATCAAAGGCCAATCCTTCCCAAACCATGTCTATGTGGTGTGGTGTACAGCCACCTTTCTCCTTCATCCCCAGCAGTGGTAGATTCACTGCTATATCAAAGGCCAATCCTTCCCATACCATGTCTATGTGGTGTGGTGTACAGCCATCTTTCTCCTTCACCCTCAGCAGTGGTAGATTTACTGCTATATCAAAGGCCAGTCCTTCTCATACCATGTCTATGTGGTGTGGTGTACAGCCACCTTTCTCCTTCACCCCCAGCACTGGTAGACTTACTGCTATATCAAAGGCCAGTCCTTCCCATACCATGTCTATGTGGTGTGGTGTACAGCCACCTTTCTCCTTCACCCCCAGCACTGGTAGACTTACTGCTATATCAAAGGCCAGTCCTTCCCATACCATGTCTATGTGGTGTGGTGTACAGCCACCTTTCACCTTCACCCCCAGCAGTGGTCGATTCACTGCTATATCAAAGGCCAGTCCTTCTCATACCATGTCTATGTGGTGTGGTGTGCAGCCACCTTTCACCTTCACCCCCAGCAGTGGTAGATTTACTGCTATATCAAAGGCCAGTCCTTCTCATACCATGTCTGTGTGGTGTGGTGTGCAGCCACCTTTCTCCTTCATCCCCAGCAGTGGTAGATTTACTGCTATATCAAAGGCCAATCCTTCCCATACCATGTCTATGTGGTGTGGTGTACAGCCACCTTTCTCCTTCATCCCCAGCAGTGGTAGATTTACTGCTATATCAAAGGCCAGTCCTTCCCATACCATGTCTATGTGGTGTGGTGTACAGCCACCTTTCTCCTTCATCCCCAGCAGTGGTAGATTTACTGCTATATCAAAGGCCAGTCCTTCCCATACCATGTCTATGTGGTGTGGTGTACAGCCACCTTTCTCCTGTACCCCCAGCAGTGGTAGACTTACTGCTATATCAAAGGCCAATCCTTCCCAAACCATGTCTATGTGGTGTGGTGTACAGCCACCTTTCTCCTTCATCCCCAGCAGTGGTAGATTCACTGCTATATCAAAGGCCAATCCTTCCCATACCATGTCTATGTGGTGTGGTGTACAGCCATCTTTCTCCTTCACCCTCAGCAGTGGTAGATTTACTGCTATATCAAAGGCCAGTCCTTCTCATACCATGTCTATGTGGTGTGGTGTACAGCCACCTTTCTCCTTCACCCCCAGCACTGGTAGACTTACTGCTATATCAAAGGCCAGTCCTTCCCATACCATGTCTATGTGGTGTGGTGTACAGCCACCTTTCTCCTTCACCCCCAGCACTGGTAGACTTACTGCTATATCAAAGGCCAGTCCTTCCCATACCATGTCTATGTGGTGTGGTGTACAGCCACCTTTCTCCTTCATCCCCAGCAGTGGTAGATTTACTGCTCTATCGAAGACCAGTCCTTCTCGTACCATGTCTATGTGGTGTGGTGTACAGCCACCTGAGAATGTCTCAATAGTCCGTATATGAGAGGGGCACGTCTATGGAACTCACTAGCCAAAGAAACCCAAGAAACTGTAGATTTGGAGAAATTTAAGAAACAACTTATATTGTAGTATGGTCCATGATATACAAATACGCGACCTAGAATAATGCAGAGAGTGAAAGGTACTGTATTCAAACCATAACTACCATCTCATCACATTTGATGTACTGTCATGTATTCACCCCAAAAAAATGTTTTCTCACTTATTACTTATGTAAAATATAAGACGGTCAAGTGATGTAACAGAATAACTCGCCTTGGCGAGAGATACAATGAATAAAAAAAATAAAAAATTGAAATAACAATTTTGTGTTTTCAGTGCTCTGTGAAGGACGAACTCAGAAATTACGGGGCATTGACGGAGGTGGTGACGAGGAAATACACGCGACAAGTGTTGGAGGGTTTAGAGTACCTCCACGAGCACAGGATCGTCCACAGAGATATTAAAGGTGCACTTGTTTACTATGTACCCATGCCGTATATCTAATAATTACGTACTGCTGCTCCCTGTGCAGTATGAATCGTTTACTGAACCCTGTGCAGTACACTGTTATACTGAACACGTTGAAACATCAGCAGTGTGTGGGTTTTCATATCAACATGTCTTTTATGCCAATATATGGTAAGATTTGATTAATTTGGGATATATGATAAATATGTAATGACCCACCATACTTGTACATGCTAGAAAAGTCGATGGTAATTGATGATATTTACAGAACTTTTGCCTGGGGCCTCGTCCCGTAAAAAACAACAATTCCCCATATTGTTTTGTTGCAGGTCGTTCCATACAGAAACAGGGTTACTGTGGCTGTGATAAATACGCGGTAAAATTCAATTTTACCAAGTATTTATCACGTACAGACACAGTATGCCTGGTTTTGTATTATTATATACCTTAAAATATCCGATTTTTAACTTTGCTTCTGGGCAAGTTTTTAGTTTTCGCCGCCGTACTGCCCACTCTTACCCATGGCGTATTTATACCCGTACATCACACTGTGACGTACGGGTTATGTGATCACATGACTAGGTAAAATTTAGCTATTTTTATTTACATAATGATACGAAAACAGGCTGACTGTCTTCGTACGTTTAAAATACTTGGTAAAATTATTGATCACCTACATCCCTCTGCCTACAGCATCGGGATGTATGTGACCAACAATTTCAACATGTATTTTTGACGTACGAAGACAGTCAGCCAGTTTCCATATGATATATAATTACTGAGTGTGTTTAACCATCTAACCTGGTGGTTTTAGGAGCCAACGTGTTGCGGGACGGCTCCGGGAACGTGAAGCTGGGAGACTTCGGGGCGTCGAAGAGACTGCAGACGATCTGCACCACGGTGAGGTGTAAGAGTGTGACGGGTACACCCTACTGGATGTCCCCCGAGGTCATCAACGGCGAGGGCTACGGCCGCAGGGCCGACATATGGTAAGTTCACACCCACAGCGATTCAGTCTTTTTATTATCCATCATATAATACAAACACCCCATTGAAAATGTGTGGGGACTGAATAAACCACGACCCATTATATAAAACCTGTCAGATACCATAACTGTGGTATATGGATTGATATATGTGGTATACGGGCTCAAAACCATGGTATACGGGAAAAATAGTGCCTTTGTACTATAGAGCAAAGAAGTAGTCCCTATTGTTATTACCTACTATATCTAAAACGGTAGATTTTTGTGATATCCGCTTGGAGTTGCTGCCGTACATAGAGACATAGTGAACCCAACCTGGGCCTGGAGATTGAATGCCCACGAGAGTGAGATTCTCGTGCAGAACTAAACTGAATCGTGCTACTCTTTTTTGTGTTTCTCCACATAGATCTACTTCCATCCTTAGGATTTGTTTTTCGCCATACTGAAAACATAATTTAGAACTGTAGTTTTCCGATCTCCTTGACCTGAGATCAGCCTCCGTGACTAAATTCCGCTGGTAGTCGGTAAAATCGGTGTCACATGAAATGATGGATGGTAAATAATTGATGGTTTCAGGTATTAATAGTAGGGGGAGCCACTAAGCCCTCACCACCCCTCACCCTCTCAAATATGACGCGACGAAGTCGCTAGTACCCGTTAATATCGGAATTGCTGGGTTTAATTCATTCGAAAAGATGGATAATAAATGCAACAGACAATGATTTTGTTGACATGCAGCTCTGTAAACCACTCGAGGTTGACGTCGTTATACACTTGCTAGCGCTCGTGTATTACTACGTGTCAATCGCTCGTGGTTTACGGCCGCCTGTCCTCAAAACATTCGATTATTGTATATATCCTACCCCGGGGGTGGGGAGCTAGCTCAAAGGTTAGAGCACCAAAGTTGTAGGACACTGTGGGTTCGAGTCCCACCCCTAGAAGTGGTAGATTTACTGCTATATCAAAGGCCAGTCCTTCTCAAACCATGTCTATGTGCTGTGGTGTACAGCCACCTTTCTGCTATATCAAAGGCCAATCCTTCTCGTACCATGTCTATGGGGTGTGGGAAGTAAAAGAACTCTCACCTCAGTAAATGTGTAGGGGTGAGATTTCTACCTACATTCATCTCATAGATTAGATCAAACCCAATCGCCAACGGAATGTTAGTAAATGGCCTTTAATTGGGTGGCCGACACGGGCCGAGGGGTTACATAATTTGCCTGCGACAAGTTCACTGACTCCAATAAGATTTGGGAAATGATCGTTCAACCCTCATTCGATAGATGTGTATTGGGCTTAATGATTATTTACAATCTACAATATCGTGACTAAAAACAGGGCCCAGGTTTTTCTATTCAACTTTAAAGATGTCAATGAATTCCACAGAAATATATTGTATAGACCAAAACTTATTGGGTTTTTTTGTTTTTAGTTTTTTTCTTTTAAATTTTATGAAGAAAAAAAAAATCTTTACTATGGAATGATTATAATCTACCTAACTAATGCTTGCTCTGCTCTGGTATTTTGCAGGAGTTTAGGTTGCACAATCGTGGAAATGCTGACAACGGCTCCTCCCTGGATTGAGTACGAGACGATGGCGGCCATCTTTAAAATCGCCACGAGTGACTATCCGCGCTACGAGCTTCCACACAACGTGTCCGACGAGGCGAGAGACATTCTCAAGTGTTGCTTCAAAAAGAACCCTGCAGAGCGCTGGGTAGCAAAGCAACTATTAACACACAAATTCTGCAAGGAGTACACATAGTGACCGGCCCTGCCGCCGCTACCAAAAAACTTTCGTGGCATTTCCCACTTTTTTTTTCATATCAAAGCTGAAAAAAAATATACGAAAATGCCAGACTCCATTAGACCTTCCAAAGCCAAACATGTGATCACGGGGCAGCTTGCATTGGGCTGCTTTTAAAAGCCATCAGGTTAAAGATTTTCTGACTTTTTACCTAGGCTTGATATTTAGGGATGGCCCTTTTCATGCTGAGACCACAGTTGCTGTTGTGGATAATGCACAAGCAGTGAGCTAGCCAAGTCTTTCAATTTACTACAGTGGATTGTTCGTCTGAAAGCTTTCGGTATGGCATCAGGATGTCATCTTGACCAGGTTGAAAAAAATATAAAACAAATATGCAGTCCAGGAATATATGAAACTATTCAACAACAGCAACAACCAGATGTGATGCGAATTCGAGCCTGACCCGAAGACGTTGAAAATATGTAAAGGTATCGAAAACCAATGTGTCGGTGAAACCATTTCGTCATGCGCAGCGGATGATGAAAAGTCCACACCGCAACGATTAATCGGTATTCGTGTGGTGGTGAAGAAAATGGTAAAACGAGATGAACCCAGCAGATTGAGAATCGGGAAACACCAAAACCCTGTTAAGGCGACCATTATCCTAGCCTTACTGTACAGTATACAGAGAATTCCGTACAGTAGAACCCGCTGAGCAGGACACCCTCCGTTACGGGCCAAAACGCGCCCACTTCGTGTTATGAGGTTCCTTGCCTACCGGGGTAAAATAAACATGAGCAAGGGGATTCCGTCCCAGGCCAACGTGCCTCAAGTTGCGGAGTGCTTTCTTTAACGGGGTGCCCCGCAACCGGGGTTCTACTGTACATCACTCAGAAGCCATCTGCCACTTGATCAGACAAAGTCAACCGCTTGTCATATTGCCATCGAACAAGTTTTGGGATGGTAAACTGAGCAGTAATGTATAATCACAGTTACACTGTGTATTCTACCACTACACATATACAAGAGCCAGTACTCTTATATTACTGGACATAACCTACAACACTAGTAGCAACTTAACAGTCGATCTATAAATAGACACCCAGAAGGGACAGAGTAGAGGAACGCAGGGACGCAGCAGCAGCCTCGTTTTCACGTTTACCACAAAAGGAATGACGTCATCAACCTCTGTGCCATCTTTTTATTGTTTTCAAAGAGTTCTAGTATTATTCCCTTTTCATCGAGGTAAAGGATTATTGAAGAGTGCTTAAAACACACCATTGAGGTATCTTTAATTGAAATCATTGTTGATGTTGGAATACTTTGTCATGTCTCCAAAGCAGACTTGGTTTTAACATTGTCAACGAGTGTTGAATGTGTGGTATGGGGTCTTTCAAATGGTTTGGTACTAGCTTCAATTGATAAGCAACTTCTAAAAGATAGTAAATCATGTTTAGCGTTCGAAGAAGGAGAACAAGTTCTGTGAATATCCCATTGTCCTACTGAATCTTTGTCTGAATTTGATGTTTAAATTAAATGTACTACTGTAGGCCTCAAGACATTTAGTTCAAGTATTTCAAGGAATGTATGAACCCGAGCACATTTCTGAACCTGTGTGTGTAGCCAGAGTTTGCTGTACCTCATTCCTTCTGCTTAAAATGTGACTAATAGCGTAATAAAGAAGAAACCAACAACTTTTGGTCAAAGTCGTCATTCTCTACGCGTTTGACTGTAGAGTGATATGAACAAGGCGACAGCCGAGTGAATATCACATAGCGTTCAAATGAGTTGGAGAACAACAACTTTGACCAAAATGAGTTGCTTTCTGTATTTATCTCACCCCTGTACACACGAAAAGAATGGACGACACACAGGATATAAACAATGGAGAACAGACTGCAATACTCATAGGGGCATGGAGAAAGAGTTCCCAATGTTAAGCCTATGGTAAAAAGATACCAGGGGTGAGATAAATCTGAGTAAGATGAGTTATCTCAAGTGAGATAGCCATGGATTCCACTGAGAGGTGACCAATGCTGCTGCAAGGTTTGTGATGCGTACACTAGGACTGCCAGAACGGAGAACTAAAACAAGTCAGTAAGAATCCAGAATGCGTACTTTATTTGAATGCAATATTTTCTAATCGTCCATGCATCATGGTTGTCTTTTGACGGCTGAGCTGTAAAGAAATCATGCTATATATTATATAAATATATATATATATATGTAAAAAGTGGGGAAAGAAGCATAGTAGTCCAACAAGGTGTATTATGTATTGAAATCAACTCTAGTATGTTCGCAATAGGCTTGCTGTTTGTATGGGATATGCAGTAATTCTATTTGATAGTTCACTGATCATATACAATAGGGAGAATGTGGCGTGGTGATATCATCACGCTTATGGTGGGAAATTTCCTCCGTTGAGTTAAGAAGGAACTTTTTTTTTTTAAAGCAATTTTTAAGGGTACATTGTGTTACACAATCACCGTATTCAGCTATGTGCCGTTCTTCCACTCGGGCCCTAGACCACTATTCCTCATTCTTATGGCGGGTGTTAAGCCGAATGGGCAGTTGGTACCATTTTTGTGTAAGTCTTTGGTATGACCCGACCGGGGTTTGATCCCACAACCTCCCATGCTCGAGGCGAACACCCCTACCACTTGGCTACCGCTACCACTGAATTGAGATCCATAGCCGTTGAAAAAATGCCATGAGTTCTGGTTGTGGAGTAATCTCGCAAGGGACAGCCAAAAGGAATGGCATATTTTCAGTGGCTTCAGATTTTATTGCGATTCAGATTTTATCTTTACTCTGTCACTTGGTACTGATCCCTTAATGTTTGTGATGTCATTGCCCACTGAGTTAATTTTACAGTACTCCATGGGCGTTGAGTACGAGTACAAGTACAAGTCTATTGGGGGAAAATACCCGGGGTAGCAACTGAAAGGTTCTTAACACTACACTTTCTCTGTTCAGTTTCATCTTCTATTATTCTCTCCTGTTGTTTCAAACGGATAAATTATCACAGACGCTAGTTGTCAGGTTATTTCAGGTTTTCAGGGAATTTCCCATAAAAATCCCATTTCGGCTTTCTAGTAGAATCCTAGTAGAAACCATGCTGAAGCGAAGTCCACATTCCGCTGATATCTCAGTGTGTGCCGTATAACAGTGTACGGCACAGGGTGCAATACACGTTATATACGGTATGGGGAGTAACAGTATGGAACTATTAACAGTATGTGAGTATAAAAAAAAAGGTCGATTAAATCATATGGTCATCGTCTAAGAGACGAATTTATTAGAGAAATTAAAAGAAGACAATTTCAAATTTCTATCCTCTTCCTGCACTAATAGGTCTGGTCTTAATACATGTACATTAGCATATTTACAATTATACATTGAGAAAAGAATGACTAGATAAACGGAAATAACCTGAAAACTGGCCTCCCTGGTTTAGTGTGAAGTAACACTAAATGTTCTGTTGCCTACACAATAGTGTGGTCAGGTGGAGCACACCTCCCCATGAGGGTCCCTACATCCATACTTACCTGCAGCGGTGCGTTTTTATAGCAGATTTTGTACATAGTATACAGAGTTAGAGTGAAATGATCGGTTACTATATATTCACTCCTGTGACCAGTTTTGTACGATACACAAGCTTTAAGAAAAACCATCATTTTGAGAATTTCTGGGTTTTTTGTGTGTTTTTATTGGGGAGACTTGTGTGGTACATGAGGTTTGTGGTGTGTTTGTGGCTGTGGGAGGGGCACATTGCACATCAGATGTTAGTTTCTTACCCTTAGGTATGTAAAAACTCGGACTGGTTACACGCAATCCTGCGTGAAATGTTTACAAGTGTTAAGTTGAATACACATCTACTGATTCAGGGTGGAACGATTAGTTCCCAAATAGTATAGGAGTCGGTATACTTGTCCCAGGCAAATTATGTAATACCTCGGCCATCCAATCAAAGGCCGTTTACCAACGTTCTGTTGTCAGCGACTAGATTAATCAACATGTCCATAAACTCTTGGCCACTGATTTAGGAACATAGAAACCACGACTTGTCAGTGACAAAATAACATCTGAAGGAGGTGGTTCACTAATCATTGTCTGACCCTTGCCTAGCTGTGCTACATCTACCAACTATGGCCTACTCCATTAGGATGCCTCGCCTGAGACAAATTACCAGCCATTTGGCACCGACAAAGGTATATAAATGTCCAGAAATCGGTAGATGTGTATTGGGCTCTACTGAACTGCCTTCATAGAGCGTAACTGGCATACGTGTGTCATACATGCAGTGTATGTAAAACCTAGCCGGGTGCCTGTCAAAGCACACTGCAATTGTTTTCCACGTAAAAGAGGTTTACGTGCTTACATCCTGGATGTGCAATGGGCCCCAGGGGGTCGTTGCTCCACATTTTGCGGATCGCAGAATAGCGGTCTGAGGTTGAAAGCGTTGCTCCAGATTTTTTTGCAGATTGCATCATAGTTATGTTGCCATCTATATCCAATTAAAAATCTAATGAACCTTTCACCTATGGCACTGAAAATGTGATGTTGTAAAAGGTAGCGATACAACATGAAAATAACAATACTACACAATACGATCTGATATTACTGGAGCAACGCTTTTCCCATATTTCTTGGAGCAACAACCCCCAGGCCTCCTTTCCTCTCATGCAATCTGCAGCTTTTCAAATGCTGTTCATACATTATTGTTTCCTCAGTTTCTCAGTACATGTTATCAAGCTGTGAAATGGCATCTTGTACATCAGGGATGCAAGTAATCTAATGTAATAGGTTTCAAGATTTATCTTTTATAATCATCAAAATTCTGCAATATCAGCCTCACCCAGCCATACTCCGACCTGACCCAGCCAAACCCCAGCAGCACCAGGCCACTGAAAGGTGCTCACTTTGTATTTTTTAAAGTGAGATATGTTTCCTTAATTGATCTATGCACAAATCCCACAACTTTGAGCATGTTTTACCACCAGTCCCCACACTGTCCAGTCTCCTTAACTGATCTATATCCCACATCCCACAGCTCTGAGCATGTTTTACTACCAGTCCCCACACTGTCCAGTCTCCTTAACTGATCTATATCCACACATCCCACAGCTCTGAGCATGTTTTACTACCAGTCCCCACACTGTCCAGTCTCCTTAACTGATCTATATCCACACATCCCACAGCTCTGAGCATGTTTTATTACCAGTCCCCACACTGTCCAGTCTCCTTAACTGATTTATATACACACATCCTACAGCTCTGAGCATGTTTTACTACCAGTCCCCACGCTGTCCAGTCTCCTTAACTGATCTACATACATACATCCCACAGCTCTGAGCATGTTTTACTACCAGTCCCCACACTGTCCAGTCTCCTTAACTGATCTATATCCACACACCCCACAGCTCTGAGCATGTTTAATACCAGTACCCACCCTGTCCAGTCATTTTCCCAAGAAGATTTTAATTTCTACAACCATTACTTGCTTCCCTGTATCATCATGCCACACCATGCCACAACTGGATACCCAACTTATTTCTAAAACAAGGAACAGTTGACATCAGCATACTTAACTTACTGATAATGTATATTCAGAAGGATGTCCTTGCAATGCCCTCCAGGAGGTATCATACAGATACTTTTGTAGAACATACTTGAACTGTAAATGGTATTTTAATATGTAATATAGACCATGCTAACCCCCTACCTCTACTTTTAGTAGAAACACTATTTAATCAGTGATAATTTATATATCCAGAGAAGACTGGGTAAGTCCATTCTGAATGTACAGAGAAATGTAATATTAGGAAGGTAGTTCTCCTATAGGAAGAACCCCCAGTTAGTTACCAATATTTTTTCCATGGTTTCTACACGTTTTTTTTTTCTCTAACAATGTGTTTTTTTAATCTGCTACAATTGTGTTGTCACAGAAAACATCAAGGTTTTTTTTTTTGTTCATATTCATCTTCTAAAATGAACAATTGGTATTTCTGGATATAGGATTATGGATGAGGGTTACTGTGCCTAAAAATTAAATGTTTGAGTAAACTGCCAATAAAAATTCAATAGGAAAGATATTCATGAGGCTGCCCTGAATGAAGATGTAGTTAAATTTATGATATTTAAAAGCCCCCTGTTGTAGTTGTTTGCCTGTGTCTCAGTGTGTCTACAGAAAGGGGGATTCATCCAATCACAATGCTCAAAGCCAATCACGTGATTCCTTATGCAAATTCCGGCCAATCACTAGATGCCTTACAAAACGGACCGTCCTATGTCGATGTATGTCAACAAGAACTATGCTCCCATTGGCTGTAGCATGTCCTGTCAGTGATACGCTAAAACTGCCCCAGTTAGGTGACAACAAATAGCAGGGATGCCAGTTTGTAGGATTTTGCCTATATTTAGGATTTCCATTTTAGTCTAAAATATATGGAAATTTCAAGAAATTGTATATGTTTTGAGAATGATATAAACTCCAAGTTACCTAAAATCTGAATTATAGATAAACTTGTTCTGTTATCTTATAAAATTTTGAATTCAGCTACCCCCAGCACACTCAGTTAGTAGGCCTATGAATCCCAGTGCTCCAACCTAGAGCTTTAGGATGGTATGATTTCTGTAGGAAATGCTCCTACGGACAAGGCCAAATGAGAATGCTGACATCTGATTGGCTAAAAATGTGTCAGTGAGGATAGATTTGTTGAAACCTTAGCAAGCGTAAAAAAGTGAAGGAATACTGAAGAGGAAACCTATGAAAGTCTAGGGTCACAACTTGTATCCCATCGAGTTTGAATCGTGTAGTAATTCACAAGGCGAAGCCGCGTGAATTATGTAGCAATTCAAACGAGATTTGATCGGGCACTGACCCTAAACTTGAATGGGTTTCTGAATTTATCTTACCCTTCATACTGACTAATAGGCTAACATTTGTGACATAATCCCCCTTTGGATATTTTTCCTGAATGTCTCATGGGCGTTGGATACGAGTTCCCAATGTTAAATCTTTGGAGTAAAAAATACCAGGGGTGAGATAAATAGACTGGCCTCAGTTCCCACGTAGGATTTTTTTCCCCTGACCCCTACTGGCATTCCTGCAATAGACTCTCCTTGTTTCGAATCGTCAACGTTTACTGCTGTATATTACCCGAAGAACTTCTGTCTGTGAGTTCCCTTTAAGGATGTCTCAAACTTGAGGAAAAAAATCCTCATTAAACTGTGAATTCCCAAACGTACCTACCCTTAGGTCTAATGCCTTGATATATGATTGCTTAAATTGCGGACTGGTTATAAAGTGCTGAGGATGACCTTCCTTGTATTTGGGTGTAAATATAAAAACTGTGATTTTCCTGTTGGCTAGATGAGATCTGAAGAAGAAGAAGAAGAAGAAGAAGAAGAAGAATACGTTTTTTTGTCTCGTATAATGTGTGTTCAAGGGGAGCGTGTGTATTACATTGAAGTGTACAGAGATGTAATATAATGGTTGTAGACATTGTTTACATCAAGTGTTTAGTCAGATGGTGAATGTCACCGTCCTGTTAATAATGATAATAATAATGATAATAATAATAATAACGCAAAACTCTGGGTTCCATACTAATTATGCATATGCTAATTACATATGCAAATGAGATGATTTATTTTTATACATAAATTCTCTGTTGGGTTGTGCTTAGTCAGTTACTATTGACTAGATATGAATAAATCGTTGTTTTATTCTGACTGCTCTAGTCAAACTACGATAAGTTCTGCTTCAATATAGTTTTCCACGAATGAGTGTCCACCGGAGTCTGAAGGTGTGACTGGGTAAAGTGCTGGTTCCTCCAACACACAAGATATAGCGAGATTAGTCACGATTTGGTTGTCTTGCTAAATCTTGCTAGATTTTGAATAATCATGTGCATATTTGCCGCAATGCTTCTTGAGGTGTCGCGGTGGTGGAGCACCAAAATATACAAAAGACAACTTGAAAAAGTTCACACATGAGTGTGCGCGACGTATCGCAACAAAGGAGGTACGACATATCTCAACACTGTAAGATATAACAAGATATACCACGGCAAATCCAGTGTGTTGGTGGAACCAGCCCTTAAAAGAAGCTAGCCATGGGTTTTGAACACTTCAAATCTGATTTAGCAAGTCAGTCTGTTATGGGGAATGCACCATGTATATATATACAGTAGAACCCTGCTAGGTGGGACAGTCTCCCTTCTCTGGGGTGCCCTGCATAAGGGGATCTACTGTATTCCAAGTCACCTACCCCAACCCACTCTATCCTACCCCTAATAAAATACGCCATAGGCTTAACATTAGCCGACTGTAATCGGGCGAGCGTGCAGTAAAGTGTTATTTATTGCACGCGGGTAACAAATGAATTATTGGAGATGGGGTAGGATGAATACTAAACTAAACTCGACTTAGTAGTGTTGGTGTTTATCACACTTCGGTCAGGTCGACTTTTCACTACTCTCGGCTACCGCCTCGCCCAGTAAAACACGACCTGCCCGTCGTGCAATAAACACTAACACTACCAACTCTTGTTCAGTTTCTATATAGTGTTTAATAGTGGGGAGATTCCTCTCGTTGAATATTTATTTAAATCTAAAAATGATAATGATAATAATGCGTTAGTCATTTCGTGCGGCAGGTTATAATAATCCTTATTGTACATATACTAATTTGCACACGGTTATTATATGTGAAAGGTCGCCCTCATTTCTATTGTACATAAAACACAATGACCTAATTTCCATATCAGAACCTGCGCTCGCTGCAATTATCAAAACGAAATGCTACCTTTTTCACTACGAGGAGTGTGACGTCACGAGACGCCCGGGTGTTGTGGGCGTGACGTCACGTGTTTCGGGGCTGACGTCACGTGTTTCGGGGTACGTGGGGAATCTGGACTATTGAGCTCAGCGGTTCAGTTTATTGTGGTCATCGAGCTATGTAAAGGATGAAAATGAATCTAAATAAAGAACTGTCATTTAATACCCGCCTCGTCTTTCTCTTGACTATATTCCTTAATGGCATATCCTACTATTCATGGTGGCGCCACCTGGTGATTTTTAACTATTGTCAGTGATCAACCAAAACATGTTCCATGGGATTCATTCAAATGCCAATTGACTAAATCTAACGTTTTATCAAGTTTATCTGATCCCAATTGTTAAAATAGGCCAATTAACATTTGCTTAATTTACATAAGAAATGTACTGGAAAATAGTCTTCTTTGATCATTTCAAAAACCAGGACGGCGACCTATGATTTTTAAAACCTAAATAGGTAGTACTATACCTATATTCTGTGAAAGTTTTAGGAAAGTGACATGGGTTTTACTATGTGAAAACAACATTTTAGAATCTCTATATATTATGATATAAAATTATCTTAATATTGATCTCTAAATCAAGATCTAGCACGGTGACCCACGATTTTTAAGTTGGATATGTGTTCTATAACACATAGAGATCAGTATATTAAAGTCTCAGGAAACTGACATGGGTTTTAATTTCCAAGCCAAATTATCCGAGGCATATTTAAAAGACAATTTGGCTTGTATAGTACTACACGTTTAAGTTATAGGTCACCATCCTTGTTTTTAAAGGAATTAAAGAAAACAATATCTTTTATTACATTTCTTATGTAAATCAGTCAAATGTAAATTGACCTAATTTACCTGCTGGTTCTGGTCAAACTCGATATGTCATTCTCAGATTCAACCCATACAGAGCTAACGTAGTGTAGCTCTGGCGGCCAGTGTAGGAAGGGCCTGTGCTAGATTGGTCTCCACGTTTTGGCTCAGTCACACCGGGAAACGGAAGAGTTACGTAAGAGAACGGACGTGTCGAGCGTGATCCGGTGGCCTCCGTAGGCAAAAGTTGAACGGAAGGAGGCCCCCGATGCAACGCACCGGAGGAGAAACGGTCAAGTTGCGTACAAATACGGATGAGTTGCGGAAGAGTTGCGGAAGAGTAACGGACAATTACGGACAATTACGGAAAGTGGTACGGAAGAGTAACGGACGCCAACGGACGCCAACGGAGGATTAACGTTAAATTGCGGAAGAGTTACGGATATTTACGGAAGAGTAACGGAAAGGTTGCGGAAACTTTAGGAAGCATATATCCTACATCCCTACACCCTACATCCCTACATCCTACACCCCTACATCCCTACATCTGTATATCCCTACATCATACACCCCTACATCATTACATCCTACATCCCAACATCCTACATCACTACATCCCAACATCCTACATCACTACATCCTACATCACTACATCCTACATCCTACATCACTAGGCTACATCCTACATCATTACATCACTGCATCACTACATCCAACATCCACACATCACTACATCCTACATCCTACATCACTACATCCTACATCACTACATCCTACATCACTACATCCTACCTTCTACATCACTACATCCTACATCACTACATCACTACATCCTACATCCCTACATCCCACATCACTACATCCTACATCACTAGGCTACATCCTACATCACTAGGCTACATCCTACATCATTACATCACTGCATCCAACATCCACACATCTGACATCACTACATCCTACATCCCTACATCCTACATCCTACATCACTACATCCTACATCACTAGGCTACATCCTACATCGTTACATCACTATATCCAACATCCACACATCCTACATTCTACCTCCTACATCACTACATCCAACATCCCTACATCCTACCTCCTACATCACTACATCCTACATCACTATGTGGATGTAGTGATGTAGTGATGTAGGATGTGGGGATGTAGGGATGTAGGATGTAGTGATGTCGGATGTGTGGATGTTGGATGCAGTGATGTAATGATGAAGGATGTAGCCTAGTGATGTGGGATGTAGTGATGTAGGATGTAGTGATGTAGGATCTGGGGATGTAGGATATAGTGATGTAGGATGTAGTGATGTAGGATTTAGTGATGTAGGATGTAGTGATGTAGGATTTAGTGATGTAGGATGTGGGGATGTAAGATGTAGGGATGTGGGGATGTAAGGATGTAGGGATGTAGGATGTAGTAATGTAGTGATGTAGGATGTGGGGATGTAGGGATGTAGGATGTAGGATTTAGTGATGTAGAATTTAGGGATGTAGGAATGTAGGATGTGGGATGTAGGATGTGGGTATGTAGGATGTAGTGATGTGGGTATGTAGGATGTAGTGATGTAGGATGTAGGGAAGTAGGATGTAGTGATGTAGGATGTAGGAGGTAGCACATCCCTACCTATAAGGCTATATCTAGTGAGAAAGCTCTCCGTAATGCTTCCGTAACACAACCGTAACACAACCGTACCACAAGAAATACCTCCGTTCCTTTACCGTTATTCTGCCGTTTATATCCGTTTGTATCCGCAAGTCTTACGTTTCTCTTCCGTTATACATCCGCAATGCTTCCGTAAGCATCCGTTAGGCTTCCGTTGACATACGTTGCCATCCGTATACATCCGTAACGTGTCCGTTAGAAAAAAAAAACACGGCTGAGAAACGGAAGAGCAACGGAAGAGAAACGGAAGAAAAAGGAAAGAAAACGGAAAGAAACGGAAAGAAACGGAAGAAAACGGAAGAGTAACGGAAGAGTGACGGAAAATGTATCAGTGTTCTTCCGTCACCTCTCCGTTCAAAATTTTCAACATGTTGAAAACTTTGACGGACCTCTTCCGGACCCCTGCGGATGTGTACGGATGCGAACGGAGCGATACGGAGGTCTAACGAAAGAGTTGCGTAAGAAAGCGGACGTCAACGGATGACCATTTTTTTCTTCCGTTTCTTTCCGGTAGGCTTCCTAACCCGGTGTGACTGAGCCATTTGTCTCCATTCTCCCCGCAGATCCTTCGCGGCGCTAGCGCTGGCTTAGTTCGGCAGAGATATAAGCGGCCACAGGAAGTAGAGCGCAAAATCTCTGCTGGGAGATTGCTTTGTCTCCGCTCTGTTCTGGCTCTGGCGGCCAGTGTGCATGGTAGTGCCCTCTCGTGAGTGTTATTGTAGAGAGGTAATCCTGCAGTATGTCTGCTTCGAAAGAGTTAGATTGGCCGCCACCTCTGTCTACACTACGTTCCAACTAACGTAGTATTGCTTGGGTGGCCAGTGTACTGAAGAGTGAGCCCGTTTGGAGGGGGATTCATGGATTATACGGTAAGTAGGCTGCTGAATGTTAAAATGTGTTCAGGTTAGGATGAGGCGGTATACCCAGCCCTGTTAGTCCCCAAACACAGCTGGGTTGCTCCGTTTACGGCGCACTATTGTTTGTTTGTTTGTTGGTTTGATTTGACCCCTATACATTTACCGAGGTGAGTTTTTTTTACTTCCTACACTATATGGTATGCGAATGATTGGCCTTTGATATAGCAGTAAATCTACCACTGCTGGGGGTGAAGGAGAAAGGTGGCTGTACACCACACCACATAGACATGGTATGAGAAGGACTGGCCTTTGATATAGCAGTAAATCTACCACTGCTGGGGATGAAGGAGAAAGGTGGCTGTACACCACACCACATAGACATGGTATGAGAAGGACTGGCCTTTGATATAGCAGTAAATCTACCACTGCTGGGGATGAAGAAGAAAGATGGCTGTATACCACACCACTTAGACATGGTATGAGAAGGATCTACCACTGCTGGACTAGCTGCAGACTTGACATGTATGAAATGACTTTATTATCAACTAGGAGCAAATAGAATGTTCATCATTGATGAATGAGTGTGCATTTTTAAATGAATAACAACTGAAAGGTTTGGGTTACATTCAGTCTATGGATCGTTTTCTGTAACCATTTGCACCCAGTAAACTTGCCATTTCTGTAACTGCCTGAGTCTATCTATAGGATCTCAACATATCAAGCACGGTTTTGATTGATTGGTCATGGTCAGCTGAGCATGCCTCTAATACCCTCAGACACTGGCACCCTGCTCCCTATCCAATAGAACAGTGAATAGCGCGCAGATAGTGAAAGGATAGAGTTTTCACAGCATGCTGAAAGTGTAATAAACATATAGCCTACCAATTCGTTTGTGCAAACCTACTAAATAGCTTATGGAGAATGACGACTTTGACCATAACTTTTTGGTTTCTCCTTTACTCTGGCTTATAGGCATGTGTATATGTGTGATGGCTACAAACCTGTGTACTGTATTAATTGCTTTAAAGTTATATGAGACTTTAAAGGCATATCCTACAATTCACAGTGGCGCCACCTGGTGATTTTTAAATATTCTCAATTATCAGTAAAAACTGGTTCCTTTCTGCTAGATTGGCAGCAACCCCCTCTCTGGTATATATATATATGGTGATACAAAGCAGGCCTAAACACTACAGTCACGTTGTCCAGAAATGTTTATTAGAGCGCCCTTACAAGCTCTACATACAGTAGAACCCCGCCTAATGGACACCCCGCGTAAGAAAACACCCTGCGTAATCGGACACCCCGTGTACGCGGACACTTTTGCTCGGAACGGAAACTTTTCCCTCTATTAGATGTTTGATTTAACCCTACATGTGTTCTACTCACCTCTCTCTCCCTGCCTGCTGCCACCGCATACATCCCAACCACTCCACCTACACCCCTCTGCCTAGCTGTTAGAAGAACCATACATACTGCAATGCACCCCATCGTGATTGACTTTAATTATTTTTCCTTTAAGTTTCCTTTCTTGTGTACTATTTCAAAATATATTGAACGTAAATCTTTATGTGGTTTATTTTGACCCCTGTGAAGGGGCCACTCCGCTTAAGGGGGACACATTGTTTGGAATGGATGGTTCCCCTTAAGCGGGGTTTTATTGTATAGACCCTATTGAGGTATCCCATAATTCAGTCTATTTACAAGTTCCGGTGTTCGCTGGTTGCCGACATTGAATGGTGATAGACCCTTGAACCGCAACCCACAATTATCCAGTTTAACAGTTTTTATAAATATTCAAATTGGAAATCCGACGTCAGAAATCAAAATTTCAGCTATTTCTACATATTAAAGCAAAATTATATTCTAGTTTTCCGAATATAAATGGGAAAACTATAGCTCATATGGTCGTGGTGTGTCCTGTCAGTCGCGAGCGGAACTTGTATTTACCCTGGGCGATAATGGGGAGTTTAGTAACCTCTGGAGGGCGTATAACTACATTTGATTCTGGGTATTTTTCAAAATGTAGTACTATATTGCTGGTTTGTTTATTCATGCAGTTGGCACATTGCTAGGCGTTTTGCAGAGGATCAGCAGTGGTCTAAGGTGGGTCTTGCATTTTTTATCCAATAGCGTTACGCTATCAAAGTACAGTAGAACCCCGCCTAATGGACACCCTGCGTAAGCGGACACCCCTTGTTAACGGGCACCTTAGCTTGGAACGGATCGCTCTATTAGATGTTTCTTCTAACCTCCCGTAAGCAGACACCCTGCGTAAACAGACACTTTTGCCCAGAACGGAGGGTGTCTGCTTACACGGGGTCCTATTGTAATAAACTACAAGAAGCGCAACTCACCTCCCACTCTCCTAACAGAGATTCTGCACTCTGCTTCCTGCGGCCGCTTATAACTCTGCCCCAACCTGCCTGTTTAGGCCCAAATCTGGCCCATACGCCAGTTTATAAAATATCCTAAATTCTTAGTGCTTTTGTGATTATTTTGTGGTTTACTTGTAATTAGAGATGCACATATTCATATGGTAAATAATATACACTCATTTCTGTTATTTGTTATATCAAATCAGACATAGTCATAGTTCAGTGGAAGGCACCTCATGTGTTCCAGGGTTTTGCTTGGCAACATGACATAGCGCCGCGAAAGATCTGCTGGGAGAGTATTCACCCCCTTCACACTCGCGCCATCTTGTAATGCAGTTAAGCCTTGTGGTCTCCTATTGGCGGTCGGAGGCAATAGTCGGCCCAAACCTCCTGCCGGCAGCTATAATCTGCTTGGTGGAACAGCTCTTAACTTCATATTATTATATACCTGTGTGCGAATGTCTATGAAATACTGCCCACTGCTAGGGGTGCAGTAATAATAATGTTTATGCCCGCTGTGAGTGTGACTTAATAAGTCATCAAAATATTGTTTTTTTCATCGATTTAAGGTATATAATAATAAGCAAACGTCCTCACTGTGGGCGAAACGTTTCTCGTTCTCAGTCAGTCTAAAATACTGCCTTCCGCCTATGGCATCAGGCAGTATGAAATCAAAGACTGACCTCAAACAGGAACCGTTTTGTCCTAAGTAAGGACGTTTCCTAATATTACTTCTGCACGGCAGACCTCCGCCGACCGCCATCCCCTCCCTGTGCATCCAAGACCCTGTCGCTGGCCAGGATCTGCTGGCCTGTTGGTTGTCACCCACTGCCGGCCGGGGCCAATAGCCCATTTTGGAGCTGTTCCACCGAAATATAGTTAGAACCACAGAGGAAGCTGGCCGGCTGGCCGGGCATTATGAGGGCAACCTCCCCCGCAAAAGCACTACTGGCGGGAAACTGTTTGGTTTGGTTTTGTGGTGCAGGCCGGTGTGGTGCCAAAATTGGTTACCCTGCCATAAGTGGTAATTATCGCCCACTAACTATCTTGTGCGCATGCGTGAACATGAAAAGTGTTGATGTCCACGATTGGAGAGTGAAAATCTGCCGAAATTAAGCATATTACGACATATCACGACATGTAATTCTCATGTCTAAATACAATTATTTTCATTTATTTACATTAAAATCACATCAAAGTAGTAGTACGTCCAATAGCCCGTTATATCTGAACGGAAGAACGTGGCCAGACGCATGCGTGTATAGAGTGAGCGATAATTACCACTTTTGGCAGGGTAACCAATTTTGGCACCACACCGGCCGGCTGGCTTGCCAAGAGCTAGACTCTAGTACAGCCCGTTGTCGCCAGGGCCAGGGCGCACAGGCTCTCATACTGGGACTGTTTTGCGCTGCCATTTTAAGGTGGAAATTCCTACCTCCGCTGGTACGAAGCTGCCCTGATTGATTTGCCAGTAACCAGTATGCTACTCTTCAAGCAGAGGTCCTAGAGTAGCTTTTTACTGGGCATGTACCAAATAAATCAGCTTGGAGAGTTATAATGATTCCCAGAATAATGCCAGAATCGTGGTATTCTCAGGCTTGGGTTAGCACTAAAATTAGAACAACCAACCAAGAAATCCTTTTCTCCAATCAGTGCCTAAGGAACTGGCAAATCAGAGCTGTGCTCTGTTAGACCCTTACATACTTTAAGCAGACTAAGCGCCTGTTGGTATTCCCCCTTGTCAAACTGATACTATAAATAGGACAGCCAACCACGATATTCCTCTCACTCAAGGTGGCAGGCCAGTCACAGTCATACTCTGTTAGACCTTCACGTACCGTAACCCGAAGGTGGCACGGTGCGTGAACGGACTAGCCAAGAGCTACCTGAATTTAGAGGATTAGTGGCGGCCGGCCCCGGTGGCAAACATTGGCTGGAGGGTGAAAACCCGCCAGCTGAGAGCATGTTTGGTGGAATAGGCGCTTTTGGTAGGTCACACCAAAGCAAGGCGCGATATGTCGTGCTAGTCCTGTGTGTTTATTATTATATACCTGTGGCTGTATGAACAACGTATACTGCCCGCTCCTACCCATAGCGTATTTATACCCGTACGCCACACTGTAACGTACGGGGTATGTGATCATGTGACCAGATAAAATTTCGCCATTTTTAGGTATATAATAATACAAAAACAGGCTGACTGTCTTCGTACATCAAAATACTTGGTAAAATTATTGATCACATACATCCCTCTGCCTACGGCATCGGGATGTATGTGACCAACAATTTCACCACATATTTTTGACGTACGAAGACAGTAAGCCAGCTTCCGTATAATATGGGACCAAAAAAATGTTTTTCTAAGGTTTGTTTGTTTGTTTTGGGTCGTTTAACGTCCAATTTGTTCCTTTCAACTTACTGTAGGTTTTACCGAATCTATGAGATGAATGTAGGTAGAAATATCACCCCACCACATTTACCAAGGTGAGAGTTCTTTTACTTCCCACACCACATAGACATGGTATGAGAAGGATTGGCCTTTGATATAGCAGTAAATCTACCACTGCTGGGGACGAAAGAGAAAAGTGGTGAAAAATGTTCTTGTGTCATGAAAAACCGCCAGATATTCATGATTGTTTGTTTGTTTGATTTAACGTCCAGTTAACCATTGTAGGTTCTCACCAGACTGACTCAAGGTTCTTTTACACCATAAGGGTGTATTACTATGCGTCAACCTCTCGTGATTTAAGGCCGCCTATTAAGAAAAACCTCGATTATTGTCTATGTACTCCACCGAGTTTGACTGCAGAGTAATTTAGAACATTAGTTCTAGCAAACTCCAGGAGAGGGCGTGCCGATCGGCTTTTCAATCTAGTTCCCGTAGCCACCACTAGGTGGGGGTGTGACTCTAGGAGCTTAGTTTTATTTGAGCACATAGTCAGGACTATCACAGACAATGAGCAGAAATAGTTCTCGATTTATCAGTAATTCAAGGTTTCGAAACATAATTCAAGTCATACTACTACTTAGAAAATGACCAGCGGTAATTATGCAGGGATGTAGAATATGACCAACGGTAATTATGCAGGGATGTTAGATGGGGTCATTGAAAAAAGGAAATATTTCTCATGTGAAATATTCTGCCTCAGAGCGACTGAGAAAACCCAGAAAACTCATCTTTATTGGCCATGGAATGGTGCTGGGGTGTGTGGGGAGGTTTTAACCACTGTTTATTGTTGTGAATGCGGCCAAACTTATTCTCTCTTTGTATTGCACAATAATTTTCTTTAAATAAATTGAAAATTAAAACAAGGATTTCCTAGAAAACAAGGAAAACTGTCACCTCAGATTATCTCAGTTTAAAACTTTCTTGTTATGTTATTGTTAAAAAAGTGAAAAACAGAAGACAGGCATGGGTTTTGGAAATTGCACACAATCCAGAATAATTTGGAGGGGGTGATTTTTAAATATTTTCGATTATCAGTCAAAATTGGTTGACGATCTCAACTTGAGATCATTTCCTGCCAGGGACAAGATTCTGCAATCGTAATATATT
The DNA here is from genome assembly GCA_950022655.1 of Alentia gelatinosa. Taxonomy (NCBI): domain Eukaryota; kingdom Metazoa; phylum Annelida; class Polychaeta; order Phyllodocida; family Polynoidae; genus Alentia; species Alentia gelatinosa. The sequence continues at coordinate 4,673,443 of OX465589.1, forward strand.
GATTTGAGACAGTTATGATTATTCAAATTAAACCATATTTACAGCGAATAATTATCCATGCCCATTTGATCCAATCCCAAAATTTCATAATTTTCCGTTGAGTATTCAATAAGTGAGACATGTTTTACTTTTTGAATGCGGGTTGATATTTATAGATGTAGAGTGACCTTGACAAATAAAAAGCGAGTATACAAACTGCTTGAGTGGTGCAGTGCCTGCATTTTTCTGATTTCGAGACAAATGTTTATCACAGTATTCATAACCACAGGAAAACTATGAAATTTGGGATATAGGAATGTCAGATTATTAGTACCTTTCACTCTAAATATTTTCTAATTTGGATAAGTTTTAGCACCTGAAAAAAAAGTTATGACAAGTATCAACTGGTCTCAAGTTGAGACCGAATTTGAGATCCTTTCACTTGAGATCCCCTGAGATTTGTTTGTTTGTTTGTTTGTTTTGGTAGTTTAACGTCCAATTTGTTCAATTAGACTTACTTTGGGTTTGATCGAATCTATGAGATGAATGTAGGAGAAATCCCACCCCTACACATTTACCGAGGTGAGAGTTCTTTTACTTCCCACACCACATAGACATGGTATGAGAAGGATTGGCCTTTGATATAGCAGTAAATCTACCACTGCTGGGGGGTGAAGGAGAAAAGTGGCTGCAGTGGGACCCGAATCAACAAAGTCCTGTGCTCTTTACCACTGAGCTATCTCCCCACCCACCCCGGTCGCTTTAGTTATGCTTGCGTGTAAGCATATCCGGTCTGCACCACGAGGAGGCGAGGCGACCAAGAGGGTGAACAGATTGGTAATTTCTGTCCACCCCAGCAGACCATCCCCTGAGATCGTCTCATTGAAAAACACCCAAGGCACCCCAAACGGTAGCATCTCAGTCTTAACTTGAGATCCCTTAAGATTGTCTCAACTGCAAAACACTTTGCCTCTTAAATGGCCTCAAGTTAAGATCGTCACGACTGAAAAACACCCCCCTGGTCTCTAAATCAAAAACTAGCACGGTTGATACCCGTTTTTTTTAAATCATCTACGTGTTCTACGACACCTAGAGATCTTTGTATTCAAATTTCAGGAAAACTACATGGGTTTCAATTTCTGTGCCAAATTGTCCGATATGCCTTTAAATAGTTCAAATTGCGCAAATATTGCTAACTCTTGCAGATAATTATATTGAACTTCCACCCCCAAAACCCTTATAGAATTTTCTCTTTGGAATCACATTCCTAGTTTGATATTATCTATGATAAATTTTCTTGTGCTTGATTGTAAGTACTGGCTTGATATCATAGCCAGAAGGTACTTGTAACTCTGTGACTGCCTCTGCGATCAGTCCAGCTTATATTAGATGTGCAGTAGGCAGTATAAGAATCGAAAATTAAAAGTCTTTCAAAAACCTTCGCAAATCCGATACCTGAAAAACCATCAGGTGGCACGATTGAAATTGTTTTTGTTTGTTTGAGTCCAATTTGTTCAATTAGACTTTGGATTTGACCGAATCTATGAGATGAATGTAGGTAGAAATCTCACCCCTACACATTTACCAGGTGAGAGTTCTTTTACTTCCCACACCACATGGACATGGTATGAGAAGGACTGGCCTTTGATATAGCAGTAAATCTACCACTGCTGGGGGTGAAGGAGAAAGGTGGATGCATACCACACCACATAGACATGGTATGAGAAGGATTGGCCTTTGATATAGCAGTAAATCTACCACTGCTGAGAATGAAGGAGAAAGGTGGCTGTACACCACACCACACAGACATGGTATGAGAAGGACTGGCCTTTGATATGGCAGTAAATCCTCCACTGCTGGGGGTAAAGGAGAAAAGTGGCTGAAAAACGCAGGGCAACCAGTGATTTTTATTCATCCTCATTCATTACAAATTATCTCAAAAACAGACTTTACTAATATATCATTTCTTTTGGGTTGAAGCTTTTATTTCTGAATCACACAGCATTTAGCACATAAACATATCCATGTATTTTTAAAGCTATTCAGTTCCAAACGTCTTCATTCCGGTGCAATTGAAAGTATGCCGTAGCCCAGTTCTGGCATACAGCTACCTGGTTTCAATACACTTACTTCTGACGGGATAAAATGGAACCAGTCTCTGACTGATCTGTAGACAACTGCCATTCAACATGCGAGTCTTCGACACCAGATAGAAACATAAACTCATTTATCTCACCCCTGGTATGTTTGTCCCATAGGTTTAACATTTGGAACTCGTTCTCCATGCTCCTACAAGTATTGCAATCCTTTCTCCATGGTCTGTATCCTGTGTGTTTTCCATTCTTTTAGCGTGTACAGGGGTGAGATAAATACAGAAAACAACTTTGGTCAAAGTCGTTGTTCTCCAACTCATTTTAACGCTACGTGACATTCATTCGGCTGTCGCCTTGTTCATATCACTCCACAATCAAACTCATGGAGAATGACGACTTTGACCAAAAGTTGTTGGTTTCTTCTTTATTACGCTATTAGTCACATTTTAAGCAGAAGGAATGAGGTACAGCAAACTCTGGCTTCACACACAGACGAAAACTTGTTGGTTTCTTCTTTAGTAGACAACTGCTATTCAACATGCGAGTCTTTGACACCAAATATAAACATAAACTCATTTCCTTCATAGCCTGGTTAATCTAATCATGAAAGGAGAAATATCAGGTATCGCCATGAAATCAAAAAAGGTAATATAATTTAAGAAAAATAACATGTATAATTAGAAAACGTGGCGAAAAACACTTCTAATCCCAACCTTTTTCTTTGGCTGGAAAGGTGGCTGTACACCTCACCAAAAAAAAAAAAAAAAAAAAAAAAAATAAATCACATATTAATAACCCATAGAATGATGAGTGACACAGACCGTATGTTTGTATGTACATATGAGTTTTCACCGAGCGGCCTTTTCAGTAGGAGGTGTAGGATACCACTGTACTAGCAGCATGCGCAAAGACCACCATAGTGAGGACGATGGCGAGAATGACGGCCAGGATGGTGATCACGATGCCGGTGACACTTACGTAGCACGATGCTTTGCCTCTTTGTCGCGCAGATTCCAGGTCTCCGCTGTCAAGAGCGTGGTTCGACAGGATGGACAGCGTGAGGGAAACGATACCTGAAGCAAGAAAATTTAACAAAGCTGTAATAAGGTCTTTATTACCTACTACATTTAAAACGTTAGAATTCCGTCGAATCCGCTTGAAGTTGCTCCCATACATAGAGACATAGTGAACCAAACCTGGGCGTGGAGATTGAAGGCCCACGAGAGTGAGAATCTCGGGTACAGAAAAACTCAAACCTGTTATTCTTTTTCGCACCTGTATTGTCAGATTTACCTTATCTTTCATGATTCATATCTAGCCATGCCAAAACCAAAATTTAGATCTGTAGTTTTCCAATCTCCTTGCCCTGAGATCAGCCTCTGAGATTAAATTGCGCTGGTTGCCGGCAAAATACCTGTGTCGTACGAAATGATAACCACAAGTTTACAATGGTTTCCTGTTCACCCGCTAGAGGGCCTCACGGTATGCTGGTACGGAATGATAACCTCAAATTTCTGATTGTACCCCGTTCACCCACTAGGGGCACAGCGGTTAGGAATTGTTAGAAATCGACGAAGTCGCTAGTTGTGTATATAAAACATGCTCTTCGATGAACAGTCACTGACATCCCCACTTAAGCACATGATCCACCAAATCGACGCTCAGAGACGGCCGACTCACTCTTGGTGGATCATGTGCCTTACTATTGTTATTCTGGGGGCTAGGTTACCTAATAATATTAATGTTATTAACAGAACTTTTCCAATTTATGGTTACATGCCATGCTCTTTAACAAAAAAAAAAAAAAAATCAAACACACACATCAACTACAAAGGGTTGCCATTTGGGGTCAGAAAAAATAGACATTGAATTTTTTTTTATTGCAATGCATGGTTTACGCATTACTTATACATTACAGTGGGGAATCAAGGGAAAGCTTGAGGTTTTACATGGGTCAGTTGGGAGGTTCAATGGGGGATCATGGGGTCTTGTTGAGGGTAATTTAGCAGTTGATATTTCAATGTTACACAAGGAATTTGAAAAACCCAAAAAACTATTTGATTTACATAGGAATTGCTGAGTGATATGCCAATTTCAATGGATAGATTGAAAACTGGTATCCTTGATGGTTCATAATTGTTTGTTTGTTTGTGCAGTTTTATATCTCGGTAGGCTAGTTACGTCCTTTTGAGACTGACTCATTGGTTGACCTATCTGGTCCTTGAAAGGTATATTACTCAACTTTGGTCTGCTTGTAGCAGTGGGACCCTATGCCCGTTTTATAGTGCTGCCTCACTGAAGGGCTGTGTTCATAAAAATCACAGGCACTGGCTATGTCCAGAATTTTAGAGAGAAAAAAGGGAAAATTCACAATTATTCCTATCTGTTTTTTTACTATCCACCTAATACAGTTTCCATTCTAAACCTATAGGCAGTGTGGAATTTACAGAATGGAGGTTACTGAATGGTTTTTGGGCAGGTTTCTGCACTCTTTCTACTTTCAATGTTCTCTTGTAGTGTCTTTTCCGTTAATTGTTCATCTACGGCGTGGGGGGAGGGGGGGGGGCAGCCGCGAGGGAGAGGGGGTGGGGCACAGATGAGTGGTCAGAAATTGAAGGGGGGGGGGGGGGACAGGGTGGGGGGGCACTCGTGAACCTTTTATTTTCTTTTATCTGTATACATATACGCCAAACGTATATAACATGTATACGACCAGTGTATACAGATATAGACATATATATTATATATATATATATATATATATATATATATATATATATATATATATATATATATATATATATATATATAAACAAGTCAATTTACATTAGATACTATCGTAAAACTAGATGAGTTTTAATCTTGGCCGCCATATGCCACGACTGGAGTTTGGCACAGTGAAGTCCGGAGCCAAAACTCCAGGAGTGGCATGCAGTGGCCAAGATTAAAACGAATCAGGTTTTGATTTTATCCTACCCCGTCTCCTCGATTTTGGAATATTAGGTGACAAAAATTCTGTATGCCACTAGTGGCATATAAAACTCTGTATGCCAGGCAGCGTGGCATACGGAAACTCAATGTTAAGCCTATGGGATTTTATATTAGGGGTAGGATAAATGCATTTACGCAGTGGCATATATATATAATATAAGTGAGGGTTTTTGTGCAGTGGTAAATATATCCCTCACATCCATACTTGCACAGCGAGTGCAGCCACAAGTGACTAATTAACCCTTCCTTACAGACGTCACCAGGGATGCTAGTTGGGGTCAGAAAAAATTCCTACATGGGGACTGAGGCCAGTCTATGTATCACCTAAAACGCACATGGTGTATGGGGAATCCCCATCACTCTCCTAGCAGATTCTTAGGCATATATTTTAAGCCAATCAGAAGTCAGTATTCAAGTTTGCCCTTATCCGTAGGAGCATTTCTTACAGGAATCCTACCATCCTACAGTTCTAGGTTGGAGCACTGGGATCCATAGGGCCTCTAACTGAGTGTACTCGGGGTAGCTAAATTCGGAATTTTGAAAGATTACAGAACAAGTTTATCTAAGATTTAGATTTCAGGGAACCTGGAGTCTATTTTGTTCTCAAAACATACAATTTCTTGAACTTTTCATCACTTTGAGACTAAAATGAAAATCCTACATGTAGGCAAAATCCTACAAACTGGCATCCCTGCGTCACTGGCATTCCTGTAGTTTGAAGCACGATATTCGTTTTGGTATTGAATTTTTTTAATGAATAATTGCTAAATAAATATGTATTTATTTATTTCAGGTCTCCCAGAACCACTCTTTCTCAATATGGGTTTTCTAACCGGTTTTAAAAATCAAAATAAAGGTTTTTATAGTTTTTTCATGGCCCAAAAACTTAGGCTTTTGTAGGTATTTACGGTTAACATATACAGCATTATAAGAGTCAAAATAGAGTGAATCACTTATTTTCTGTTCTTGATTTCTAAAAAGATTTACCTAGTACTAGTTTGTTAGGACGTCAGGATGTCTGGCTCATCAGGTTAGACATGCGTGCTGAATTTCCAACAGGTTAGCCAGACTGGCAAGAAGTCATACACACTGTTGATTCTTAAACATTTTTAAAATCTCTTGAATATAGTGATAATGTGGATTTCTTTTTATCTGAAAATCTGACGTTTTAACTTTAAAAATTTGTTGTATTCATCGCAGAGAATAGGTTTTTAAAGGTTATATAGGCTCAAGAGTTGAAATATAGGTTTTTAACAGGTTTTACTGTGAGGCCTGTATAAACGTAATGTTTTATTATATTTCTAAATTGTTTTTCACCATAATATGCCCATTTTCTGATCGAGCGCCTTCATTTACATTCCTTTAGCCTCCACTTCTGGTTTTGATATGGCTTCGCTTCGAAGAGTGGTGAGTACGCTATTCAAAATATTCTGTGTGTATTTGAGCCATATTATGTTTGTATCTTACAAAATGATCTGTTTGTTTATCTCTATCAACCTGGATTTTGAACCTGTGGGTCTGTCAGCCTCACACTATAAGCAGTTTTACCCCCCGAAATGGTGCGCGATTTCCGCCATTTGTTCTTGCATTAGTATGTTATTTTACACTAGACGATAATTAGGTGAGCGTTGCTTGCTGCTTCGTGGCGACTAAAATGCTCAGTAAGCGCTGTAGGCCTCAGTCTACCTGGAGTAGGGTCGCCCTGCTAGTTGGTGTATGCGTGAAAACAATTCTACTCCGTGCGTGCCTAGAAAACCAACATTCTGGAGACAAGCTCTCACAGAGGGAGCACATGGATGCTAAACACTGTGAATGGAAAAGGGATGTTATCTGACTGTAGGGCGTATTCCACCAACAAGAAAAAAACGTCGCACAGCGCCCATATGGCGGTTGCTGGGGTTGCTGGCATATCTGCTCAATTTTAAATCATATGTCGGGTTGGTGGAAGCACACACCAGACGTTTCAGCAGGCGTCGGCTCTCCTGCCAGACGTGTCAAGACGTCTGTTGGAGGATATTGGGGGTCGTTGGAGTGTCGCTTCACGGTTGCTGAGCGTCTGGCAGAAGAGCCAGTTGAGATGTGCTTCCACCAACTAGATTTTTTCAGGCGATATCCCAACCGATACTCAAATAACCCCCCAAGAGACGGAATTTGCCCATATAGCGAAAAACTGATCGATAAGGTTTTTATCGGCTGGAATTGAGCATCTGGCCGATGCATTTCAAGAGTACGACACCCGCCCGCGGGTTCTGCTGGGACCCGTGGCGAGGAATCACCGCCAACAGAGCGCAAGCGATACCGGCGATACCCTTAGCCGCGAACGGACATAGAAAATTCAGACACTTTTGACAGAATTCCAGCACCACAGCGTGCCATACACATTCATAACATCAATCCTTATCTTTATTTACCTTCATTGTTCGGTTTACCGCATTATTCCGCGGTTATTTGACGATTTCTCGACATTCCCGTACAAAATCCAACATAGCGGCACACTGCTCCGCTCGATACATGGATTTCGCGGGTTCGGTGCGTCGTAGTGTATCGCCGCACGCCGCGCCGCCTATTGGAGAACTCGATTACTATGTAAAATACGGCCAACGTCCACTAGTCGGCGCCACGGCAAGGGCGTCGGCTAGGATCTGCTGGAACTTTGAACCCACCAGACGCTCGTATGGCGTCCAAATGAACGTCTGTTGGGGGTTTCGGTGGAGCAGCGACGCATTTTGAGGCAATTTTTCCAGACGTTTCAACTGACGTCGGCTGAAAGGTCGGCTGGAACGTCTGTTGACGTTGAAAAAGTGGTTGTTTGGTGGAACACAGGCTTGTACATTTAACAAGGAGGACTGTGGTAATGATCATTTAGACTGTGAACCAGTGCAATTGGATGAGGAACGATGAAGCGATAGACCAATGTGAATTGTGTTGGGCAAAATTGGATTATTGGGACGATGCGCTTAATATGTAAACAAAAGGAGAAATAACAGGAATCGCGGAAAATGTTAGGTTTAATGAAGGAACGATTGGTATTGTGTGATGATTGTAATTGCTTCGTAGTTGAATACTCAATGCTTTATATGGAGTGTTTTGGTTAATTAAAGCAAGTCAATAAGATCTTATCACTTATCTGTACCTCTGGTTATGGATGTGTTAGGTTACCATGCATCTTTGACTAAATCACAGCACTCTACCAAATTCATAGACAAGATAACAAAGTTAGTTAGGAGACTGTTAGATTTTGAAGCAAGTCAAGGATCTTCGTTCCCCAAGTCTTAGGTGACATCTTAAGACTTGAAATTATACATTTTATTTTATAGTTCACCATCAAATATAAGTATTTGATGAATTACATATGGAAATGCGACTATATCCAAGCTGGATTCAAAGTTTGCTGGTAAATCTGTTGAAATCTTACGAAGTCGAGCACGGAATACCCTCTAAGCACATTTTTACTTTTATTTTTCTTCAACTCTTGTAATCCTTTGCACACATAAATTAGCAGTGCTGCAAGTTTGGATCAGCTCACAATCTGGTCGCTGATGGGTCGATTTTTTATGCCCCTAGAGGCATAAATTGCACTTTATGTCATGGCATGCCGCATAAAATTTCCCTATGTTATGCCTATGGACCGTTTTTATTAAGGGTAGGATAATGAATAATAATTCACAGGATGGAGGTTACAGGTCTTTTCCAAACAAAATAGTGCGCGAGAAGATTAACAATAAATGAGTCTTTTCTTTTCTAACTTAAATTTGCAATGCAGGTATAGAATATGTTGATGTGACTTAATTGATCAAAGCGATTGAATTATTTTAAACAACGAAAAGAAAATTGTAAATAAATTATATACATCGCGAGCGAGAGTTGGTACAAACACACTGGCAACCCCGAAGCTGTACATACCAAAAGGTAAGCTGAGGAAGAGGGCGCAAAGTGCTAAGCCGATGTAGCTTTTTGGCTCTATGACAGTCTGTGTGTTCATGAACACCACTTGACCTGCCTCTGCCTGAACAGGCATGTTGGTCATCTGTACTGGCTGCTGCATCGTGCTCTGAAAACGAGAAGATGTACAAGAAACTTAAAATACTTTACTATAAGGCATTTTATTGTTTACCTTCATATACAGTTCTCTTGTAACACCAATGGGCAATATCGTTTAAGACCCAAAGTACTCACTCGGCTTCCTCAATATAGGTTTTTAAAAAACAGGTTTTGAATTTTTTTCTTTTTTTTTGGGGGGGGGGGGGGGGGGGAGAGGGGGGGGGGGAAGGGGGAATTAAAATATAGGTTTTCACAGGTTTTTCAAGGCAAAAAACGTATATTTTTTAGGGTTAATGTATTCAACATGGTGGAGTTAAAATGTAGTGAATCGCATAAATTCAGTTCTTGATTTCTAAAACAAATTGTACCTAGTACTAACACTGCACGAAACTTACCGCTTTACATATGTATGCGAAACGCGTCTATCAATACGATTTTGCGTCTACAAGTTCGACCTATTAGACGTCTCGTAGACGCCTTATCTAGTGGCTTATATACGTGTCCATGGTGCGATCTTATATACGTCATATATACGCCTGATTCTATTTATTTACGCCACTATCCAATAATTCCGACCTCTGCCACTTGGGGACATCAGTGGTAGCATATTTCATTTTCCATTAACCATCCAAGTCTGTATTATATGAAAATTGCAATTTTATATTACCAATTTATTTCATAAAAACCTAATTGAGTATAAATTGATTAATTACACATAGTAAACCTTGCATTATGGTTTTTTTTTTATTGTTTTTCTAATAGATCTTACTTCCAAACACCATTTCAATGTGTGGACAATCAGGCTTACTATATAATGACCCTCTTCAGACTTGAGGTTGAATCATGAAATCATCTTACCCCCTGTGAATGCGGCCGCACAGGTGTGAAAGCGGCCGCACAAGTGTGAATACGGCTGCACATGTGTACCCGGCCCCCACCCGACACCATAACACCTCGCGGCGGGCAGCGGCGGGCATGGGCAGGCGTGGGGGGGTGAGGGAGGGTTTCCCACTGAGTCAACCTGTACAAACACGGCTGCCGGCGGGCGGTGGGCAGCGGGCAGCGGGGGGCTTCTCACTGAGGCTGGCTTGGGGTGGTAGGGGGGGCGGTAGGGGGTGGGGTTGGGAGGTCGCGGGTGGCGGGTCAGTGTTGGTGCATACTCTACCAACACCCACAGGACGGGGCAGGCCGCGGGTCTTAATTTAATTTTTTTTTGGTATCATATATACGCCTGGCGTATATATGATACCACAGAGTATGTTTTATCTTAAATACGCCAGGCGTGAAAGACAGCCAAGTCACACGTGTCTACATATGGAAACTGTCTCATAGACGCCCGAAACGCAGACGCGTATAAGAGGTGTATACAAGTATAAACAAGCCACGATACAGCCAATATGTGCGTTATCGCGATGGCGTATATATATATGTAAAATAGTGGTTTTCGTGCAGTGTAAATTGCAGGACATCAGGATGTCTGGCTCATCAGGTTCTACCAAGCAAGCACATGTGCGTGCGGAGTTTCAACAGGCAAGCCAGGCTAGCAAGAAGTCATACAAACTGTTGATTCTTAAACACTTTTAAAATCACTTAAATACACTGATAATGTGGGTTTCTTGTCATTTGACAATCTTACTTTGTGCCAAATTAACTTTCACTAACACATCATTGGCATGGCAGTGAAAAAAATATAGGTTTTTATGTTATATAATATCGTAAAAGTAAAGGACACACAACAAGAACAGCTAGATACCGTGCCCAAGTGTTTACAGGTTTATTTTGTAATAAAGGACATTAATCTCTCAGTGGTCGCAATAGTTAATCATTCAGCTGTTTAGGATTGGTTTGTTTGTTGGTTTGATTTAACGTCCAGTTAACCATTGCAGGTTCTCACCAGACTTTCTCAAGGTTTTCTTTTACACCACAAGGGTGATGATCGAATCTATGTAATGAATTTAGGTAGAAACCTCACCCCTACACATTTACCGAGGTGAGGGTTCTTTTACTTCCCACAACACATAGACATAGTGAAGGAGAACGGTGGCTGTACACCACACCACATAGACATTGTATGAGAAGGACTGGCCTTTGATATAGCAGTAAATCTACTACTGCTGGAGATGAATGAGAAAGGTGGCTGTACACCACATCACATAGACATGGTATGAGAAGGACTGGCCTTTGATATACAGTAATACCCCTCTTAAGGGGACACCCTCCTTTCCGGGCCAAGTGTCCCCTTAAGCGGGGTGTCCCCTTAAGCGGGGTTTTCAGTCTGTCAATGGTTATACAATAGAGAATACCTACATAAATGAAGGAAACGATGGTTATTAGATTAAAATGTTTATCAATAACACATAATTAAGTAAATAGATATAAATTATATTTTATAAATGAATATAAATATACAAAAAAAATAAAAAAATTGATAATAGAGGTTGAATGTGGATATGCCTTCCTTGTGAAATTCGCTCCTTTTTATACCCCCGGTCAATGCACCCCCCCCCCCCCACCCCAGTAACTTCTGAGAGAAATCAGCAGCCCTAAAAGGACTCATCGTGAGCCGCCCAGAGCCGCGACGGCTCACTGAATACCGCACCTTCAAAGCCTCCAACCCTCCCTGTGTCGCCCACAGCTAACCTGTAAGCGGGCCTCTTACCTGGCACCTTCAGCAGGCGCGAAAATCACTGGTAATAATATCCACTCAGACCCGCTCCACTCAGACCCGCTCTATCCGCCCAGACCCGCTAGAGATGTGGTTACTACCATGAAAAAACACACTCTGGCCGCCCAGGCCCTCACGGGAATGCTCAGTCTATTGTTCTGTCTGTCCCGTACAAACGGGCACCATAAACTTGGATTTTCAGTGTTTTTGATATGATGTCCTTCCAAACTGTCCCCTTTAGCGGGTTTTTTAAGCATTTCTGTACCGAAAAACTGTCCCCTAAAGCGGGGTGACCCCTTAAGCGAGGTGTCCCCTTAAGCGGGGTTAAAATAAACTCTTAATAAAGGGAAAAATTTCCGTTCCGAGCAAATTGTCCCCTAAAGCGGGGTGTCCCCTTAAGAGGGGTGTCCCGGAAGAGGGGTTTTACTGTAGCTGCTGGAGATGAAGGAGAAGAGTTTGTTTGTTTGTTTTGGTAGTTTAACGTCCAATTTGTTCAATTAGACTTACTTTGGGTTTGATCGAATCTATGAGATGAATGTAGGAGAAATCCCACCCCTACACATTTACCGAGGTGAGAGTTCTTTTACTTCCCACACCACAAAGACATGGTATGAGAAGGATTGGCCTTTGATATGGCTGTACCCCACACTATATAGACATGGTATGAGAAGGACTGGTCTTTGATATAGCAGTAAATCTACCACTACTGGGAGTGGAGGAGAAAAGTGGCTGCACACCACACCACATAGACATGGTATGAGAAGGACTGGTCTTTGATATAGCAGTAAATCTACCACTACTGGGAGTGGAGGAGAAAAGTGGCTGCAGAGCTGCATCAGGTTAAGAGGGAGCATGTCAAGTCAGTGCGAAGCTGGACCCACTCGGTCTGTAGCTGTACTGTAAAACCCAACCTACAAGCCAACTACGGTTATAAGCCGACCCTCCACTTTAAGGTCCCCCCCCGGGCATGGACTAGCAGTATAGGATATCTAGGTGCCTGCTATGAGAGTGGGTACATGTGTAGTTCTGCACTAAATGGGGTACTCTTGAAAGAAAATTATTTAAGAAAGATTACCACACACTATAAGTTTTATATTCTGCAGAATATCTTTACATGTTCATTAGGCATTCCTCTGATATTTTCTTTTAGACTTGGTAATGCTTTAATAATGCTATTCTCAAAGGATATATTTTAAGCCAATCAGATGTCAGTATACAAGTTTGCCCTTATCCGTAGGAGCATTTCCCACAAGAATCCGACCATCCTACAGCTGTAGGTTGGAGCACTGGGATCCATAAGCCCTGTAACTGAGAGTGCTGGGGGTAGCTGAATTCAGAATTTTGAAAGATTACAGAACAGGTTTATCTAAGATTCAGATTTTAGGGAACCTGGAGTGTGTATTATTCTCACGGCATACAATTTCTTGAAGTTTTCATCTCTTTGAGACTAAAATGAAAATCCTACATGTAGGCAAAATCCTACAGACTGGCATCCCTGTGTTAAAGCATGACAAGGGAAAGGGGGGGGGGGGGCTTGGGGGTAAAAAATGGTAAAGCTAGAAAAAAAAAACATGACGTCGTTTGTGGATAGTCTTCCAAGTCCGTGCTAATACTAATAGTTTTTGTAAAATTCCCCAAAAGTATCTGCTCATATAAATCTAGATCTAATACTTATACACATGTATTTCTATACTACATGTAAACTGTGACCATACCCTTTTATTTTTGTCCAACTATGCACATAAAAAAAGGACATTTGATGAGGCGATCACTAAGATAAGCAATGACTGAGTGGTACACACATATGATAGAGAGCTAGCTTAACAATTCTGACCGATTGGTATGCGTTCAGTTCAACAGCTGTTTATCATATAAATACAGGGTCCTGTTTTTCAGTGACCTCTTTATTAGTTGTGATTGAAAAAGAGTGACCGTTTAGGAGACCAAAAGAGTGATCCTGACTGCAAAGTTTCCTCAGACCCAGTCATCGTTGGGGTGTTAAGTTTTATGATCACTGTTGGTCCAATGCCAATTCAAAAACAAAAACATGTCTCACATGTAGATAGATCTATATTGTTCAACAGAAAATCATGAAATTTGGGAATTAGATATAAAAGACATGGATAATTTTTTAACATAGCAAATATTGTTTCATTTGATACAGTGGAAGTGTGTACAATGAAATATTCCAATCAGAAATATGAGATTATCACACCAACAAAGGGTCGAGTACTGCAGTAGGATGCTAACAAGAAAGTAAACCAGAGCAGTGTCAGCAGTTGTCACTGGCTATGGTGAAACAATTCTTATGAATAAATTATTAAAATAATCATTTGAAAATGATATAATTTGGAATAAAAGTATAACATCCATATACTATAGAATCTTCCACTGCAAATATCTTTTAATTTTTATAAGTTTTAGTATAAAATATGTACATGTATTAATTACCCTGTCACTGTTTTGAAGACCATTTGGACTAAATGGTCACCAAACGGTCATGACTCTGGAACATAAAACAATGACCAGGACCTTTTATCCCTCAAAATGTTCACTATAAATTTGTCTCTGGAACCCGATGCAGTCAAAACTGTAACTAACTGGTCAATATCACATATGATATGGTCATGACTGAAAAACAGGCCCAAGGTTGGATCTTTCCAATTTTCTAGTACTACTAGACAGTTTCCTGAAACAAAATGCAGTAAGATTGACTGTAATTTCCTACCTTTGTATTACTCCTAGATAATAGAACAGTCAGTATTTTTAAAGTCCAGATTCAGTGGGCACCAATCTGTGTTGCCAATATGGCTGACATGAGTTGGAAATTGTGAAATGAATTGTACAGAAAGGCCCCCAAAACTGACACAAAGGAACAAAATATTAGTTTTTATCTTCATCAAGGGTTATCATACTTCTCTGAAGATATTAGGGTAGATGAATATAGACTAATATTGATAGGATTAACGAGAAACAAGGAAGTGCTTTCCTGAATTATTTATATTAGGCTAAAGAATAAGCACACGTGCTCTCTGACTGACTGTTCGCCAGACAGGCAGAGTTTTTCGGCCGACGATGTCGTGGTAGATTCACAACCAAGAAATCAAAGTGCAACAATCTCACATAAGCTAGACAAATGAATTGGGGGTTTATGCCGACCACAGTAAATAGTACCTACCTGTAATATTTTCTTTTCTTCGACGAGTTAATAACGTAGATCGACTTCTCGATTCCAATTCTCTGTAACGAACGCAATGACGTGACAATTTGTGACGTCACATCTTCCGCACGATACTCTTGACGTAAAGCACTATGACATGCAGTTATCTTTGTGCAATCTTTTGGGTTTCCATTGTTTAATTGCATGTAGGCATTATTTTTATAAATACGATTATACGTGTTTTTTCTCTCTCGCGGAATAGTTCTGTAATAGATCACAACATGTTAACGTTACACATAATCCGTCATACTGCACCGCTAGAGCAACCTACAGAAACTTGTTTTGCGGCAGAATAAACCGGAGCGGCGCAGTGTAATAATCCGTGTCACTCTCCCAGCAGAGATTGTGCGCTCTAATTCCTGTGGCCGCTTAAGATCTGGGTGGAGAGTGAATCCGTGTCACTCTCCCAGCATATCATTTTTGCGCTTACAAGTGCTTCTTAACTAATCTCCAACCCAGTGATATCACATAGAGAAAGAATTCAGTTTTAAAAAGTGTAACTGTCAAGGAAAAAACAAAATACACCACAAAGTACTCTGGATACAGGATATATGACAAAAGACTTGGCGTACGGGGCAGATTTTGCCTACACAAACTGTGACAAAGGCAGGTCGTGGTGCAGGCGTAGAATCTATGCTGGGAGAGTGAATTCATGTCTACGGTGAGTGTTTGTTCCCGCTATGATTTGAAGCCGCCACAAAGTTAGAAACACCGGGTTGGCCCAGGGTTGGCCTGTATTCTGAATATGTAATAATAGGTAACATTGTCTACATGCAGCTTATGATGTACCGGTATCCTAGGCATGGGCCATTTTGATCCGCGAATAAATTAATATAGATCAGGGGGTACGCGGGGTCGGGGGCGGAGGGGGGCACCCCCCCCCCCCCAAATTTTCCCAAACATACTTTTTTCGTCTGATGAGTTTGCAAAAACACTTACACCAAGAAAGAAACTGTTGACACCCGCAAAACACATTAATTTGGAGATGTACAGTGGGCATGCCTGCATACATGGGGGGGGGGGGGGGGGTTGCAGATACTGAGATGGGCCTAGTCATAGTGAGTCCCCCCCCCCCCCCCTATAATCCCCATACACCACTCTTAAAGTGACATTTGATAAAGCAGTTATTGCCACTAAAAAGACAACATAATCCATAAAAATTGAATCTCTTCAGTGGGCTTTAACCCTGGACTTCTAGTAGGGGTTTCGTGCATGTTCCGCTGGACTCTCTTGCGGTATAGGGAGCCAAAGTGAACCCGCTGAAACCACAGATACCAGTTTACAAACACCATTTCCAGATATAGGCACTCAGTACTTTGACTATGTAGGTTCGAGATTATATGTGTCATTCTCCAGTCTTTTAGATCCATATTTTTGATAAACTTAACAACTGTCATCGTAGCTTCGAGACAGAGCTATTCAGAGACGATAGAAGTAAGCTACACTGCAAAAGTAACAAACGAGACCAAAAACTAAAGTCTAGCCTCAAAGCCCCATAGGTTTAGCACTAAGCCTCGTTCTTTTTGGCTACAGAAAAATGATGTTTTGTAAAGGGGTATCTGTGGTTTCAGTGGGTTCACTTTGGCTCCCTATTCCCAGGTAGCCCAAAGAGACTTCCAAACCCCCCCCCCCCCCTCCTTCCAGAAATTATAATCCTGGATACGGTTCCCTGATAGATAATATGGAGAAACCAAACAAGAGTTAGTCGTATTGTTGTTTATCGCACGACGGCAAGATCGCATATTACTGAGCGAGGCGAAGCTGAGAGCAGTAATACGCGATCTTGCCGTAGTGTGATGAACAATAACATGACTTACTCGAGTTTGGTTTAGAATTTATCCTACCCCGCCCGTCTAAATTACTTCTACATTAACAAATGACGTCATTTGTCAAGTGTATCCCACTAGAGCGATATTTTTCATTTTTCTGAACTCCAGACCGAATACAGTGACCCAATGTTAAGCCTATGGAGTTTTTTATTAGGGGTAGGATAATGGTAGGTGGAGATGCTGCACTTCATTCAAATACTATCCTAGACTTAAAAATATAGTAAATAGAAATATATGCATCATACTACTGTGTACGACCAACTCATACCTTGCCGCCCATCTTTAGCCTATTATTCTAATCACAGAACCGTAATATATCAGCTTGTGATTGTAACTGAGACTGACAGATAGGTAACCAGGGAACTGTTCCTATTACAAATGTATGAGGTGGGGTGTACTTCTGTGAGCTTCGGTGATTGTCGTATGAAGATTCCATTGAGGTGTGTCTTACATAGTAAGACATTAAAAGTGTGTCAAAACCTTCATACACTATTAGTCTCTCCCCCCCCCCCCCCCCCGCCCTTCATTCTGAAGAAAATGATATGTAATTGTTTAAACATGGCAAAATAGACCCTAAAAATCACCATCATCCACATCATTACCTGGTGCATCAAAAACTGTATTATAAGATAATTATGCATGCCAATTAGCAATAGCAGATTTCTCGATATAAGCGGGACTGAGGGGAAGAACGGCCCAGCCGAGCTCAGAGTATGTAAAAATATGTACCCGAATAAAAAGTATTAAAAAAAAAGGATTATCAATGTCAGTCCTTATATCACGTGAGCATTTTTTGCGCCCATCCGCCCCTCCCCCTGGGCCCCACCTGCAGGGAAAAGAATAACGAACCTAACCCTTTTTTTCTTACTCTTATCAGTTGATTTAATTTTTCAAATATCAATTTTTCAAAATCCTTATAAATGATTGAATATTAAGTCAAAACATGGTATTAGAACGACTGACATTTCATGCTTAGATCTAATATAACTTGATCATCACAAATAAATTAACATTGGCTAGGTATACTTCCAATGTACGCCAAAAGACACAATTTTTTTTTCTAGATTCCGTACTTCATGAGCTGAGGCTACATATTATCCATACATCCAGTAAGTTATTCTTTTCTTTTTTTTTGGAGGGGGCGGGGGAGATCTTTCCATTATCAATATTCAAGATACATACCCCAAAGTTCTATTTATCTAAATTTCCAGGTGGATGGTCACACATCTTAAAAAAGGTTGGGGGGGGGGGGCATCTTTGTAATATCATAATCTAACAGTTGAACAGTTCCGGAGTTGTAAGCCAAGGATAAGTTTCGAGCCCGGCAGACCCGTTAGCGTGGGGACCTGCTCAGTCCAGCCCCCTACTTCCGGGCGCCAGGCTTCCCACTGTCCTCCTCCTGGTTCAGCTCCAGCGTTGTTAGGGGGAGCAATTCCGCGAACCCCCCCCCCCCACCTTTTTGACTTCACATGGCCCGTCCTGCAGGTCATTGTTGTGAAGAGAGTAATAAGTATATAAGGAGAAAGAAAAAGATAGGCAAACACATTTTCTTCTCCGTGTAGGAGTTCCCATCTCCGTAAAAAGTTTGTATCAGCGTCCTTATAGCGTGGCGCGCTATATCCATCTCTTGGATAGGAGTTGCAGGAACCACTGAAGGCCCCAACCCCTATCCACACGGTGATTCACACTTCCCTCACTGGCAAAAGACCAAGCGAGTCCAGCGTGAATTACCCCACAGGGAACTGAAACCACTTGCCGAAGCCGGGTCTCAGCCCCATATCTCACCTTCGCTTTCCGTGGTGTTAAACCGGAGTCTAACCCGCGAAAAGCACCACAGGCCGGAGTGTTTCGCAATGGGGCCCTACAACGGGGCTACCATCGAGAGACCCTTCAGCCTTCTGAAACTCAAGTTGTGCAGCGAAAATTCACCACAGGGTGATCCTCCACGGCCCAACCCGAGATCGCTTTTCTATTTTGATCCACCTGTACTACCCCTCCCAGCGACCACGGGGGCCGCTGATCGAAGCACCACTTATATGGCGGACCAAACCAATCACCCTCTCCACCCGAAACTGAATTCAGGTGTGGGTGATCCCCAGGTAAGAACTGCTTGAGTTAATATCTGAGGAGCCGGCGGACGGACAGACACAGACAACTAAGGTTGAATATGTCGATCTATCCTCTGTGGCAGGAGTTGTCCTGCCTCTCTCCATCCCACAGTGATACCGGGGAACCTCCGTGGGTTCTCTAGATTCAGCGTAGGATGGACCGATGCTGCCTAGCTACAGGCCCTTCAGCCAGCTGGCCTCTCGCCGGAACAACCGGGTTGTTCCTCGGCGGGGGCTTCAGCTGGAGGGGCAACTGTAGATGACGGGGTAGCGGGCCTCGTCACGGCAGCCTGCTGACCAACATTTGGTGGTGGACTAAGCGGGTCTGTGACCCGGAACCTAGACATCACCGCATTCAGGTCAGCCGTGCTGATGTCGTCAGCGATGTCGGGAGAATCCCACGTCACCGTTGAGGTGAACGGCAACGGGGGGAACATAGGTCCTAATTCTTCCAACTCCCGGCCAAACGGGACTTGCTGCTGCCGGGGAGGCACGCTAGCTGGTCTCGTTCCGACACGGGTCACTGGCGGCAGCTGCCTCAGAGAAACCTGTGGAGATTCCGAGGAACTTCCACCGGTGCTCTGAGACCAGTTGCATGGAGCAGTCTCCATGGCCGAAGCCTGGGACGACTGTCCATCTAGGGTGTAATCCCTCTCGGGACCCCAATCTAACAATGCGCCTGCTTGCTGCATTGTCAGAGTTGGAGTCGACACAAAGTCGAGATACCGCCCCCTTCGACGCTGATGTAACAACCAGGCTGCTTCCGCACCTGCGATGCTAGACGGTTCAGACGTTCCATATCCGGTGAGCTTATCCGCAGAGTCGTGACGAAGCTACGATTCTGTTTCCAAGACACGGTATATTTCCCGTCAATAGCCTTGCGCTTAGGTTCGACACCCTTAGCCCGGGCTTCGGAAACTAACCCTACGAACTTATTGAAAAGCCGCATTGTTCTTTCCCTACCCCGAACAGCACCGATCCCGTGTTCGTCCAACATGTGACGAATCATCCACGACCGG
Organism: Alentia gelatinosa; assembly: GCA_950022655.1. Classification (NCBI taxonomy): domain Eukaryota; kingdom Metazoa; phylum Annelida; class Polychaeta; order Phyllodocida; family Polynoidae; genus Alentia; species Alentia gelatinosa. The sequence goes on from OX465589.1 coordinate 4,693,388, forward strand.
TGCGACGAACCCGAGTTAGCTGAGCACCGGCCTGCGTTACAACGGTACCAGGGGAACTCAGCTAAATGCATCTCTACGAGATGCCGCGCGTACAACCTTTTCGTGGCGTAGGCAGGTGATGTTTTTACATCCCCGCCCTGGCAACACAAAAAGACACAGTGCCCTCCGACAGTAAACTGTCGCAACGCAAAGTTCAACTTTTCCTTCTGGAGGATGTTGTACTTCTGGTTGGAGGCACTCTTGACTCCTTCCACACGGGTGATATACCACGTGTTTGCAGAGCCCTCGTCCTGAAGCCACTCTTCGTCATCAGACACGCCATCTTCCCCTACCGGTTCCGGTAGCCAATGGCGGTCTTTGACGCGGAGGTCTTCTAGACACTTCGCTTTGCGCCCAACCAGACAGCTCGGTAGCTTGCGGGCCACCTTACGCTTCTGGGCGCGCTTAGCACCGGGAACAAAATCACCGGTCTCACTGTCGGCGTCGGAACCGCGGGCAAGACGCTTTGCATCGTCAAGATCCATGATCTCGCCCCAGTCTCCGGCCCGACCACAATTGTCCACCACAGCGGATTCAGATTGTTCATCTGAATCTTGTGATGCACTCTCGTGCGGCTGTCCAGCTGACGTAGACGCGGGTTTCTCCGAGCCCGAAGACCCGGCCCCCTTCGTCTCCTTGCTGCCACCAGGTTTAGGATCCGAAGATCCCTTGCTTTAGCAACAAGCTTGCCAGCACTGGACTTTCCAACTCCCTTACCCTTTCCTCCCTTGCGGGAGAAACTGGAGCTAGAGCGCTCATCGCGGGCCGCTTTGTCCGCTGCAGCTTTTGCTGCAGCGGCTTCCCTGGCCGCGCGAGTCTTGCGTCTACCCCTACGGGCAGCGGAGCTACTTACTGGCTTTTCAGCCGGTTTATCTTCCACGGAGACAGGTTCCGTCGACTTTTTAGCCGGCTTCGCCTTCTCCGTGGCACGCCCTTCAGCGGCCTTTGCTCCTTCCGAGGAAGTAGCCGGCTCCACTGACTCCGTGGAAGCACCAGGGTTTTTGTCAACCTCCATAGCGCTCTCCGTAGCGGCGGGCATATCTTGGCTAGTAGCCGGGGCTGGAGGTGCTACCACCGGGGCTTCAACCCTCGAGGGGGATACCACAGGTACAACATTCTCCGGGCCCTGACTAGCAACCCATCGATCCACTAACCCCTTCATAGCCATAGCGCGTATGTCGGGATCAGGGATGTTCTGCAGTTCCCGGGTCCACCGGTCCCATGGACTGGCTGGAATACCCCCGGGAGCAGGAGGATCAGGTCTGCTAATTGGTCTCCCGCGGCCACGACCAATGGGAGTCAACTTAGCTCACTGAGCATCTCCTTTCTTCTCCGCTGCTTTCACCGGCGTAAACGTCGGTTTCGGCAAACGGGAAGCCTTGGGCTTAGCAGGAGTAGTCAAAAATGACTTCTGCCCGTACCCAGAGCTCTTCACATGGGAAAGGTCTAGTTTCCCACCTTTCGCGGAAGCAACTCGCCCAGAGCTTTCAGCCGAAACTGATGTCTTAGGCGAACCGGGTCCTGCCTCTGCCACCGAAGTGGAAGGGTTGGACTCTCCGCGCTGTGCTGACTGGGTGTCGTCTGGACTGGAATCCAGAGCACCCGAGTCACCACTGTGACTACCCCCTAGGGAGTCGTCACTGCCCAGGCCGACAGACGCACTGTCTCCCAAGCTCGCAAGGCCCTTGGCCGGAGCCGAGTCCTGCGGGACCACCTCTTCCTCCGCGGGAAGGGTGGCCTCCTCTGTGCGTTGTTCAGCCAGGCTGAACGCAGCAATACACTCCAGGGGCGTCACGGGGACACCACTTGGCCAGAGTGATCTGTTATCCGAGAACAATGCCTTATATACAGGCTGTTGACCCCAATTAAAAGAGGTCATGTCCTCGACCAATGAGAGGTGTTGAGACGTTCATCATCCGAGCGACTCCACGCCCCCTCGACAGCGAACTTATCAAAGACGCCGTTACGTGTCATTTGATTCATTCCTTCACACTCTCCCAGCGGGTACAGACACCGGCCACGCTTCACTGTGCCAAGCCAAATCTATGCCCGTGGGGGTTTCCAATTCCATCTGACCACCATTACGCATCTCAAGAAGGTATAAGTTGATGATAGAGAGATTAAAAACCATCAAATTAGAACGTTATGGCGAATAATGCAGCCTCTGGAGGGCCCTCTACGGGGAATCCCTTCGAGCAACGTCGGGACTGCTGCCATAAGTCCGTCTTTTATCAGGTTTCAACCGTCATCGCGTTCAATCAACCAACCCTAGGACTCGCAGGTTTGGTCAGCATTTACTTCTCGTTGTGTTATTTTCGACAACAATTACGCACCACTACTCTTTGTATCTGACCGCAGCTTTGCCCCGTATTCGGGCGCTGTGGCGGGTGGTCGAATTGTTTTCCAATTCTATTTTCATTTTTACTGATCTTCCATGTTTCATATACATAGAATGATCAGTAGAACCTTTGTAGTCCTCCGCTTCGGGCTTCAAATCCTCCCAGTCTTTCTCTCTCGAGTCAGACGGGGGTATCTTTACCTTACGCAGACGACCCGGCTTCCGCCGTGTTGGTGGAGGGCCCTTGCAACTCTTACCGGCTTTGACCCGGGACTTCCCTGCCCTGCGAGCGGGCTTCGCTGAAAGCGGTACTGGCTGGGGCGGGGACTCTGTGTTATCAGAGCCAGCTCTATTGCGCGTACAGTGCCATGTTCTCAATCGAGCAACATGCGACTTATAGCGCTTCCGTGTCCATTCATCTTCGATGACTACTGTCATTTCTGACAGCACTTCAACTATAACAAACGGACCATCCCAGTTTGGGGCAAGTTTTACATTCACTAAAGGTGTGTGATATCGTATCACTCGGTCTCCAACCTGGAACTTTCTCGGCTTTAGTCAAACATCATGTCCCGACCTCTGCCACTCCGCGGCTTTCTCAAGGCCTCGCCTTGCTCGGTAATAAGCCTCCACAAAGCATTCCCGAAGTTTTTCCACGAACCCTATAGGGCAGGGTATCTCAGCGGAGACTCCCGGCACCCCATAGACAATGTCTGCGGGCATCACAATCTCTTCTCCGAAGACAAGTAGATTAGGTGAACACCCCGTACTAGAATGAATAGTACCATTGTAAGCGTGCGCTATAAATGGTGCTAACTCATCCCAGTTACTGCGGCTCTCATTGACCATAGTGCGCAAGCACTGTATCAACGTTCGATTGAACCGCTCTACCATCCCATCTGATTGAGGACGATGCGGGTTGGTGCGTGTTTTCTTGATCTCTAATATTCTACACATTTCCTGCCAGATTTGAGATTCAAATTCTCTTCCCTGGTCGGAGTGTAAAATACTCGGAGCTCCGAAACATAGCACCCAATTCTTCACAAGTGCTTCCGCGCAGGTAGCAGCTTTGTGATCTTTCATGGGATAGATCTGCACATATTTTGTGTAGTAATCCATCACCACCATCATGCAGGTATTGCCGTCATCGGACTCATCGATACCAGAAATGATATCGAGAGCAATGCGGGCAAACCGGACTCCAAATAGCTCTTGTTGTAAGGGCATCTTCCCTATGCCTTCGCCGGGCTTAACCCTACAACAGACTGCGCATTCTAGAATCCATCGCTCTATGTCGGCGTTCATTCCGGGCCAGTAGTAATGTCGCTTTATTTTAGCGGCAGTCCTCTTTTTTCCGAAATGTGCCGAACTTCTATGCTCATGGCACAGTCAAAAGTCCAGGACGCAGTGCTATGGGTACAACCAACTGTAAATGTCTCCTTACTGGACACACTGTGGTTCTCATCCTATATAACACGTTATCCCTCACAGTCAACTCCACCCATTGACTACAGAGTATTTGGAACTCCCGGTTCTCTATTGAGAGTTCCTTTCCTCGTGGTCTATGGAGGCCATTCTTTACCAGTTTAATCAACCGGGACATATCCAGATCACTCTGTTGAGCTTCTCGGGTCTGTTCCAGTGTCCACTGATAAAACGCGGGATCAGGATTACCCATCTGGTGCAACGCAGCCAAGATAGCATCATGTTCCCCACAGTCTACACAGTCGGGTCGCCCACACTTACGCAATGGTCTCCGGGAGAGACTATCCGCGTTAATGTGTGATTTACCAGGTCTGTGCTCTATCTGACAGTTCTTAAGTCCGAATTCGGATAAAGCTGCCACCCTCTTCCGATCATTCCTTCGGCATCTTTAAAGTTAAAGAGCCATTTCAACGAGGAATGATCCGTATGTAACGTGAAATCTCCACCTCCGAGGAAGTGTCGATATTTCCTTACGTATACTACTACAGCGAGAAGTTCTCTCTTTGTAGTACAGTAGTTCCGCTGTGCCTTATTCAAGCTATTACTTGCAAAAGCAATGGGAACCTCTACTCCGTTCTGTATCTGTGACAGTGCCGCTCCAATACTGTCATTGCTCGCGTCGGTATCAAGGATGAATCGACCCTGAGGCAATGGATAATGGAGGACCGGAGTCTCTTCAAACTTTCTCTTTAGTCCTGAAAAAGCTTCCTCGGCCGCGGAATTCCATAGAATATCCTTCGACTTTCCGGCTTTGTCTTGGACTACATACTGTTGCAAAGCATGGGCAGTTTCGGAAAAACCCGGGATAAAGTCACGATAATATGAACAGAATCCGAGGAAAGATCTTACTTCTTTTATATTCCGGGGTCGAGGCCATTTGGCCACTACATCCAACTTGGATGGGTCAGCGCGGATACCATCACCCGCAACTATCCTACCCAAGTACTCCACTGATCGTTTGAACCGTTTACATTTCTGAGGTTTGAGTTTCAAGCCGTAAGACTCTATACGTTCAAAGACCTCCGTTAGGTTATTTAAACATTGTTCCACGGTTTTCCCGAAAACAATTATGTCGTCTAAATAAACCAAACATTTCTTCCACTGCAAGCCTCTCAGCATCTGATCCATCATGGATTCAAACGTAGCCGGGGCATTGCAGAGGCCAAAGGGCATTACTGTAAATTCATACAGCCCTTCGTGGGTAGTGAAGGCAGTTTTCGGCTGATCCTCACTAGCCATCTTTACCTGCCAATATCCGGATTGGAGATCCAAGGTACAAAACCATTGGTTCCCCCCGAGAGAGTCGAGACTCTCATTGATCCGTGGTATTGGATAGGCGTTCTTCCGGGTGATACCGTTCAGTTTTCTGTAGTCAATACAGAACCGGCAAGTACCATCCTTCTTAGTAACCATCACCACAGGGCTGGCCCAAGGGCTTTCGCTGGGTATGATCACATCTTGAGAAAGCATTTTCCGTAACTCCTCTTCCAAAGCTTCCCGCTTTATGGGCGGTAGTCTCTCCGGTAGGGTAGTCTAAATGGAATGTTTCCCTCTGTATCTATGTGGTGCTCTGCACGATCAGTTCTACCCAATGGGTCTCCTGGCCGCGCAAAGATCTTATTCCACCTTCCTAGCATAACTCTTAATTCCCGTTGCTCCGCGCTCGTTAGGGCGTCTGCAGCAGTGATCAGAGTTTCTAGGGTCTCATGCAGAACTGCAAACCCGGGATCTTTTTCCGAGTTTGTGTTCACGCACCCAATCTTCTCCTCCCTCGGGTCGTTGTTGATAGATGAAATACCTAGAGGACGGACCTCCACTGTATCTACGGAATTAGCCTATATTACTCGGCCAACAACGTCACCTTTCTTCAACACTATCCTCCCCGTAGTATGATTACTCACGGGTATAGATCCTATCCGAGCTCCACCCATAAGGGTGTCCCAAGCCTGTAATCCTTTGTCTGGAAATAACATCGGATCAGGCTCAAACATAGCATCTGCCAACGGCAAGTCACCTTCCCCAGCTATTAGCACATTTACCATCTGCTGAGGGGCGATGCTTACATCCTGCCTGACAGAGACCACTGAGGAAATCCGTCTACAGGAACATTCTACTTCCAGCTGTTCCGGGTGTTTAATCCGAAGCAGGCCTTGCTGAAGGTCCAATGACACTCCATACAACGCTTGGAAGTCTATTCCGATTATTCCATTCTCTTCGATATCACTGAGTATGGGACTCCACACTAATTCAGTGTTACCTACTGAGATCGGGATAATCACTTTGCCGTAGCACTTCAACAGAGTACCATTAGCAGCCCTTGCACTTGCTTCCGAAACTTTACATTCCGGATCAAATTCAAAAGTCTTATATAAACTGTGGTTCAACACAGAGCGGCTTGCTCCAGTATCAACCAACAAATCTACTTTCAACCCCTGAATTCTCACAGGTACATACCATCATCTCCCTCCTAGAGGAGAAGGCTGCTGAATAAACCGGGAAATACCATCGAGGGTGCCGAGGTCCCATCCACGCTGGCGTAACCATTGTAAGCAGGGATGTCTCGGAGATAGATAGCGAGAACAAATTGTAGCAATCTGACTCGAAATCTCTTCCTCTCTGGTCCGAGTAAGATTCACTTTACTCACTGGTTCTCCAGTTTGTGTACTCAGGCGTACAGTTGCAGGGGCTACTGTCTCGCCACTTACCGTAGCCCGTTCTAGTTTACCGGATCCTCATGAGGGGAAGGCAAAGCTAGAGGACCGTCTGTGGTTTCTACAGCAGCCAGCTTCTGGGGACATTCCGGAGAAATGTGCCCAGTCTTTCCGCACTGCCAACAACGTCGAGTATCTAATTGGTTTTTCTCCAATTGCGATAACCTTTCGTTGATCTGCAGCAACAATTCCGTAACAGTAGGTGATTCCTTGGAATCTTTACCCACGGCCTGTTCTGTCACCTGAGGGTTCCCATTCCTGGGCCTCCCTGGATTCAACCGGCCACGGCCCCTACCGCGGAAACTATGGCGTCCGAGTACCATTGACCGCACTGCGGAGAGTACATCCTCCATTTCGGGGTCGCTGGTTTCTTCGGTCGCCAACTCATCCTGTTCCCAGGATGGCGTTAGCATGGCAACCCGGGTTTTACTCGCAGGTTTTCCATACTGTCCAAACAGGGCACACCTTTGTTCATAGGCGTCCACTATTTTCAACACTTGTATGAGGGTCATACCAGGCTCCCATTTCGAGACCACCTCCGTGCGGATGTCCTCGTCTCTGAGACCCTTCACAAACTGAGTTTGTAGATCCTCATGCAGTGCCGGTGAGTCCAGTCGAGTACCGGGGTAAACCTCCATCAGCAATTGCTGTAAGGCTAACCCGTAAGCACGGGCGGACTCATCTTTACCCTGTATCCGACTTAGAAAAGTCGAACGAGGGTTCAGCGTTACTAGCTGCCCACAGTAATAGGACGCCACTTCTACAAGGGCATCCCATCCATGCGTAGCTGAACGCCGGTAGGCGCGTAAAGCAGCCTCACCGGGTCCATTGCGCAACGCTCTCATGAGGTACGGCAATGCATCGGTAGTACTCCACCCATTGCACTGGACATCCTCACAGAACCCGGCAAACCAGTGTTCCCACACCATTCCTTTACCAAAAGGCTTCGGAACAATGGCGTTACGTCTGGCCGTTTCTGCCAGTCTCACAATCGGGACATCCCTAGCCTGTGCTAGAGATCGATTGAACACCTGATCCGCGTTACTCTCCGCAAGCACAGGGTTTAGTCCTAATTCAGCTATCGCGGAATTAGATGGTACTCCCCTATCACTAGCATGCGTAGAGTCTCTCAGAGAATCCGTTGGGGAAGCAAAGTTCACCATCGGAGGTCTCCGATCTATTTGTGGCGGAGTAAATACACGAGGACCCGTTGCATTCCCTTGTGGGGAGTATACGTGATCCTTGGTCACACTCTGCCAGCCTGGCGGTGGAGTCCTATACTTTAAAGCATAGTCTGCCTCTGCGCGCTGTGTGCGCGGCAATACCGCCTTTTCCTGATCCTCAGCCAAAGCAAGCTGTTCCTTCTGCACTCGCAGTGACTCAGCGGCTACCTTGGCCCGAGAATACACGTCTTGCAACATCAACTTAGCAGTATCTTGCTCTTCGAGTAGACGCTGCTTCGCTTGACGTTGCTCGGCTTCATGATCGATCCGAGAATCGATCTTAGGCCGGGTTACTGGGGTTTCCCCACGCTCAGGACCCTCCTCGGAATCGCCTATTCGGCTTACTCCTTCCAGGTCCTTTTCTTCCATGGAGTCCGCTCTAGGGGTCCCCATGTGGAGCACGGTTGAGCTTAGTTGCTCAGCCACGTTCCTTGCAGCCTTCTTCCGCGACTGGCTAGCAGCTGCCACTGGAGTACGGACATCTTGTGTCTTCTCCGGGCTGGCTGCGCCTTCTGCGGCAGGACTCTGCACGGCGATCTTTGACCGGGTTTTTACACCCGGCTTCTCCGCCATCCTTCCTCTCCAGTGATCTTCGGCTGTGCAAGCAGCCAAAGATCCTGGTCACGGCACCAATGTAGCGGTTACCCTCTAGTCGCTGAAAGTGTATTACCACTCTCCGCGATCGTCAGTCGACCAGAGGTTCCGAGACTAGTCGCTACCCTGTACTTACCGTGCCAATACAGGTGGGTTCGGCTTTACCCACTGGAGAAGGGAGGGAGATACGAGATCTACCAACTACCGCTTAACCGCGAATAGAAAACCAGACTCCGGACAGTTTGAGTCTACCGTTCGTTTATTACTGGAAGTAATACACAATCCGTTGGTGCTGCGGGGCACAAACTAGCGCAGGAAGAGATACTGGTCTCTTCAACGTTGAAAGGTGTTTCAAGACAACCTAACCAACTCGTGAGGCTCCAGACGTTCACTCTGTAAAGAGGCACCGTGAGAAGTCCTGTCAACCTGCTGTGGACTCTACCTTATATAGTGGCCGAGTTACGTAATGCGGGTGAACCCGCAGCATTTGCATACTGCGGGTCCGCCGGCCATACCGCACAGCAGGGATCGGCACTCGCGCCACCTAGTTCTAAAGTGAAACAACGCTGCTCGACTGCCCTGACCCCTACATATTATTAGCAATTTGGTTAAAAACTTTTTTACACATTTCGGTTCTCAATATGCCGTCCCGTGTGGGGGGTTGCGTGTTATTGAGGAGACTGCAATTAGGGCAAGATTTTTTTAATTTTTATGAATTATTAGCAATTTGCTATACGCCTGGAAACGGGTGAACGATTGTAACGTCTTAAAATATACTTGAATAAAAAAAAAATATTAAAAAAATAAAGGGTTTTTGGAACTATTTCATTTCAGGCAGTCAGGTAAAAATTATGCAAAACTAAATTGTCCAGGCTCTTCCAGGATTTTCCAGGCTCTCTGTGAGAATTCCAGGCTTTTCTAGGCCTGGAAAACAACAAAAAAAACTCCAACAATTCCAGGCTTTTCCAGGCTATGTGCGAACCTTGTCAAGTAAAAGATCATGAACCCGATTGAAGAAATAAGCGAGCTTGCTTACATTTCAACAAAACAAGGGAAGGGGGAACTTTTCATTTAGTATTTTCATTTGTGCTAGAGGTCCTGTTTTTTCTCCCGGAACATCCCAGAGGGAAGGCTCAGGATATCTATTTTAAATCTGGGGGAGGGTATTAGCTTCCTTTTCCTACCCTCAGGCAGAACAAATACTGGACCAGGGTTCATACATAGACAGCCCAATAAAATTCCAGGCTTTTTCCAGGCTATAATATTAAGATTCCAGGCACATAACAATGTGAATCAATACCATCTTGCTAGTAAATGAAATATGAAGACAAATAATCGAAACCATGCTATATTACTAGCAAAAAGGATTTTTGGAATTATTTAACCAAAGTCACTGAAATCTCATAGGCAGTCAGGTACCATAGTTAAGGAAAGCTAATAATGTCCAGAATTTCATAGACCCAAAAAAAGTTTTTATGCAGAACTAAATTGTCCAGGTTCTTCCAGGTTTTTCCAGGCTCTCTGTGAGAATTTCAGGCTTTTCCAGGCCTGGAAAACCCAAAAGCATAATTCCAGGCTTTTCCAGACTCTGTACGAACACTGGTGGACCGAGTCAGAATCACAGTGGATGTTACAGCATGTCAGAATCAGTTTTTTTTTATCAGTTTTTTATTGAAACATCATAAGTTATCTTACATTTCATCAGTTATCCTTTGCGTGTACATTAAATATTATATCATAAGATGTTCAATAAAGCAGGTTGGGACTTCAACTGTCAATGAGTTAATTTTCATAGTCCCACCTTGACACTCGCTAAATATTACACAGATATTTTCTTATATATGTGTACTGAGTGAAAGTAAGATAATAAAGAACCCAATAACTTTGTAAGTACTCATGTGTCACCATGACAAGTCACTTACAAAGAAAATCCAGGAAAAGATCAGTCACAATCAATACAGAAACAGAACGACATCACTCAAAGCCTGCTAGTCATCAATAATTCCAAAAAACAAAGATAAAAAAAAAAAAAAAAAATAGTGAGCAAAGCAAGAGAGCCAATCCCCCAACATAAAAAAACCATAACAAAGAAAATATGAAATTTCACATCCAGGACAAGGAGCAATCATTACTAAGACTCTTCAATAATTTGGTCTTCGTTAATGACTTAAAAGCTTTATAGGTCTCTGTATTTCTATCCTAAAGGTGTTTGTAGGTTCCATAAACTTCCACCATTAAAGTGTATCAAGTTCATATATGCGGTGCAGTTAGGTCTATACACAGTCAAGACAGGGGCATTTAACAATCTGGTCTGTCTATTACCAAAGTCAACAAACATGGGATTCCTGGATCTTTTGTACATAAAATTCATTAAATGTGAATCCCTGTGATGATACCACAGCTCTTTATTTGACCATAAAACACAGTTCTTTCTGAGGAAAGACCTTCCACTGGTTGTGTATACAACACTCAATACATCGCAGCCACATATTATACATCGTCGAAAAAATGAAAGTTGAATTAAGTTGGATTGAATCCTGTCTTTGTTTTTTTTCGTATACCCTTAGCCAATTGTAAGGAAGAACGCCGATTAGGTGATTGCTCTTGTCGTTAATAATTATTGAACAAAAAAAAATAAAAAAAAAAATGAATAAAATAAAATAAAATAATAAACTCCTGAAGATAGATATTTGCTATACATGTGCTAGAAACTTGTCCTTCACCAGTCTTTGATAGTCCTTTTTGTTCAGCAGATGTTGTGGCTACATGACAAGCCATTCCAGAGTTTTTGACCTCGAAAATTGGGGGATTTAGGAAACAAATTACAATTAATACGATTTTCCTTGAATTTAACCTTGTTGGCGCTACGTGTACGACGTTTACACTGATCAAGGTTATTAACATGTTTATGTTTAACATGTTCCAGTTGTTCTAAGCAGAATTCGGATTTAGCCTTCGACATCATACGTTGTATTATTATATACCTATGTCCGAATGTCTATTAAATACTGCCCGCTGCTAGGGGTGCAGTAATAATAATGTTCGTGCCCGCTGTGACTGCGACCTTGTAAGTCATTAAAATGGCGTTTTTTTCACCAATTAAAGGTATATAATAATAAGCAAACGTCCTCACTGTAGACGAAATGGTTCTCGTTCTCGGTCAGTCTTCGTTTTCATACTGCCTCCCGCCTATGGCGTCAGGCAGTATGAAATCGACGACTGACCTCGAACAGGAACCGTTTCGTCCACAGTAAGGATGTTTCCTAATATTACATTACTTGATGTGCTTCTTTCAAACTTGCTTTACAGCCAGTCTGCATATGTACCGTAATAAGTTTACGTCTATAATTGATTTTACTATAAAGATCGTCCGTTATCCAAGGTTTCTTGCGCTTAACAAATTTCATTTGTTTGACCGGACATGTATCATCTAAAATTAATTTCAGTTTTTCAAAAATGAATTCCCAGAGAAAATTAGAGTCCGAGCTCAACCAGAAAAGGGTCCAGTCAATTTCACAAAAATAGTCGGCCAAGGCTTCCTTATTATACTTTTGATATGATCTACCCTCAAAGGCAATACCACATTTCCTCTCCCTATCCTTTTTTTTTGAAGCACAAAGGTAGGTAAATGATCGGAGATCAGGTCTCCAAAGATACCAGCAGTTTTTACGAAATTTGAGTTTATAAAAATAAGATCTAAATGCGTTTCTCGAGTGGGTGTGTTTTTGTTCGGTCTAGTAACTCCATGTATTAGCTGTCTAAGTTCAAGTCTGCTTAAACCTTAAACCTTAAAGACAAATGCTGGTAGTTGGTTGATTTCTAAATTCTATTGATTTTTGCAAATAACTCTGGGTAATATAAGTTCCATATATCAGCAAATAGAAAATGCAAAAAAAAAATAGCATGTCACCATGCTAACTTCTATGGGAAGGCCATCTGAAAATGTAAGTGCTTAACTATTGGTGTCTATGGGAAACTGCAATATCTTGACTTTGCTGCTAAATGACACTGATGTTCTATTGCTATCTTCAAATATTCTGGATTATGATAGTTGGGAACATGTTGAAATGAGAAATGTTAAAATAAGACTATGTCACCATGTTAATTTCTATGGGAAGGACATCTGAAGAAGTTAAGTGCTTATCTATTGGTGTCTATGGGAAACTGCTATATTCTCATGAAACCAGATGGCAGCACCAGTATCTACACAGGGGGCAGTGCGATACCTACCCGCATTTGTCTTTAAAGCATCATTTTAGTCTGAGTGACATAGAAAAAAAAGAGGGCAGATGATTCGATTAGCTTTATTTGATCTCTTGACATGTGCATAACAATGCAGAGATGTGAAACTATTTCACACAGGTAAAATAATTGCCGGTTTATGGTATCGAATGTGTTGAATTTCATAAAGATCTTATACCATAGAGTTAACAACCCTACATTTTGAAAAAAAACCCAGTAAAGGTTATCTATGTATACACCATTCATAGATAGAAATTAAAACAAAATCAAATATATGAGAAATTGAACAACTTTCTATCACAACGGAAGTTTATATAACGTCAAAATATTACTACTGCTCACATATGTTAGAATTGGAAGGCACCAACATCTCAACAAAACCAGCAGTCCAAAAAGATAGTCTTTTTCATTTACAAGAGACAAAACTGACACCATTATAGATCTACACAAATATATTTGATGACTGAATATATATAAGACAATTCGCCATGAAAATGAAAACCCATGTCAATTTCCTGGATTTTCAATATATTGATATTCAGGTGTTGAGGAACCCGTGTCTACCTTTAAAATTAGGGGTCACCGTGCTTATTATTGATCCAGAGATGGATTTGACATAGTAAAGTCTTTACAGAATATTGTAAATGTATAGCACTACACATTTCAGTTTAAAAAACCACAAGTCACCATCCTTGTTTTTGATGACCGCATATGGTTGACCGAAATCTCAGACATGTCGTTCATGTAAATGAATATAAAATACACTTATAAACTTTATATCACAGTCCGGTCAGCATTTGTCCTACATGCAAATGCAAGTGAAGAACTTAAGTAAATAAAGATTTCTACTCTAGTTAAGCTTTCAAGTTCCAACCCAGTACGGCTTTATATCTATATTATATATTTTCACATCACTTGGGGAGGGGGGGGGGGGGCTGTCCATAAATTACCTCATGCAGCTAGGAGTGGGGGGAGGGGGGGGGGTCAATCTCCATGACAAACAATGATAAGGGTATATGACAAAAACATGAAAAGGGAGGAGGTGAGGGGTACAAAATGATAATGCAATACCAATGCGCACGAGTTTGGAACAGCCTCCCAGCAGGAAAAGGTGCTCACGTTTCCCTAAAAAGCCTAAAAAATTATATTTGTCGCAACCCCAAATCTAAACTCCGCCCAAAAATAACCACTTCGAACTGATGCCCCAGTGGGGGAGAGACTGGCTAACATAGTAACCAACTCTTTCATTTAAACCTAAACGATAAAATTAACTGCACTGGCAAAATGATATTGCCAACTGCAAGCAACACACATGTAAGAAACCACTAAAATCGCACTGTCTCAGCTACCCTGGGAACGTTAACTAGGTAGCTCTCTCAATTATAGAAATTGCAGTAAGCAAAAATTGTCAGCCACAAGTGCTGCTATGATAGACCTTAAGATACAGAAAAATCAATAAACATATTTCACAAGTTAAGACACTAGTATTTGGAGTATCGAGTCATAATTACGCAGCCAGTTGAAAGTGTCTGAGCACCTGCTGTCACCTGTGGAGTGCAAACTGTTTGACATGACATATCTGAGGTTTCAACTTGAGATCTGTCAGTCTGTAGTTTTCTATCACAAGTAGATCTACCTACTAGATCAGAATTTCTTGAATGAAAGATTTTCTCTTCATTCTGGTTGGAGTCCTTAGAATCTCCTCCCATTTGATCTTGGACTTGAGTTCCTGCTAGTGGAAGACTTTGGCCACTGTCCTGTCTGTCATTTAGCAAGTTTTCTCCTTTATCTCTGATGTCTGATGATTTCTCATTTAGTTGCTCAGGGATGAATTCATCTTCTATTTCATCAATCTGTGAGCTGCAGGAACAGAAGGAACAAGCCTCATCCTCATCGATAACCTCTTCCCTCAGCTGACCTTCCTCGTTACTCACTCTACCCTCTTTGTAACCAACATCAGCAAGAAATTCACTCCTGCTTTTCACTTTCTCTTGAAAGTTAACCATTGTATGTGTCATTTCCCTAAAATCTGCCAACTGTTCATCCCACCAAGCATCTGTCTTATTCACTGTCTGCACAAAGTGTGCAAAGTTTGCCATGCATTCTTCCATATTGCTTGTGATACTGGCCAGAGAGTGGGATACAAGGTCCAGGGTGGGTTCCACCTCTTTGTCACAATGCTGCTGGCTGTTGGGCTCTGATTGGCTGAGATTGCTGCAGTACCTTCCAGTATTATCAACCTCAATGTGCTCCCAGGACAAAGCCACCTTCTCGTTTGTGCCACTTTCCGATGGTTTCGGATCCTTCGCGGGCTCATCCATGTGAAAGGCTGCTTTGAGAACTTCCTTCTTGTACATTATTTTTGATTGGATTGTTGAGGATTTAGAGACAGATTTCAGATAGAAATCCTCTGTGAATATTAATGTACTATGATGAGCCCATACGTAAAGAACCTTCCAGGATGTCTGGAGTCCACTTTGGGATGTCACAAAGCAGTGGACATCGTTACCTACAGACATCCCTGCATGGTGGTCGACTATCTTTACAGGAACATTAAAGGATGCAAATTCAGTCTTAAGAAGAAACTGATCTTGCTCAATTTTCTGAACGATGCCGCTGGTTTTTATCATCAGATCATCTTGGTTATGGGCGCTAACAAGGTAAACTCTGTTATCTACTATTTCAAAAATCTGCGTATACTTTCCTAAGTAAGAACAAAGGTTATCAACAGGACCTACATCATCCCCCAAGACCAAACTGATACCTTTGACATCTTTTATGTGATGTAGGGCTTTTTCCAGGGTGATCCCATTTGCTTTAAAGCATTCTACAAGTAGAGTTAATATTATCGCCAGTTCTGTTGCACTCTGGCTGACCTCCTTGGTGGATCTATCCTTCGAACTATCTTCCTCTCTCTGCTTCACATGACTGCTCTCACTCATCTGTCCCGGGGGAGGTCTGGTCGTAGTTTCGATCCTCTCGGGGAGAATCCCACTACATTCCATTTCCGGTTCCTGTTTGGGAGCAGCAGACTCTCCTTGTGTAAATCTTCCCACTTCCTGTCTGACTTGGGGAGAAGATGAGATGATTGGAAGCTGAAGGAATTGGTCATATTTCGAAGGCCATGAGAGAACTGTCTGCCAGAGAGCAGATCGTCCTCCTGCAAGGAGTGGCAGAGAGGGTGGTACCTGGAATGGTACTACCAAACAACTGACTTTGTCTCCTACTTTGAGAATAGACTTGAGGTGTGCCTTCGAAGCTTCTGACATGCACCCTGATGTGTGCTCACATTCCATGTGTGACTGGCGACTGAGGTAAATCCTGCCATCTCTGGACTCAGCCAGGGCTGAATTATTGGACACCAATGTTACTTGGGCTGCTTTGAGGCCTCGCCATTTTGATGTATCTGGTGGAAAATCCACTGTCAACCCCTTATCTTCACATGTGAGTAATGTTGGATGAAGTGAGCAATATAGTCCACACAACTTATCATTCCATAATATGGTTTTGACAAGGGATATCAAAGAGGAATCTATCCTTAGTTCTAGTTGTGATGTGATGGTGTAACCGAAGGCCTTTTTGATAATTATCACTAATACATTGAGGTCAAGCATAGGACTGAGCTTAGTCTTGGGCAATAATGAATCTAGTTTCGCTTTGATTTTTGACCTTTCTGTATTCGGAGATGCCTCTAAGCTGGCACCTTGTGTCAGGTTGACCTTGACTGGCTCCGTAGGTTTCACCTTGGCTGAAGATTTCAATGTTTCCATTTTTGAACAGTTAACAACATTTGGCATGGATTGTAGGGCAGGCTGGGCAGTAACTGTTTTGATCTCTGATGGTTGGACATTAGAACTTTCCTTTTTCTTTTTTGATGAGGTTTTCTTTTGAGGTGCAGGTTGGACAGTCACTGTTTTGCCTTTTGAATGTGAAGCATTTTTAGGAGGTTTTAACACTGGCATAATAAACCCAGGTGTAAAATCGATTACACCTCTAGGCATTACGATTACAGCTCTCACTTTTGGAAAATCGAGAGGCATAGACAAATCTGCTACTGCAAGATATTTGACGAAACTATTGATTTTCAGTTCATAATCTAGATCATTTGTGATGTGTGTCTGTGGAGGGATGGACACAGCTGAATGACGATAGTAAACCTTTTGTTTATCAAGTGTTTTATGAATGAAACCATACTTGCCATCTAAACGTGAAATGTGACCTTCACCTAGTGGTACCCTCAAACAAACACTTGTCTTTCCAACAGCAAATATGTCGTATTTGGACAGGATTGCCATGAGACAATCCTCAGAAATTGGCACTTGTCTAGCTTCTGGTACTGAGTCTATCAGCATCGACAAAAGATCTATTACAGCAATTTCATCTTGGGTTAACAGTGTCCCTGCCACAAGTTTCAGTATTTTCCATACACTCTCATCAGAAGCCCAGTAAGTACTTACATTGTCATTTTGCAACACCTTAACATCTCTCAATCCCTCTTGCGGCAAAGGATCCTGGGAGAATTGCTTCATGTTATAGGCAATCTGTTGGAAGTTACTGACTGCAGAACCATCCTTTAGTTCAAAGGTCACCTTTTGCCCCATGTGGAAGAAAGTCCAGAAAGTCTCCCCTTTAGATGGGGAAAAGCTGCTGGTGTCAAAGTACACTTCTGTTCCCTTGAGCTTCCCTTCAGTGATTGTCAGTGCACCATGATGAGGGTACATTTTCTCCACTAATCCTTTGAAAATGTCCTGCTGTGGTGAACACTCTGCATCACTGCTTTTCTTTTTAACTGTTTCCCCTGCTGCATTTCCATTCTCCACAGATTGGCATAACATAACAATTCTATCAGGAGTCACATGAAAAAGATCAGTATTGTCCTGTAGGAATTCTCTTATTTCTGTCATGCTTCTCCCTAAATATGTTTGAACATTTGTGGGTGCATTGAGAACATAGTCTTTCAGTTTCTCCAATGGAAGTTTCTCCTTAGGATGCAATGCTTGCACGAGGTAGGCAATTGTTTTCCTTCGGTTATCATCTGCAAGACTAACAGTGTTTGATATTTTTAAGAATAGCTCTGGACGAAGCATTTTGGCAAGCCCTTTCTCAGTGTCTGCTCCAACACTTTTTGTCAACTCAAAAGGCAAAAGTCTTCTCAGTAGTTCCTCGATGGATATTTGGCCTTCGCTTTCCAAAATCAAACAGATGTACATTTCCAGGAGTTGTTGGTTTGACATATTTTCAAAGTCGAAAGTCACGTAGCCTTTCTCGTTGATCACAAAAAAAGGATATTCACGAAGGGTTTCCTTTAAGCTTTCAGCATTAATCAGGTCAGGACTGAAATCCATACCTTTGCACAGCTCATACATAACATCATCAAAGGCAGCACTGTAAATCCCCATCTCCAAGAAGACATCTATGATGTTCATGATGATATTATATTGGCCAGTGCACTTGGCATCTGACACAGTGTCCAGGAAAATCTTTGTTGTGCGTTGAAGATTACCATCATCTGTGAGGTCAATCAGTTTTGGGTGCTGCTTGATGAAAGAACTAATACGTTGTGTACATGTACCATCTGGCATAGCAGACATTGGACTCCCCAAGCTCCCGATAAAGCCTTCCAAGTCCACTATCCCAATTTCAATCAATCCTTGTAGAAATGAGAATGTCTGTCCCTCCGAAGAGCTTTTCGGTGCGTATAAACTGATTTCATCTCCTGTGACTGTGAAGGTCTTCGGGTGTTTCGCAGCGAACTCCAGGACTCCGGCTGGGTTTTTGCCTGCTGTGTTACGAGTAGCCTTATTTGTGTGAGACAGGGAGCCAGCCAACACGTTAGCCTTTACATTCCCCTTTTTCAAGAGCCTACCTCTGAGAAAGTGTACTGCTTCTCTGTCGGCATCCATGGTGTCACCCTAGAAAAGAAATGAATAATACCTTTATTTCAGAACGGATCATATCTATGTGATTGATTATAAACATTCATTAAATGATTAATCAAAATCAGAATAAAGTTCATTCAAACAAGTATCCTTCTATGAATGGCCCATGAATTAAAGACTTGTCCATTATGAACAGAATCTCCTGTTTATGGCCCCCAACCACTCCATGTAACCCTATACTTCCTCCTACCCCTCCCCCTCCCCCTCCTCAAGTTTCCTGGCCGCCTGAGTTATCATAGCAATAAATTTTGCCTGCTCCTAACTGTGACCTATTTGAGATCAGAGTGAGAGGGTCTCAATCTCCCAGCAGATATCCTGACCAGTAGGCAGTAGCACTTTATGTGTGGAAAATATTTTGCCTAACGTTCTATGCAGAGCAATAGGGACTTCTTTTTTTGTGTGTGTAAGTCTTTGGTATGACCCGACCGGGGTTTGAACCCACGACCCCCCATGCTCGAGGCAAACACCCCTACCACTTAGCCACTGAGCTTGGACTTGCATATCCAAATTTGTGATTTTTTATTGTTTTGGCAGTTTAACGTCCAATTTGTTCGATTAGACTTCCAAATCTGTGAGCTCAGCATTTGTATCCCATTTGATGAGTTACCGATGCTGTAGGCTGTGGTGTGGCGTTAGATGTAGTGCAGTGTTAGTGGATTTTTTTGCACAGATATTCTTTTATCTGTTTTATGTGTTTATGCTCCCTAATATGGAACTGTTTCTGTGTATATGGCCACACACCACCATGCTGTTGAGAGTATTATCCTACCCCTAATATAAAGGTTTAACATTGAGTTTCTGTATGCCACGCTGCCTGGCATACAGAGTTTTATATGCCACTAGTGGCATACAGAATTTTTATCACATAATATTCCAAAATCGAGGAGAAGGGGTAGGATAAAATCAAAACCTGATACATTTTAATCATGGCCACCACATTCCACTCCTGGAACCCATATCAGTTTGTTAAGGCTTTGACAGATTATAAGAAAAGTATAATGCTAAAAATTGAAGTTTTAAAAATCATAGGTCACCGTTCTTGTTTTCGAATGAATTGAAGCAAACGATATTTTTCAGTACATTTCCTATGTAAATCGGTAAAATGCAAATTCACCAAATTGACCCACTGGGTTTAGTCAAACTCAACAATACATCTTTTATTTCACTTATTTGATATCAGAATAAATCAAAGAAAATCAAACTTTTAGTTGATAATTGTCAGTATTTGAAAATCACCAGGTGGCGCCACTCAGTATTGTAGGATATGCCTTTAATAGGGAGCCAAAGTGAACCCACTGAAACCACAGATACCCGTTTACAAAACCCCATTTCGGGTAGCCAGTAAGAACGAGGCTTAGTGCTAAACCAATGGGGGTTTGAGGCTAGACTTTTGTTTTTGGTCTCTTTTGTTACTTTTGGAGTGTAGTTTATTACTATCGTCTCTGAATAACTCTGTCTCGAAGCTACGATGACAGTTGTTCAGTTTAGCAAAAATATTGATCTAAAAGATTGGAGATTGAGACATATAATCAATTTATCATGAGGATTTCTTGAACAAATTATGATACGATCAATATGTATTGTCCATATTTATGTTGGAGAATGCAGATATATATGGTCTACATATAGCTGCTATTGTGGTTTATTGCCCACCTAATACGGAGTCTTCATAGGAAATGCATAGAGTGCCTGGAATCGGCTACCCGGAGATTCTGGCATGTCAGAATCTCCTGCAGGAGATTCCAGAAAAATAGTCCTGTCCATAATGTGGTTGAATCATTATGTACTTCGAAATAAGTTTCTTGAATGTTTATTCAATGCTAATTATTTAGAATCAATAATAATAATCTCATTTGCCATCAGAAATCACTGTCATAACATACTTTGCATGGTGAAATCACATGTTAATAGCGAACTATATTATTGGTGTAAGTCTACACCGAATTACTGTCATACTTGACAATATGGCTTACAGAAAACTTTTAATTGCAATAGACTTGTTAATAATTTTGTGGGTGGGTAATAAATACAATAACGACTGGTTTTGTATATGAGTGACCATAATCTACTCGTAGTTGACGACGTAATATCCTCGCTAATCGCTCGGATATCACTACGCGTCAACTACTCGGAGATTACGGCCACTAGTACACAAAACCAGTCATTATTGTGTATACATTCAGGGATAGATATCCATAGCCGCTGACCATATGCCATGTGTTTAAGAGGCCTATTCCACCAAGGAGGCACAAGCCCAGGCCGGGCCCCTTGTGGTCGCCTATTCACCACTTGCACATAAGCATGGCGCTGCGATTGGGTCGCGCTGGTTGCATGTAACTAGGCCCTGCTTGCAGAGAACCAGCAACATGCTTGCATATGAAAACGAGGCGAGCCCTCACCTGTATCAGCAGCATGGCTTCAGTCCCATAAGCACAGAGTAACTGTAGAAGTGTAAATCGTTGTTATGTCGTGAATAACAGGCCGATTTTTATAAACAGAATATTGTTAGAAAGCTAAAACCTGGGCCTATTTGTTGGCCTAATATCATATATCTGTCTTTTGGCTACGATTTCCAGTCGTACATTGAACATCTAGATTATTTTGGTAAAAAAAAAAGCAAACACTTTACCTTCCTGTTTTTCACAGTGGTTTAATGAAAAATTTATCGCGATGACCTATAGAAATAACAACCCTACCTTCTTTAGCATTTCAAGACGATTAAAATGATACCAATATTAGCCGGTTATGATATATATTTCCTGAGATACTGGACTATTAACACAGATGACAAGTGACCATAAGAGCATTAAAATCATGATCTTCTGATATTGCATTTTGGGCAAATTGCAAATAATTACTCTTCTGTCGTAAATAAATGGCCGATTTTTACAATTAGAACATTTTTAAAAAGCTGGGACATAGACCTATCTGTTGGTATATATATGATATACCTGTGTTATGGTTATGATTTCCTGTCATATCTTGAACCTCGACATTGTTTGGGTAAAGAAAACCCACAAACCTGTTATCTTCCTGCTTTCAAAGTAATTTAATGAAAAATCTATCACGATGACCTATAGAAATAAACATCCTACCTTCTTAGGCATTTCAAGACGATTAAAATGATACCAATATTACCAGGTTGTGATAGATATTTCCTGAGCTAATAATGCACCAGTTAATTGTCAGGAAATTTGGGAATTTATCACAATACTTGATAATGTTTTAAGTCTGACACAATAATAAACCTTTTACAGTAGGATAATTAAAAAATAAGATATACTGGGGAATAATTATTGCACTTATAAAATACAGCAACCTTTGACAACTTTGTATCAAAGCCAGTATCTAAAATGTAATAATATCTGAAAATCAATTTTTTTCTAGTGCTCTTTTTGACTCCTTGTCATCTATAATAATGCACCATTATCTCAGGAAATATTTATCACAGCCTGGCAATATAGGTATCATATTAATTGTCATGAAATACCTAATAAAATAGGATAGTTATTTTTCTAGGTCATCGCGGTAGATTTTTCAATAAATCTCTGAAAACAGGAAGGTTACATGTTTTGGTAATTTTTACCTAAAACAATTCCAATGTTCAATCTATGACAGGAAATGTTAGCCATAACACAGGTATATCATATATATATACATCAGCAGATAGGCCCAAGTCTCAGCTTTCTAACAATGTATTGTTTATACAAATCGGCCGATTAGTTAAGACGTGAGAGCGATTTCCATCTTTCAAGTTAGAGAAGCAATAGTATTATTATCAATATTCAGGACTGAGTGACGAGGGCTCGCCTCGTTTTCGATTGATGTACATAGGCAGCCATTACAAGATGGCGCCAGTGTGAAGAGGGTCAATTGGCGACCGGCGGCAATAGCCGGCCCAAACCTCCCGCCGGCGGCCATAATCTGCTTGGTGGAACAGCTCATGAGAGCTCACAGGCCTCTCACGGCCGGACCCTGCCAGCCACCGTGCCTCCAAAACCCCGTAGCTGGCCAGTATCGGCTGACCTGTTGGTGGCCGTCGGCCGGGGACAATACTCGGTGCAATAGCCAATTTTGGAGGTGTTCCACCAAAATATAGTGATAACGACAGAGGCGGCCGGCCGGGTGGCCGGGCTTTATAAGTGCAACCTCCCTCGCAAAGCCCTGGTAGGGGAAAGCTGATTCATTTGATTTTAAGCCCCCGGCAGGCCGGCCGGCGTGTCAAAAGCTACACCAAGAGTGACGCCGAGAGCACGCCGAGAGCACGCCGAGAGCTGTTCCCCCGGCGCACGTTGACAAACACCGTCAATATTGATCTTGCAGGCCCGGAAGGGATACTCGTATGGACAATGACCGAAAATTCGGGTAATTTAGATAGAATTCTAGCACCAGAGTCGAATATACACATTCATAACATCAATCCTTATCTTTATTCACCTTCATTGTTCAATTTAACGTGTATTTCCGCGGTTATTTGACGTCCTCTGGCCGTTTCCGTACAAATCCCGACGTGCGGGCACGCTGCTCCGCTCGATACGTGGTTTCCCGGCTTCTATCGGATCGATAGAGAACCGCGGGCTTGCGTGTTAGTGCCGCCAACGTCCACCAGACGGCAATAGCGAACCCGCTGCGAGGGTATCGCCGCGCAGGGTCCAGCCGGCTCTATGGGCGCTCGCCGGGCGCCTTGTGTACGCCTGTTGGTTGCCTTGTGGGGCTTTGGTGGAACAGCTCCTAGAATTTAGGGGTTTAGGGCCGGCCGGATGGCCGGCCCCGGCGGCAAACGCCTGCTGGAGGGCAAAAACCCGCCTGCTGAGGGCCTTTTTGGTGGAATAGGCCTCTTAGTTGCAAGGCAATGCCGAGTGAGATTAGGCCTATGTAGCAAACCAAAATGAATGACATATTATCAGTGGCTATGGATCGAGTGCGGTTCAGATTGTATCTCACCCCTATCTCTTACTAACTCAGTAATTGGCTAAAATGTGTGACATCATCCCGCATTGAGTATTTTTCAACAATACTCGACGGGCATTGAGTACGAGTCTCTATAGATGTTAAGTCTATGATAAAAAAAAGATACCAGTGGTGAGATAAAGGGCTAGATATAAATACCGGTCGTCTAAACAGCTGTTATTGTGGTACATTCAGGGCTGTAAAATCTACTTACGGCTGTTCTTGTCGGACATTCAGTCAAACAAAACACTCTCTCCCAAATCGTGAAGGTGTCCACAGAATTCTCTTCTTGTCTGATACCTGTCCGTCACTGATAAACACGAAATGCCTTGACCCTGTCTTGCACACCTCGTCTACACCTACCGAAACTTATGATCGAAACCGATACGGAGTTTCGACTGACTCCAGCTACGGTGTACCCAGTGTGCCAATCTGTCAGAACAACAAAGTCAACCCACAGTGGTGGTATCCTCGCAGTTTCGTAATGTTAGGGATGGAAATATAAATATTATCGTAAAACTGGATGAATTTTAATCTTGGCCACCGTATGCCACGACTGGAGTTTGGCATAGTGACTTCATGAGGCGAAGCCGAGTGAAGTCTGGAGCCAAAACTCCAGGAGTGGCATGCGGTGGCCAAGATTAAAACGAATCAGGTTTTGATTTTATCCTACCCCGTCTCCTCGATTTTAGAATATTATGTGATAACAATTCTGTATGCCACTAGTGGCATATAAAACTCCGTATGCCAGTCAGCGTGGCATACGGAAACTCAATGTTAAGCCTATGGAATTTTATATTAGGGGTAGGATAAAAAGTAGAACTCCGCCCAACGGACCCCGGATAAGCGGTCACCCCGCCTAACGGACACCCTGCGTAAGTGGGAATTTTTGTCGGAACGGAAATTTTCCTCTTAATTGGATGTTAACCCTTTCACTATGCTGCTGAGTTTCAAATACACACCCTGAAATATACCGCTGCAGTACTATTTTCAACCCCTGGATGATGGTTGTGGCCCCTAAGATTCGAGGTCAACTCTCGACTGCAGAGCCATCCCAAGGCGCAAGAAAATATGTAAGGAGGTCAGGGTGTAGTCTACGCTGGGAATACCCCTGAGCATTATCCAGACTAGCTATTGACAATTAACAGATTAGGGGTTCAAAATTATACCTACTGTTAGCTTGATCTCCAAAAATGAATAATAGAACCACCAGAAAAGATATAATGCAGTAACTATAGGAGCATAAGTATTGTAATTTTCTTGCTCCCAAAATGTACTTCAGTGCTTGTAGGAGGAGAGTATGTACACCTGAAGAAGGCCAACATTGGCCGAGACGTTGTGTCAAAACTCATGTATAAGCAACAAGTGTCATTAAATACCACCTTCAATTTAAAATCAGGAGTTGTTGGTTTTCTGATCTAATCTACACAATTTTAGTACAAAAATAATACAATTATTAGTAGATTTATTAGATGTCTACAAACGTGGAATATTGGATAAATGTTAATGTTTATTCTGGAGTTTTCTACTAGGGCATGTAGCTACCCTATTTTCAGTAGGCTCCAGGGCCATGAGATAGTTTCGTAATGGTTCGGTAATATAAATACAAAGAGAAAGTAACAGGCAAGTGCAGGGTGTATTCTGCTTAGAAACATTGAAAATTACTGGTATACATTTGCTTTTCGATGGATAGTACAAAACAACAACTAATACTATTCATATATACATACTTAGCTAATTCATATAATATTTATGATTGTTAGTAATATTGATATAATGTTTGGAGTATGGTTTCGGGGACCGGAGATTTCAACGTTCAGTATGTTAATCTTAGGGCAGTGAGGTTTCCTTTGGTATACCTTTTAAAACTTTAATTGGTGTCAATTTGTCTGGCATCATTACCCAAGCTGTTCCAGGCTACACCAGTTTTGTAACTTATGCTTCTCCTATATGATTCTAGGGTGAAGTTGTTTACGGTCATTACTGGTGCCATTCCTAGTCTGGTTTTGCGTACGCTGTGATCAACATATTTATCCCTTTTTATCCTACGATGAGCGAAGTTAAGGATATGGGCATGCCTTCTATCCGTTTATCCGTTTATATCACATAACTTGTGTATGCCGTTTGTTTCTGTGCGAGGAGGGACTTGCAGGCATATCTTAAGTGCTCTGTTTTGGATTTTCTGTAATTTTTGTAGTTTATTGTGAGAGCAGTTGTGGATGAGTATGTCTCCATACTCCATTATCGGTAGTACCTTAGCTTTGTAGATTCTTATTGCTTGTTTTGTGGTTAAGTACTTTTTGATTTGAGATAGCATATAAGTTTTGTGGCTCGCTTTAGAGATAAGATTGTTAATGTGTTTTCCAAAATTTAACTGTTGGTCTAATTTTACACCCAGGTAATTAAAACTTTCAACCTATTCGACTGGTGTTTCGTTCAGGATGATAGGTTCCGTATCACTTTTCTGTAGTCTATGGGTTGTTCCAAATTTCATTACTTTGGTTTTCCCTACGTTTATTGTCAACTTATTGTTTTTACACCACAGTTCTAGGTTGTTTATGTCATTTTGCAGGTCGTTATGGGCAATAGTTGGGTTTTCGTTACTCGTGAAAATTACTGCATCATCTGCATATAGTTTTATTTGGCTATTTATGATTGAGTCGGTTATGTCATTTATATATAGGAGGAATAATAGGGGGCCAAGGGTTGAGCCCTGTGGGACTCCATGTGTTATTTTTTTGGTTTGAGATCTTATTTGATTTGTATAGGTATATTGGGTTCTATTAGATAAGTAGTCTTTTAGCCATAGGTTAATATTAGGAGGTAGTCCATACAAAGATAGTTTCTTTTTTAGTATTTCGTGGTCTATGGTATCAAAGGCTTTTGCATAGTCAATGAATATAGCTATGGTAGTTTTTTGTTTGTCCATGTTTAGAAAGATGTTATCAGTGAATTCTGCTATTGTATTTACGGTTGACTTTCCTGGGAGGAAGCCTCCTTGGTGTTCGGTTAGAAGTTTATGTTGGGATAAGTGGGTTAGTATGTATTTATGTACCAGTTTTTCGAGTATTTTGCCCGGTAGTGGGAGTTCTGATATGGGTCTTAGGTCACCTACTAATAAGCTGTTTTCTTTTTTGGGTAGTGGGGTTATTTTCCCTGTTTTCCATTTTTCAGGAAAAGTATGTGTTTCGGTACTTAATTGGAATAGATATGTAAGCTGTTTACTTAGTACTAGAAAACTGTCCTTTAAGATTTTACTGGAAAGGTGTTCAATTGCAGAAGATTTATTTTTATTTATTTGTTTTATGAGATCTAATACATCACTTTCTCTTATCTGAAAGACTGGTGCCTTTTCCTGGGTGTCTGTTAGAGTGTTTATCCACTCATCAGGGAATTTTTCAGCAAGTTTTGCACCAATTGTTGAGAAAAAATTATTTATGTAATCTGATGTTTCATTTGTCGGTATTCGTTCTTTTGTGGCTTCGTCTTCTAGTACTATGTTTTTGGTATTATTCTTCTTTGGCAGTAGGTTATTCATTTTTTCCCAGAATTTCTTTGGTTCTTCATTCTCATTACCCAATATGTATGATCTTTTTGCATTGATGATACTTTGCTTACACTCGTTTCTTGCTAGACAATAGGCAGTTTGGTTTTCGTTATTATGGTTTTTTGTAAGTTTTTTCCAAGCTCTATCTTTTTCCACTATTTTTTCAATTATTTCCTGCGTGACCCATGGATTGTCTTGATGTTTATATTGCAGGTTCTTTACTGGACATGTTTCCGATAAGGTTTGGTTTATTGTATTGTACATGTGTTCCCAGCAGTCATTTGGTTCTTCACATTTGTAAAACTCATCCCAGTTGGAGTTTATCAGTTTGTTTTGAAAGTCTTCTTTATTGTAGTTTTTGTATGACCTACCTTTGATTTGTTTAGTCACATATTTTTCTTTAGGCTTTTTTTTTGTGATGAATATACCCTTATGGTCTCCCATTGCAAATGGTAAGGTTCCGCTGTTATTAATATTCTTTTGGTTAGAGAATGCCAGATCAATCATGTTTTCTTTTCTGGTGGGTTCTGTTATATATTGAAGTAATCCCATGGTATCTTCAATTTGCTTTAGGATTTTAGTCTCGGGGTGTAGTTTATCTTTATAATTAACATTAAAATCGCCAATGAGTGTTATCTCATGATCTTTGTATTGTTCAATTATACTTTCAAGGGTTTCAGTGATGTATTCAGTCGCTTCTTGCGGATGTTTATCGGGTGGTCTATATATTATCCCTATAATTGTTTTTTTCTAGGGGCATAAAAATATCGACCAATCACCGACCAGATTGTGAGCTGCTCCGAAAAAAGTTCCGGTTGGACTTCGGTTGGTCGTTTAATCGATATTTATATTATAGTAATCCAAAAGCGTAGAGACGGTGTAGGATAAATACGAAACCAAACTCAAGTTAGACTTGTCAGTGTCTTTGCCACTCTGGTCAGGTCTTTTCCTCACTACGCTCAGCTAACGCTTCGGGTAGTAATACACGACCTTCCCGTCGTGGCATAAACACTGACAAGTCTAACTCTCGTTCAGTTTCTACTAATTCTTCTACGCATTTGAAAGGACACAAGTTCAGCGTATTTGCTACTGTTTGAAGTGTTATAAAATGGGCTTTAGACATACAGTAAAACCCTGTGTAAGCGATCACCCTCCATTCTGGGCTAAAGTGTCCGCTTATGTGGGGTGTCTGCGTACGCGGGGTTTTCAGATTTATGCTGTTTATACATTGAAAGCATCCCTGGCACCAGGAGCTTTAATTTGATACTAAATACACATACTTTTCATAATTTCTATCGAGGTTCATCTTATTTTAACAAACAAACAAAAAATCTTCTAAAATTGTTTTTGCAGATGCGCGCGGTGATGAGAAACAAGTTTTTTTTTGAGTAGCCTAAATTCTGGCATTTTTACTTCATATTTGACATGGTGGGGACCACGTATCAGCTACGCATTCCGACTTTCGTTTACGTATCTCCACGTTTTGCGGCGTTTAATGGCGTATTTGTAGATTTCAAAATACATAGTAGAACGTAGAAGTGCGTACACGGGAAAAATCTTATTTTTACGCCAGTGTGAGTATAGTTTCACTCCCCACAGACGTTGTACTTACGGACATAGGCAAACTTTGAGATTCTTTGCGAACCAAACTGGTTCGCACAATAACGTTTGTAAAAGAAGTGAAGTGAAATAAAAAACAGTTTAATTCAACAACTTACATCACAATCTTCATTCTCACACTAAATGAGCATCAGATGTTATCTTTTTCTTTATCAAATCCTTCTTTAAATCCCTAAATCGGAAGCCCCTCAATCAAATATCCGCCATCTTTAATCATTGAATTTTTAATTGAGCTGGTTACCAGCGATCATTTCAGTCTCAAAGTTTGCCTATGACATCAAGTCCGACTCTACTGTGGAACGAACAGAGCTGACTAGTGTGAGTGAGGCATCTACAAATGACGTACATTTAGCACTTTCGGATCACCGTACCAACTCACTCCGGGACTTCCCCTACATCCCGGTTCACAGCCAGCGGTCTCCGAGCAGATTCTGCGACACATTTCACTATGTTACTCGAAACGAAACCTCCGCTGTGTGTTGTGTGTTGTGTATGGGATGGTCCCACACTGCGCCGCTCCGGTTTATCGCTCCGCAAAACCTGTTTCTGTAGGTTGCTCTAGCGGTGCAGTGTGGGATGGTCCCGTCACATATCACACTGGCGCAGGGTCGGTCACATATAGACTGTAGTACGTCCCGTTTGAAGTGAACATGGGAATCAGTTTGATTGAGTACTTAGAGTTTAATACTCACAGTTGTGCAGAGTAGTGTCTTACAAGATGGTGGTGTGTAGCAGAAAACGAAACCAAAACAATAGAAGTGTAGGGATGTGAAACTACAGGCATGGGGAGCTATGGCAAGCCATTGCAGCAACAACTAATAGATAATAACAATGTATGTATGTGTTATTATTACACCGTTGTCGCCAGGGCCACGGCTCTCATTCTCCAGATATTCGGTTCCCCTGCGAAATTCCGTTATTATAAGTCTTTTTTATGTATATATAACCTTTCTTTATGTATTGATTATACAATGTATCATTATAATATTCATATATCTACTTCCAGCGTGCTGCAAAAAACTATCCCTTCACTATCTGCATGCCATTCACTGTCATATTGGGAAAGGAGCAGGGTGCCAGTGTCTCAGGGTCCTAGAGATCGCTTTTTTGTCAACCCTTGGTTGGATGATTTTTTTCCAGGTATAACGCTTCCACTGTGAATCTCGCTTTGGGTTAAAATAATAGATTCAAGGAACTATTTTTATTTTGGAGAAAAGGGGGCCCCAATTTCTTCGAGGGAGTTCCCGACAAATACCAGGAACTATGTTGATTCGTAAAGGTGTAATAAAAAGAATATCTTTTTTATTTGAATATTTTTGATTGGTTGAGAACAGACTTCCCCCATATTGTCTCCCGTATGTCTTGTCTCTCCCCCCCCCCCCCCCCATGCGTCTGTCCTAATAGATATCCTTTAGATTAATACCTGAAATAAAGTAGTTCTGTAGAACCTATGTTTATATTCTATTTTGTAGGGTGAAGGTTATATTCAAGTGTCCATCAAAAATAAGCAGCAATAATTTCATCATTGTGTTACTCTATATTGTTTGAACTGGTATGTGATAGGTGCATATATTAACTGTTCTTCCTTTCACATCTTGCTAAACTGTTAACATGATATCTCATTGTAATTGGATTTTTCTTGATGTCAATAAATGCTGCTATTTAATTTAAAAAAAAAAAATAATAATAATAATAAAAAAAATAAAAATAAAAATAAAAATAATAATAATAATAATAATAATAATAATAATAATAATAATAATAATAATGATAATACCATTTGGGATTACGGTGTGTGGTTTAAAAAGACTTGGATATATGTGACTCTGTGGGTCTACAGTGACAAGGAAACTCCAGGCAGGTGTATGTGTAGACTTGCTCAAGTCTTTGATTATGAACATTCATTAAATGATTTAAAATGTAATCAGAATAAAGTTCATTATAGTATGTATCCTTCTTTGACTGGCCCATGAATCAAAGACTTGTCCACTATGAACTGAAACTCCTGTTTATGGCCCCAAGCAACTCCCTGTAACCCTATACCTCCTCCTGCCCCTCCCCTCTCCCCTCCCACAATTCCCTGGCCGCTTGTGTTGTCATAGCAATACATTTCACCTGCTCCTGACTGTGACCCGATTGAGATCAAAGAGAGAAGGTATCAATCTCCCACTAAATATCCTCATTAGGAGCCAGGATATCTGTATGAAGAGTGTTGGAAATACTGGAGCTAAACAGTGCAAGAAATGCAACACCATTACCGATTGTACCAGTCCCTGTATCCCAGCGAGGAGGGTAGACATAGGATGCAGGGACTGGAGCCAGTCTCCCAGTGAGGAGGGGTGAAGTAGGTGGAGGGGTAGCCATAGGATGCAGGGACTGGAGCTGTGAGGAGGGTAGCAGGGACTGGAGCCTGTATCACTGTGAGGAGGGTAGCAGGGACTGGAGCCTGTACCACTGTGAGGAGGGATGCAGGGACTGGAGCCTGTATCACTGTGAGGAGGGATGAGTTAGATGCAGGGACTGGAGCCTGTATCACTGTGAAGAGGGTAGCAGGGACTGGAGCCTGTATCACTGTGAGGAGGGATGCAGGGACTGGAGCCTGTATCACTGTGAGTTAGATGCAGGGACTGGAGCCTGTATCACTGTGAGGAGGGGTGAGTTAGATGCAGGGACTGGAGCCTGTCTCACTGTGAGGAGGGTAGCAGGGACTGGAGCCTGTATCACTGTGAGGAGGGGTGAGTTAGATGCAGGGACTGGAGCCTGTATCACTGTGAAGAGGGTAGCAGGGACTGGAGCCTGTATCACTGTGAGGAGGGATGCAGGGACTGGAGCCTGTATCACTGTGAGGAGGGGTGAGTTAGATGCAGGGACTGGAGCCTGTCTCACTGTGAGGAGGGTAGCAGGGACTGGAGCCTGTATCACTGTGAGGAGGGGTGAGTTAGATGCAGGGACTGGAGCCTGTCTCACTGTGAGGAGGGTAGCAGGGACTGGAGCCTGTATCACTGTGAGGAGGGGTGAGTTAGATGCAGGGACTGGAGCCTGTCTCACTGTGAGGAGGGTAGCAGGGACTGGAGCCTGTATCACTGTGAGGAGGGGTGAGTTAGATGCAGGGACTGGAGCCTGTATCACTGTGAAGAGGGTAGCAGGGACTGG
Source organism: Alentia gelatinosa (assembly GCA_950022655.1). NCBI lineage: Eukaryota > Metazoa > Annelida > Polychaeta > Phyllodocida > Polynoidae > Alentia > Alentia gelatinosa. The sequence goes on from OX465589.1 coordinate 4,725,229, forward strand.
AGCCTGTATCACTGTGAGGAGGGATGCAGGGACTGGAGCCTGTATCACTGTGAGGAGGGGTGAGTTAGATGCAGGGACTGGAGCCTGTATCACTGTGAGGAGGGTAGCAGGGACTGGAGCCTGTATCACTGTGAGGAGGGATGCAGGGACTGGAGCCTGTATCACTGTGAGGAGGGGTGAGTTAGATGCAGGGACTGGAGCCTGTATCACTGTGAGGAGGGTAGCAGGGACTGGAGCCTGTATCACTGTGAGGAGGGATGCAGGGACTGGAGCCTGTATCACTGTGAGGAGGGGTGAGTTAGATGCAGGGACTGGAGCCTGTATCACTGTGAGGAGGGATGCAGGGACTGGAGCCTGTATCACTGTGAGGAGGCGTCAGTTAGGTGCAGGGACTGGAGCCCGTCTAGTGCATGTGTTCTTATCGCTGATAAGGACACAGTCCGGCAGTTCGGCCTCACCTGATAACAACTACAGGTGACTGCCAATGTAGGTCACACACAAAATGGCGGCCGGCTAGTTGGAGAGTTTCCTCAGCTTCCACAGCGTGAAACTCTCCCGTTTGTGCAGCACGAGAAAACAACTCCAGGTAAGACTACAAACGTGTACCATGGATCTCTAACATGTCTCCCAGTCCCTCGAGGATCCATTGGTGAACAAATGTTACGCCATTTGATATCGAGCACGATTTTCTCATATTGAAGCTATTATCGTATGACAACATCTTTGTATCATTTAAGTCATGGAAGGAGTAGAGGATCGATGTTTATATGATCATATAAACAATATAATATATAGATTATCAATATGCACGTTAGATTTATTCAAAGTGATATATAGCTGTAGATTGTTTATCATTTTATACCTGCGGAGATATATATTTATTATCCATCGTATACAAAGACTCCATTGAAAGTGTATGGTGACTCAGTAAACCACTACCCATTATATAAAACCTGTCAGATACCATAACTGTGGTATACGGATTCAAATCGGTCTGACGGCCTGAAATCCATGGTATACGGGAAAGTAGTCCCTTTTTACTACAGAGCAAAGAAATAGTCCCTATTGTTATTCCCTTTAATATGGCAATTACTGGGTGTAACATATTGGAGAAGATGGATAATAAATTCAACAAACTATGGTTCTGTGGACAGGTGGCTCGGTAAACCAATCAAGGTTGACGTCGTAAAACACTCGCTAGCACTCGTGTATTACTACGCGTCAACGTCTCGTGGTTTATGGCCGCCTGCCCACAAAACCATCGATTATTGTTTATATAATCTATGTTTATCATAAACCTGTGCAGGTACTTTTAACAGTTACCGCTGCACCATGTCCGTATGTATTGTGTACGGCACCCTATGCCCTTTGTGTTCTATACGGCATCCTGTGCCGTATGTGTTGTGTAGAGCATCATGGTAATGTTCTGTATATATCCTTATATGGTAATCTATAAATGATATTTATATAGAACGACCTGACCATGCTTTACATGCTACAAAACGAGATGGGGTACTGTGTTATACGAAACGAGGCCCTAGGTCGAGTTCTGTGAATAACATCAATTTCCATTGAGTTATATAGCATGTACAAACATGGTAGGTCGTTATATATTTATTATATACCCTAGATTGATTAAATCTTCCCATTTATTGGCATAGAAGACATGTCAGGATGAAAGGTCACTCACTGCTGATGTTTTAATGTGTGCAGTATAACAGTGTACTGCACAGGGTTCAGTATACAATTTATGCTGCATAGGGAGCAGCAGTATGTAATTATCAAATATACTGCATAGGTATATAAAAAACATATTTAGTAAACTGGCATACCACCAAGGAATATATAGACGAAAGTAAAGTTGAAATCAATCGTCCTATGGATACATCATTTGAATGCTTTAATTCCTTTACGGAATATTGAGTCAGCACCCCAAAATAGATATAGAAAGAGTAGTAGGAGGGGCGGAGGGGTAAGCATTGGACACAGAGACTGAGGCCTGAGTCCTGGTGATGAGGGGTGGGGTAGGCGGAGGGGTAAGCATTGGACACAGAGACTGAGGCTTGAGTCCTGGTGATGAGGGGTGGGGTAGGTGGAGGGGTAAGCATATGACACAGAGACTGAGGTCTGAGTCCTGGTGAGGAGGGGTGGGGCAGGTGGAGGGGTATGTATAGGACACAGAGACTGAGGTCTGAGTCCTGGTGAGGAGGGGTGGGGTAGGTGGAGGGGTAGGTATAGGATACAGAGACTGAGGCCTGAGTCCTGGTGAGGAGGGGTGGGGTAGGTGGAGGGGTAGGTATAGGACACAGAGACTGAGGTCTGAGTCCTGGTGAGGAGGGGTGGGGTAGGTGGAGGGGTAGGTATAGGACACAGAGACTGAGGTCTGAGTCCTGGTGAGGAGGGGTGGGGTAGGTGGAGGGGTAGGTATAGGACACAGAGACTGCGGTCTGAGTCCTGGTGAGGAGGGGTGGGGTAGGTGAAGAGGTAGGTATAGGACACAGAGACTGAGGTCTGAGTCCTGGTGAGGAGGGGTGGGGTAGGTGGAGGGGTAGGTAAAGGACACAGAGACTGAGGCCTGAGTCCTGGTGAGGAGGGGTGGGGTAGTTGGAGGGGTAGGTATAGGACATAGAGACTGAGGCCTGAGTCCTGCTGAGGAGGGGTGGGGTAGGTGGAGGGGTAGGTATAGGACACAGAGACTGAGGCCTGAGTCCTGGTGAGGAGGGGTGGGGTAGGTGGAGGGGTAGGTATAGGACACAGAGACTGCGGTCTGAGTCCTGGTGAGGAGGGCTGGGGTAGGTGAAGAGGTAGGTATAGGACACAGAGACTGAGGTCTGAGTCCTGGTGAGGAGGGGTGGGTGAAGGGGTAGGTATAGGACACAGAGACTGAGTCCTGGTGATGAGGGGTGGGGTAGGTGGAGGGGTAGGTATAGGACACAGAGACTGAGGCCTGAGTCCTGGTGAGGAGGGGTGGGGGCCACCTAAAACACACCCTACCACCCAAACGTCACACAATGCACTTTTATTCTACCCTGAGAGCATGGTTCTTCCACATCATAAGACAAATAATATTTTTGAATATTTAATCCTGACATTTTTCAATCTACAATTTGAACGACTATCAGAGGAGGATCTTTGCATCTTGAATCTTCTCCCGATGTCACAGTTGGAGGCCACCAGATATAAAGGTATTGAATACTTACTTTTCCTGTTTTAGGATATTCATCTGGTTTATAACAGATATATAGAGAGCCAAGTTGTACAAATCAGATTTTAAATCATGAGAAGTAATCTGAAAATTATCTGACATACATGAAAAAAAATCGAATCGATATTATGTAGCCTATACCCATTTGTCTTTGCCAACTGCTGTCTCTTATGTTATGACTGTGTATCTTAATAGAGTTTGTTTCTCAATGGATTTTGGCTGGTTCTCAAATCCAGCCATTTTGTTCAGTTTTCCTCGCTGGTTCCCTAACTGCAAAGTGCCTCGCCTATTTACCTAGGACAGCTATTTTATTTTTCCAGCAAGCAGACAGAAATGCAGGAGGAAATCCTCATGGGCAGGAATGGCAACTACCGAACCATGACGTCACGTGAATTTGTGTTGACGTTGGCGCTCGTGACGTCATCATTAGTGTGTGTATCCAAGGCTCAGCAGTTGTACAAGCCGTGGGAGCCGCCCTGGCACGATTTCGACAGCAGTGTGGTTGTGAGGACATATTACGGTGACGTCAGAGGTTTCAGCGTACCTTGGCACGTGGAAGATGAAGCGTGGAATCCTGACTGGGATGAACAGCCGCGATGGTACGTCCAACGCGTCAACTGTTTCCTCGGCATCCCGTATGCGGCGCCACCAGTCGGTCGCTTCCGGTTCCAGGTGAGTCATGAATCCGTTCACCAAAGCACGGTTCCTCAACATGATGCCGCCAAGTATTCGTGTGTGTACTACCATATGATGCCTCCAGGCATTCTTATGGCTACTGCAGCATGATACCTCCAGGTATTCCTGTGGCTACTGCAGCATGATGCCCCCAGGCATTCCTGTGTCTGTGAGTACTGCAGCATGATGCCTCCAGGTATTCCTGTAGCTACTGCAGCATGATGCCTCCAGGTATTCCTGTAGCTACTGCAGCATGATGCCTCCAGGTATTCCTGTGGCTACTGCAGCATGATGCCTCCAGGTATTCCTGTGGCTCCTGCAGCATGATGCCTCCAGGTATTCCTGTGTCTAAAGCAGCATGATGTCTGCAGGTGTTCCTGTGTCTAAAGCAGCATGATGCCTCCAGGTATTCCTGTGGCTACTGCAGCATGATGCCTCCAGGTATTCCTGTGGCTACTGCAGCATGATGCCTTCAGGTATTCTTGTGACTACTGTAGCATGATGCCTCCAGGTATTCCTGTGGCTACTGCAGCATGATGCCTTCAGGTATTCTTGTGACTACTGTAGCATGATGCCTCCAGGTATTCCTGTGGCTACTGCAGCATGATGCCTCCAGGTATTCCTGTGGCTACTGCAGCATGATGCCTCCAGGTATTCCTGTGGTTACTGCAGCATGATGCCTTCAGGTATTCCTGTGGCTACAGCAGCATGATGCCTCCAGGTATTCCTGTGGTTACGGCAGCATGATGCCTCCAGGTATTCCTGTGGCTACTGTAGCATGATGCCTCCAGGTATTCCTGTGGTTACTGCAGCATGATGCCTCCAGGTATTCCTGTGGCTACTGCAGCATGATGCCTCCAGGTATTCCTGTGGCTACTGCAGCATGATGCCTTCAGGTATTCCTGTGGCTACAGCAGCATGATGCCTCCAGGTATTCCTGTGGTTACTGCAGCATGATGCCTCCAGGTATTCCTGTGGCTACTGCAGCATGATGCCTCCAGGTATTCCTGTGATTACTGCAGCATGATGCCTTCAGGTATTCCTGTGGCTACAGCAGCATGATGCCTCCAGGTATTCCTGTGGCTACTGCAGCATGATGCCTCCAGGTATTCCTGAAGGTACCGCAGCATGATGCCCCCAATCTTTACCTTTGCCCATCACTTTGCTTCATAGATGGCCCCAAGCTCATTCAGTGAAAGACAACTCAATCTTACTTCCCAGTATTTATGTTCCATGTTTAACAAAATACATACAAATTATCCTTCACTTTAGTATTTCTGTGCTGTAAAAATAAGGACAAAAATTATGATTCACTTCAGAATTTCTTCGGTCAAAAAGTTTTAAAACTTATCCTATATTTCAGTATTTCTAGGCAGTAAAAATCTGGAATGAAATTCTGGTTCACTTCAGTATTTCTGTATAGTAAAAGAATGATAAAACTTATCCTGTTTTCAGAGCAGAAAAAACTGGAACAAATTATTGGTCATTTCAGTATTTCTGTGTGGTAAAGACAACTATAAAACTTATTCTTCATATCAGTATTTCTTTGCAGCTAAAAACTGGAATAAAAGTATGAGTCACTTCAGTATTTCTGTATGGTCAAAACATATCCTTCATTTTAGTATTTCTCTGCAGCAAAATTTCCTATTTTATCAGGGTTCTTCATTTAGTGCACAAATGTTATACTCGACTAAAATTATGGTTCACTCCAGAATTTCTGTGTGGTAAAAGGATGATAAACCTTATCATATATACATTATTTTTATGCCGTAAAATACTGGAATAAAAGTATCGGTCACTTCAGTATTTCTGTGTGGTAAAAAACATATCCTTCATTTTAGTATTTCTCTGCAGCAAAATTTCCTATTTTATCAGGGTTCTTCATTTAGTGCACAAATGTTATACTGGAATAAAATTATGGTTCACTTCAGTATTTCTGTGTGGTAAAAGGATGATAAACCTTATCATATATACATTATTTTTATGTCGTATAAAATACTGGAATAAAATTATGGTTCACTTCAGTATTTCTGTGTGGTAAAAGGATGATAAACCTTATCATATATACATTATTTTTATGTCGTATAAAATACTGGAATAAAATTCTGGTTCACTTTAGTATTTCTGTACGGTAAAAAAATAATAAAAAATACCCTTCACTTCCGGTGATTACAGCGCCCCCGTCGGCCACGCTGGGGTAACACGTGGGACTCGACGTACTTCCGGAACTCGTGTCCGCAGGATGTGGAGCACATCCGGCGCGACATCCCGACCTACCCGAAAGCTAACGTGAGCGAGGACTGCCTCTACATGAACATCTTCTCCCCGAACATCACGTGGCACTCTCCGGACACACTCTACCCCGTGGTGGTGTTCCTGCATGGCGGGGAGTTCGTCTACGGCACGGCGCAGGTCTACCCTGGTCAGGTGCTCGTCCGCCAGGAGATTATCGTTGTCACGCTTAACTACCGCCTGGGGGCGCTCGGTGAGTCGGCCATGCGCATGCGTTTTAAAAAAAAAAAAAAAAAATTTTTTTTTTCTTTTTCTTTTTTAGCATTGGCTTGCCATAGAGGTGTTAATGCCACGTTTTTTTTCGTTTTTTTTCTTTATTAATCAAAAGCAGTTCTGCCAATGGCAGATCTTCTACTGCAATGCGAGACAATCAGTTGAGATTATTTGCTTACAGGTGTAAATAAGTCTTGATAATCTTGTTTCGTTTCTAAAGCTGGAGTCACACCAAGCGAGAAAAGCAGCGATTTCCAGAATGTGTATATGGGCTATTATTTCATATTCCACCTCAAAATAACAATAACACGCTGTCACATAAACAAATCTTATGTTAAGCCTTTGGCGTTTTTATCAGGAGTAGGATAATATAAAGAGACGTCGCGAGTTTGAGTCTGGGTTTATTTATGTCACACATTTTGTTTTGTTCACGAGTCGAAGACGAGTGACATTATGGAGCCAACAAAATGAGTTACATAAGTAAACTCAAACTCAAACGAGTGGCGTCTAGATTTTATCCTACCCCGTTTCTACATTTTTTCAGTATCAGAAAGTAGTGGCATAAACAACACTTTATGTCACACCTAGTGACATAAACAAATCCCATGTTAAGCCTATGGCGTTTTATAATAGGGGTAGGATAAATGTATGCATCCACCTGTTTGTGTTACTGTAAACACACAGTGGAAGATCTAACGACAATTAGAACTTTTAAATATGTATTTTGAATAAAAGAAAATTAAAAAAGCCCACCCTTCTGCACAATGACTGTCCTTGAAGGGCTAACAGTGTGATGTACTTTCCGTTTTAAGGGTTCCTGACGACGGAGGACAGGCATGGACCAGGCAACTGGGGCCTGTGGGACCAGCAACTCGCACTGGAGTTTGTCCGAGAGAACATCCGGGCATTCCGTGGAGACCCCAAACAGATCACACTGATGGGAGACGGGGCCGGTGCCGCCAGTGTGGGTCACATGATCATATCCCCGAGAACCAACAACAAGAGTAAGTGTCTCAATAAATGATAAACAACCTGAGTAAGTGTCGGCTTAAATTACGAACAACATGAGTAAGTGTCTGCTTAAATGAAGATCAATACAAATAAGTGTCTACTTAAATGACGATCAACACGAATAAGTGTCTACTTGAATTACAAACAACAAGAGTAAGTGTCTCAATGAATTACGAACAACATAAGTAAGTATCTGCATAAAGAATGAACAACAAGAGTAAGTGTCTTCATAAATCACAAACAACCTGAGTAAGTGTCTTCTTAAATTACGAACGTGAGTAAGTGTCTGCATAAAGAATGAACAAGAGGAAGTGTCTTCAGAGAGAATAAACAATAAGAGTATCTTCATAAATTACACATAATGTGAGTAAGTGTCTGCTTAAATTATGAAAAACTTGAGTCAGTGTTTGCTTAAAATACGAACAACAAGAGTAAGTGTCTGCTCAAATTAGGAACAACCTAAATAAGTGTCTGCTTAAATTAGGAACAACCTGAGTAAGTGTCCACCTAAAGAATAAACAACTTGAGTAAGTGTCTTCTTAAATTATGAACAACATGAGTTATTGTCTCCATAAATTATGAGCAACCTGAGTAAGTGTCTCCATAAATTACGAACAACCTGAGTAAGTGTCTGCTTAATTACGCACAACCAGAATAAGTGTCTGCTTAAATTACAAACAACACAATTATGTGTCTGCTTAAATTATGAACAACACAAGTTAGTGTCCACATAAAGAACGGACACCAAGAGCAAGTGTCTGCTTAAATTATGAACAATATGAGTAAGTGTCTGCTTAAATTATGAACAATACAGTAATAGTCTGCATAAAGAATGGATAACAAAAGTAAGCATCTACTTAAATTACGAACAAGACAGTAAGTGTCTACTTAAATTACGAACAAGACAGTAAGTGTCTACTTAAATTACGAACAAGACAGTAAGTGTCTACTTAAATTACGAACAAGACAGAAAGTGTCTGCTTAAATTACGAACAAGACAGTAAGTGTCCGCTTAAACTAAGTACAACACGATTAACAAAACATAGTGAGTTTACATGAATTCCGTCTGTTCTTCGAACTCAGTGATTATTTCCGACCAACATATCTCTGAACAAATTCCATTCAGGCACACTAACCATGTCTCCATATATTCCCACCGATTGAATTTGAACTATACAGAATGTTTGTTTGCGTACAGATTACTTCCACAAGGCTATCATGATGAGTGGCAGTGATATGGCCGGTATCGCCACCATTGACCCCTTCTGGAGACCACGTGACTACGGCCAGCATCTCGCCAAGCTGCTCGGGTGTCCGACCGGTGACTCGTACGTCATGCTCGAGTGTCTGCGGGACAACAAAACCATCAGCTGGAAGGACATCGTGCTCGCACAGGCGGCCGTCAAACCGCATGTAAGTTGGTCGCTGCTCAGTGGAGTATCTCAATAGGGAGCCAAAGTGAACCCGCTCCAACCACAAATAGCTCAGGGATGCCAGTTTGTAGGATTTTGCCTACATGTAGGAGTTTCATTTTAGTCTAAAAGAGATGAAAATTTCAAGAAATTGCATATATATCTTGAGAACAATATTGACTCCAGGTTCACCAATTCCTAAATCTTAGATAAACATGTTCTATAATATTTCAGAATTCTAAATCGGCTACCCCCAGCACACTCAGTTAGAGCCCCTATGGATCCCATTGCTCCAACCTACAGCTGTAGGATGGTAGGATTCCTGTAGGAAATGCTCCTACGGACAAGGGCAAACTAAAATACTGAGATCTGATTGGCTTAAAATGTGTCATGTGAGAATATAGTTATTAAAGTTTCTAAAAGAAAATATCAAAGGAATGCCTAACGAACCTGTAAAGATATTTTGCAGAATATAGAACTGTTAGTATGTGATATTCTTTCTTAGATGATTTTCTTTGAAAAGTACCCCATTTAGTGCAGAACTACTCGTATACCCACTCTCATAGCAGACATCTGCCCAAGGATCTGCTAGGAGAGTGATGGGATTCCGCATACACCATGTGCGTTTTAGATGATATATAGACTGGCCTCAGTCCCCATGTAGGATTTTTTCCTGACCTCAACTGGCATCCCTGATAGCTGGTCACAAAATACTATTTCCGGGTATAGGCGCTCAGTACTTAGACTATGTAGGTTCGAGATTCTCGAATCTTTTAGATCCAAATTTTTAATGAACTTAACAACTGTCATCGTAGTTTTGAAACAAAGTTATTCAGAGACTGTAGTGATAAACTTCACTTCAAAAGTAACAAACGAGACCAAAAACATAAGTCTAGCCTCAAACCCCCATAGCTTTAGCAGTAAGCCTCGTTCTTACTGGCCACCGGAAATGGTGTTTTGTAGGTGGGTATCTGTGGTTTCAGCGGGTTCACTTTGGCTCCCTCTTCTCTTAAACTCTTGGGGTGGGGAGTTAGCTCAGAGGCAGAGCACTGGGCCCCGTTGAATAATCTAGAGTCCTAGGTAAAAACCCTTTTTGGATCAACACGTATGGACGACCTTATGGATGTCTGATACTGTCTTAGCAAACAAACTTAAATATTATCAAACGATAACCCTTGAACAAAGGTACGGACAAGTGTCTTTATGTAAGATTCTAGATTATTCAATAGCCCCCTGGACTTGTAGCCCCAAGGTTGTATGACTTTGTTGGATTCGAGTCCCACCCCCAGTAGTTGTAGATTTACTGCTATATCAAAGGCCAGTCCTTCTCTTACCGTGTCTATGTGGTGTGGTGTACAGCCACCTTTCTCCTTCATCCCCAGCAGTGGTAGATTTACTGCTATATCAAAGGCCGGTCCTTCTCATACCATGTCTATGTGGTGTGGTGTACAGCCACCTTTCTCCTTCACCCTCAGCAGTGGTAGATTTACTGCTATATCAAAGGCCAGTCCTTCTCATACCATGTCTATGTGGTGTGCAGCCACCTTTCTCCTTCACCCTCAGCAGTGGTAGATTTACTGCTATATCAAAAGCCAATCCTTCGCATACCATGTCTATGTGGTGTGGTGTGGAAAAAAAGAAAACATAAGAAGATAATGACCTCGTGGAAAAACATAATGGAGATAAAGAAAATAACTAAGAGATAATGAACCATGTATCAAATACGATAAAGGTAATAAAAAATATAAACTTAAGGGTAAGATAATTAAGTCATTGTAACAAAATAGGGGTAAAATAGTGAAAATTGTAAAATCAGGGTAAAAATAATCAAATTAAAAGAAAGATGGTAAGTCAATATGACAAAATAGGGGGAAGATAGTGAAAATGGTAAAATCAGGGTAAAAATAATAAAATTAAAAGAAAAATGGTAAGTCAATATAACAGTTAAGGGGGAAGATAGTGAAAATGGTAAAAATTAGAGTAAACATAATGAAATTAAGTAAAAGATGATGGAGTTTTCCCTCTGCTCTTCCTACACCAGGACGGTCCTCTGGGCGAGGTATGGGGACCCGTCATTGATGGCGGCATGGTGACCCCCGCCATTTTACCCGATATGCCCATCGACCAGCGCAGACAAGAGATGTTCGCCAAGATCCCTATCATTATCGGCATCAATCAGCAAGACGGGACTATGAAAGCTAGTGAGTATACTAAACTACCCCATTATTATCGGCATCAATTAGTGGTACGGGACTATGAAAGCTAGTGAGTATACTAAGCTACCCCATTATTATCGGCATAAATCAGCAAGACGGGACTATGAAAGCTAGTGAGTATACTAAGCTACCCCATTATTATCGGCATAAATTAGTGGGACGGGACTATGAAAGCTAGTGAGTATACTAAACTACCCCATTATTATCGGCATCAATTAGTGGGACGGGACTATGAAAGCTAGTGAGTATACTAAACTACCCCATTATTATCGGCATCAATTAGTGGGACCGGACGATGAAAGCTAATGAGTATACTAAACTACCCCATCATTATTGGCATCAATCAGCAAGACGGGACTATGAAAGCTAGTGAGTATACTAAGCTACCCCATTATTATCGGCATCAATTAGTGGGATGGGACTATGAAAGCTATTGAGTATACTAAACTAACCCATTATTATCGGCATCAATTAGTGGTACGGGACTATGAAAGCTAGTGAGTATACTAAACTACCCCATCATTATCGGCATAAATTAGTGGGATGGGACAATGAAAGCTAGTGAGTATACTAAACTACCCCATTATTATCGGCATCAATCAGCAAGACGGGACAATGAAAGCTAGTGAGTATACTAAACTACCCCATTATTATCGGCATCAATTAGTGGTACGGGACTATGAAAGCTAGTGAGTATACTAAACTACCCCATCATTATCGGCATCAATCAGCAAGACGGGACAATGAAAGCTAGTGAGTATACTAAACTACCCCATTATTATCGGCATCAATTAGTGGTACGGGACAATGAAAGCTAGTGAGTATACTAAACTACCCCATTATTATCGGCATCAATTAGTGGGACGGGACTATGAAAGCTAGTGAGTATACTAAACTACCCCATCATTATCGGCATAAATTAGTGGGACAGGACAATGAAAGCTAGTGAGTATACTAAACTACCCCTTCATTATTATCGGCATCAATTAGTGGGATGGGACTATGAAAGCTAGTGAGTATACTAAGCTACCCCATCATTATCGGCATCAATTAGTGGGACGGGACTATGAAAGCTAGTGAGTATACTAAACTACCCCATAATTATCGGCATCAATTAGTGGGACGGGACTATGAAAGCTAGTGAGTATACTAAACTACCCCATTATTATCGGCATCAATTAGTGGGACGGGACTATGAAAGCTAGTGAGTATACTAAACTACCCCATCATTATGCGGCATCAATTAGTGGGACGGGAGAATGAAAGCTAGTGAGTATACTAAACTACCCCTTCATTATCGGCATCAATCAGCAAGACGGGACTATGAAAGCTAGTGAGTATACTAAACTACCCCATTATTATCGGCATCAATTAGTGGGACGGGACTATGAAAGCTAGTGAGTATACTAAACTACCCCATTATTATCGGCATCAATTAGTGGGATGGGACTATGAAAGCTATTGAGTATACTAAACTACCCCATTATTATCGGCATCAATTAGTGGGACGGGACTATGAAAGCTAGTGAGTATACTAAACTACCCCATTATTATCGGCATCAATTAGTGGGATGGGATTATGATAGCTAGTGAGTATACTAAACTACCCCATCATTATTGGCATCAATTAATGGGACCGGACGATGAAAGCTGTTGAGTATACTAAACTACCCCATAATTATTGGCATCAATTAGTGGGACAGGATTATGAAAGCAAGTGAGTATACTAAAATACATGGGGGTGGGGAGTTAGCTCAGCGGTTAAGGCACTGGACTTATAATCTGAAGGTTGTTAGTTCGAGTCCCACTGCAGCCACTCCTCTCCTTCATCCCCAGCAGTGGTAGATATACTGCTATATCAAAGGCCAGTCCTTCTCATACCATGTCTATGTGGTGTGATGTGCAGCCACCTTTCTCCTTCATCCCCAGCAGTGGTAGATTTACTGCTATATCAAAGGCCAGTCCTTCTCATACCATGTCTATGTGGTGTGGGAAGTAAAAGAACTCTCACCTTGGTAAATGTGTAGGGGTGAGATTTCTACCTGAATTCATCACATAGATTCGATCACCACCCTCATGGTGTAAAATAACCTTGAGAAAGTCTGGTAAGGACCTGTAATGGTTAACTGTATGTTAAATCCAACCAACCAACTAAACTACCCCATCATTATCAACATCAATCAGCAAGTCAGGACAATGAAAACTAGTGAGTATTTATATAGAATGACCTGACTATGCTGTTCAACCTACAAAACGAGATGATAATTTACAGTTTGTACAGACTGAAGCGTTTACGCCGAGTTCCATAGGGTTTTGTGGTTTGTACAAGCATGGTGGTTTTATATTTGTAATATACCTGAAATTGATAAGAAAATGATAAACTTAATCTGGCCTAACAACTGATATTTTAGTCAACACGTGTGGAAATGTTCCGTATTTTGCTGAGCGGAACACTATTCCGTACAGTATTTTTACTGTATCAATTCTCAGTGCATATTTATAGTATACGTGTATACGGAATGGGTATATATACTAAACGGTGCGTATTTACAGTATATACGGCATGGGTATAGTAAACGGTGTGTATTTCCAGTATATACGTATAAACAGTGCGCATTTAAAGTATATATACGGATTTCACTCGTAATCATAGGATTATAAATGAAATGTCAATATGAGTTGACGAATACTGAACCCTGTGCAGTACACTGTTATTCTGAAAAACGTTGAAATATCAGCAGTGTGTGGGCTTTCACATAGACATATGTAGTAGGTCCAGTAAAATATTCATGTCAGGATATCTTTTATGTTAACCATTAGATTATTCCATAACATGGTGTGTTTTTCAGATCGTACTGTGGGCGGACTGGGCAATGGCATGTTTGAGGTGACCTTTGACGAGTTTCTCACCAAACAGCTGCGGTCCTGGCGTGTCATGGACCGTCACTGGCAGCGGGCTCTAGAAGCCGTCCGCTTCCAATACACCTACTGGCCGGACCCCGAAAACCGGACGGCACGGGCACAGGAGTTTATCAATGTAAGTGTGGTACCATCTCAGCATAGGGGTTTATTAATGTAAGTTTGGCACTGTCTCGGCATAGGGGTTTATTAATGTAAGTGTGGCACTGTCTCGGCACAGGAGTTTATTGATGTAAGTGCGGCACCATCTCAGCATAGGGGTTTATTAATGTAAGTTTGGCACTGCCTCGGCATAGGGGTTTATTAATGTAAGTGTGGCACCGTCTCGGCATAGGGGTTTATTAATGTAAGTTTGGCACTGTCTCGGCATAGAGGTTTATTAATGTAAGTGTGGCACCATCTCAGCATAGGAGTTTATCAATGTAAGTGTGGCACCATCTCGGCATAGGAGTTAATTAATGTAAGTGTGGCACTGTCTCAGCATAGGGGTTTATTGATGTAAATATCGCACCATTTCAGCATAGGAGTTTATCAATGTAAGTGTGGCACTATCTCAGCAAAGGAGTTTATCACTGTAAGTGTGGCACCATCTCAGCATAGGAGTTTATTAATGTAAGTTTAGCATCGAAAATTTGTGTAAATATTGGAACAATGATGCCTCAAGGCATCATGCGTCTTTAGAGTGGTGATGCCTCCAGGCATCCAGGCATCATGCGTCCTTCAAGGGTTAATGTAAGTGTGGCACTCTCTCAGCATAGGAGTTTATTAATGTAAGTGTGGCACTGTCTCAGCACAGGGGTTAATTAATGTAGGTGTGTATAATATATCTGTATGTTATGGCTATGGTGATACGCACACCTTATGTGTTTTCTATGGAGACTTTGTATTAGGTGGATATATCTGTATGCTCCGGGTATGGTGATACACACTCCCTATGTGTTTTCTATAAACACTTTGTATTAGGTGGCTATATCTGTATACTTAGGGTACAGTGATACACACTCCCTATGTGTTCTCTATGGACACTTTGTATTAGGTGGATATATCTGTATGCTCGGGGTATGGTGATACACACTCCCTATGTGTTTTCTATGGACACTTTGTATTAGGTGGATAATACCTGATTGTAAAGTCTTGAGCCCTACTTGTGTAAGGTGTAGACCTTAAGAGAAGAGAGTAAGAACTGGGACACAGAGGTACTATGTACTGCTATGTGTAAAGAACTTAACTGTTCATTGACAGGAGAGGGTCCTTGTTTCATACACTTAGCAGGGGGTTGACATGACAAGCTTGGCATCTGTGAGCTCATTGGCTGTTGTACCAACGGCAAATAGGGGATGACCAACTCATCTGGTTGAGCGCCCGTTCTGGTCTGTCACACATGTTAGGAGGCCACTCATGACACTGAACAACTCAAAGTGCCATCGGTAGAGCGCCCTGCCCCTATGTGGACATACTGGAACTAGAGCTGATTGATATTAGGGGTAAAATATGCCATTCAGAGCATGGCAGCCATACTGTAAACATCAGAGAGGAGGTAACTAACCAAAATGGTGACTGTTCTAATTCAGTCAATTTGTTCCTTGATAATTAGGGGTAATTCATAACTTTACATGATATTACAGATGGTGACTGATCTGGACTACGGTATCGGCATGGACAGAGTGATTAAGTACCACGCGCCCTACGAGTCATCCTACATGTATGTGTGGAGCTACAGGTCCTACGACGACTACCTCCCGCACTGGATGGGTGAGTCTCTACAGTTGTTGTCGATGAATCATCATTTATTATTACCCACCCAATATGGAGTCTCCATACTTATCTCACCCCAGATATTTTGTCTCCATAGACTTAACATTGGAAACTCGTATCTAACACCCACTAGGTATTTAGGAAATATATCCAATGGGGGATAATGTCACAAATGTTAGCCCACTAGTCAATATTAAGGGTGAGATAAATTCAGAAACCCATTCAAGTTTAGGGTCAGAGCTCGATGCCATCTCATTTGAATCACATAGCAATTCACGCGGCTTCGCCTTGTGAATTACTATGTTATTCAAACTCGATGGGATACAAGCTCAGACCCTAAACTTTCATGGGTTTCCTCTATATAAACCTATGGAGCCCCTAGATCGCTAATATTACCCACCTAATACGGAATCTCCATACTAAACTGAGTAGAATACAGAAAGCTGTATTCTCATAAGAGAATAAGGCTTTTTCAGCCACTTGATGGGCATTATAGGAACTATCTTATATAAACAATACCAGGCGCTTGCATCGAATTTCTTATTATTTACAAGATTTTTTCCTAACATTTAGTTGAAAGGTGAGTAATAAATACAACATTACCATGATTTTGATCTATATGTCCGTATTCTGATTGTAGTTGACACTTCGCAATACTCCTCGGTATCACATGGAGTATTGCTATGAGCCAACTATGCAGAGAATACAGCCACTCAGATAAAAATCATGGTAATATTGTGCATTTATCCTACCCCCAATAAAAAACGCCATAGACTTAATATTAGCTGATTGTATTCAGACTAGCGTGCAGTAAAGTGTTATTTATTGCACACAGGGTAATAAAAGAAAATTGACCAATCAGCAGCCAGAACGTGAATGAGGTCACGCTAATGCAGTCTATGAATTGTTGAAAACCTTTGGCCTTACTTGGCAAACTTCACTCGCTCCAGCAATTCGGAGGAACTCAAATGGCTAATTAGTATTTTGACATCATAGAGATAGAGTAGGATAAATACACAATATTGACTGGTTTCAGATACAAGCGGCCGTATGCTCCGAGGAGTTGATGCGTAGTAATATTCGAGCGTATGCGAGGATATTGCACAGAGTCAACTCCGAGGAGCATACAACCGCTTTTATCTGAAACCAGTCTATATTGTATTTATTATCCACCTTTTCTGGGCAAGTGGCATGTCAATATCAGTTCATTTTAATTATGCACTATGTTTTCGTACGCACTATTTTTCCATATGCGCCACCCGGAGCATACAACATATCTGTATGTGTTTTCTATGGACACTTTGTATTAGGTGGATAATAAATACTAAACTGAACTCGAGTTAGAAGTGTTAATGTTTATCACACTCCAGTCAGGTCGGCTATTTATTGCGTTTGGCTAACGCTTCGCGCCATAATGCCACCTGCAATAATGTTTATCACATGAAAAACACTAACACTATTAACTCTCGTTCAGTTTCTATGCCTATGTGTTCTGGAACCCGTTCATGATGTTAATACGCACCATGGAGTTGTCCCATTACACTAATTCCATATAAGGAATAAAGTAGACCGAGTAGCCAATGACTGCATTCGCAGCAAACCCCGACCTTGACCCTGACCTCCTTACATGATATTTTCTAGCGCCTTGGAACGTAGACATCAGTCGAGAGTTGACCTACAATCTAATGGGCCACAACCACCCTCTACCAGATGAAATAATGCTAATGTGATCGTTGTCTTCCAGGTTCCTCATACTCGTCACAGATTCCCTACGTGTTCGGGTACCCGTTCATGAACGAGACGGTGGTGAACCAGACGGAGCTGGTGATGAAGCAGTGGTACAACTGGGAGGACCGCAACATGTCTGACTGCACCATGATAATGTGGACCAATTTCATCAAGTTCACGTTAGTACTCTTTTACATAGACCCTATTGAGGTATCCCATAATTCAGTCTGTTTACAGTGTTCGCTAGTTGCCGTCATTTTTGTTTTTTGTTTTTTGTTCAGTTGGTTTTATTGAGCAATATTGTACATTCATGTTTACACTTTTTCTTTCATTTATACATTCAATAAAACCTGTTTAAGGGAGCCTTATCAGCACATCAATGTCGGTTGGTTTTCATAAGGCAACCTATCAAATATTAATGTTTATGCAAAAGTAAAAAGTATTTGTCTTGGTTCTACCAAAGTTAACTATACTGATTTTTCGTTACATTGAGTAATATCAGTTTACATTGTCATTGTAGGGTGATAGACCCTTAACCTGTAACCCACAATTATTGCAGTTTAACGGTTTTCAAAAAAATCTTCAGATTGGAAATCCAATGCCAGAAATGGAAATTTCAGCTATTTCTACATGTAAATCCGAAATTATATTCAGTTTCTCCAATTATAAATCGGAAAACTGTGGCCAGCCAGTTGGGAGTGGAACCTTTACTTCCCCAGGGCAATAATAGGGAGTTTAGTAACGTCTGGAGGGTCTATTACAAAAGGCTTTCCCTACATTACATACCACTTTGTGACGTCACCCACTGAACTGCACGCCCAGCATGGAGTTGTCCCTCTCCCTTCACTGCCATATAAGGAATAAAGTAGGCGAACTTTGAACCAGCAGCCAATGACTGCATTCTCAGCAAACCTCGACCTTCACCCTGACCTCCTTATTTAGTCCTTGGGACTGTTCTACAGTTAACTCTATACCCAGTCTATAGTCGCAGCAGTGGTAGATTTACAGCTATATCAAAGACCAGTACTTCTCATACCATGTCTCTGTGGTGTGGGAAGTAAAAGAACTCTCACCTCGGTAAATGTGTAGGGGTCCACAAAACCATCGATTATTGTCTATATAAATGTAGCGAATGTTTAAGATGAAGGGTATGAGGAGGTGTCATTGTGTGATATACCCATATCTCGATGTTCATGTTTCTCTAGTGATCAACTCCTTTGTGAGAATCAATATACAGTTCGAACCAAAAACTGCGGACACTGCACCACTCTAAAACTTTCCTACTCTATCGCTCAACTCTATTTTATCACTTCATGTCTTACAAACGAGTGCTATGTGCGTGTCGGGCTCTGTAACTCAGCCAAAAATGCACGTAGAGACGTCAAATAAAAACTGAAATGTGGGGAAAAACACGAGGAATAATATGGAATTATTGAATTATTCATTTCATATAGATTTATTAAATGTCTAGTTTATTATGCTGGCATAGCAAACGGCTCGGGATCTTAACAGCGACACCACTTCTGAAACAGGACTTAAAGGATTTCACTGTTAGTGCCGCTGATTGCTCTCACTATTGTGGTGGCTATTCCCTTTTACTCCCCAAACAGGTGAAATGGGTCACAGGTGTGATTGTGTGATGAACTCTGTGTTGCAGGGTGCCGACGCCGAACGTAACGTGTAATGTGACGTGGGACCCGTATCAGGAACAGAACCTCACCTACCTCATCCTCGACTTCCACAAACACATGTGGTTCAGGTACAACCAGGCCAAGTACGGCTTCTGGCAGTCCTACTTCCCCACGTTAGCAAAGCAGGACTACCGTAAGTCCCCTCCTTTTTATTATTATTATCATTATTATCATTATTATTATTATTATTATTATTATTATTATTATTATTATTATTATATCACTATTATCATCATTATTATTATCATTATTATTATCATTATTATTATTATCATCATCATTATGTTATTATCATCATTATTATCATCATATCATTATTATTATCATTTTTGTTATCTATAATTATATATCATTACTAATTCTATTATCATTATTATAATTATTAATTCTATTATTATTATCATCTTCATCATTTCTCATCATTATCATTATTATTTTTATTATTATTATTATTATTATTATTATTATTATTATTATCATACATGGAAAAACTTCATTTTAATGACTTATGAAGTGAAGGTCATAGTGGGCACGAACATTATTATTACTGCATCCCTAGCAGCCGGCAGTATTTGATAGACATTTGCACACAGGTATATGATAATAATGATATGTATACATTTTCAGTGACACCCACAGCGACCCCTACGCCGAGTGGATACGAGTATGTGTATGCCACGGGAAGCATGGCGGCTGTGTTCGCCGTTGGCCTTCTCATCGTGGGAGCCTTCATCTTCCTGCTCTACCAGCAGAGTAAAGAGGAGCAGGTGCAGGAAGAGTTATACGACCGAGACCTTCCCGATTCCTTCATGCCACCTGCGCATCGGATCCAGAAGTCTTCGATGTCAAGTACGTCGTCGGTCGATGAAGACATCAGCCAGCGGCCCGTTCCACTGGAGCTGTATCCGTATGGCCAGCCATATGGCCAACAGTATGGCCAGCGATACCAAACACAGCAGTATTACTCAGAGGTGTAGTTTGTTGTCTTTACCAAGCTCGGTGGCTAAGTGGTGTTGGTGTTCGCCTTGAGCATGGGAGATCAGGGGTTCAAAACCGCGTTGGGTCATAACAAAGACTTACACAAAAATGGTACCCACGGCTCATTCGGCGTAACACCCGCCATTCGAATGAGGAGTAGGGGGCTAGGGCCTGAGTGGAAGAAAGGGTTTTAAAGTATGTTCTAAAATTCCACAATAAGTTGCTCAAGATGGCCGAACTTAGTGGCGTTGTCATGTGAATGTAGCATTAGAGGTTATATCGGATAAACGAGGCATGCATTCCCCACCGCTACACGACCACAAATCTTTTCCAACCATTACTCTCCCTCGACAGTTTAAAAAGAACCAAAAAAAAAATCACTTTTTTTGTAGCATTAGAGTTTAGCCTGCAGTTCGGCCATGCTTGTGACAGTCACAGGGTGACAGGACGGGGACCAGTGGTATTACTCAAAGGTGTAGTTTGACGAACAGTTTTTATCTCATCCGAACAAAGACTACAGTCTTGCGGCAAGTTAATAAGGTTCGCTGCAGCTAGGGTTCTGCTGCACTTAGATTCTACACATTTTGGGTATCATTCCCTAGCATGTAGCATATCATCAGTGGAACAGGGAGATATTTTGTAAAAGCTTAGTATTTTCACAGCAAGCAGTATTACATAATATCAGGAGTGTATTGGGACTGAACTGTTATATAAAGTTTGGTGAACAAAGATTCTGTATTCGGGTGCAGACTTTGAATAATATGCTGAAGATGTTAAACCAGTCCTGAACATTTATCATCAGTAGAGATATTTAAGTGTACAGAAGAAAGTCATATAATCATAGCTATCATCCAATCAGCATATCCAAGCAGCAGTTAAATGATTAACCAGATCAAAGTCACATAGATTCTGCTCTCCTGACTTTCAGAAGAACTTGGAACTAAGTTGAAGTATCACATGGTATTAATCTTTTCTGACATCATTCTAGAAAAAAACAGGTTAGCTCTCTCACTCTATATACCAGGGACCCGTCTCACTAGTTTGGTGTCCCAAGCAAACGGAAGACACCAACAGTGACACCAACAGCGGAGTAAGTTGTGTCATGTTTCAAAAGCTTCGTCACTGTTGAGGTTCCCGTTCCGTTCGCGACGACTGCGCCACTCTCCTAGCATGGATCTGGCACTCTACTGCTAGCGCCGCGAAAGATCTGGGAGGAGAGTGCGACTGCGCAACTCTGCGCCGCTCCGCAATAGGTTACTCAAGCGGTGCAGTATGAACCACCGTGAATAGCACAGAGTCGGTGTGACTTGGCATGGCTTATACGGCCCGATGTTTCAAAATTCAAACGCAAATATCGGCGGATCAGAGCAACCGATCTTCTTCATATTTTGGGCGACTATTGATTATATATTTGCCTAACTCGTGTTAATGATTCATGGCTTAATTCCCGCATTCCAGTACATCCGTTGATCTATTCGACTCCGAGTGTGACCACAATGCGAAAGTTTTTTTTTTCATTTCGCCGCCGTACATGCCCCGTACGCCATATACATAACCCATACGTCACCTAGGTGTCGTACGGATATAAAAATGACACGGGTAGGAGCGGGCCGTATGTGTAGGATATACTACCACAGGTATAAAATAACAGGACATAAGTAACTGTAAATATACTAGGAGAGTACTTATAGGTGTAGTGTGTGTGTTATCAGCGCAGTTATTGAAAAAAAATCACAAGTGGTCAACATAATGATGTACCATAGGGAATCTCTGGAGAGATTCTGTACATATCCAATATGTAACTTGGGCTGATCTTTATAATTGTATAGGACATGCCGTGTATTGTAAATAAATTTATATTTTGTAAGATATTTTATACATCTTTTTATATTAGTTAATTGTTTTTCTCAATCGGTTATTGAGTATAAACAATCGTTACATACAGTAAGTTGTTACATTATGCCATCACTGTTTATGTAATAGATCATCTTGTTTGTTATTTTGTGTTGGTAGCAATAAAGATAATGATAATAATAATGCCGCAGTGCCAGGTACAAAGTACAAAATCATATACTACTACTCAAATAGTAACAGTATTTAACATTACAGAGTGTCCTTGAGCAAAGTGTGCTTTCTTTATACTACTAACTACAATTTGGTCATTTTTAATCGTAGCCTATCGGGAGGTCTATCGTAGGCCATGGTCGTTTGTGGGGGTAAACGTTAATGTTAAGATCTGGACTATGTAAGTATCCTTATGTCTCAGTCACACTGGCGTCAAATCCAGCGGTTTCTTTCGTTTACGCACGTTTACGCTCGTTAAACTATAAATACGCTGCAATACGCAGCAATATGCGGAGTTACATAAACGTAAGTCAGACTGTCGAAAAAACACGGTGTCAAAATCAGTTTTCAAAATGTAAACGTTTCTTTACGCTTTTTAATGTGTGGTGTACAGCCACCTTTTTCCTTCACCCCCAGCAGTGGAAGATTTACTCCTATATCAAAGGCCAATCCTTCTCATACCATGTCTATGTGGTGTGGGAAGTAAAAAAACTCTCACCTCGATAAATGTGTTGGGGTGAGATTTCTACCTAAATTCATTACATAGATTCGATCACCACCCTTGTGGTGTAAAAGAACCTTGAGAAAGTCTGGTGCGAACCTGCAATGGTTAACTGGACGTTAAATCAAACCCACAAACCCACAAACAAACAGTAACTCATACCCAATGGGTGATAAACAGATAACTATATCCAGTCTCAGATAAAATTAGAAACATTTTCGTGCTTGGTCTGTGTCCTCATTACCAACTCGTTTGAAGCGCTTCAGAATATTCACTTAACTATCACCTCATTCATATTACTGCGCACTCCAAACTCGATGGAATACGGGGATACAGACCAAACACTCATCAGTTTCTTTCTTAATCTCACCTGTCACAAAACACCACACATGGCTCACGTTGTAATTTGTTTATTATATCATCCTATTCAATTTTCAGGAAAAAGACATGTGTCTTAAAGACAAATGTGGGTAGGTATCGCAGTGCCTTCTGTGTCTATACTCTCACATAATTTCACACTGGTGCTGCCATCTGGTTTCATGAAAATATTGCAGTTTCCCCATCTAAAGACACCAAAAGTTAAGCACTAACCTTCTCCAGATGGCCTTCCCATAGAAGTTAGGACCGTGACATAGCATTTTGTTCAGCATTTCTCATTTGTACATGTTCCCAACTATCAGAATCCAGAATTATTTGAAGATAGCAATAGAACATCAGTGTCATTTAGCAACAAAGTCAAAATATTGCATTTTCCCCTAGACACTAATAGTTAAGCACTTTCATTTTCAGATGGCCCTCCCATAGAAATCAACACTGTGACATGCCTTTTTTATTGCATTTTCTAATTGCTGATATACGAAACATATATCATCCAGAGTTATTTGCAAAAATCAATAGAACTTAAAAATCACCCAAACTACCAGCATAAGTCTTTAATTTTCAAGCCAAACTATCCGATGTGGCTTTAACAGTCGGGGTAGGCGGTGCCCACAGTCATGGGGCTGACACCGGACATTGTGTAGGTGGTGATGCGCCGCCTATGACCGTCCAGGGAAACAGGACAGGCTCCGTTCCGCCGGGTGAGGAAACAGACGGTGTAGACGCCGAGCTCAAACTCTGGGCTCGTCCCCACAAACAGCGACCCGATCGACTTGTAGCGACCCTCCCAGTCAAAGCGCGTCACGTGTAGCGACGGCTGTGAAGAGAGAGAGAGGTATGAAGAAGGAGAGAGGTGTGAAGAGAGTGAGAGAGAGGTGTGTGAGAGAGAGGTGTGACGAGTGTGAGAGAGGTTTGAAGAGTGTGAGACAGGTGTAAGTAAGGAGAGAGGTGTGAAGAATGAGAGAGGGGCGAGAGAGTGAGAGAGGTGTGAGGAGTGTGAGACAGGTGTGAGGAAGGAAAGAGGTGTGAAGAGAGTGAGAGAGAGGTGTGTGAGAGAGAGGTGTGACGAGTGTGAGACAGGTGTGAAGAGTGAGAGGTGTGAAGAAGGAGAGAAAGGTGAAGAGTATGAGAGGTGTGAAGAGTGTGAGACAGGTGTGGGGAGTGTGAGACAGGTGTGAGGAAGGAGAGAGGTGTGAAGAGTGTGAGACAGGTGTGAGGAAGGAGAGAGGTGAGAGAGAGGTGTGAGATGTGTGTGAGAGAGAGATCGACTTGTAGCAACCCTCCCAGTTAAAGCGCGTCACGTGTAGCAACAGCTGTGAAGAGTGAGAGAGGCGTGAAGAGTGTGAGACAGGTGTGAGAGAGAGGTGAAGAGTGTGAGACAGGTGTGAGAGAGAGGTGAAGAGTGTGAGACAGGTGTGAGAGAGAGGTGTGAAGAGTGTGAGACAGGTGTGAGGAAGGAGAGAGGTGTGAAGAGTGTGAGAGTAGCGACCCTCCCAGTTAAAGCGCGTCACATGTAGCGACGGCTGTGAAGAGTGAGAGAGAGGCGTGAAGAGTGTGAGACAGGTGTGAGGAGTGTGAGACAGGTGTGAGAGAGAGGTGACAGGCGTGAAAGTGGGTGAGAAGTGTGAAGAGTATTAGATGGGTGTGAAGATTGTGAGAGGTGTGAAGAATGTGAGAGAGGTGTGAAGAGTGTGAGAGAGGTGTGAAGAGAGAGAGAGGTGTGGAGAGTGTGAGAGAGGTGTGAAGAGTAAGAGAGAGGCGTGGAGAGTGTGAGAGAGGTGTGAAGAGTGAGAGAGAGATGTGAAGAGTGAGATAGAGATGTGAAGAAGGAGAGAAAGGTGAAGAGTGTGAAACAGGTGTGAAGAGAGTGAGAGTCGTGAAAGGTAGAGGAGGTTAAAGAGAATAAGAGGTGAAGAGTTACAGGTGTGATGAGTAGGGGAAGCGTGAAGTATAATAGATATGGGAGGTGTAAAGAGTATGGGAGGTATGGATAGCATGGGAGGTGTGACAATTATAGGTGTGAATAGTAAGAGGTGTGAAGAATAGGGGAGATGTGAAGAGTATTGGAGGTGTGAGGAGTATGAGAGGTTAGACAGTATGGGAGGTGTAAAGTGTATAGGAGGCATGAAGAGTAATTGGGGTAAACAAGTAAAAAGATTCTTGAAGTGCAATACTTGAGTTGACTGCTGTCAAACAGATTAACAATAACATACATAATTCAATGTTAAGCCTGTGGGATTTGATATAAGGGCTGGGATAAACAGTCAGGAACCACCGACGGACCTTAGCGCTGCTGACGCCAAATGGATTTTGATCTGGGTGGTCGTATTCCCTGCGTAGTTGACGCGTAGCAATAATAGCGAAATAATGTCGACTCCATAGGCTTAGTATGGAGACTCTGTATTAAGTGGGTAATAAGAACCATCTGTAGGCTCCATAGTCTTAGTATGGAGACTCTGTATTAGGTGTGTAATAATAGCGATCTGTAGGCTCCATAGGCCTAGTATGGAGACTTTGTATTAGGTGGGAAATAATAGCGATCTGTAGGCTCCATAGTCTTAGTATGGAGACTCTGTATTAGGTGAGGGATAATAGCGATCTGTATAGGCTCTGTAGACTTATGCGGCTATTCCACCAAAAAGGCTCTCAGCAGGCGGGTTTTTGCCCTCCAGCCGACTTTTGCCACCGGGGCCAGCCACCCGGCCACCACTAACCCCCTAGATTATCCAAGCTGTTCCACCAAAGCCACCTCAAGGCGACCTACAGGCATACACAAGGCGCCCAGTAGGCGCCAAAGAGCTGCCAGACCCGGCGCGGTGATACACTCCCAGCGGACTTGCTGCTGACGTCTGGTGGACATTCGCGACACTAAAACGTGCAAGCCGAGTACTCTATTGACCCGATAGGTGGCGCGCCGAGCGGCGATACACTACGACACTCTGAATTAGGGAAAGTCGCGTATCGAGCAGAGCGGTGTGTCACCGTGTAAGGATTACGTACGTCAGAAAACATCGAATAACTGCGGAATTACATGTTAAATCGAACAATGAAGGTAAATAAAGATAAGGCTTGATGTTATGAATGTGTATGGCACGCTCTGTGGCAAAGATTGTTCCCAGAGTGCCGAAACTATCGGAATTTTCGGCCTCTGCCACTTATGGGGTCTGGGCATTCCTAGCCAGTATACCCGGCTCTGTCCCCAAACAGGGCCGGATGCCGACTCCATATACCCCAACCCTACCTTGTCATTCACGACTGGCCGCAGTCGGACATATATGGAAAAAAAATTGAATCGATAAATATATATCCATTTGTCTTCGCCAACCTTCAAAATAGCTGTCGCTTACTTTATAACTGTGTTTTAGAAGTAGTTTTCCGTTAGATCTTGGCTGGTTCTTAAATTCTGCCATTTTGTTCAGTCTTCCTCGCTGGTTCCCTAACTGCAGAGGGCCTCGCCTATTCTATTAGGACAGCTGTTCACCCCTGAATGGAGATCAGGGGTGAATACTTTACTTAGGGCATTCCATGTTGACGGTGTGTGTCATAGTATATGTGGGCGAGCGGTCAACGCGCGCCCGGGGAACAGCTCTCGGCGTGCTCTCGGCTTCACTCTCGGTGAAGTTCTTGGCACGCCGGCCGGCCTGCCGGGAGCTTAAAATCAAATGAAACAGTTTTCCACCGGCTGTGCTTTGCGGGGGAGGTTGCGCTCATAACGCGCTCATCACTATATTTTGGTGGAACACCTCCCAAATTGGCTATTGGCCCCAGACGTTGCCGGCGACCACCAACAGGCGACCACCAACAAGCTGATTCTGCCTGGCGACAGGGTTTTGCAGGCACGGGGAGAGGCTGGCGGTCGGCGGTGGCCGGCCATGAGGGGCCTATGAGCTCTCATGAGCTGTTCCACCAAGCAGATTATCGCCACCGGTTGGAGCTTTGGGCCGGCTATTGCCGCCGAACACCAATAGGCGACCACAAGGGGCCCGGCTGGGCCCTGCGCTGCGTTGGTGGAATAGCCGCATTAGTATGGAGACTATATATTAGGTGGGTAATAATAGCTATCTGTAGGCTCCGTAGGCATAGTATGGAGACTATGTATTAGCCTAGGTTGAATATAATAGTGATCTTTGGGCTCCATAGGCTTAGTATGGAGACTCCGTATGAGGTGGGTTAGATAATAGCCAACCTGGCATCCCTCGAGGTAGCCCTTGTAGTCGAGACTGGAGTTTTCTTCCTGTGCATAGAACTGGACCCAGTTGTGGAAGCCGCTCACTGTGGACGTCTCGAGCTCACCGAGGAAGACATGCTCAAAGCCGGAGCTGCCCAGTGTGGAGCCGGACCTGCTGTAGGGCAGGAACCAGTACTGGGAGAGCTCAGCACGGAACTGCGACTCGTCACCACTAGCGTAACCTGAAACATGTAGAGAGAGAGCAGGCGGACTATTTAGGCCACTCCAAAAAAACCCACTTGTTTCTCATCACCGCGCGCATCAGAAAAAACAATTTTAGAAGATTTTTTCTTTTTAAAGTAAGATGAACCTTGATAAAAATTATGAAAGGTATGTGGATTTAGTATCAAATTAAAGCTCCTGATGTCAGGGATGTATTAAACGTATAACCAGTAAAAATCTGGAAACCTCGCATAAGCGGACACCCCGCATAAGCACACACTTTGGCCCGGATTGGAGGGTGTCCGCTTATGCAGGGTCTTACTGTATGTCTGAATCCCATTTTATGACACTTCAAAAGCCACCTTTGATCTAGCAAAAAAAATAAAAATAAAAAGCACCCTCGTCATATTTTTCATGGATTGGTGATGATAAACAAGTTTTTTTTTCTGAGTGGCCTTACCATGGAAATCCTTGTTTATACTTTTTGCTACTGTAGTGGTCACTGGCTTGTGGCCTCAAGGAGGAATGCCTATCCTCAGAAAGATTGTTTACTCCCTTCCCGGTGATATGCCACCCTATGAGCAATTACATAGGCAGTTCAGTATTATCGGAGTGTATGGAAAAATTTATTCACACAAAACCAGACTCCACAAGTTTATTACCAACTTCCCGAAGTGATCCCGGTTAGATCACAACCAAAGTACAGTACCTTGGCACAGGTGTGCCTTGTAAAGCTGGGGAGGCTAATCTAGATACCGGAGTACTGGACCCACCTAACCACTTAGAGGGTTTGGAAAACCCAGCAGTATGAAGCCTGAAGCATCCAGAGAGGTGGATTATTTACCATGATACTCCTTGTTTTCACTGAATATGAAATTGAATATGAAGAGCTCAAAGTATTGCAAAGCACATATCTAACTTTAAAATCAGGGGTGATTTTGAGTTGCTTGGAGTTGCTCCCACACATAGAAACATATTTAACCAGTTGTAAAGTTCTGGTCTATACATCCCTATCGTGGCCATGTAATATTGGTTTCTATGAGAAGAAAGTAATCATCTAAATTACCCGTAATTATTGAGGAACAAATTGACTGAATTGGAACAGTCACCATTTTGGTTAGTAACCTCCTCCCTGATGTTTACAGTACGGCTGCCATGCTTTGAATGGCATATAATACCCCTATTGTCGCTCAGCTCTAGTTCCCAGTCTGCCCACATGAGGGCAGGTCGCTCTACCAATGACACTTGGAGTTGTTCAGTGTCATGAGCGGCCTCCTGACATGTGCGACAGACCGGAACGGGCGCTCAACCGGAACAGATTTGGTCTTCCCCTATTGGCTGTTGGTACAACAGCCAATAAGAGCGCAGAGCTCACAGATGCCAAACCTGTCATGTCAACCCCCTGCTCAGGGTATAAAACAAGGATCCCTTCTTGTCAATAAACAGTAAGTTAAGTTCTTGACTCATAGTAGTACATAGTACCCCTGTGTTTGAGTTCTTCTCTCTCTTCTTAAGGTCTACTCCTTACGCAAGTAGGCTGTGAGACTTTACACAGTGTTGTGCATGGAAACTGAAATGTCATGAGAATGAGATTCTCGAGTGCAGGAGACAGTGTACACTTAACTTATATCGACCAGCGAGGAGCGAGATGGTGTACACTAGACTTATATCGACTGGCGAGGAGTGGGATGGTGTACTCTAGACTTATATCGACTGGTGAGGAAATATATGATGTACATTAGACTTATATCAACTGGCGAGGAGTGGGATGGTGAACACTTGACTTAAATCGACTGGCGAGGAAGGAGACGGTGTACACAAGACTTATATTGACTAGCGAGGAGAGAGACGGTGTACTTTAGACTTATATTGACTGGCAAGGAAGGTGACGATGTACACGAGACTTAACTCGACTAGCAAGGAGGGAGACGGTGTACATTAGACTTATATCGACTGGCGAGGAGGGAGACAGTGTACACTAGAAATACATCGACTAGCAAGGAGTGGGATGGTGTACACTAGACTTACATTGACTAGCGGGGAGGGTGATGGTGTACATTAATGTTTAATTTTTGTCGTTCCGCGATAGAATTTATCCTGGTTGGAAAAAGATTTTTTGATGGTGTACATTAGGCTTATATCGACTGGTGAGGAAGTATATGGTGTACATTAAACTTATATCGACTGGCGAGGAGTGAGACGGTGTATTCTAGACTTATATCGACTGGCGAGGAAGGTGACAATGTACACTAGACTTAACGCGACTGGCGAGGAGGGAGACGATGTACAATAGACTTATATCGACTAGCGAGGATGGTGTACTCGAGACTTACCCCGACTGGAGAGGAAGAGCCAGACTCGCTGCATGAGGCGGGTAGCCATGATGGCATCCAGGAATTCCTCCTGTTCACGGAGACAGACCTCACACGGGGCAGGGTCCGGGACATTCAACTGTAGGAACATCACAACTAATCTATGTTCATTCAGCTGAGATTCTCATGGAGAACTTTTCCCAATTCATTTTATTTATTAGAAATTATTTCTGTACAATTTACTAGCACTGCACCATCTCAGTACTATACGGAAACTGGCTTATTGTCTTCGTACATCAAAAATACGCGGTAAAATTATTGATTACATACATCCCGATGCTGTAGGTAGAGGGATGTTTGTAATAAATGATTTTACCAAGTGTTTTGACGTACGAAGACAGCCAGTTTTCGAATTATTATATACCTAAAAATGGCGAAATTTTACCTACCCCGTAAGTCACAGTGTGGCGTACAGGTATAAATATGCCATGGGTAGGAGCGGTTAGTATACCTAGTTCATACAGCCACAGGTTTATAATAATATTTGATTTACTACTATCGTAATACTATTGTATAGCATACATGTATATTTCACAGTGGTAGATTTACTGCTTTATCAAAGGCCATTCTTCTCATGCCATGTCTATGTGGTGTGGGAAGTAAAAGAACTCTCACCTCGGTAAATGTGTAGGGGTGTGATTTCTACCTAACTTCATCACATAGATCCCATCATCACCCTTGTGGTGTAAAAGAACCTTGAGAAAGTCTGGTAAGGACCTATAATGGTTGCCTGGACGTAAAATCAAAACCAAAAACAAAACAAAATGTATATTTCGTAACATCCACAAAAACCATTTGATCTGCGATATTCATGACACACTGTAATGAAGACACACTGTAGCCAGGACATACTGTATTTATTAGGGAGTGGCTGAAGATACTTGCCTCTGGGTGATAGTTGTCCATGAGGTTGAGGAAAGCTGCATAGGTTGGTCTGGAGAAGTAAGACTCGTCCACGTACGTTATAAACCTGTGAAGGTACGGAGAGTGACACCAATTATCAGTTATAAACCTGTGAAAGTATGGAGAGTGACACCAATTATCAGTTATAAACCTGTGAAAGTATGGAGAGTGACACCAATTATCAGTTATAAACCTGTGAAAGTATGGAGAGTGACACCAATTATCAGTTATAAACCTGTGAAAGTACGGCGAGTGACACCAATTATCAGTTATAAACCTGTGAAAGTACAGAGAGTGACACCAATTATCAGTTATAAATCTGTGAAAGTATGGAGAGTGACACCAATTATCAGTTATAAACCTGTGAAAGTATGGAGAGTGACACCAATTATCAGTTATAAATCTGCGAAAGTATGGAGAGTGACACCAATTATCAGTTATAAACCTGTGAAAGTACGGAGAGTGACACCAATTATCAGTTATGAACCTGTGACAGTACAAAGAGTGACACCAATTATCAGTTATAAACCTGTGAAAGTACGGCGAGTGTCACCAATTAACAGTTATAAACCTGTGACAGTAAGGAGAGTGACACCAATTATCAGTTATAAACCTGTGACAGTACGGTGAGTGTCACCAATTATCAGTTATAAACCTGTGACAGTACAAAGAGTGACACCAATTATCAGTTATAAACCTGTGAAAGTATGGAGGGTGTCACCAATTATCAGTTCTAAACCTGTGAAAGTACGGCGAGTGTCACCAATTATCAGTTATAAACCTGTGACAGTATGGAGAGTGACACCAATTATCAGTTATAAACCTGTGAAAGTACGGAGAGTGACACCAATTATCAGTTATAAACCTGTGACAGTATGGAGAGTGACACCAATTATCAGTTATAAACCTGTGAAGGTACGGAGAGTGACACCAATTATCAGTTATAAACCTGTGAAAGTATGGAGAGTGACACCAATTATCAGTTTTAAACCTGTGAAAGTACGGCGAGTGACACCAATTATCAGTTATAAATCTGTGAAAGTATGGAGAGTGACACCAATTATCAGTTATAAACCTGTGAAAGTACGGAGAGTGACACCAATTATCAGTTATAAACCTGTGAAAGTACGGCGAGTGTCACCAATTATCAGTTATAAACCTGTGACAGTACGGCGAGTGTCACCAATTATCAGTTATAAACCTGTGACAGTAAGGAGAGTGACACCAATTATCAGTTATAAACCTGTGACAGTACGGTGAGTGTCACCAATTATCAGTTATAAACCTGTGACAGTACAAAGAGTGACACCAATTATCAGTTATAAACCTGTGAAAGTATGGAGAGTGTCACCAATTATCAGTTCTAAACCTGTGAAAGTACGGCGAGTGTCACCAATTATCAGTTATAAACCTGTGACAGTATGGAGAGTGACACCAATTATCAGTTATAAACCTGTGAAAGTACGGAGAGTGACACCAATTATCAGTTATAAACCTGTGACAGTATGGAGAGTGACACCAATTATCAGTTATAAACCTGTGAAGGTACGGAGAGTGACACCAATTATCAGTTATAAACCTGTGAAAGTATGGAGAGTGACACCAATTATCAGTTTTAAACCTGTGAAAGTACGGCGAGTGACACCAATTATCAGTTATAAATCTGTGAAAGTATGGAGAGTGACACCAATTATCAGTTATAAACCTGTGAAAGTACGGAGAGTGACACCAATTATCAGTTATAAACCTGTGAAAGTACGGCGAGTGTCACCAATTATCAGTTATAAACCTGTGACAGTACGGCGAGTGTCACCAATTATCAGTTATAAACCTGTGACAGTACGGCGAGTGTCACCAATTTTCAGTTATAAACTTGTGACAGTACAGAGAGTGACGCCAATTATCAGTTATAAACCTGTGACAGTACAGAGAGTGACACCAATTATCAGTTATAAACCTGTGAAAGTACGGCGAGTGTCACCAATTATCAGTTACAAACCTGTGACAGTACGGCGAGTGTCACCAATTAACAGTTATAAACCTGTGACAGTACAGAGGGTGACACCAATTATCAGGTATAAACCTGTGACAGTACGGTGAGTGTCACCTTCAAATAACAGAAAAAGTAGTAGATGAATATCTGTCATTGACGGAATAACGCCATGCAAGAAGAAGCGAAAAAAAACCTGAAGTCCCACTCGGTGCCCGGTGGGTACCCAACGACCACTCTGCGAGCTCATGCGATAATCATACCACTAGTAACGCGGGACGATAAGCCATCCCAAATAGGTTAACTAGTTTCCCTAATGTAAGGCATTGGTATATAGTAAAGGGTGCGTATTCACAGTATATGCGCCATAGGTATATTATATAGTAAACGGTGCATATTTACAGTATATACGGCATGGGTATATAGGAAGCGGTGCATATTTACAGTATATACGGCAAAGGTATATAGTAAATCATGCATATTTAATAGTATATACGGCACAGGTAGTGTTACAATCCAAAACATAGGTATGTGAAACATACAGATTCTATCCCTTGGCCTAACTGACCAAGCTGGCTCTACGTGGTAAGCCCTGGGTTATGATCAGGCAAACACGGAGCCAGCATGTAATCCTCAT
The DNA here is from genome assembly GCA_950022655.1 of Alentia gelatinosa. NCBI lineage: Eukaryota > Metazoa > Annelida > Polychaeta > Phyllodocida > Polynoidae > Alentia > Alentia gelatinosa. Next base: position 4,758,560 of record OX465589.1, read on the forward strand.
CTTGATGTATTCTAGTCAGTCCGGTCAGTCCGACCAGAGTAGCGCATTGCAATACCACTAGTAATAAAGCTTGTAACTGGACGAAGCCTGGGATTCATTCATTCAGCTTACTATTCACAACCGATAATAAGAGTATTTACTATATACCCATGCCGTATATACTGTAAATACGCACCGTTTCGGCATATGACGTAAAAATACTGTACGGACTGCTGGTCCGTACACTAAAATACGGACCACCTTGCCATACACGTTTATTAATATATCGGTTGTTAAAAATCAAATTAATGATTTTTCTTTAAATTTTGGGCATATAGTAAATATATAACGTCCAACTATGCTTGTATAAGTCACAGTACTCGATGATAATTTACGGTTTGTACGGAACTCGGCATAAATGCCTCGGTCCATACAAACCGTAAATTATCATCTGGTTCTGTGAATTGTACAGCATGGTCAGAGCGTTCTATATAAATATTAATGAGAGAGTTACTAAACACAGAGGACTCACCTGTCTGAGGAGGGTGGGTCCACCTCGATGTGCGAGTCTGGAAGTCTGTTCTCGTCCATCGCCCACAACTCCTCGGTCAGACTCACCAGGTCGTCGTCTGTCGGCGGGTCTATGGGACCTGTAAGTTAGTTACTATAGAGGAAACCTATGAAAGTTTACCGTCAGAGCTCACATCAGGTTTGAATCGCGTAGTAATTCACAAGGTGTGAAGCTGCGTGAATTACATTGCGATTCAAATGAGATTGGATCGAGCTCTGACCCTAAACTTGAATAGGTTTCTGAATTTATCTCACTCTTCACATTGACTAATGGGCTAACATTTGTGACATTATCCCCCATTGGATATTTTTTCTAAATAATTCATAGGCGTTGGATGCGAGTTCCAAATGTTAAGTCTATGGAGAAAAAATGCAATGGGTGAGGTAAAAGGGTTCACTCATTCCTCTTCTCCATTCAAGGGAGAAAATATGAAAGAAGGATTTTTTTGTTTATTTCACAACACACAGTTCTAAACAAAGTTAGATCTTCCACTATAGGGAAATGAACGATTATACCATTTAAGAAACTGGGACCGATTTTTTAAACGTGATTATTGTTAATAGCGACAGTTTTGTAATTATCATATATTTGGCGATAATTATCAAACCATTGAGGCCAATGGTTATTGTATATATATCCTGAAAACTCAAGATATTTAATAATCACTATTAATGCATATCGCATCTAAAAACATTGAGCCTACCAGAGTTATCGCAGAGCTGATTGTAGTCCTGGCAGCAGTCGTCGAAGCGGTGACACTGACTGTTACACTGACATGGGGCGTCGGGGTTCAGGTTCTCCCCGCACCGACCCGCACATGACTCCAGATCCTGTCACAACGACACATAAGTACAACGTTAAGCCCAATACACATCTACCGATCCAGGATTGAACGATTAGTTCCCAAATCGTATAGGAATCGGTGAACTTGTCCCAGGTGAATTATGTAACCCTTTGGCCTGTGTCGACCACCCAATCACACCCCATTTCCCAACGTTCTGTTGTCGGTGACTAGATTTATCAACATATTGATAAACTTTTGGCCACTGATTAAGGAACATAGAAACCACAACTTGTCAACAACAAAATAACATCTGAAGGAGGTGGTTCACAAATCATTGTCTGACCCTTGCCTAGTCCACTAACTATGGCTGACTCCATTAGAATCGTAGCCTACGTCTCCCCAAATGACTCCATTAGGATGCCTCGCCTGAGACAAATTACTGTCAGTTTGTCACTGACAAGGGTATGTAAATGTTTCGAAATCAGTAGATGTGTATTGGGCTTTAGACCTGGCAAGTGCAAATTGCAAGGAGAACTAAATGCAATGTCATTTAAAGGTTATCCTACAACTTACAGTGGCGCCACCTGGTGCTTTTTTAGATAATGTCAATTATTAGTCAAAACTGGTTTCTTGGATCAATTCTACATGAGTGAATTTAACATTTTGGTCAGTTTATCAAATCTTAGTAGGTAAAATAGGCCAATCTACATTTGCTTGATTCACATAGGAAATGACCTGAAAAATATGGATTTATTCAATTCTTTCGAAAACAAGTATGGTGACCTATGATTTTTAAAACCTAAATAAGTAGTAATATGTTATATTCTGTGAAAGTCTGAGGAAAATGACATGGGTTTTACTTTGTAAAAGAAATACTTTTCAGAATTTCTATATATATTCTAATAAAACCATCATGATATTTACCTATAAACCAAAAAAAAAGTGACCCCCGATTTTTAAGTTAGATATGGCTCTACAACACTTATACAACCTCATAATATTCAATTATCAGGAGAATAACATGGGTTTTAATTTTCAGGCCAAGTTGTAGGATATATTTTCGAAGAGTGCTCACCGTCTGACAGAGTCGTAGATAGTCGTCACAGCAGTCACCGAATGACACACACTCCTCGTTACACTGACAGATGGCGTCATGGTCGACTCCGTTCTGGTCACACCTCCCCTGACATGACGCCTCTGTGAGCGGGACGCGGGGTGGGCGGGCAGCTGTAGACACAAAGTACAGTCTTAATTCTCTGTGTTGAGAACTCCCCTTGAAAAAAATCAGGCCCCCGATTTCCGTAAATCGGATCCACGATTTCTGTAAATCGGATCCACGATTTTCGTAAATGGGTCCCGATTTTCGTAAATCGGGCCCGATTTCTCGAGAAGACATCTGTAAAATTACAAAATGATAACTCCCGTAAGATTCAACCAAGGACAAAAAATTCCTGCATAAATGGTACAAAAAAGTACTATTTCAAACCACAATAATTATAAATCCAGGTCTTGAGGAGTAACACAAGAACCTGATGAGATTGAAGTTACTATCGAAACCAAGAGAAACCATTTCCCGATTCAGCAGCCGGCATTGAACACATCTTGGAAAAAATTAGTTTGCTATAAAACAGAGCCCACCTATGCCACCAGTCAAGTAAACTAACCTACACACACAGCGCCAAATCCACTGATTCTGCGGATGACCCAGATAAATGGAGTATCATTTCGTATGGCACAGGTACATGATCTGGTCATCGACATTCCGCACTGAAACCAGCAGAAGTTTGTGGTCTCTATAGCATTAAATTCCGTTTTCGGTATTGCTAGACATAAGTGGCGAGATGAGAAGTCCTGACCGCTGAGATTAGAATTACAAAAAAGAACAGCAGTTTAGAGTTAGTCTGTCCATGAGATTCTCACTCTTGTGGTTCTTCAGTCTTCAAGCCTATATCTGGTTCAGTCTGTCCCTATGTGTGGGAGAACCTCCAAGCGGATCCGACCAGAATCTTAGTTTTTTAGATTTTTTTTTTTTTTTTAAATCTTTTATTTATGCTGGCCATAGCTCAGCGTCTTGTGATGCTGGTTTACTTGCTTGACCAGATTACAGAAAGTGATTCATACATAGATCCGATGTAATAAAAGATTTGATATGGTTTTACAACAAATAATAGACAAACAACCTTGAAAGCAGTAACAGCAGTCCCTCAGTTATTTCAAACAAGGCAATAAGCACAGTGAGCAAAAGCAGGAAAGATTTTAAGTAATAAACAGAGTCCATTTAAAATGTTCATGGAATAAGTGATATTATAAAGGAAACCTATGAGAGTTTAGGGTCTGAGCTCGTATCCCATCGAGTTTGAATCACGTAGTAATTCACAAGGCGAAGCCGCGTGAATTACGTAGTGATTCAAACGAGATGGGATCGAGCTCTGACACTAAACTCAAATGGGTTTCTGAATTTATCCCACCCATAACATGGATTAATGGGGTATCATTTGTAACATAATCCCCCATTGGATATTTTTCCTAAATATCTAATGGGCATTAGATACGAATTCCCAATGTTAAGTCTATGGAGAAAAAATACCGGGGTGAGATAAAAGTCTGTTCTTTTGGAATGATTTGAAAGCATCATAGGTGGTAATCGTTCGTGCCCCTACGGGTTGTATATTCCAAGTTTGTGGACCATAGTAGTCCAAGGAGTTCTGATAAGCTGTACTTGTTGGGAAAGCTTGTCTGAAGATCGGTCCTTCACTTTTCCGAGTGGTCCTGATTGGTTTTAACAAGGTATTTGTTTTCTATAAGCAACAATACATATAATTTAACACATGTGACTCACGTCTGTCGTTTAAGTAAGGTAGTTGAACACTGCGATGTAATAAGTAACGAGGAGTTCTTGGGTGTGATTTAAGAATAATTCGCAAGGCTTGATTTTGAAGGGTCTGTAGGCGTGTTAGCTCATTGATTCCTGATTTCATAAAAAGAATATCTCCATAATCGAAAATAGGGAGTAGCATTGACTTGTAGATTTTTAAACATGCATCTTGTGAAATATAAGGCCTAATTTTCCGTAACAAATGAATTTTATAAGCAATCGTTCGAGTCAGGTTATTTATATGTGGTTTAAATGTTAAATTTTTGGCTAAAATGACACCCAGATAATTATAAGAAGGAACGTTTTGAAGAACATTTCCATTGACTGTCGTGTAGTAACCTTCATTAATAAATACATTATAATCTTTCTTTGCGCTATATAACACTGTTTTTGTTTTTTTCGAATTTATGGTGAGGCGATTTTGATTGCACCATTTGACCAGCTTATTCAAATCATTTTGCACATGTCGTACAGCAACTTCAACAGTAGTAGCATGAGTATACAAAACAGTGTCATCTGCATAATGAAGACATAGGCAATCATCAAATAATTTATGTAAATCATTAATGTATAAAATAAATAACAGCGGGCCAAGGATTGATCCTTGCGGCACGCCACAAGACACACGAGCCAAATTTGACTTGATTCCATTAGCTATGGTTGATTGTGTTCTATTTGTTAAGTAATTTTGAAACCTATTTTGAGCACTACCCCTAATTCCCATAAAATTCAATTTTCTAAGTAAAATGTTATGGTCTATTGTGTCAAAAGCTTTCCGAAAGTCAATAAAAGTGCATAGGGTAAGTTGTTTGTTATTAAGTGCAGAAGAGATAGAGTTTGATAATGTGGCTATTGTGTTTACAGTGGAGTGGGCGGGTCCGTTTTGCTTGTCAGACAAAATGTTATTGACTTCTATAAACGAGTAAGTATTTCTGTGGACAATTTTTTCAAGGATCTTCCCTGGCAGGGGAAGGAGGGAGATGGGTCTGAGATTATTTACATCATTACTTTCACCTTCCTTTTTCAACGGTACAACCACTGCCTCTGCATTTATATCCCATTTGATGAGTTTGATATGGTAGATAACCCTATGCTGGTCACACAGAAATTTGTTTGGTTCCCCCCTCTGCTGGGAATAAGCAGGGAACCAGTGTAAATTCAAGGTCGGTCACTTGTTGGTCTAGTTGGGTGTTACCTGTCCTATTGTTCATACACGAAAACAGGGTTTCGTTTTAGGGAGTGTAAACAAATGGATTATGGAGGTATATCGATGCATAAAAATCCACCAAGGCTGCGCTGCATCTAATGCCACACCACAGCCTGCACCATTTGTAACTCATCAAACAGGATGCAAATGCTGAGCTCATGGACTTGGATATACAAGTCTGCACTGCTCTACATAAAATGTTATGCAGTGGCGACACGGTGGATTTGCCAATTTTTAAAGAGATATACTTCCAAAGATTGTTTACGCTCCCATTTCAAGTGCTAAACCACTTTGCATATGACCATATATGGCAAACTCTGTTTCCGTGTATCATGAGCGGAGCAGGAGGTGGAGCGGTGCAGTGTGTGCTTGTTGTCACCTTACACAACTCAACCAGTCAGAAGTCGTACCCGATAATGTGTCGGCGGAATCGGAAGTAAGGACACTATGTCAGTTGGGGTCCAGAAAATAAAATGTGGAAATATTTCTCATATGGAATTTACTGCCTCAGAGAGACTGAGAAAACATGAAAAACACATTATTGTTGAACAGGGCTGAAGGTATGTGGGAAGGATCAAACCACTGTTTTATTGCCATAAATTTAATTCAATTTATACTATTTTTGTTTTATACAAGAAGATATTTCTGAACTGGAAGGATTTCCATGGAAAAGTGAAAATCTGCCAACTCTGAATACTAAAGCTATATATCTTCATAAAAAAGCTTAAATCAATGAGAAACATATGTGTTAAAAGCTTTTTAAACAAAATCATTTTACCTAATCAACTTCTGCCTGATTTCTTTGGTGTCTTCCACCGATAACGTGTGGTGGTCACTGACAGATTGAAGTACTACTAATAACAATGGCGCTTTAAATCAACTAGTGAGTGCTTGTTCATGAAAAACATTCGGAGAGAAGGCACGTCTTTAATTCTTTTTTTTTCTTTTAGAGTCCCAGGATGATTTATATGTTCCTGGTACTTCTACAAATACCTTCTATTTCTCGGTAACAACTTCACCCACCAGAATGATTTCTGGTGTCACTATATAGATTTCTTTTTATTGAATAAATTCTAACGGTGTACAGTTATCGCCACTTTTCTGGTTTTAGATACAAGCGGCCGTATGCTCCGAGGAGTTGACGCGTAGTAATATCCGAGCACATAGCAGGATATTGCCAACACCGCATTACCATCTTTCTCCATTTGTCCAGTATTCTCTCTCCCCCTCCCCCCATTTCTCATTTCACTGCTCTGTTCAGGGTTAATAATTATAAGGCACACATATACACAATATTTACTGGTTTCAGAAACAAGCGGCCGCATGCTCCGTGGAGTTGACGCGTTGTAATAGCCGAGTGTATGCGAGTTTTCTATGAATACTTTGTATTAGGTGGATATATACAATATTGACTGGTTTCAGATACAAGCGGCCGTATGTTCCGAAGAGTTAACGCGTAGTAATATCCGAGCGTATGCGAGGATATTACGCAGAGTCAACTCCAAGGAGCATACAGCCGCTTTTATCTGAAACCAGTCTATATTGTATTCATTATCCACCTTTTCTGGGAAAGTGGCATGTCGATATCAGTTCATTTAAGTTATGCACTATTTTCCTGTACACACTATTTTTCCATATGCGCCACCCGGAGCATACAACATATCCGTATGCACCGGGTATGTCCATACACACTCCCTATGTGTTTTCTATGGACACTTTGTATTAGATGGATATATCTTCTTTTTTTTTAATAATGCTTTATTCCACAATCTGTTACATTAACAGTTTTTCCATGTGGAGCCCAAAGGAAGCTCGCCATTTGCCAATAAACATGTGGGTATGGTAATATTAGAAAAAGTATGTTCTGGGTATGGTGATACACTCTCCCTATGTGTTTTCTATTGACATTTTGTGGATAATAAATGTCCTTACCTTTTGATATCCCCAGCAGACAGACTAATAACAACACGGTTAAATTAAACATGTTGACGACAGAGGAGACTACAACACAGCCCTGACTGTGCACTAATATCCCATTCATCCCTCTCAACTCCTATTTGACTTGCTGAAGTGCGTTGAGAAATACGTTATCTTTAACGGCTGTTGTAATCCCTTTAACATCAATCATGTGTGACCTGCCCTTATCAGGGCTCCAGTGCACTGTGTGTGGTCGGGGGGGGGGGGGGAACAGAGTCACCTGCATAGGCCACTCAAAAAACAACTTGTTTTTAATCACCAAGCCATGAAAAATATGACGAGGGCTGGATCAAAAATGGCTTAAAAGTGTTGTAAAACATACAGTAAAACCCTACGTAAGCGATCACCCTCCGTTCCGGACCAAAGTGTCTGCTTATGTGGGATGTCCGCTTACGCTTTTTTTTTTCCAGATTTATACTGGTTATGCATTGAATGCAACAGGAACTTTAATTTGATACTAAATACACATACCTTTCATAATTTCTATCAAGGTTCATCTTATTTTAACCAAAAAAAGGAAAATCTTCTAAAATCGTTTTTGCTGATGCGCGCGGTGTTGAGAAACAAGTTTTTTTTTAGTGGCCTTAATCTCACCCGTTAATCTCCAACATCACATTGTTCTCTGCCTCTATATAGACTGTGAAACTATATTTGGGACTGAAAACTAGTTATCTTTGACTTGATATACAAAATTTCTCATAACTTAGGCTGTAAAAAAAATACAGATTTGCAAGTACCATATTAAACCAGAGATTATGGGCTTTGTTGTAGTATGTATTTTGAATTTATTGAGATAATCTATCTGTTTTCATTTTTAACAGATTTTCTCAGAAATCATGTTAAAAGTTAGGCAAAATGTTTGACCTCTAGAATATGAGTGAAGATTCCATAGAGTTGCATATGGAAGCAAAATCGAAACTTAGTTTAATTACATAGAGATTCCTTTTACAATCATTTTGATACCTTAACTTTTGTTGTACTCATAGTAGAAGTCAAAATGGACAGGTTTATTATCAAAATATAAAAGTAGCAAAAAGGCCCTCTTTGTGATATCTGCCATATGTTAAAGCACTGTCATGGGGGCAGGAAATGGAGAAGAAATGTTTAATTGGATATGATGCAATATTTCTTTATCATAATTTCAGAGAATGTTTTTCATTTAGATATTATTTATAAAGAAATGCTAACTTAAACAAATTAGATATGCAGTACAAGTCAATCTATAAGATTTCTTATGGAAACACTATTTGAATCCAGAGCCCACCATAGTCCCTAATATGCCTTCCTGGACTATAGTAGTTATCGCACTGTCAGATTGTTCATGCATGTATTATGTTGCTAAACTTTTGTTATTCATTAAGAGGTCACTTAGTGCAAAGTAGATCAAGACTCATGTCAATTGTGTATGTAACTCTCATGCATGGTTCATGTATAGTGTTACAATCAGTCAAATTATCAGTAGAAGAAGTCAGTGAATAGTTATAGGGGCCGGGTTGGTCTCGGGTCAGTAAGAGCATGAGGGTGAATAGGGGGGTGGGGAGTTAGCTCAGTGGTTAGAGCACCGGACTTGTAACCCCAAGGTTATAAGACTTTGTGGGTTCGAGTCCCACCCCCAGCAGTGGTAGATTTACTGCTATACCAAAGGCCAATCCTTCTCATACCATGTCTATGTGGTGTGGGAAGTAAAAGAACTCTCACCTCAGTCAATGTGTAGGGGTGAGATTTCTACCTGAACTCATCACATAGATTCGATCACCACCCTAGTGGTGTAAAAGAACCTTGAGAAAGTCTGGAAAGGACCAATAATGGTTGACTGGACGTAAAATCAAACCAACAAAATAAAAACGAGGGTGAATAACTGGTAAAACAGGTTTGCTGGCTCTGCACCATGTAGGGAGTCTGTCCCATCAAATGTTAGTGTGTCTGAATATAGTGTATTTAGGTCTGTCCCATCAGATTTGAAAATCCAAATATCACATCTAGTCATTATCATCATCTAATACTTTCCTTTTTCAGTAGCAGGAAACAGAATCAATAACTGAGTGTTGTTATTTGATGGCAGGAATGATAGAGTGAATACTTTGTCCACAAAAAGACTATGAAATAAAAGTTATATTTTTAGGAACCAAGTGAATAGTGGGGTAGGGGCATGCTCAGACTGAGATACTGGGCACCTGACCATTTTACCAGGTCTTTATCGTTGGTGCATGGATAGTGAAAGGTTAGTATCTTTGCAGTAAGCTGAAAGCCTTTGTGAGCATTCTAACCTCTAGGTGGCATATATGAGCGTGTTTTCCCGCACTGAAAAACTATCCCTTCACTATCTATATGCTATTCACTGTGATACTAAAGACAGGGCAGCGAGCCAATCTCAGGGCCTAGAGGTATGCCCAACTGACCATGACCAATCACTTATGACCAAAATACCTCAAGACCCACTGGTGCTTGATGTGTTTGTATCCTAGACTCAGGCAGTTGCAGAAATGGCATGTTAACAGGGTGCAAGTGGGTTACAGAAAACTATCCATAGACTGCATGTTTTGCTACTTATACTCTAGGGAGAGACTGAGGCTTGCCTGCATCTGCATCACAGTTGCATGACTTGTTTGATAAAGCATGTGTTCCACCAAACAGGCACTAGCCACAGTTGGTGCCCGTATGGTCATCACCGGCAGATTTGGGTTGTCGCCAGTGATGATCTGCTTGGTGGAAGAGCACTGAAGGTATTGTCAGTGGTGCCATGTCCCCTTACCAAGAAGATTACATGCCTAGAGAATGCCTAAGTATTTAGCTACTTCTACTCTAGGGAAAGACTCTGGCCTGCCTGCACATGCACCTCAGTTGCATGACCTGATTGATGAGTGTTTCATGTCACCTACTGTAGCTAAGGCCTAATCTTATAGACTAGCTAATCCAGTGACAAGAATAGAGAATTCAGAATATCTTCTATTCTAAATGAAGAAGACGAGAATAGAAGACAGATAACCATATACAGATATGTATTCATAACATATATTATAGCGAAGTACACAGTTACATAACATTTCCCATTAGCATAGGCACTTCTGTGGAGTTCATATGATACAAGTCCTCTTGGTTATAGCAGTACTCACACTCTATAACATTCTGTTATTGTCCAATGTCTCCTTGACTTGTGGATATAGATGATCCAAAGCAGTGGGATGTAGTGGTAGCAGTCATCAATCTCTGTTCCTCCAGTGCTGGGGTTACAGCAGCTTGTGCAGAAGCCCTATCCTCAGTAAAGGCCTCTGTAGGTTAGAGTACTATGGTGTTCCCACCTCCTTACTGTAGTGGTGGTAATGCTCAGCAGCCTGGAGATGTTGGTGCCTTAGTGTCTGGGTTCCATGTGAACCTGAGTGGACATCTGCTCCTTTTATACCCTATCAGGGTGACTGCAAACGAAGACAGGGGCCGGTTCAAACGCTGGGGGCGGCAGTCCAAACAGTTGGGCCTTGACCACTATCTAGAGCGAGGACCTGTTAGGAAGCACCCTGTGCTATTCTCATTACATACATCACATTCACTACTTGTACTCTAGGGAGAGACTGTAGCTTGCCTGTGCCTGCATCTCAGTTGCGTGATCCGTTTGATGAGCTCGTATCTAAAGGACGAGCCACTCACACAATACAGCAGGAAGTTGAGGGTGCTGTTAAGGATGTCAAGAGTGTTGAGAGCTGTCTTCACAAAGGGCATTTCGTCCATGTCTCCCGTCTCATAAACAAGGTAGACGGAGAGGGGCAGAGTCAGCAGCAGGTGGGTCATACTCAGCACTGCAAGGGTCACACTGGGCCCAGCAGGGTGGGTTATCACTGACCTACTCCACCGCTTATACTTCAGCACGTAATACAGTACACCGTTACAGATTGATATACAGAAACACACCAACAAGCTAACAAACACCAGATGGAATATAGTTAACGGCTCCAAAATATGTTCGAGGTGGCACTGGGCCACCCACCGGGGGTGGCACATCCTTTGTCAGGGTAGAATACATGCCTGGAGGATGCCTAGTTAGTGAGCACTCGTTTAAGTGTTTCGCTACTGGTGCTCTACGGAGAGATGGTTGCCTGCCTGCACCTGCATCTAACTTGCGAGACCTGTTTGATAAGCTCGTGTCTAAAGGACGAGCCGCTCACACAATACAACAAGAAGTTAAGGGCACTGTTGGTGATGTCCAAAGTGTTGAGAACTGTCTTCACAAAGGGCATTTCGTCCATGTCTCCCGTCTCGTAAACAAGGTAGACGGAGAGGGGCAGAGTAAGCAGCAGGTGAGTCATACTCAACACCGCAAGGGTCACACTGAGCCCAGCAGGGTGGGTTATCACTGACCTACTCCACCGCTTATACTTCAGCACGTAATACAGTACACCGTTACAGATTAATATACAGAAACACGGCAACAAACTATCAAACACCAGATGGAATATAGTTAACGGCTCCAGAATATGCCTCAAATGAACAGCCAACATACAAAATGGCACCCCTGCTTCGATGCTTATGGTGTTCAAAGCTAACTTATAGGAGCAAATCAGGAGGATGACCAACAATATGGCACCCACTGAGATTTTTGCTCTCTTGAGGGTGAGCAGTGATTTGGACTGGAAAGGGAGGGTTATAAACAACACCCTCTGGAGGTTCACAGCCACCAGGATCCAGGCACTGTAGAGCTTGGAGACATAAACAAGGAAGGAGAGGGTCTTACAGGCCACCTCTGATGAAGCTCTGATGTCCACTGAGGACAGCAACTGGATCCAGATCCTCGTCTCTGAGTTTGTGAGCAGGTAAAGGGAGTCAGACACAGCCAGGGCTATGAGAAACACACTCAGCAGGTTCTTCCTGAACTTGTGGCTGCTGAGGATGAGGAGAGAGGCTGAGTTCCCCACCAGACCGAAGATGACGATGACCGGGTTGGTGATGTAGACGAACATCCGCTCTCCGGAGCTGAACTCGTACCAGCTGTGGGAGGAATTCACATCCAGCTCCATCTACAGCAGCTACCTCCAGTCTGTAGATGAAAAGAGCAGGAGTTACTAGAATATAATCGGGCATACATTTATTATCTCCAGTCTATTGGTAAGAAGAGAAGGAGTTAATAGAATATAATCGGGCATACATTTGTAGCAGTCGGTAGGTGAAAAGAGCAGGAGTTACTAGAATATAATCGGGCATACATTTGTAGCAGTCGGTAGGTGAAAAGAGCAGGAGTTACTAGAATATAATCGGGCATACATTTGTAGCAGTCGGTAGGTGAAAAGAGCAGGAGTTACTAGAATATAATCGGGCATACATTTGTAGCAGTCGGTAGGTGAAAAGAGCAGGAGTTACTAGAATATAATCGGGCATACATTTGTAGCAGTCGGTAGGTGAAAAGAGCAGGAGTTACTAGAATATAATCGGGCATACATTTGTAGCCGTCTGTAGATGAAAAGAGCAGGAGTTACTAGAATATAATCGGGCATACATTTGTAGCAGTCGGTAGGTGAAAAGAGCAGGAGTTACTATAATATAATCGGGCATACATTTGTAGCCGTCTGTAGAAGAAAAGAGCAGGAGTTACTAGAATATAATTGGGCATACATTTGTAGCAGTCTGTAGGTGAAAAGAGCAGGAGTTACTAGAATATAATCAGGCATACATTTGTAGCAGTCTGTAGGTGAGAAAATCAGGAGTTACTAGAATATAATATAGAGAAACAGGCTTACTGTTTCCGTACGGATAAAATACGCGGTAAAATCGGCGATCAGATGAACCTCTGCCTCCGGCATCGGTTCATCTGATCGCCGATTTTACCAAGTATTTTATCCGTACGGAGACAGTCAGCCTGTTTCTCTATTATTATATACCTTAAAATATCCGATTTTTAACCTTGCTTCTGGGGGAGATTTTGGATTTCGCCGCCGTACATGCCCCATACGCCACATGCATACCCCGTACGTCACCTAGGTGTCGTACGGATATACATACGACATGGGTAGGAGCGGGCCGTATGTGTAGGATATACTACCACAGGTATATAATAATGGGGCATACATTGTAGCAGCTGTTATGTGAGAAAATCAAGAGTTACTAGAATATAATCGTGCAAACATTTTGAGCAGTTGTTATGTGAGAAAATCAAGAGTTACTAGAATATAATATAAAGAAAGCAGGTGCTACTAGAATATAATTGGGCAAAAATTTGGAACAGTCTATACAGGGGAGCCAGAACATTTTTAAAGTGGGGGGGGGGGGCAAACTGAAAGATTGCTGATGTTTTCTTGGTATGAAGTCAGACTGAAGTGGCCTGTTCCACTGGATTTACTGTAAATCTGCGAAAAGTCTGTGAAAAGTCAGGTCTTAGCCTTCATTACACGCGAAAAAAGTCAGGCGTTGACACTTTTCCACAGTGAAAATTCAAGGCTTAGCCATCATTGTATGCTAAAAAGTCAGACCTTTACATTTTTCCACGGTGAAAAGTCAGAACTTAGCCATCATTGCATGCTAAAGAGTCAGACTTTGATATTTTTCCATGGTGAAAAGCCATGTCTTAGCCATCCTTGCATGCTAAAACGCCAGACTTTGATATTTTTCTATGGTGAAAAGTCAGGGCTTAGCCATCATTGCATGCTAAAGAGTCAGACTTTGACCTTTTCCCATGGTAAAAAGTCAGGGGTTAGCCATCATTGCATGCTAAAATGTCAGGCTTTGACACTTTTCTGTGTTGGACAGTCAAGGTCTAGCCATAGATACACACTAAAAAGTCAGACTTTGCCACTTTTCCACAGAGAAAAGTCAAAGCTTGGCCATAGTTGATTGCTAAAAAGTTAGATCTAAACATTTTCGATGTTGAAAAAATCAAGACGGTTTTTACACTTGATTGAGTTAAATTCGAAGGTGCTGACTTTTTGGGGGGCTAGCAAAAAAAGTGGGGGGGGGGGGGGCGCCCCCTGCCCCCCCCCCCTCCCATTTCTGACACCACTGCTATAGGTGAAAAGAGAATGAGTTGTTAGACTCTAATTTGGGCATAGATTTGTAGCAGTCTGCAGTGAAGAAAGCAGATGTTGGCTCAGCTGATAACAGTGGGCTGCCTCAACCACCACAACAACATGGAAGTCCCTACAATGAGAACCAAAGCTGGGCCCTGTTTTTTAGTCACGACATTTGTGAGTGTCGCAGGTCTACGATCGCACAGCCGATCTACGACCTTTTTGGACGACAAAAGATGGCCGGTGTTTTATAGACACGATCGTAGTGCGGCACGGACGATCGCCGCGAAAAATGTCGGCCGCTACGACAAGTATAGAACTGTCTTAGGTTCTATAACACATCACTGTGCGTATATAGAGGATTTTTCCACTTCCCGACGGAATTAAGTCATAAAATTTTAATACGAGTATGGTATACATATAACCTATCATCTTCCCAAATATGAAGAAAAACGGCGTTCCGAGGTTATCGGCGTTTTAATTTCGTCAACGCAAACATCTGCTCTGTTGGTCGCTGTTCTTTTTCATTCCCTCCGAAGTGCGGCGGGTTTTCGGCTATTCTTTTTTTCTCCCCCCGGAGGCCGGCGGGACACTGGCCACCAGAGCAGTATTTTCTATGACAAATTTCAAACGTTGAGATCTTCGGAACGCTACGGCCGATTATCATCATATTTGGTACGATTATAGGTTAGATGTATACCTTACTCTTGTTAAAATTTCATTGCTTAATTCCCATGGGAAGTGAAGTTCCGCACTCTGTACGACATGTCCATAGATGTCTTGAGTTATGACAGTTTGGGCGACAGTTTCCGCTCCATTAGCCACCGACTGTCGTGACTATAGGACACCTCACACCGCCCTACGTGTCATAGGGCTACGATAATCGGCCGACCCCCTAAAATGTCGTGACTATAATACACTGACAGCAAAAACATGTCGTACATAACGATTGTCGTGACTAAAAAACAGGGCCCTGATTCATCTCCCAGTAGAGGCTCAAAGCAAGTACCTGCCGACCTGCTGAGGACCGGCCTTACGCGAGTGTTTAAGCGTAAGTTTAACACCATTATCATTTCCCTGAGATATAATCGGTAAGGAAGCAAGGTTCCTATAATAAGTGAACATGAATGAGCATAATGATAATTTCAATGAAATTGGTAGAAGTTAGGAAAACAGGAGGTCTATGATATTATTTGATAAACTAAATTATAATTCCTCTGAATTATAAATGGTAAGAAAACATGGTTTCTTTGTTTATTGAGCATAGGTTTAACACAATTTAAATCTATCTGAAATTAATATGAATGTGAAGAAAACACAAACTTCTATGATGATTGACATGATCTGAACAAAATTTATTTTTTTCGTATCTATTATGTTGGTGAACGAGGCGTATCTTCCACTGCGTCTCAAATCCACCGCTGTTGCGACCACTAGCAATTTTTTCTAACCACGGAGAACTAACGTGATCCATTGGAACGAAAAGATTCTAACATGTAAATATCTATTTAGCCTCAGTTATGTACGAAGTTCTGTTCAATATATTCAGTATATGTTTTTATCTGTTTTCTCAGAAATCCGTCTGCAAAAATTGAAAAAGAAAAAGTCGGCAGCCGATCTATGTTCCGATTTTTGGCGGTTTTTCTTTCACCACCGACTGACAAATTAATCACTGACGAATTCAACATAGGTCATTTTGTCGTGGGTCAATTGAATCAAAGATGCAGAAGTCAGTGTTTATCAGTTGTAATTATCACACTTTTGGGGCTGTGAGGTATCATGTGAGGTATCATTTTATAGTTGTAACATTGCAAGGCTATGTGATAAATACCCGTAACAGCTGCGGGCAAGCCCATGGTGGCCGACTTTGCAAGACTTTTTGCAATAATCCCCCGGTAAAGTGACAATACTACGCCATGGTCGTGGCGAATACGAGATGACATTATAGGCTATTGACCAATCAGCGGCCAAGAGAAGACAAAACAAGCGATTTAAACGTCCCTGACATTGAAAGGGGTGTGATAAATCCAGAACCACACTCGAATTGTAAAATACACAATACTCCACTCGTTTGAATGGGCTGTAACCGTCACTCAGCTTCGCCTCGATGACGATTGTGTCCAAACTCGTGGAGTATTGTGTATTTATAAGATTCTCACTGCAGCTATATATATAAGTATATATACCTATGGGCAAATGTCTCACTTTTACTAACCAGTAGTACAGATTCCGTTTGTCACTGAGTAAGGAAAGAATATTCATACGTCCCTCCGTACCATGTGACCATTTTCATACTTGTAAAAAAGCAAGTAGTAAAATTGTAAAATGCTTTTTTTTAATGATTTCTAGGCATATACAGTAATAAGGAGACATAGTGAGTGTGTCTGAATTCCATCTGTTCCTCGATATTTTGATCGAATATATTCACCTCATTCTTCGAACTCGGTGAACATTTCCGACCAAAATATCTCTGAAAAGATTCCATTCAGCCACACTAACCATGTCTCCATATAATCCCTGAGTACGATCTACTGTAACTGTACCTGACTGAGGGTTCCAGATGCAGCTCTCGTTGAGTGTCTGTTACGATACTCTCCGTGGTACTGGTAACAACCACATTCAGGAGGAAACCCGTCACCATGGAGCTCTGTCAGACTTAATGAAGAGCAACAAATCACCACTTCACCAGCTCCCTGATAAGAACACAGAGAAGGCCGCTCACAATACACACCACCAATAGTACACGGTTACTGGAGAACTCGACCCAAAACAAACTCGACCCATAGATGTCAGGAGAACTCGACCCATTTTGGAAAACTCGACCCGGAATGAACTCGACCCACAGTTGTCAGGAGAACTCGACCCATTTTGGAAAACTCGACCCAAAATGAACTCGATCCGTAGTTGTCATGATAACTCAATCCATTTTGGAAAACTCGACCCAAAATGAACTTGATCCGTAGTTGTCATGATAACTTGACCCATTTTGGAAAACTTGACCCAAATGAACTCGACCCGTAGTTGTCAGGAGAACTCGACCCGTTTTGGAGAAATCGATTGGAGAACTTGACCCGTTTCAGATACTTATGGATAAGACTTTAGATTTTAGACACATAAACCAGCAAATTTGAAAAACAAGTCCGCAGTTATGTTCAGGGTTAGGGATAAGAAAAGGGTTAGGGATAGAAAAGGGTTAGAGTTAGGATTCAGGATAGGGACAGGGCTGGGGAAGGTTTTTCTGTTTGTTTTCTTCCCCAGAGAAGATCAAATGTGAAGCCAAGATAACATGCTTACTACTTAATATAGATATTGATATAATTGAGATTTAGTGGTGAAGATTTAAAACGGGTTGAGTTTGTTATGGGTCGAGTTCTTAAAACGGGTCGAGTTGTTACGGGTCGAGTTTGTTATGGGTCGAGTTCTCCAGTAATCTAGTACACACAGTACATCAAATCTTGAACCTCTCATCTCTTTTTATGATTAGTCAATTTACATGATCAGGGAGCTGTTTCAAAAGTCAGGAGGGTGCTAAACGAGAGTACTCACCGCCAAAGCGAGAGCTAACAATGGCATTTGAAGCGTCGCTGTCGAGGTGGAGGTGCCGCTCACTATTGGGTATTGGTAGCGGTTTTGGTGCCGCTTTGATTCAAAGTGCCGCTCACTGTTGCGGCCTCTCGCTTTGAAATGCGACGTGCCGCTGGCGAGACTTCACTCGACTTTTGAAACAGCTCCCAGAATGGGGGGGGGGGGGGTGGGGGGGGGCAGTGGTTGAAGGAGGTGACCTCCCCTCCCCCACACTTTTTTGCCAGCCTAAAAAAAGTCAGCAGCTTCAAATTTTACTCAATCAAGTGTAAAATCTGTCTTGACTTTTCATCATCGAAAAATGTTTAAGTCTAACTTTTTAGCATGCAATAATGGCTAAGCCCTGACTTTTTACCGTGGAAAAATATCAAAGTCTGACTTTTTAGCATTCATTGAAGGCCAAAACCTGACTTTTCACGGGAATTTCGCAGATTCACAATAAATCTAGTGGAACAGGCTATTGTCAAAGTCTGACTTCATACCAAGAAAATTGCAATTTTTCAATTGAACCCCCCGACTTTCAAATTATTCTGAAGCCCCTCCTGTTTTAGTGTGGAACGTTTGCATTTACCATGTGCCTATTTTACCCTTCATCGTCTTGTAAACGTCTGAATCATTACAGTCAGCTTTAGCATCTGAACATGTGTTCCTCCGTTGTTAATTTGTATCAATATTAATCTTGCTGACTTGGAAGATAAAATTCCAAATTTTTTTTTTTTTTTTTTTTTTTTAAATTTCAGAACGTCATTCATTCTGTCATCAGACAAATCTTCCATGAATGGTGATACACACATAAGCACTGTTCATAAATAAGTGACCAAACACAAAGGTATAAGTCCAATGTTAGTTGCACCACGTATTTCCTACTGTAAGACATTAGTATACCGAGTTGAAGCGGACACAAAAGTCAGAATGCAGGTCTGTGTAAAATCCATTTCCTAATATGTTAGTTAGATTAAACGTGAATTGTGAACATTATTTTTTATGCCTTTAAAGGCATATCGGACATTTCACTTGAAAATTAAAACCTATGTCATTTTCCAGAAAAATTGAATATGATGAGCTCAAAGCATTGTAGAGCACATATCTAAATTAAAAATCGGGGGTTCTCTTGTTAGATTTTGATTTAGAGGTTGATATTATGATAATATTATGATAGAATATATATAGAAATCCTAAAAAGTTACCTTTTTACATAGTAGAACCCATGTCATTTTCTTCAAACTTTCACAGAATATAGTAGATGACTAGCGACTTTGTCGAGTCCGAGTTAAAATGGAAAATATTGAAAAACGAAATACCGGACCGCCTACTGCGGGAATCGAACTCCCGTCACGAGCATTCCCAAGCAAGAGGCTGGTGCCCACCTGTGTACGCCGCTGGCTACTCCGCCGAGCCCCCTAGCGGATACCCCGGGAACCAGCGTAAGGTATTTACAGCTCCTATTATTTCGATGACACAGGTATTTTGCCAGCAACCAGCGCAATTATTCTTGTGGCTGATCACGGGTTAAGGCTATTAGAAAACTACAGTTTTAAATTATGATTTCAGTATGGATAGAAACAAATCCGAAGGATAGAAGTATATCTGTGTAGAGAAACACAAAAAAAATCAGCAGGATTCAGTTAAGTACTGTACGAGAATCTCACTCTCGTGGCCCTTCAGTCTCCAAGCCTAGGTCGGGTTCACTTTGTCTCTATGTGCGGGGGACTCTCTAAGCGGATAGTACAGAAAATTACACGTTTTATATGTAGTAGGTAAATAGTACTAGGCCTACACATATCAGTTTTTAAAACCATAGGTCACTATCCTTTAATTTTTTGAAGAAAATCATACTTGTCAGTATATTTCCTATGTAATTCAAGCAAATCTAAATCTGCTTAATTTACATAATAGGATTGGATAATTGGACAAAAACGTCAAATATACTCATTTGGAAGTAGAATGAATCCCAAGTTGACTGATAATTAAGAACATTTAAAAATCACCAGGTAGCGCCACTCTAGAGTGTATGATATGCCTTTAACTGGGTGGTAAATCGGGGGTCATTGAAGTGTGACTGTGGGTAGATTTTCGTTCATACGATATAGTTTCTCCCTAAGGCAGCATTATAAAGTAGATTGAATCTCCTAAACCAGCTTTTCTATGAGTCACTAACTCAATCAATTTTCACCAGACGACGTTAAAATTCAGGAAACGAGTTCGTCTTTTTCCACTTGAGGCGCCGTCTGGTGAATGATAACTGTACTACAGGCCAGATACGCGTCACACAATCTCCTATCACATTCTTCGTACCGCTCGAATCCTTACTGTTACAGCAGAATCTGCTTGGAGAGTGAAGCTCAGGGTGTTGCACATCGGTGGATACGCTCCTAAAACCATGGCCGAAAGAGGAAGAAAGTGCGTCATCCACAGTTTAAATACTTCTGTTGACAACAAACATCAACTCGTAAATGTTTGTCATTGATGGACTTTTACCAAGAACACAAACATGGCTTCAGTGTACGACACAACAGATTGGCGACCGTGTCCTAACCGCAGTAAGTAGGCTACCGGTACTTCACCACTGAAGCCTGAGGCTGAAGGAATCTTTGATGGGACTCGACTCTCGAGTTAACTTCAGTGTTTTGGATCCCTGTGTCTCAGTCTCTGTCACGGAACTTTAGGGGGGACTGACAGCGACCTAGTTATAAACTAGATTTCAACTTGTAGTTGTGACACTGACAGTGATATGAGTCAGTGGGGGTGTCATGGACACTGACAGTGTAACCAGCCCTACCTATCCGGCCTTTGAAAGGTGAATATTTTACTAAAATAGCCCTGACCACACATGTACTGAGGTAGACTGGCCTCCCCATCCCCCTGTAGACTGGTCTCAGTCCCTGTGTCCTACCCCTCCCCCTGTAGACTGGCCTCAGTCTCTGTGTCCTCCCCCTCCCCCTGTAGACTGGTCTCAGTCTCTGTGTCCTACCCCTCCCCCTGTAGACTGGCCTCAGTCCCTGTGTCCTCCCCCTCCCCCTGTAGACTGGTCTCAGTCCCTGTGTCCTACCCCTCCCCCTGTAGACTGGTCTCAGTCCCTGTGTCCTACCCCTCCCCCTGTAGACTGGTCCCAGTCCCTGCGTCGTCGTCCTCCCCCTGTAGACTGGTCTCAGTCCCTGTGTCCTCCCCCTGTAGACTGGTCTCAGTCCCTGTGTCCTACCCCTCCCCCTGTAGACTGGTCTCAGTCCCTGTGTCCTCCCCCTCTCCCTGTAGACTGGTCTCAGTCCCTGTGTCCTACCCCTCCCCCTGTAGACTGGCCTCAGTCCCTGTGTCCTACCCCTCCTCCTGTAGACTGGTCTCAGTCCCTGTGTCCTACCCCTCCCCCTGTAGACTGGTCTCAGTCCCTGTGTCCTACCCCTCCCCCTGTAGACTGGTCTCAGTCCCTGTGTCCTACCCCTCCCCTGTATACTGGCCCCAGTCCCTGTGTCCTACCCCTCCCCT